>CM069857.1:109367445-110589945 GCA_036172795.1 Pelodytes ibericus | reverse complement strand
TCACATATGCACACACACACCAACCCACTTCACATATGCACACACACACCAACCCACTTCACATATGCACACACACACACACACACACACCAACCCACTTCACATATGCACACACACACACACCAACCCACTTCACATATGCACACACACACACCAACCCACTTCACATATGCACACACACACACACACACACCAACCCACTTCACATATGCACACACACACACACACACACACACACACCAACCCACTTCACATATGCACACACACACACACACACACACCAACCCACTTCACATATGCACACACACACACACACCAACCCACTTCACATATGCACACACCCACACCAACCCACTTCACATATGCACACACCCACACCAACCCACTTCACATATGCACACACCCACACCAACCCACTTCACATATGCACACACACACCAACCCACTTCACATATGCACACACACACCAACCCACTTCACATATGCACACACACACACACACCAACCCACTTCACATATGCACACACACACACACACACACACACCAACCCACTTCACATATGCACACACACACACCAACCCACTTCACATATGCACACACACACACACACACACACACCAACCCACTTCACATATGCACACACACACACCAACCCACTTCACATATGCACACACACACACCAACCCACTTCACATATGCACACACACACACACACACACCAACCCACTTCACACACACACACACACACACACACCAACCCACTTCACATATATACACACACACCAACCCACTTCACATATACACACACACACACACACACCAACCCACTTCACATATACACACACACACACACACCAACCCACTTCACACACACACACACACACACCAACCCACTTCACACACACACACACACACACAAACACCAACCCACTTCACACACACACATACACACACACACCCCAACCCACTTCACATACACACACACACACACACACACACACACACACACACACACACCAACCCACTTCACATTTACACACACACACCAACCCACTTCACATTTACACACACACACACCAACCCACTTCACATTTACACACACACACACCAACCCACTTCACATTTACACACACACACACCAACCCACTTCACATTTACACACACACACCAACCCACTTCACATTTACACACACACACCAACCCACTTCACATTTACACACACACACCAACCCACTTCACATTTACACACACACACCAACCCACTTCACATTTACACACACACACCAACCCACTTCACATTTACACACACACCAACCCACTTCACATTTACACACACACACACCAACCCACTTCACATTTACACACACACACACCAACCCACTTCACATTTACACACACACACACCAACTCCACATTTACACACACACACACACCAACTCCACATTTACACACACACACACCAACCCACTTCACATTTACACACACACACACACCAACCCACTTCACATTTACACACACACACACACCAACCCACTTCACATATACACATATACATATACACCTCACACATACACAAGTTTTTTTTTTCCTCTTTCTTAACTTGTGAGTGCTGGGTGTCGTCACTTGACAACCCAGCACTCAGCCGAAAGAGCACTGAAGATCGGCTGCAGCACGAATGTTCCCCGCTGCAGCCGATCTTCCTTGCTCTTTCGGCTGAGTGCTGGGTTGTCAAGTGACGACACCCAGCACTCACACACACGTTGTGCGAGGGGGCGGAGCTTGCTGTCTGTGCAATCCGCACAGACTCTCCCCCCTCGCGCTGCAAAACCCCCCCAAAAGAAATGAATGGCAGCGGTAAGGGGACAATGTGGGAAATGGCACCTGGGCGCCAGGCTTAATTTCCAGGTCGCCATGGTTACCTTGCACCCGGGGTTTGTCGAGCCCTGAGTTATGATATCAAATATTTTCTAAATACAGTACGGGGAATATGCAGATGTTATACTGCAGGGATAGGCAACCTTTGGCACTCGTGATGTTGTGGCCTACATTTCCTTTGATGCTTTGCCAACATTACGGCTGTAAGAGCATTATGGAAGATGTAGTCCACAACATCTAGAATGCTAATGCTTACCCCTGTTATACCGTAACCAGAAATGAATTGACTAGCAATACAATGTGATTCTGTACTGCGAACCTGTATATGTGTGTTTATGTAACTAAGTTCCTCATAACTGAAAGGAAGCTGCCTTGTCTAATGTGGGGATAGCCTAGAAAGAGAGAGATTTGTGACACGTAAGGAATGGTGGATGCTGCAGCCCAAGACAAATAATTGAGAGAGTTTTTATAGACCCAGATATTAAGAAATTCTCTAGCAAAGCAAGGGACAAAAAGCGGAAACATAGCCAGTCATGGGAAGGAAATAGGCTGCCAACTGTAAAAGGGAGGGACTAAATATTGTGTGACATAAGGTGAGCAGACTGTAGTGCAGAGACGGATGGTCAGAAAAAATAAGTATGAACAATCAGAAAAAATATAGAAGTTGATTGGCTGCAGACATTTGTTGGAGTGATGCAAGATACCTTGTTAGATATGTATAAAATACAATTTGGGGGGAACGTTTGAAAAGCAATCAACAGAACCATTTCACTGGCTTCCCCAGGATTGCTCAATATGCAGTTTCCGATGTATCAAACTGTTATGAAGTAGATATACATTGGGGATATTTACTAAAAGTGTACTGACAAGAATTAGACATTAATAGCAGAGCTGGAAGTTTAGACATATTGGACATTTTTTGCAGCTCCGCTATTAATACCTGATTTTTGCAGTTCACTTTTATGGAATTGCCCTCACTGATACAATCAACATTATGCTGAATTGCATTTGGAAGATTATTACTAGACATTTTAAAGGGAAGTCAATGTATAATTCATTAGTAACCAAATAAATGTACTGCAACAACTCAATCATGTTTATACTGTGAATGTAGAGAATAAAAATCATCTACAGATTGTTAGTTAGTAATTAATAGAGAAGCTTGGTTTAAATTTGTCTGTGGTTTTTGATTTTTATGACCTCACATGTTGCTTCATATGCAAATTAACTACTTTTCAATCGGAATGTGTACATTGTGTATAAAGCCACAAGATAATGTCTTTGTTTTAATTTATGCATTTAATTGCAATTCCCCTAACGCACAGCATAGATCAGTATTAACAATATTCAGTTAACGGAGTCTGTTTAAGGTGTGCTAGTCCAGAATTTGGATGACTGTCTGTGAAACAATTCATGTCGGTTGAGGCCTCCCCCTGAAATATCCATGCACTGTGACAGCCAATCACAGCGCCTGGATGTTAATAGCTGTCAAAGCTCCACAGCAATGGGGCAGGGAGAGACTAAATATAGTGCTGGAATTCTCCCCCTGGTCCCCCCCAAGCACATCCACCCCACCCAGGTTTTTTTTAATAATAATAATAATAATAAATCTATATTTTGTTGTGCTAACCTTAACCCTTGGGTTAGGGTTAGAGATCATCAAAACCCTAATCCTAGAGCTAGAATTAGGGTTTGGTATAAACCCTAACCCTAGGGAGAAGTTTAGAGTTAAATAGACATAAATAAAAAACAAGTAAATCAAATTAAATAAATATATATAAAAGACTGATAGTGGGGCCAGTGCTTTGCATTGGCCTCGAGCAGTAGATAGTGTCCAGCAGCTGGATATATCATTCATGCAGCCGCAGGATAGCAAGGGTAGCAACAATCTGTTCTTCCCCACTATAGACTACATTCCCTATGATGCTAAGGTCACTTTTGGCTGGTTTAGCAGGAAATGTAGTCACATAAAAATTACACATTTTAAAGCTGCAATGACCGTAAACTAAATTTGGCCCTGTACCTGCCACATAACCCTAGCAAACCTATACATGTGGGGTACCGCTATACTCAGGGGAAGTTGCTGAAAATATTTTAGGGTGTTTTTGGGCAAAAAAACAACAACCCCTTTAAATTTATACCTAAATACAAAGTGTGTGGGAAGAAAAAAAATGACTACACCAAACCTTGTCAAAGATTGGTGGTAAAATTACTGCATGAAAAGTGTCAAAATACCCCAATACATTCATGACAGGTATCGGTGTTACAATGTCACTAACAGTGACTAATTCTGGAAAAAAAGGTTTTGAAAAAGCTACTTGTATTTATTACACTATAACATTAAAAAAAGCCAAAAAACATAAACATTGGGTATTTCTAAACTCAGGATAAATATATGAAACTATTTAGCAGGTTTTTTCATCTGCTTTTGTAGCTTAGTAAAAGATTTTACACATAAAAGTCAGGAAAAGTGTTGTTTTTATAAATTTTTCAATTTTCCAATTTTATAATATGTGTTGGGACAGCCAGTTAAAAAGAAGAAAATAACAGCTAAACACAAACACGCACAACATTCCAAAAACATCAAGGTCATGAAGGAGTTAAAGGAGAACTAAAGGTGTTTTTTTTTTTTTTTTTTTTACCCTTGCCTACCTGAAGGACCTAGATTAGGTCCCTTCTGCTGGTCACATGCAAAACTGAGGATCTCTCTCTGTGCTATAAGAGAGCTAGTGGCATTTACTATCAAAAGTACAGGCCAGTTTATCCTCACACTATATTAGAAGCAAAAGTGAAAAACAAGGTTTATTTTCTAAAAGGTAATGCATATTACTCAATATGCCAGCCTGTGGTTTTAAAGGATCAGAGTCTGCATTCATCACCTGCATCTGGAGAGCTTCAGATTGTACTACCCCTGTATTATGCAATAACAACAATTTTTGTTTCACTTAATTTTCAGCTTTTTGTTTGCATAACCCAAAATTGTCTCCCACATGTAATTTTATGTATGTAGAAACTATTTAGCAGGTTTTTTCATCTGCTTTTGTAGCTTAGTAAAAGATTTTACACATAAAAGTCAGGAAAAGTCTTGTTTTTATAAATTTTTCACCATATTTTTTTCGTAATTAAAATAAATGATATGAACAAAATAATGGCATCAAAAGAAAGCCCTTCTTGTTTTAAAACCTATCTATAATGCCTATGTCTTCCACACACTCCTTTTTGTTATGTGTAGAATGGTCCAAATACTAGATAAATGCCTTTTCATGAAGTGGGCCATATATGCTTGTCATGTGTTGAAGGTGATTTAACGGTTAACCCCTTCACCGTCTGTAGGACATTCCATGCCGTCCTACTTGTTAGTGCCAAGATTCTAGTAGGACGGCATGGAACATCCTACATTAAACAGCTCATTGCGATGAGCTGTCGTCCCCACTGTCACTTGCAGCTGGATCCCCAGTGTCAGATGAGGCCACTTTGATTGGCCTCTGTCTGACATAAGAAATGTAGCGAACGCTCAAACCGTGCCCGAACTTCCAGGTTTGAAGTATCGCAGGATGTCGGCAGGTACCGACCGGGTCTATAAGAGACCCTGATCGGATCCCTGCTTGGATATTCCTGGCTGCCGATCACAAAGTGATTGGCGCCCAGAAACACAAAGACGCCAATGGTGCTTTGGTCGTTCAGGACCAAAGCACCATCGGTCGTGAAGTTGTTAATGGAGTTTTCAGACTGAATAGGTCCTATTTTTTTCCTAAACCGTAGGCGTATATTTTCATATTATGATGTGCTATATACTTATACTCATGATATTTAGTCCAGTTGTAAACTTAGCACCACAATACATTTTCTCTCTCTCTAGTGTTTCTAATATAGAAACATACAAGAAAAGTCTTGTGACCAAAGTATGAGGATAAAATGGCACATACATAGTTGCCAACTGTCCCGGATTCGCCGGGACAGTCCCAGCAACTATGCAAATGTCCTGTGAATATTGCGATCGTGGGACAGTCCTTGGAAAATGAACTGTCTCGCGATTGCGTCGGGTCACCCGGCCACGGTCACTGAACGTGCGGCTGTGCGCTCACAGCAGCTGTTTTTTTTTTTTTTTACTTTCATTTTGACATCTAGTCATATCCGGCTAATGCACTTCCCTCCTCCGTGCAGGAGGGAAGCCTGCAGCACGGAGGACGCGACGGGGACACGGAGCAGCGAAGAGGTAAGTACTGGGGAAGTGGGGTAGGGGTGGCAAATAATTAATGGGTAAAGTAACAGTGGCAAATAATTGATGGGTAAAATCATACTGGCAAATAATTGATGGGTAAAATAACAGTGGCAAATAATTGATGGGTAAAATCATACTGGCAAATAATTGATGGGTAAAATAACACTGGCAAATAATTGATGGGTAAAATTATACTGGCAAATAATTGATGGGTAAAATTATACTGGCAAATAATTGATGGGTAAAATCATACTGGCAAATAATTGATGGATAAAATTATACTGGCAAATAATTGATGGGTAAAATTATACTGGCAAATAATTGATGGGTAAAATCATACTGGCAAATAATTGATGGATAAAATTATACTGGCAAATGATGGATAAAATCATACTGGCAAATGATTGATGGATAAAATCATACTGGCGAATAATTGATGGGTAAAATCATACTGGCAAATGAATGGATAAAATCATACTGGCAAATTAATAATGGATAAAATCATACTGGCGAATGATTGATGGATAAAATCATACTGGCAAATGTTGGGCATATTGTCTGTGGCATATTAATGGGCAGACTAATAGTGGCATATTCATGGGAAATTGTCTGGCATATTGGCAATCTGGCTGTAGCATATTAATGGGCAGGCTAATAGTGCCATATTAATGGGGAAATTGACTGTGGCATATTAATTGGCAATATGGCTGTGGCATATTAATGGGCAGGCTAATAGTGGAATATTAATGGGGAAAATGTCTGTGGCATATTAATTGGCAATCTGGCTGTGGCAATTAATGGGCAGGCTAATAGTGGAATATTAATGGGGAAAATGTCTGTGGCATATTAATTGGCAACCTGGCTGTGGCATATTAATGGGCAGGCTAATAGTGGCATAATGGGAAAATTGGCTCTGGCAAAGCCAAGTGCTTTGGGTATTGTATGGTGCTGTGTTAAGTTCTCTATATGCAATGTGGGTGCAGAGGAACAGACTACAAATAAGACATGAACAATTTTTCAATAACATTTTTATTACATATGAAAATAATTGAATATAATATTAAAAAGTTCATATAAGTATAAATGCAACAAGTTATATACATATATTTGGGGTCCACCTCAAGCTTTTGAAAAGGCTGGAAATATTTATTATTTTACAGGTTTTTGTTGTGGTCAGAAACTTAATATTTGTTTGCTGAGAGGGTAGTGGATGTATGGAATAGTCTTCCATCATCTGGCATAGGTTAATACAGTAAAGGAGTTTTAAGCATTAATGGGATAGGTATAAGGCTATCCTAGATATTAGATAAGGCCAGGGACTAATGAAAATATTACTTTACTGAGAGGGTAGTGGATGCATGGAATAGTCTTCCAATAGAAGTGGTAGAGGTTAAAACAGTGAAGGACTTTAAGCATGCATGGGATAAGCATAAGGCTATTCTAGATATAAGATAAGGTGAGGCACTAAAGAAAGTATTACTTTACTGAGAGGGTAGTGGATGCATGGAAAACTCTACCAGCAGACTTGGTAGAGTTAAATACAGTGAAGGACTTTGAGCATACGTGGGATAGGTATAAGGCTATCCCAGATATAAGGTGTGGCCAGGGACTAATGAAAGTATTACATTACTGATAGGGTAGTGGATACATGGAATGACCTTCCAGCAGAAGTGGTAGGTTTACACTAATGTATGTTTTGTGGTGTACACACAGCTCTCTAACTGAAGCACATCTTTACACGGTCTTACTATATTTCATGTAAAAGTGATACAGCCTGATGTAGATGTTGTACTGTGAATTGTATACCAATGATGCATGGTAATGCTCGTGGGAACTTGGTGATATAATCTACACTGTGACAAGTAGGGGGAGTTACAGTATGCTAATTATGTGGAGTGGGCGGAGCTTTGGACAGTAGGTGTGGTCAATCTTAAAGTAAAGAATTGGAAGCTGGGCTGCAAAGTGTTCCTGGAATTTATTTTGAAATGTTGGCAACTATGCACATACCTTTTTATGTTATGTCATTTTACTGTCTGACATGCATCCACCATGTTTTCCTGTAAATCTATCACTTGGTGCTACTGCATGTAAAACAAGGAAGTGTCTTACCAGGGTCGGCGCTACCGTAAGGCAGCACAGGCAGCTGCCTTAGGGTGCACCAATCGGCGGGTGGGAAAATCGCCCGCGCCCCCAGGCCCGTTTACTTACCTTCTTCCTGCTCTGTTCCCCGGTGCAGGTCCGTGGCTGTGAGGGAAGTGTTGTGCGCTCCACTCCAGCCGCGCGGATCAATAAAGTTTGTTGAAACTTTTTTTTTAAAACAAACTTTATTGATCCGCACGGCTGGAGGGGAGCGCACAACGCTTCCCTCACAGCCACGGACCTGCACCGGGAGAAGGTAAGTACTGGCTGGGGAAGGGGGGAGGAGGGGAGAAAATCCTGGCATATTGGAGGGGCAAAATCCTGGCATATTGAGTGGCACAATCCAGGCATATTGGAGGGGCAAAATCCGGACATATTAAGTGGCACAATCCTGACATATTGGAGGGGTAAAATCCGGGCATATTGAGTAGCACAATCCGGGCATATTGGAGGGGCAAAATCCGGGCATATTGAATGGCACAATCCAGGCATATTGAGTGGCACAATCCGGGCATATTGGAGGGGCAAAATCTGTGCATATTGAGTGGCACAATCCTGACATATTGGAGGGGTAAAATCCGGGCATATTGAGTGGCACAATCCGGGCATATTGGATGGCAAAATCTTGGCATATTGGAGTGGAAAAATCCGGGCATTTTAAATGGCATATTGGAGGTGCAAAATCCTGGCATATTGAGGAGCAAAATCCTGGCATATTAAATGGCATATTGGAGGGGCAAAATGCTGGCATATTAAGTGGCATATTGGAGGGGCAAAATCCTGGCATGTTAAATGGCATATTGGAGGGGCAAGATCCTGGAATATTAAATGGCATATTAAGGGGCAAAATGATGGCATTTTGAGGGGCAAAATGCTGGCATATTAAATGGCATATTGGAGGGGCAAAATCATGGCATATTAAATGGCATATTAGAGGGGCAAAATCATGGCATATTGAGGGGCAAAATCATGGCATATTAAATGGCATATTGGAGGGGCAAGATCCTGGGATATTAAATAGCATATTGAGGGGCAAAATGCTGGCATATTAAGTGGCATATTGGAGGGGCAAAATCCTGGCATGTTAAATGGCATATTGGAGGGGCAAAATTCTGGCATATTGAGGGGCAAAATTCTGGCATATTAAATGGCATATTGAGGTGCAAAATATTGGCATATTAAATGGCAAAAGAATGGCATATTGAGGGGAAAATACTGGCATTTTGTGTGGCTAAATACTGGTATATTGAGTGGCAAAATAGTGTGTCTCAGGTTATGTGTGTATTGGTGTCACTGTGGGTGTGTGTAAGGGTGTGTGTGTAAGTGTGTCACTTTCTGTGTGTGTAAGTGTGTCACTGTGTCTGTGTAATGGTGTGTGTAATTGTGTCACTGTGTCTGTGTAAGGGTGTGTGTGTAAGTGGTGTGTCTCTGTGTGTGACTGCAAGGGTGTCTTTGTGTTTAAGGGTTTCAATGACACATTTAGAGCATGCAAGTTGAATATTTAGATGTACTTATTTTTTACATTATACTTTTATTTATAATGGTGTGGGAGGCGTGGCGGGTCAGAGGAGGGCGGCACCAAAATGCACCTTCGCCTGTGTAGACAAAAATCCTTTGCACCGGCCCTGTACTAACAGAGAGAGAAAGAGACTTTCAGCTTACATTACACCATGACAGAAGATATAAAAGTTCTCTCAAAAACAGAAATGTTAATTATTTTTTTTGATCAAAAAATACAGTGCAAATTCAATGAACAGAAGAACATTTGAAATCTAATCAATATTTGGTGTGATCACCATTTGCTGGAGAAGTTGTTGATGGATTTTTTTTGTCATATAGTCAGGTGTATGATTACAGATGGAGCCCAAATTACAGATTGCAGTGACATTAAACAGATGCTGTTGATAATAAATTTAACATATTGGTTGAAACACAACCTTTAACTGAAACAAACAGCTGTAGGAGGTATCATCTGGGTGAGGAACAGTCAAACTCTGCTAACAAGATGAGACTGTTTAATGTCAAAAGTCATACACCATGGCAGGACAAGAGCACAGCAACAAGACACAAGGTTAGTTATACTGCATCAGCAGGGTCTCTCCCAGGGAGAAATTTCAAGGCAGACGGGAGTTTCTAGATGTGCTGTCCAAGCTCTTCACAAAGAAACAGACTATGTTGAAGACTATAGACATGGTGGTTGGCCAAGGAAACTTAATGTAGCAGGTGAAAGACGCATCATGCTTATTTCCCTTTGCAGTCAGTTGTCCGCTCAGAATTGGCAGAATGGATCCTGGAACACTCACCTATTGTGCAGAGAAGTCTGGTCAGATGTATTCTTGGAAGACTTGCGGCCATCATCACAGCCGTCGCTGTGATGTGGAAACAAGACCAAGTGACTTAACTATGTATGAAAATATAAGAGTGCAGAAAAATGACAGAAGGTGTTCTGGATTTTGAAATATTTGGCTCTAGCAGAAGGCAGTTTGTTCACTGGAGAGTGGTACAAGAATCAGTGTCTAGGAAACGGGGAAGCATGGTAGACATTCCTTGCAAATTTAGAGCTGCAATTGCAGCTGCCAATGGCGTTGGGAATTTGGTCAGAATTAATGGTGCTGAGAAGTACAGGCAATCCATAATCAAATTTATTCTGCAGCATGACAACGGCCCCAAACATACATTTAAAGTCATTAAGAACTATCTTCAGCGTAAAGAGTAACTGAATAATAAAGGCGCCCCATGCTTTGTCTGGGATTACATGAATAGAGAGGCCTAAATCCACAGAACTGTGGTTCTCTAAGATGTTTGGACAACCTAACTGCCAAGTTCCTTAACCCCTTAGTGACAAGACATTTTCACCTTGACTTTCCCTTGGTGACAGTGGCTGTTTTGACATTTCAGGGGTGTTTGTGTTTAGCTGTAATTTTCTTCTTTCTCACATACTGTACCCACATTAATTGTTGTTTTCATTGTCATTGGAAGGGCTTTCATTAGATACCATTATGTTCATCATATCTTATAATTTACAGCCAAAAAAATCATAAAATATGATGAAAAATGTAAAAAAAACCCACTTTTTCTAACTTTGAACTAAAATATAATTTACACAAATACAATCATTAAAAAACACCATGTCTAAATAGTTTATAAATGCTGCCCCGAGTTCAGAAATATGCATGTTTCCATATTTTTCGGTATTTGCGAGTTATGGGGCAAAAAACAAAAACAGTGTAACAGTAACATTTATTGACCTTTTGACCCCAACCTGAACCCTAAATTTAACGCTAACACTAAATTTAACCCCAACTCTAACCCTTATGCTATCCCTTAATATATTTTAATTTTAAACCTTTCCCTTATGCTAAAAATAATTTAATTTTAACCCCGTCAATATGGTCCCCACGATCGCTCCGTCTGGGGTGCCCCAGAAAGGACATTTTGGTGCTGGCTATTGCCTCGACATCGAGGCAATAGACCAGCATTGTTAAAGCAGGTCGTGCTTTAACTGTGATTCACCGCAGGACGTGCCAGGCACATCCATTGTCAGGAACGGAGTTCCCTGCAGGACGTGCCTGACACGTCCTTTGTTGCGTAGGGGTTAAAAAAAAAAAACTATGTGTAAGTGTAACTAAAATAATTGTTTTTGTTTTGAAGGCAAAGGCTAATAACACCAAATATTGATTTGACTTAGATTTAACTTCCGTCCCCTCACGTGTTTTTTTTAATTGATAAAAATAAACTATTAACATGTCTATATTTGAAAGCATTTTTACTTGACATCATTTTTACACACCTTCCTAAAACTTTAACATAGTACTGTTAATCACATGATCTCCTTTAATAGTTAAAGATTAAGTGATGTACAGCATCCTTACTCTTTTAATCTTTATATTGCTTGCTTCGGCAACACATGTACTACAATTGGAATGATACAGAGAAGATTAGCATAGCCCCTGCTCAAAGATGACGATCATGTAACCATGCAATGTTTGTGGACCCAGGACATACTTAAAAACAAAAGAAATAGTATGAGACCCAGCACTCGGTGTCAAAGAGAGTTTTAATAAGACAAAGGCGACGTTTCAACCCACTCAGGGTTTTTTTTCAAGCCTAACAAAGGTGCTTAATTAACATGTATATATAGGACCCACAAGCAATCATTCAATTACAGTCTGTGGCAATTTGGGTGTAACCACATCTGACATGTTATCTATTAATGTGCAACAAGACAATAGCAAAACTTTGTGATTTAAAACAATGACATATTATCTATTAATGTGCAACAAGACAATAGCAAAACTTTGTGATTTAAAACAGCAGTACATTATAACAAAGTTGATACACACTGTGAACACTACATAATAATGAATGCAGGCTCTAAATAATATATAACCCAATTTGTTATTAGTTTGTAAATATATGTGCAAGTCGTCTGTGCAATAAATATCCTAAAAGTTTTTTATTAAACAAATATAAAGTGCTGATATAGAGTGTCAAAAGTGCTAATATGTAAGACTGTTAGAATTAAATAAAAAGGAGTACATATATGTAATAAATGCTTGAGGTAACTATATAACATGCATCACTCATTTTTAATCAGAACAATTTAATTACCCTATTTCAAAAAAATTATCAGCAATATAAAGACAATTATAATATAATTAGTGATACTTAGGATTATTTTAATGTGTGATTAAAAACACCGCAATTGCGACAAACGAGATGCAAAGAGGCTGTTGTTTCTATCGGCTTCCATAATAATCAATTAGATGTTTCAATGTCACATGAATAGAAGCTCTGAAAAGACAAAGAAAAAAATATATATATCTCTATATCTGTATATGGAAAAATCCCAGCCCAACCATTTATCCAAAGACATATAATATCAATCAGAATCTATGAATATCAATATCGACTGAGCTCAGATGGTCCAATAGCACGGAATATGGACACAAAACAATAAAAATATGAAAATTCGATGTTACATTTCAAAAAAAGTATGTATGTCTATAAATCCATGTAAATATATCAACTCCGGCTACACGGACCGCTGGGCTCAAGAATATATCTTCCGGTAAGTGTCTAAAGGGTGGAAAAAAGGTGAAAAATGTTATTGTGAAGAACAGTGTATAAACGATATATTAGGGATCTATTTATTTCAAGATGTTAATATTTAGAAAGGGACCTCAATAATGTTATATAAAATATGTGATACCATCCTAAAGGTTACCCCCCTATAATGAAGATAGTTCGTTACCTAGTGTTAGTGGTGATCAAATCTCTAAGAGGGAATTTTCATTAAAGGAAAGGCGTCAGGTCCCATTCTTTATTGAGACCTTTAGGGTGGAGGCTTTCTAACTCATCTATCCACCAAGCCTCCCGTTGTTTTAAAAATGTTTCCCTATCACCACCCCTTCGCAATTTTGGGATCCCTTCAATCATTTGGAATTTTAGGTCTGATAATTTATGACCCTTTGCAGAAAAATGAGCTGGAACCGGCAAATCAATTTTATTCGTACGGATAGTAGACTTGTGTTTTGAGAACCTTGATCTCATTTTTTGAGTTGTTTCTCCCACATATATTATATTGCAAGGACATGTCAATAGGTATATCACAAACGAAGAGTCACATGTGAAGTGGGAATTGATCTTATAAGTTTGTTCTCTAATTGGATGTCTAAATTGATCTCCTTTAATTATAAAACTACAAGCCACACAATCCATACAAGGGAAATTACCCTTTCTGCCTGTATCTAAGAAAGTTAGTTTCCGTGTCTGACTTAGGGGGGGTAATTCTGCTCTCACTAATTGGTTCCCAATAGTCTGCCCTCTCCTAAAAGCCATCATAGGGGGATTTTTAAAGTCCTTCATATCAGGGTATGCTTCACAAAGGATATGCCAGTATTTTCTAAGCGATCTTGAAATGGCTTTAGTATGAGTTCCTGCCTCAGTTACAAAAATCATTCTTTCTTGTTTCTTTTTATCTTTTTTATTGCTTCTAATCGAAGTATCAGCTCGGTTTTTAATTGTGACCAGTTGTAAATTTTCATTTATCAATGATGTAGGATAACCCCGGGATTTAAATTTATCGGCCATCTCACCTAGTCTGATTATCTGGTTTTCCCCATCTGGCACAATGCGTTTAACCCTTAAGAATTGACTTTTGGGGAGGGACTTTAGGAGACCCTCTGGGTGGGCTGATTCGAATCTCAACAAATTGTTACTATCAGTAGGCTTTGTAAATAGGTCTGTAGTTAATTGGGAACCAATTAGTGAGAGCAGAATTACCCCCCCTAAGTCAGACACGGAAACTAACTTTCTTAGATACAGGCAGAAAGGGTAATTTCCCTTGTATGGATTGTGTGGCTTGTAGTTTTATAATTAAAGGAGATCAATTTAGACATCCAATTAGAGAACAAACTTATAAGATCAATTCCCACTTCACATGTGACTCTTCGTTTGTGATATACCTATTGACATGTCCTTGCAATATAATATATGTGGGAGAAACAACTCAAAAAATGAGAACAAGGTTCTCAAAACACAAGTCTACTATCCGTACGAATAAAATTGATTTGCCGGTTCCAGCTCATTTTTCTGCAAAGGGTCATAAATTATCAGACCTAAAATTCCAAATGATTGAAGGGATCCCAAAATTGCGAAGGGGTGGTGATAGGGAAACATTTTTAAAACAACGGGAGGCTTGGTGGATAGATGAGTTAGAAAGCCTCCACCCTAAAGGTCTCAATAAAGAATGGGACCTGACGCCTTTCCTTTAATGACAATTCCCTCTTAGAGATTTGATCACCACTAACACTAGGTAACGAACTATCTTCATTATAGGGGGGTAACCTTTAGGATGGTATCACATATTTTATATAACATTATTGAGGTCCCTTTCTAAATATTAACATCTTGAAATAAATAGATCCCTAATATATCGTTTATACACTGTTCTTCACAATAACATTTTTCACCTTTTTTCCACCCTTTAGACACTTACCGGAAGATATCTTCTTCAGCCCAGCGGTCCGTGTAGCCTGAGTTGATATATTTACATGGATTTATAGACATACATACTTTTTTTGAAATGTAACACCGAATTTTCATATTTTTATTGTTTTGTGTCCATATTCCGTGCTATATGACCATCTGAGCTCAGTCGATATTGATATTCATAAATTCTGATTGATATTATATGTCTTTGGATAAATGGTTGGGCTGGGATTTTTCCATATACAGATATAGAGATATATATATATATTTTTCTTTGTCTTTTCGGAGCTTCTATTCATGTGACATTGAAACATCTAATTGATTATTATGGAAGCCGATAGAAACAACAGCCTCTTTGCATCTCGTTTGTCGCAATTGCGGTGTTTTTAATCACACATTAAAATAATTTTAAAATAATCCTAAGTATCACTAATTATATTATAATTGTCTTCAGAGGCGGCTCTCTAATTAGGCGAGTTAGTTGCCTAACTCACCTTATTGCCTTTGATGTAACAGGGAGCTTAAACGCTGCCGTTAAGCTCCCTGTTACACTAACCTGGGACGTTTCCTCCGTGCATCTTCTCTCCTGCACGGAGGAAGGAAGCTCCAATCGCGTTTTTTTTTTTTTAACTTTATTGAACCCGCGCAATAAAGTTTAAAAAAAAAAAAAAAAAAACGCGACCGGAACTTCCTTCCTTCCGTGCAGGAGAGAAGATGCACGAAGGAAACAGCGGAGAGCAGCATGGAGGTAAGTACTAGGGAGGGGAGGAGGGTGGTACAAACTAGCAAAGCCTGGCACAATGAGTGGCTAAATATTGGCACAGTGTGGGGCAAAATCCTGGCATAGTAAGAGGCCAAATCCTGGCATTGTGAGGGGCAATATCCTGGCATACAGTGGCAAAATCCTGGCATATTGAGAGGCAAAATTCTGGCATTGTGAGGGGCAAAATTCTGGCTTAATGAGGGGCAAAATCCTGGCATAGTGAGAGGCAAAATTCTGGCATTGTGAGGGGCAAAATTCTGGCACAGAGTGGCAAAATCCTGGCATAGTGAGAGGCTAAATCCTGGCATTGTGAGGGGCAATATCCTGGCATATTGAGAGGCAAAATTCTGGCATTGTGAGGGGCAAAATTCTGGCATAATGAGGGGCAAAATCCTGGCATAATGAGGGGCAAAATCCTGGCATTGCGAGGGGCAAAATTCTGGCATAATGAGGGGCAAAATCCTGGCATAATGAGGGGCAAAATCCTGGCATTGCGAGGGGCAAAATTCTGGCATAATGAGGGGCAAAATCCTGGCACAGAGTGGCAAAATCCTGGCATAGTGAGAGGCTAAATCCTGGCATTGTGAGGGGCAATATCCTGGCATACAGTGGCAAAATCCTGGCATATTGAGAGGCAAAATTCTGGCATTGTGAGGGGCAAAATTCTGGCATAATGAGGGGCAAAATTCTGGCATAATGAGGGGCAAAATCCTGGCATAGTGAGAGGCAAAATTCTGGCATTGTGAGGGGCAAAATTCTGGCATAATGAGGGGCAAAATCCTGGCATAGTGAGAGGCAAAATTCTGGCATAGTGAGAGGCAAAATTCTGGCATTGTGAGGGGCAAAATTCTGGCATAGTGAGAGGCAAAATTCTGGCATAGTGAGGGGCAAAATCCTGGCATAGTGAGGGGCAAAATTCTGGCATTGTGAGGGGCAAAATTCTGGCATAATGAGGGGCAAAATCCTGGCATAGTGAGAGGCTAAATCCTGGCATACAGTGGCTAAATCCTGGCATACTGAGAGGCAAAATTCTAGAATTTGTGAGGGGCAAAATTGTGGCATAATGAGGGGCAAAATCCTGTCACAGAGTGGCAAAATCCTGGCAGATTGAGGGGCAAAATCCTGGCAGATTGAGTGGCACAATCCTGGCATATTGAGGGGCAAAATCCTGGCATATTGAATGGCTAAATCACAGTGCATCCGGTGCTGTGAGGAAGAACAAAGTGCCAATCTTCTAGCACAACGTGGTCTGTGAGACCACTTTCAACATTGAGCACCTTTCCTTCTGGCTGAGTGTTTCTGTTAGTGTGTGATTGTGTGCTTTCTGAGTGTGTCTGTGAGTCAGTGTGTGCTCACTGAGTGTGTCTATGAATGACTGTGTGATATGTGTTAGTGTTTACATTTAGGACACAGCAATAACAATGTCAGCCGCACACAATTTTATCTATACCAAATGTTTATAGATGTTTGTAGAATAATTATGAGACAAATAAAATTCTAGGAGCTGTTCATTTCTAGAAGCTGGGATTTGAGTCTGATCTTGAAATATGCTATTTCTACAGTTCATTTTTATTATCACTTGCATATATTTTATTTAATAATGTGTGTCCGTGAGGGCCTCATGTTCAACTTTCGCCTAAGGCCTCACAAAGTCTAGAGCCGCCTCTGATTGTCTTTATATTGCTGATAATTTTTTTGAAATAGGGTAATTAAATTGTTCTGATTAAAAATGAGTGATGCATGTTATATAGTTACCTCAAGCATTTATTACATATATGTATTCCTTTTTATTTAATTCTAACAGTCTTACATATTAGCACTTGCACATACATTTACAAACTAATAACAAATTGGGTTATATATTATTTAGAGCCTGCATTCATTATTATGTAGTGATCACAGTGTGTATCAACTTTGTTATAATGTACTGCTGTTTTAAATCACAAAGTTTTGCTATTGTCTTGTTGCACATTAATAGATAATATGTCATTGTTTTAAATCACAAAGTTTTGCTATTGTCTTGTTGCACATTAATAGATAATATGTCATTGTTTTAAATCACAAAGTTTTGCTATTGTCTTGTTGCACATTAATAGATAACATGTCATTGTTTTAAATCACAAAGTTTTGCTATTGTCTTGTTGCACATTAATAGATAACATGTCAGATGTGGTTACACCCAAATTGCCACAGACTGTAATTGAATGATTGCTTGTGGGTCCTATATATACATGTTAATTAAGCACCTTTGTTAGGCTTGAAAAAAACCCCGAGTGGGTTGAAACGTCGCCTTTGTCTTATTAAAACTCTCTTTGACACCGAGTGCTGGGTCTCATACTATTTCTTTTATGAGTAAAGGACTTGGGAGACTTCCTGTGACTTCGGCACCAATGGATTAAATAGAGTGCGGTCCGTATCTACTACTTTTTACCCATACTTAAAAACAAGAGAAATCTCCTTCCTTGTAAAATACTTCATAAATACATTAAATTAAAATTAATATTCAATTATTCATTAAATGCTGCCTAGGAAACATTTCTCATGCTAGAAACTACCAAACTTTTCTACGTTAATGTCTTGTTTCACAATTATCACCGTTTTGTGGACAAACTATATTCCTTTACTCAGTGCCGTCTTTCCGCGTGGACTCTGTGGCGATTGCCCGGGGGCCCCCGTCCGAATTTTTGAAGAAGAAAAAAAAGAACTTTTTTTTTTTTTTTTTGTATTTTTCGCTCCATAAGACGCACTTTTTTTTTCCCTCAAAAGTGAGGGGAAATGCCTGTGTGTCTTATGGAGCGAATGTAGTTGCATACTTACCTCCATGCTGCTCTCCGTTGTATGTCACATTGTGTTACTGTGTGTGTAAATGCCTGAGGGTAGGATCAGTAAAATATATATGTTCGCCTAGTGTGGCAAAAAGTCTTGCACCGGCCCTGATGGGGACCATAAAGGCAGAGGCGTCGCTAGGGGTGGGCTAAGGGGGCTGAAGCCCCGAATGTAATGAGCAGAGCCCCGAGTCTCTGCAGCTCTGTTATAGCTCCGCCCCCTGACATCACACAGACAGTGTGTGAAAGCCCTACACTGATAGGAGGCTGAGTGATGTGTCAGCCAATCAGTGCAGGGCTTTTACACAGCATCATTACAGGGATGTGAAGGAAGCTCCACGTGGGACAGTGAAGCAGCTCTGAAGGAATCCTTGCAGGCTCTCACCTTGTGGGAGATGCAGAGCAGGTCTATTCCCACTCAGGTAAGCTCTGGATATGGTGGAGAGAGGGGAGGGTTGGGGTCACTGATTTACATCCACCTTTGTGTATTTAAGCAATATATTGTTGGTTTGAGATTCCTTATTACAGGACTGCTAAACAATATATAACATAAATCCTTCCTATGCTGTTTGGCAGTCCTGTAATAAGGAATCTCAAACCAACAATATATAGCTTAAATACACAAATGAGGATGTAAATAAGTGATTTATGCTATATATGCATAATGATTTATGCTATATATATATATATATATATATATATATAAAATCATAAATCATTCCTATCCTGTTTAGCAGTCCTGTAATAAATAACGTCACACATGTATGTTATGTGTATGTGTGACATGTTTTATTACAGGACTGCCAAACAGCATAGGAAGGATTTATGTTTAAATCAGGGCTTGACAAATTTTATTTCGTTTTAGGAGCCAGCAAAAAAATGTAGGAGCCAGACAATGGCACATCAGAAAAGCATACATACACAGAGACATTCACATGCACACACCTCACAGACATCCAGTCAGTCACATACACAGCCAGTTACACACACACACACCAGTCAGCAAGTTGTTTTTTTTTTTAAATAAAAAAATAATTCCTTAATGTGTCCCACACGTCACATGCACAGCCAGTTACATACATATTCAAATACAACTAGGGTTGCCACCTGGCCGGTATTTTACCGGCAGGCCGGTAATAAATTGGCTTCAGGCCAATGTTAAGTCTATGGAGACAGTCCCAAGGCCGGTATTTTTCTGAAGAAAAGGTGGCAACCCGACATACAACACATACACAGCCAGTTACATGCATACACACACAACACATACACAGCCAGTTACATACACACACAACACATACACAGCCAGTTACATACATACACACACAACACATACACAGCCAGTTACATACATACACACACAACACATACACAGCCAGTTACATACATACACACACAACACATACACAGCCAGTTACATAAATACACACACAACACATACACAGCCAGTTACATACATACACACACAACACATACACAGCCAGTTACATACATACACACACAACACATACACAGCCAGTTACATACACACACACACACACACACACACACACACACACACACACACACAACACATACACAGCCAGTTACATACATATACACACAACACACACACAGCCAGTTACATACATACACACACAACACACTCACACTGACATACACACACTCTCGCTCACACTGACATACACACACTCTCGCTCACACTGACATACACACACTCTCGCTCACACTGACATACACACTCTCGCTCACACTGACATGCACACTCTCGCTCACACTGACATGCACACCCTCTCGCTCACACTGACATACACACTCTCGCTCACACTGACATGCACACCCTCTCGCTCACACTGGCATACACACTCTCGCTCACACTGACATGCACACCCTCTCGCTCACACTGACATACACACACTCTCGCTCACACTGTCATACACACACTCTCGCTCACACTGTCATACACACACTCTCGCTCACACTGACATACACACACTCTCGCTCACACTGACATACACACACTCTCGCTCACACTGACATGCACACCCTCTCGCTCACACTGACATGCACACCCTCTCGCTCACACTGACATACACACACTCTCGCTCACACTGTCATACACACACTCTCGCTCACACTGACATACACACACTCTCGCTCACACTGACATACACACACTCTCGCTCACACTGACATACACACACTCTCGCTCACACTGACATACACACACTCTCGCTCACACTGACATACACACTTTCGCTCACACTGACATGCACACCCTCTCGCTCACACTGACATGCACACCCTCTCGCTCACACTGACATGCACACCCTCTCGCTCACACTGACATGCACATACTCTCGCTCACAGTCATACACATACTCTCGCTCACAGTCATACACATACTCTCGCTCACAGTCATACACACACTCTCGCTCACACTGACATACACACTCTCGCTCACACTGACATACACACTCTCGCTCACACTGACATGCACACCCTCTCGCTGACACTGACATGCACACCCTCTCGCTCACACTGACATGCACACCCTCTCGCTCACACTGACATGCACACCCTCTCGCTCACACTGACATGCACACCCTCTCGCTCACACTGACATGCACACCCTCTCGCTCACACTGACATGCACACCCTCTCGCTCACACTGACATACACACCCTCTCGCTCACACTGACATACACACTCTCGCTCACACTGACATTCACACACTCCCGCACACACTCTCGCTCACACTGACATGCACACACTCTCGCTCACACTGACATGCACACACTCTCGCTCACACTGACATGCACACACTCTCGCTCACACTGACATGCACACACTCTCGCTCACACTGACATGCACACACTCTCGCTCACACTGACATGCACACACTCTCGCTCACACTGACATGCACACACTCTCGCTCACACTGACATGCACACACTCTCGCTCACACTGACATGCACACACTCTCGCTCACACTGACATGCACACACTCTCGCTCACACTGACATGCACACACTCTCGCTCACACTGACATGCACACACTCTCGCTCACACTGACATGCACACACTCTCGCTCACACTGACATGCACACACTCTCACTCACACTGACATGCACACACTCTCACTCACACTGACATGCACATACTCACACTGACATGCACACAATCATTCACACACTGTCAGTTTTTAACTTACCTGCTGCAGGCATCTCTTTGCTTTGAGCTCAGTGTGAAGGAGGTCTCAGCCAATCATGGGAGGCTTCGGAACTCTCAGCCGATCAGGAGAGTTGAGAAGTCTCACCTGATTGGCTGAGACCTCCTTCAATCAAGCTCCCCCGGACACAAGAAAAAAAAAAGACTGCTGCATAGAGCAGCAAAGTGCCGCCCCTGCCAGGGTGCCGCCTGCGGCAGCTACCCCATTGAAGGACCGGCCCTGTGAAGGCTCCTAAATTACAAAACTGGCATGAAGCTCAGAGCGGTGAGCACATATTGGTAAGTGCCCGTATGGTTCCATATAAAAAACTAAAAAAGTCTTGTGGGCTATAGCCCCAGATCTTTTGGAAACCTAGCAACGCCTCTGCATAAAGCATCTTTCCATGAATGGGGGTTTACGTTATTATGAGAGATGAAGGGAATAAGTATTCTAGCATTCAATTTCTCGTCAAATTGTGTTGTAAGGGAGTGAGGGTGTTGTGTTGTAGAATGCCTCTAACATGTAAAACAGTTTGTAAGTGTAATGCTTTGATTTCCAGAGCTTGAGTGCCTGTGGGAAAAGCAGGGTTACCCCTCAACTGAGTCATCTGGGGGGATACATGGTGGAGGTTTGGGAGTTAGCGATAGAATGGAGGATTTTAATTGTGGGTCTTAGCGTTCAATGCTGTTTGGTCAGTCTTCTTGCTTGCAATTAGTCTATCCAAAGGAGTGCCTGAATTGAAATTGTAATAGCACACTCTTCCAGATGGATATTTTCATATGTTTCATTGCATCCAGTCTATTGTTCTTACTAAATGTGTTGCCTGATAATATTTGTATATGCCTGGGAGGGCTAAGCCTCCTTTGGTTTTTGGTTGTGTCTGAGTCTGGGTTTTTCCCCCTGACCAGATGTATTTGTTTATTTCTGTGCAAATGAAGAAAAGTATATCTGTGGTATGTCAGTAGGTAGTGTCTGAAATGAACAGGATATCGTTGGCAAAAGCCAAGAGTTTACATTCGGCAATGCAGGTCTGAAAGCCTTAGATAATCGGTTATTTTGTATGTAAAGTTTGTGGTGATATGTTTGTTTGAATTTTTTTTACACTTTAAAGGGATAGTCTAGTCACCCTTTTAACTTTGGTGCAACTTGTAGGCAGCTTAGTTTATAGCAGACTGTAATTTTCCGTGTTTTTTTTTTTTTAGTTCTCTGTAAAAAAAGAGATTATACTTAGCATTGAAAGAGTGGCCACTAGTGGCCGTTATCAGGTAGTACATCCATACATATGTATGCCTTAACGCATGCACAGTTGCTACTTCCCCCATCAATCACTGGGCTGTCTGAAGGATTCCCAAGCATCCCCCAGGCCTGCTCTAATCTCCTGCTCTCAGATGCTCGTGCAAAAGTGTCTCCGTGGAAACAGGAAGGTCTGTTTACTTTCTGTTTCCTGCAGACTGGGGGGGGGGGGGGGGGGAGGAGAATCACAGGAACTTTTATTTATCACAAAAAGGACTTATTCTCCATGGAGCACAATAAATGATGGTTTGTCAGCAAGGCAGTAAGTATTATATTTTATTTACTGCTTTGATAGAGCTGACAATAAGCCTGTAATTTATTCTGCTAGTCCTGGAAAATGAGTCCTTTTTGTGATAATAAAAGTTCTTTTCTGTTTACATGAGGGAGAACATTGGACTGGGGGACATGAAGTATAATATTAAAATAAATAAAAAAGCACCAGTATCTACATTTAATAATTAAATTCCCATCACACTATAACTATAATTCCTATCATACTCACACAGGCTCTGAACTTACCATCATAGTCATTTTGCTATTAAATAAACTGTAACTCCCATAATACTAATAAGCACTATATAAAATGTACTTTTGTGCATATTTTTATATAAAATTATATAAATACAAAAATATTTTATATAGTGCTCAACTGTCTAAAACAATAAGTATGATGGAAGTTACTGTTTATTTAATACCAATATAAGTATGATGGGAATAGCAGAGCCTGTGTGAGTATGATGGGACTTTCAGTGACTCTTGAAAGAAAGCACCACTCTGTTCAGCTCTGTCAGGTGGGGGGGGGGGGGGGGGGGGCACCACTGTTACCATTTACACAGCAATTCCTACACTTCTTCTTTTTTTTTTTTTTTTAGAGGGAGAGAGACAGAGGGAGACAGAGAGATAGAGACAGACAGACAGACAGACAGAGAGAAGCAGAGGAGAGTGGAGGTGAATAGCACTGAATACATACAGATACCTATAAGCTTGTCAGCACACCTTCCCATCATTCAAACATTTTAGAGCTACTTTGACTGCTTAAAAACACTCACAATTTGGAGTTTCCTATTCACAAGAAGCAGATACAGAGAAAAGGGGAAACAATTACCCTGCTGGTGCCAGACCCTCTCAATCTATGGGAGCTGGTGTAAAGCACCAGCTCCACTAGTAAAAATGTCCCTAGAGGACCACTCACAGGTCCTGTAATGCCACTGGTCACTAAGCAGGGGGAGGCAACCCTTACGGGCCAAAAGCAAAGTCTGTTATTGGATGGCGGTCCACCCACATTCCGGGGGGGGGGGGGGGGGTCAGAGCTTTGGTGGTTGCAAATCAGGACAGCTTGGAGATACAGTTGGATCTGGGTCACATTGGCTGGTGACTGCGGTCCAGAAACAATGGCTAGGAGGCGACACCTGCTATTATTATTATTGTCTATTTCCTACACTAAACTCTGAATCTTCACTAACCAACCACTCACTAAAATGCCTTTACTATCACTATATAATCTCCCCTAACAATCGGGACAAACAATTATTTTGATCACTGTATAAAGCAGTGATCTTAAAGAAAACAAAAATAAAAACACATGTTCTAGGGATCAAGGTTAACTTGTTTATTCTCTAACTAGTCTCTACCTGTAATACGATTGCTGTGGAAACTAGAGATGGGATCCATCGAGGCGTTCAAAAAAAGCATTCACCTGCTGCAGATTGCACTACCAGCAATGTGCCACAAACAAGGACTGTTAATGTTTCAATGGGCTAAAATGGCAGTGTTTTTAAAGATGCGTATTTTATTAGGTGCAATAGTATTTATTAACAGTGCACTGGCAGCGTGAAAAGGAGGACATTCAAAACATCTTGAAAGAAATCTATTCTTGCACACTGTGCATAAACATACTGCTCAGTGGCCTGTACGTCTGCAAATTAATTACATTAAGTGGACAGCTAGGGACACTCAATCAGTTCGTTTTTTTCTGGCCACATATGATTTTTACTTTTACATGCTTCCCTACAGAATGTGTTTTTAGGGGAAATAAATGAATTAATCAAGGGGATTCCATAGTAACTACCTTGAGTAGCCTAAGCAATTTTCCCCTGAACACTTAGATTGCACATGCTGCCCTGCAGAGTATGTAAGTTGTGTGTCGATAAATAAATAGTAACATAGGTATTTTTACCCTTTTTACCTATCCTTCCTGCTTTTGTTCCAAAAGAAGGACGCCAACCCCCGCCCCCAGCCCTACAATTAAGCCATTTCGAATTTTGCCATGTAGGGTGAGACATTGCTTCTTTATTCCAAAAGGCAATCAGATTTCTACTTGGATCAAGCTCTAAAATATAAAATATTCTATTATTTATAGCCCCTGATGTCATGCTTTTCTAAAACAAATAAAATATTCAGACCCTTTTTTGAAGGCATCTATTGTTTTTGATAGTACCACCTCCTTTGGCAGTGGATTCCATATCTTTATTGTCCTTACCGTAAAGAATCCCTTCCTTTCTTATCTATAAAATCTTCACACTTCCAGTCTGAGGTGATGAACTCTTGCTATTTGGATATATTTATATTGACCTTGTACATATAGAAACATAGAAACATAGAATGTGTCGGCAGATAAGAACCATTCGGTCCATCTAGTCTGCCCAATTTTTTTTTTTTTTTAGTAATTTTATTAGTCCCCCGTTCCCGGTCTTATAGCTAGGATAGCCTTGTGTCTATCCCACGCATGCTTAAAATCCTTGACTGTGTTTACCTCTACCACTTCTGCTGGCAGGCTATTCCATACATCCACTACCCTCTCAGTAAAGTAATACTTCCTGATATTACTTTTAAATCGTTGCCCCTCTAATTTAAGACTATGTCCTCTAGTTGTGGCAGTTTTTCTTCTTTTAAATATACTCTCTTCCTATACTGTGTTGATTCCCTTTATGTATTTAAATGTTTCTATTATATCCCCCCTGTTACGTCTTTCCTCCAAGCTATACATGTTAAGATGCTTTAACCTTTCCTGGTAAGTTTTATCCTTCAACCCATGTACCAGTTTAGTAGCCCTTCTCTGAACTCTCTCCAAAGTATCAATATCCTTCTGGAGATACGGTCTCCAGTACTGCGTACAATACTCCAAGTGAGGTCTCACCAGTGCTCTGTTCAATGGCATGAGCACTTCCCTCTTCCTACTGCTAATACCTCTCCCTATGCAACCAAGCATTCTGCTAGCATTTCCTGCTGCTCTATTGCATTGCCTACCTACCTTCAAGTCCTCTGAAATTATTACTCCTAAATCCCTTTCCTCAGATGTTGAGGTTAGGACTGTACCAAATAGTCTATATTCTGCTTTTGGGTTTTTACGCCCAAGGTGCATAATCTTGCACTTGTCCACATTAAATGCCAGTTGCCACTGCTCTGACCATTTTTCTAGTTTAGCTAAATCATTTGCCATTTGGCTTGTCCCTCCATGAATATCAACCCTGCTGCAAATCTTTGTATCATCAGCAAAAAGACATACTTTGCCAACAAGACCTTCTGCAATATCGCTAATAAAAATATTAAAGAGAATGGGTCCAAGAACAGATCCCTGAGGTACCCCACTAGTAACAAGACCTTGCATCGAATATACCCCATTGACTACAACCCTCTGTTGCCTGTCACTGAGCCAAAATAACGAGGTTGGGTGTTCATGCATCCAGGCTCCTTCTAATAACGCTGTGCAAACTAAGCGGTTAGGAAATAATGAACAACAATTACAGAGAACTTTAGTAGTAATAGTGTAGACTCAAGACTTGAACTCATGGATGCATGTATCCGCCAACCTCAGCCTCCCAGGAGCAGGATTACAGGTACGCGCCACCGCACCCGGCAATATAATATATTATAATATAATATATAATGTTATAATATCTCCTATAAGATGCCATTTTTCTAGCATTTATTCTAGCACCTTATTAATTTTGTAGCCCTCCTTTGCACTATTTCTAGTTCCATAATGTAATTTTTGAGGACCGGTGCCCAGAATTGTACTGCATATTCAATGTGAGGTCTTACCATTGAGACAAGATGATATCCTCCTCCTGTGAATACCCTGTTTGATACATTCCAATATCCTATTAACCCTTGCAGCTGCTGACTTCCTGCAAAGAAGAAGAAACATCAAGGTTAGACTGTATTACTGTAACTGTTTGTCATCAGCAACACGGTGACAAGGCTGTCAATGCAACTTGGGAGATAATTAATAAACAAATTAAAAAGAAAAGGACCCAGGACTGACCCATTTTGGCTCATTTTGAAAATTTTCCATTAACATAAATTCTTTGCATTCTATTTTTTTTCAGTCCAAATACATACATTTGCCCCAAGCCTATTTCTGTAAATTTGTATAGTAACCTTTTGTGTGGAGCCTGGATCATAGGCTCTAGTAAAGTCTAAATATATCACTTAGGAAGCAGGCAGCCATCTGGTCGCAACCGGCTCTCTCTGTTATTGCATGGGATCAGCAGAGGGGACCTGACCCTTGTATTTTAAGGTTAAACAAGGTTTAATGTTCCTTTAAGAAGTTAAGCAGTTAGCTTAGAACACTGATGTAAGAGTGAGGCATTTTGTTGAATAGCGTTTTGTGAATAAAATCTGCTAATCTATATATCATTATTATTATGATAGGAGCCTTTATCTTAGATGATGACGTGGTCGCCATACACGCCTATGCAATCTCAAGATCCAGTAGTCTCTTGGTTGTTTTGGGATTGGGATGAGTGGATGCGTGTGTTTTCTTTTGCTGTTCACTTTACTAGCAAACTTTTACTAGTGTATTCAAGGCGACCTGTGGTAAGAATATAGTTGAATTCATATGATTTTCGATTAATACAATACTTTTAAGCAAAACTAGGATGGATTATAGCTCATTAAAGGAACAAAGGCCCAAATGTATTTTTTTACTTGTTTGTTTACAGATTTTCTCTGTTTCTCCAGATCTCTGTAGATTCAGTGAGAAGACTACAGGTTGAATATCTCTTAAATAAAAATCCTTTATGCAATATAAAAATTTATCCCAATTTATTTATTTTGCCTTAAGTTGCAAGTTCCACACAGACCTGTCAGAATGCAAGTGCACACCAGCTTATTCAGCGTCCACCCCCCTTAAGCTGCATTAAGCTTTTCTATGCATGGCCAAATTCCCCCACGCCCACAAAGGGTAATACAAAGGCACGTGTTCAGGCCTGATGTGCTGACGGCAGGTTTCCAACGATGCCCTATACAGTATTTGAAGGCAGGCCACAATAGTTTCATTTTGTTCCCTTGGAACATATAGCACTAATGGTGAACTATAAAGAGCAGGCATTGGTGGGCTGGAAGTCGGGTTAGATGGGCTGGAAATGTAGGCAAGTTGGATAATTTCAGCTTTGCTAATGCCTGAGGTTTGTAGTTAACTTGTCAGTTGACCTTTTATGAATAACCTCCATTCATGTGAGCCCCTAGAATACACAATGTCACATGCTCCCCCTCATCCACAGAGTTTAGTCCTGAGCTCCATAAAGGAGATAGAAGCTGTGAAACAGTGGGCAAGTAATCAACACCTTAGGGTTCACTATGCTCATCATTGTGTTATACTCTTTGAGTTGTTTAAATGTTGTTTTGTAATTTAATATTACCTTGGCTACACTTCAAGGATAAGCCTAAAATACTATCAGCTACAAAGAAATAGTTCTGTAAGGCATATTACCACTAAGGCTGCAGGTCTGTCTGAATTACTCAAATCAGTGAATTTCTGCAAAGGTATGTATATGCATTAGGGGAATTCCGTGGGTGGAGAGTACATATAACTGTTGCTAGTCTTGCTAGTGTGCAAAGGAGAACAGAACAAGCTGTGTGGAAGCAGGGTGTTTACAATACAAATTCAACAAGGGGGGGACACCATTTTGGGGGGCATGCATTGTAGTGTGTGACGCCTTTTCTCTTCTGCTGTCATTCTGAGTCAGACAGAAAGCAGAAGTTACACATAAACAAGCTGAGCAGAACCAGAGAGAGAGCTAATTCTGGCCATTCGTTTCCCCGCCCAGAGCCAGTTGCTCTCTCCTACAGACTGAGACATTTACACACAAGGGCACAAACCACAACACAATCACAGTCTCCATACTAGCTGCCACATTGTGTGCACAAAAAAGTTCCAAACTTTGCTTCCTTTTTTCATCTTTCAAAATCATACACATGAAATATTAGAAAAACAAGAACAGATTAGAGCTTAGTATATACTCTCTTGGTTTATACCCTCGTGTAGATGGGTCACCCACTGCTTGTGTGGGATACTGAATACAACAGGTGGGCAGGTGACACGCTGCCAACACACGGGCATTGGACATGTTATTTAGGACACATTCCGCTTACCGCTTTTGTACACACCACACCTCATACTGAGTATATCAAAAAAATTAATTGCAGGATTGGGTTAAAAAAACATAACTTTGCTACAGTAATTGCTCCGAGTTTTATAGCCCCTCTGGTCACCCTAATTTATAGAAATAACACAGATTTATGAGACAAATCCAAAATGCCAACCACTGAACAGATTTAAAAACGCATTAGTACACACAACTTCTTTTTTGTCACGGTGATTTGGTTATGCATCAAAACTTTTATAAACATAGAAAGTAGGGGGGAAAATCCACATCCAATTTCTGCATGTTCACAGTTTTATAATTTATAGTCACAGACAGATTTTTTTTTTTTTTATACATATTAAATTCTAAACACACACATTGACTCAGGCACATATTTATACACACATTCTGCTGGTGTTCCGGATCATTGAGTCTGTGCACTCTTTTGGATAAAATATAACTGGTTTAGTTTATTCTGGGTAGCTAGGGTCACATTCTGTTCTATGAGTCAGATCTAGTAAGCTAGGCTAGCTGGCCTAAATAGCCTTTCAACAATACAGATAATTACCGTAACCCCTTCAGTGTGTGCAGTAGGTTTGCAAATGTCTGATTGTTAACAATTTCCTTATTTGTATCACCCTTGCTTGATTCCCAAACACAGCTCATCACGCTCATTGCAATTTATTGAAATCTCTTTTCCAGTCTGAATAATAAATCAAAAAGTCATTGTTCATATATTGTACAAATTAGTGCTCCTTTCAAACTAGGTGTTGGGTATTGTTTGCTGACCATAAACATTGTTTGATTTCCTTGGAGAGTTTTCAGAGTTTCATCTGTGTAACTTGACTAACATAACAAATGCTCCGAATTACACTTCCCATGATGCCCATGCATCCAAAAGTCTCCCACGATAAGTGCTGATTATCATAGGATAGTGGTCAACATTTGCAGTGTCTTTTTTTCTGGCTAAGTATATATTAATTGCCATCTATGTCTTGTTTACTATATAGTGATGGGAGATTTTCTGCACCCCCATCATATCTAGCTAACTATATGCTAAAGTGAGTTAACACACACGGGCCACTCTCCACATCCAGCATCCAGGTCTACTCTCTGAAATTGACACATAGCATGGATAGGGGTGGACAGTCTGCCACCAACTCATACCAACACACTAGCAAACTCTTTGCTGTGTGCTCATGCCAACACACAGGCTTTTTTTTTTCTACTAATAAATAAAGTCACACAGAGGCCTACACTCTGTAAATATCACATGCCAACATCCATAGCTAAGTATTTTACCAAGAAAGGTACATTCAGATAGACTCTGGTTCTCAAGTACATCCTGGGGATGTTACTATTGCCCAGTCTATTGAGACAACCCCACCCGGGGTTTAACCTGGCACATGGTGCATTAGTCCACATGCTTTTATTATTCATTATGGCCTGCATTAATTCAAATTCAGTGAGAAAAAGTTGTGTTGTGCGAAAAGGAGTGAAGAATAGCAAATGTATATAGTATCTTTGTGTTTTCATGCTAAATCTCCCTGTTTTAGCCCAATACTCTTCTCTGGTATGTTGGCAGTTGTACTGTACTGTACTGTACTGTAGCTGCACCATCATAAACCACATCACTGTATGTTACTGGCATGCAGTAGATCTTCCTGGGCAATAGACTTTTTTTAATAGCAAAAAAATGAGGTTGACAAACAGGAAAATGGACACATAGGTGTATTGTGCTCCATATACTGTACTTATTTAAAAACTGTAAATGCTTAGATTGCATAAAACAAATGTATGAAGCAACTTTCATAGGGCGGTATAATTCACATTGTACAGCAAGGTTGAACAAAGATCACTTCCTTGTTTTACACATCTGATGCACATATTATTATCATGTGCATTGATTGTATTTTGAGAACAGCTAAGTATTTGCCTTAATTTTTTAAAGAGTGACTTATTCTCATCATATTCATTTTGTACAGTAGTCAGATGTACCCATTAATCAAGTACGGTCACTTGAACGGCTCTCTGCTGCTGCAGGCAGCTACTCCATCAAATTGGAGCCCCCTAGTGTTAGCTTATGCAAAGACTTTTGAACACAATCATGTTAGATTGACTTTAGTGCAGCTTTAAATGTAATAAACTATGATTAAAGTATTTTTTTTAACTCTTGCTTCATTAATAAAAGCAACGTTTCAAAACCAGGTGCCCCCTACCTAGAGCAAACCCAAGGTATATCTTTGCAGATGCATTTGGGTTGATACTGAGCTCTGGCTCTCATTTGGATGCTGGTCAGCATGCGCTCAGCCAATCAGTGCAGGGGCTTGCACTGTACTTCTGATGGGTCCAGCCTCTCTTTCTGCTAGTGAAAAGTGAGAGCTTTGTTTTCACATGCCACCATCAGAAGAGACCTGGTTAAGGTTCCCTCAGTTGATGGCATTTGAAAATGAAGGTCACTCACTGAGGTGACAATCTGAGGAAGCATCATGGACGATGGTGAGAGGATAAACTGGCATGTCCCTTTAAAAAAGTATACGCCATTTCATCTACATATTGGGGCCAATAGTCATACAGCTTTTACACTTATGATTAGTGTTGAGCGAACCCGAACCGCACTGTTCGGGTTCGTACCGGACATTACGGTGTCCGTGCCATGAACCCGGACATTTCACTGTATGTCCGTGTTGGAGTTCGAGGTTCGGCTATAAACCGAAAGTCTTTAAACCGAAAGTCATTCGGTTTATAGAGTTTCGGTTTATAGAATAGCCAATAGCATTACATGTATTCTATAAGCCGAAAGTCTATAAACCGAAAGACATTCTGTTTATAGACTTTCTTTTTATTGAATAGCAATAGCATTAAATGTATTCTGTAAAACGAAAGTCTATAAACCGAATGTCTTTCGGTTTATGGAATACATGTAATGCTATTGCTATTCTATAAACCGAAATAGAGTCCCCATTAATAAGAATAGCTCAATTGACCTATTCTTATGAATGGGGACTCTATTTCGGTTTATAGAATAGCAATAGCATTACATGTATTACATCTGAGAGTCAAATAGAACCGTCAAATACTGTGCTTACAGCCACTTTAAAAAATTCTATTAGTTTTGGGTGGTAAATAGTACATTTTCATCTTGCGGTGCTTTTCATATCTGAGAGTCAAATAGAACCGTCAAATACTGTGCTTACAGCGCACTTTGAAAAATTCTAATAGTTTTGGGTGCTAAATAGTACAGTATTTTTAATTTGTATGTATTTTATGTTTTTTGAAGTTATTTCACTATCCATATTTGTTTGCAGGGCACTTGTCCTACTCTTACCCACATTTTAATAACCTTTGCAGCCCTCTAGCCCTTTCCAGGACTTTTTTAGCGGCATTTTAGTGGCCAAAAGTCTGTGTCCCCATTGACTTCAATGGGGTTCGGGGTCAAGTTCGTGGTCAAGTTCGAGCACGGACCCAGACTTTTTTCCGAAGTTCGGTCGAACCTCTCAAACCCGAACATCCAGGTGCCCGCTCAACTCTACTTATGATACATTATGTAGTGACACTTCTGAAATAATTTTATTGGTCACATATTTAGATTCTGAAATAATTTTATTGGTCCCATATTCACATTTTTTTTTAAACTTTGATTCAACACGTCTGTGACTTGACTATAGGTGGATTGCACATTTGTTCATATTGCTGGTGTTTTTTTGTATGTATCGGTCTCTCTGTGTTTATGTGTCAAATAGCATGCTCATGTTGTGTATTTCAGTGCCTAAAAATGAATAATTCTCCACTTTGGCTCCCATAGGTTCTCCATGCACAGTGAAAATACACTGTATAATATCATTAAAGCCTATATAAAATGTGCTTAGTTTAAAAGTTGGTGAGTGTAGCACAGGGGTCCTCAAACTACGGCCCGCGGGCCACATGCGGCCCGCCGAGCACATTTATCCGGCCCGCGGGGGGTCTGCCGGCACCCCCCGCTCCCCGCTGTTTACCCTTTTTTTTTCTTGCAGCCGCAGAAGATGCGGCTGCAGGAAAAAAAAAAAAAAAAATCACCGCAACCGGATGTGACGTTTCGTCACATCCGGAACCCGGTAACTGTTTCCCTCCTCCGTGCAGGGAGGAGGGAACACTGCGCGAGACGTCCGGCCGGGGACACAGCAGCTGGAGGTAAGTGATGGGGAAGGGGGGGAGGAGGGAGGTATAACGAGCACTGTACTATTCCTGGGCATCTGAATGGCATAATATTCCTGGGCATCTGAATGGCAAAATATTCCTGGGCATCTGACTGGCACACTATTCCTGGGCATCTGACTGGCATAATATTCCTGGGCTCTTACTGGCACTCTATTCCTGGGCATCTGAATGGCATAATATTCCTGGACATATGAATGGCATAATATTTCTGGGCATCTGTCTGGCACACTATTCCTGGGCATCTGACTGGCATAATATTCCTGGGCTCTTACTGGCACTCTATTCCTGGGCATCTGAATGGCATAATATTCCTGGGCATCTGACTGGCACACTATTCCTGGGCATCTGAATGGCATAATATTCCTGGACATATGAATGGCATAATATTCCTGGGCATCTGACAGGCACACTATTCCTAGGCATCTGACTGGCACACTATTCCTGGGCATCTGACTGGCATAATATTCCTGGGCTCTTACTGGCACTCTATTCCTGGGCATCTGAATGGCATAATATTCCTGGGCATCTGACTGGCACACTATTCCTGGGCATATGAATGGCATAATATTCCTGGGCATCTGAATGGCATAATATTCCTGGGCATCTGAATGGCATAATATTCCTGGGCATCTGACAGGCACACTATTCCTGGGCATCTGACTGGCACACTATTCCTGGGCATCTGACTGGCATAATATTCCTAGGCATCTGACTGGCACACTATTCCTGGGCATCTGAATGGCATAATATTCCTGGGCATCTGACAGGCACACTATTCCTGGGCATCTGACTGGCACACTATTCCTGGGCTCTGACTGGCACACTATTCCTGGGCATCTGAATGGCATAATATTCCTGGGCATCTGACTGGCACACTATTCCTGGGCATCTGACTGGCACACTATTCCTGGGCATCTGACTGGCATAATTTTCTTGGGCTCTGACTGGCATAATATTCCTGGGCATCTGACTGGCATAATATTCCTGGGCTCTTACTGGCACTCTATTCCTGGGCATCTGAATGGCACACTATTCCTGGGCATCTGACTGGCACACTATTCCTGGGCATCTGAATGGCATAATATTCCTGGGCATCTGAATGGCATAATATTCCTGGGCATCTGACTGGCACACTATTCCTGGGCATCTGACTGGCATAATATTCCTGGGCTCTTACTGGCACTCTATTCCTGGGCATCTGAATGGCATAATATTCCTGGGCATCTGAATGGCATAATATTCCTGGACATATGAATGGCATAATATTCCTGGGCATCTGACTGGCACACTATTCCTGGGCATCTGACTGGCATAATTTTCTTGGGCTCTGACTGGCATAATATTCCTGGGCATCTGACTGGCATAATATTCCTGGGCTCTTACTGGCACTCTATTCCTGGGCATCTGAATGGCATAATATTCCTGGGCATCTGACTGGCACACTATTCCTGGGCATCTGAATGGCATAATATTCTTGGGCATCTGACAGGCACACTATTCCTGGGCTCTGACTGGCATAATATTCCTGGGCATCTGACTGGCATAATATTCCTGGGCACTGACTGGCACAATATTACTGGGCTGTGACTGGCATAATATTTCTGGGCTCTGACTGGCATAATATTACTGGACTCTGACTGGCATAATATCCCTGGGCATCTGACTGGCACACTATTCCCATTGAAATACTGGTAAGTTTGTTGATTTAAATTTACTTCATTTTAAATATTGTATTTGTTCCCGTTTTGTTTCTTCACTTCAAAATAAGATATATGCAGTGTGCATAGCAATTTGTTCATAGTTTTTGTTTTTACTATAGTCCGGCCCTCCAACGGTCTGAGGGACAGTGAACTGGCCCCCTGTTTAAAAAGTTTGAGGACCCCTGGTGTAGCAGATAAGGTGTTTCTCACCAACAACACTTGGAAACATCCAAAGTTATCTCCACTTACTTTGCGACAGTATTGCCAGCTACATTTTCCCAAAGCTACAGATGTACTTAATGCAATTTAACCACTGCGTTAAAGTACTCCAATTTTGGTGGGTCTTATTATCATATTTTTCTTACTTGTGAAACTTTCCTGGCACAAAGGCCACCCTACAAGTTGTGCATTCTCTCTGGATGCAATTTATAGCATTTGTGGGTGGACTGCTATAAATGATCTCTTATTAACTACACATGTCATCTACATCAGTGTCATTTTAATACTGAGGGTTACAATAAGGGGACAATAATTTCTGACTTGTCTTTTAACCTGTTGTTAGGCTTGAAATCCACAACACAAGTGATAGACTTAACTGGAGCTCTGACAACTATTCACTAACTAGAGAATAGTGGTACATAGACATAGGAATTGCAAAAATCAATCATTTATATGTGAATTTGAAAACTTATTTAACTTTACTATTCATAATTATTCTCCGGTGTGAGTAAACTTACTATTAATGTCTAATTTTTACTTTCCTCTAGTCAGTTATCACAGTTCTGTACTAATACAGGGCTTGACAAATATTTGTTATATTTTGCACTGTGTGGTGTGTTATTATGCGGGGTGTTGTTGCGTTATGTATTTGTGTCTGTGTCTGTGTATGTATGTATATATAAATATAAAATAAGTGCACTCAGCTTAAATGTTGAAAAAGAACTACTTCCACCTGGGTGCTGTGTTACTAAATAAACAGGAATCCAAAAGAATCATGCACTCACAGGATTTTTCTTCCGTCAAATAGAAAATATCATAACATTTTTAGGGCCGAAACGTTGATACGTTTTTATGGAAGAAAAATCCTGTGAGTGCTTCATTCTTTTTATATATATATATATATATATATATATATATATATATATATATATATATATATATATATATATATATATATATATATAAAATATTACACTATTTGGACACTTGACCCTTTTGCATTCTAAATCCATAGACATAAATATGGATTATTATCCAAACCCAGCCTTTGTGAAGACTCCACAGAACACCTTTCCACTGCACCAGAGTCTAGTGGTGATTTGAGGCTTGCATGCAACTGCTCGGCTAAGTTTCTGCAGTTCCTAAACGCTTGCACTTTCCAATAATACTGTATTTGCTCGAATATAAGACGACCCTGATTATAAGACGACCCCCCAAACTTTGGATATTCCTTTAGGAAAAAAAACTAAAAGGCTGAAAATAAGACTACCCTATAGGAAAAAAGTTAAACTTGTATATATTCACTTGTAAATTGCTTTTTAATATTTAATTTAAAAAAATGATATTAAACAAATGCATTTCTTGGACTGCATTGTCAGACATCCCCCTGCTGCCCAAATCTCCCTGGTGCCTAGTGGAGGCAGCCTCTATATAAAAGAGTGTAGTAAAAAGAACAGGAGCGCAGATATGAACAAAAATCAGTGAGAAAGGACTTAAATATTAAGTGCTAAAATACTTGTGCAATAGTGTTCAAAATTTACATAAAAAATACATATGATTGACAATAGGCACAGATCTCTTTAAATCTTGATTGAAGAACTTAATTCACTCAGGAATACCCAAAAATTGGAAGAGAAAAGAGATACAATAGTGCTTTCCGTTTAAATGCAAGGTTTTTCAATATTATCAATGGTAAGTATTTTACTCACACTTTTCAGAGCAGTAGTATACTGCTCTATAGGTGCAAGGAGATCCCCAGATGTTTGTAGGGAACAGATTCTGTAGTAGGTCTAGTAGATATGATTGTAGGTCAAGGCTCGACAAAGCCCGGGCGCTAGGTCGCCATGGCGACTAGGAAATTGTACCAGGTGCCCGGGTAGGATCAGCAGCACATGGCACTCCACCATCCTGAGGTTAGATAAAAAAACAAAAAAGTACCGGTATTATTCTTTCGCAGCGCGAGGTTAAGCAGAGTGTGCGCTTCCTGCTCCGCCCCCTCGCGCTGTAGTGTCGGATCGGCGGTTGTCACGTGACATCCCACCGATCAGCAGTAGCGTGCAGACGGTCTGTGCCATGGACCAAGCTGCAGTCGAAATCCCCCTCCCGTGCAATAAGGTAAAACAGCAGGGAGGGGGAGTCATTCTCTCTTTTTTTTTTTCTTTCTCTTTTCTTTTAAGCGTGTGTGTGCCTGGCTAAGTGTGGATGTGTGTGTGTGTGCCTGGCTAAGTGTGGATGTGTGTGTGTGTGTGTGTGCCTGGCTAAGTGTGGATGTGTGTGTGTGCCTGGCTAAGTGTGGATGTGTGTCTGTGCCTGGCTAAGTGTGGATGTGTGTCTGTGCCTGGCTAAGTGTGGATGTGTGTCTGTGCCTGGCTAAGTGTGGATGTGTGTGTGTGGGTCTGGCTAAGTGTGGATCTGACTGACTGTCTCTGGATGTGTGTGGATCTGACTGACTGTCTCTGGATGTGTGTGGATCTGACTGACTGTCTCTGGATGTGTGTGGATCTGACTGACTGTCTTTGTATGAATGTGACTGTCTTTGTATGAATGTGACTGACTGACTCTCTTTGTATGAATATGACTGTCTTTGTATGAATGTGACTGTCTTTGTATGAATGTGACTGACTGACTCTCTTTGTATGAATATGACTGTCTTTGTATAAATGTGACTGACTGTCTCTGTATGAATGTGACTGGCTGACTGTCTCTGTGTGTGGTTTTGTGAATGTGCTGTTGTCTGGCTCCTAGATTTTTTTTCTGGCTCCTAAAAGTAAATTAAATTTGTTAAGCCCTGTTGTAGGTATCGTTTCTTATGCATATATTACATGCACAAAAGGAAAAGGAACAATGCCATAGTGATATAACGTTAATATAACAGTATTTATTAGGTACAAAAAGGCTTACATTAAAATGTTGTGAGTACAGCAAAGTAGCTCACAAATTGCGCAAAGAAAGAAACAACCGAGGAACAGCTGATCTGTGGAAATTCCAAAGCACCAGATCAGGATCAGACGTCCGTTCTGTCCGAAAGCCAGGCAGCAAATGCGGAGATCACAGAGAGGAAGGGGTGTGTCGTACGCGTTTCGACAAACGTGGCTTCATCAGATGCACCAGGTGATGAGGCCACATACGGCGAAACGCGTACAACACTGCGTTTCTTTCCCTTTTTTAGCTGGGCGGAGCAATGGACAGGCACTTCTCTTATACCTGTATGCATGGACAGTTTATCAGACTAATTGAGCTTATTGAGGTCAAGAAGGGATGGAATGCAAATACAATATCAGCATTTTACATTGGAACGATTGGTAGAACATGAAAAATGTTATATGTAAAAATGATACAAATAATTTAATCACGTTGAAGTTGTTACCCTTCTTCCAAATGGATCCCTATAGGTTAATTTCCATGCTCTAGTTTGTGTCATTTGACAAAAGCCATAAATCTAGGGTTAGGTTTGGGGTTAAAAGGTCACTGTGTGCACTAGAACTTCAGACTTGGAAAGGGGCATGGCTAACCGCAGAGAGAAATGGACACATAATCCGTGAGCTCCTCCGTCCTCCAAGCCACCCAGTGCAATCTGCAGTGAACAGCTAACATGGGGCAGTATAAAAAGACCCCGTCTGACACAGAGACCCCCCGTAATCGAGACAAACCGATCTCGGAGTCGCTGAAGCAATATATCCGCACACCGGGCCTGTTGGCCTCCCAGCCGCCCGATGACCTTGAGGCCCATTCCCCGGCCAGTTCATTGTCTGTGGATGAAGGTTGTTCAACATCTACAGAAGACCAGAACCGTGATCTCCCTTCATCGATGCAACAAATGTTCTCCTCGGCGCCATTGTGGGAAGATTTTGGTAAGCTCATAACTGAGCTCAAGCAGACTGTTCAAGACACGGTGGTCAGCTTGCACACGGACCTTACAAAGCTCGAACAACGAGTAGACCTGCAAGAGAGAGAATCAGCCTTACCAGCGCAAAAACTCACGCAGACTGCGAGGATAACGGCCCAACATGCGCTATACATGGCGGACTACCGTAAGCGTCTGGAAGACCTCGACAACCGAGGTCGTCGTAACAACATCAGAGTCAGGGGATTTCCAGAAACTACACCACAACAGAACAAAGACGCCATGGCCATTCTGACCAAAGTCTTTAACGCCCTCCTGAACAGACCAGAGGAGACGGTGATCCCAATGAATAGAGCCCACAGGTCCTCGAGGCCCCGCTACTGGCCCACTGAGAGATTTGATCGGCAGAGTGGTGGACTTCCGGCTCAAAGAGACTATTATGAGAAGAGCGAGAGAAGCGGGGAACTGGTCATTTGAAGGGAACCAACTATCCTTCTACCACGACCTCTAAGACCTCACCTTGCAGGCTAGAAGAGCCCTGAAACCGCTCATGGTGGAACTGCAAAGCAGAGGCACCACATACTACTGGGGCAATCTATTCTGTCTACACATCAGAGACGGTGACTCTCTCAAGACGCTGCGCTACTTCCATGAGCTCCCAAGCATCATTGCGGACATGGACCTGCCCGACCTGCAGATCCTGGATTGGAGCCTCCCTGACCTGCGCCCACCGGGCAATCTATCTACCACGGCGAGGTGGCGCCTGCCCAGACCTACTACACCCCGACCGACGAATCACAGCCAGGCACATTGGTCGATGGAGAGGCCTAATGATCAGGTTATCCGGAGGGAGGAACCGATCGAGGAGTGATTATCCGTAGTTGGCGCACAGTGAGTAGACCCCATGTACTTTGACCAGTTTACCGTGACACAACACTAGGCCCTCACACCCCGAACTGGAGTCCCACTCACCCTCGCCGCAACCTACGGAGATAGTGGTTCTTATCCCCCAAGCGACAGCGCAGGATTTATACTCTCCAGGGTATGGAACTTTCAACCTACGATGCAGCTTTACGGAGCACTGTATCTATGTCTGCGGTTACTCATCGTAGAGGATGGTCTGACTGTATATGTACCGGAGAAATGCCCCACCAATGCTACCGCCCGATGCTGCACGTACAATATACCTGACCCGGTACTGTACTTAATGTATTTGTCGCTGTCTCTTCTATTTTGGGCCTTGAGTCCCTGGATTCCCCGACCTGAGCCTCTGGGCCTACTGCGATTTCGGACCAAGGGCTGTGGGTCGCCTCGCCACTGCGCTGACTCATGGAAGTCTAGAGACTACTAGCACTTCACTACCGGGCAGCACTTTGTAGTTTGCAGGGCGCCTGAGAGTCCAACACCAGTCATTTAACCTGTCTCGGTCCCTCGCCGGCTCGGCGCAGAGGGGGAGAGATGTTCATATTTTGTTCCAGAGTGTCCCATCTCCCTGAACCTGTTGGGTATATAAGTGAGACCCAGGGCCACGGCCCTCACGTCATCATTAGGCACTCGCTGCACGCCCCGCATGTTATACCTAGATAGTTCTTGTTACTTTTTTTCATTGTATGGCTACACGTTGTACCGACACTATATACCTTATATGTTATGTTGTTTGTACCTTGGAGGACAGACGGGTGACTTCTCTCATTTGCAGTCACCTCTCTAACTTCCTCGGACTCGGAGTCCCACGATTGATATGTACTTTTATTGTTTATTCATTGTTCCCAGGCCTAATTTCTCTACCCGGTTACCTCGTCCTCGGTTCCTTGACACCTTAGAATTTTGGGTCGACTGAGTTCCAGTCCTTATATTATTGGCCCGGGATCCTTTCACTACCCAATTGGTGTCCCTGGATTTATTCCCACCCCCCCCAAAGCTCTCTCTCCTGTTTTGCTAGAGAGCCCAATCCCAGGCCCTGATTCCCCCCCCCCCCCCCCCCAAATGCCAACCCCAAGATGTCCTGCCACAACACCGGGATCATGTCCGGCCCACCTCAATATTATCACACTAAAATTCCAGCGGGCTTCTGTGGCGGTTATTCAGGAAACCCACTTTTGTGCACCTTCACATCCATGGCTCACAAAGGCTGAGTTCCCCCTATGTTACTACAGTTCTGTTTCTCTTGCGAAAATCAAGGGCACAGCAATTATTTTTTTCAAACACACTCCATTTTCAGAAACTGCACAACTGTCTGACCCTGATGGTAGGTTTATATTTGTCAAGGGCTCTATCACTATCCACACGTATACGTTTGCAAATGTATATATCTCCCTAACCGGCAACAACACTTAAGTCTAGCCAAAATACTGACACTATTACACAATTTTTCCCAGGGCCTAGTGATCTTGGGAGAGGATTTTAATGTAGTTTTGGAACCCTCACTTGATACATCCAATGGCCGTACACGTACCCCAGTAAATGTCCTTGAAAAGGTCAAAAACGTATTACTTGATTTTCAGATGGTGGACTGCTGGAGAGCCCTCCATCCCACTACCCGAGACTACAGTTTCTTTTCCACCCCCCACGACTCCTACTTATGTATCGACTATCTTTTTATATCAAATTGCCATCTTCCCCTACTGAAAACGGCGACATACGGTTCCCTGACCTGGTCCGACCATGCCCGGCTGACACTAACGCTCCAAACTCTATTAGCTAGATCTACTGCCATATCATGGCGACTTAATGAATCCCTCCTGACAGACGTAGAGACGATGCAATCCTCTAAGTCCCTCCTGTTATTTCCATGACAATACCACACCTGGGATGTCACCTCTCACTTTGTGGGAGCCACACAAATGCTTAGTCCGTGGTCACTTTATTAAAATAGCATCGGCTCGGAAGCGTCAGCAGACAGCTTCCCTCAGCGCCCTATACACCAAAAACTCTGCCCTGGAAATAATCCATAAGAATTCTCTTGAGGCCAAAGATTGGCAACAATTATCACTTCTTAGAAAAGAATTATCGACAATCATAAATGCCAAGCACAGAAATCTTTTACCCGATTCCACGCCCTGTTCTATGAACATGGCAACTGACCAGGGAAATACCTTGCCCGAGCACTACATAAAAAATGGAAATTGTCATATATAGACAGGGTCCGAGTCAAAGGAAGCGCTCTGCGCCGTCTCCCCTCCGAGATAACTCGGGAATTTGTGGACTACTACCAACAACTGTATCATATTACACCCCCACAATCCCCTAGTTCGTTGGTCACCAAAGATTTCAAGATCTCGGAGTAACTCTCTTGACATATACGTTGTAAACTTTTCCCAGCAGATGCAGATTCCCTGGAAAAACCTATATCCTTGGTAGAACGGTTGTGGGCAATTAAGATGTCCAAAATGGGAAAATGCCCGAGCCCCGATGGCCTATCCCTAATCTACTATAAAAAGTTTTTGGAGATCTTGGGCCCACATTTCACAAGCTTTTAATGCCCCACTGGACGGACATGGCATACACCCTCACACACTCGCAGCTACCATATCCTTAATTCCTAAGGAGGATATAGACCCAGAACTCTGTACAAGTTACTGCCCGATATCCCTCCTAAACACTGACCTGAAATTGTTCTCCAAAATTCTCGCACTGAGGATCGGTAGACTGGTCCCAACTTTGGTGCACACTGACCAGTTGGGGTTCGTGCCGGGGCGGGACTCCAGGGACTGCACTAATAGAGCGATCAACCTCATTCATCATGCACGCCAATCAGGGACACACGCAATTTTTCTATCTACTGATGCCGAAAAGGCATTCGATACACTTGATTGGAAATTAATGCTAGCTACCCTGCAACACATGGGATTTGGTATTAATGTTTTGAGGTGGATTGGGTCCCTGTACTCCCGCCACTCGGCTCGGATCCTGGTCAATGGGGCCCTCTCTGACTCGTTCTCAATTTTTAACGGGACGAGACAGGGCTGCCCCTTGTCACCTTTGCTGTTTGTCTTTTCCTTGGAGCCATTCTTGGAAGCGGTTAGAACGCATCCTGACATTACGGGAGTCGAGACCGGGGACACACACCATAAAGTGCTTGGATATGCTGATGATCTACTATTAGGCCTTACCAACCCACGAGTATCGTTGCCAGTTCTTTTTAAGGAATTTCAGGTCTATGGCCAACTTACAAATCTGAAAATTAATTTCTCTAAGTTAGAGATTCTGAACATAAACTTGCCCTTCGCATTACTGGGTGTCTTCCCTTTCCGCTGGTACCGGGCCAAGATGAAATATCTATGAATCTGGTTAACAGCAGACACGGTGGACCTCTATGCCTATAACTTCCCTCCTCTATTGAATCAATTGCAGAAGGACCTTTTGTCCTGGGCCCTGCTACATATTTCATGGAGATGAATGTCTTACCCAGGGTACTATACTTAATGCAAAGGATCCCTAAACGAATCCCCCCTGCGTTTTTTACATCTATGAAAACTATGTTCACTAAGTTCACCTGGGCAGAGAAACAGCCCAGAATTAAGCTTGATCTTCTCACCTAACATAAGTTTATAGGAGGCCTAGGCATGCCCTTATTCGTACTTATTATAGGGCCTGCCATATGTTAAGAGTTCTCAAATGGGTACACCGCCCCGTACAGAAATTATGGATAGACGTGGAGAGCGAATGTTTCACCTTCCCTCTCCAGAACCCAAGCTAAGACGATCGCAAAGACTGACCCACTGACATTGGCCACTATCTCGGTCCTTCACACTTCCCACCGCCCTTACAATTTGACCACGTTCCCCTCCCCCTCACACCGCTCCGACCAAACCGGAGTTTCCTCCAGGAATGGCCCGTTCTTAGACACACCCCGGACGTCTACTCAACCACTCTCGGAATTACTTAATGGCACCATGCTCAAACCACTCACCGACATTCTCCCAGGCAAGATTCTCACTCCTTTAGATCAATTCCAATATATGCAACTAACAAATTACATACAGACTATGCCCCTGAAACACCATCTGTCCAGGACTTATACTGAGTTTGAAGAACTGGCTACTGGGGACTCACTGCCCTGACATGGCATTTCAATCCTATTACTGTAATTACTGTTATGTGCGAAGTTCCCTACCCTCCCCAGTTTTGTGGGGAGATGGGAATCCGCGCTTCAGGTGAGTCTCACTACCCCACAATGGGAAAAGATTTTCCAGTTCACGCATAAGTCCTCCATAAGTAACAAGACACAAGAGATGTCCTATAAACTGTTATCACTTTGGTACAAAACTCCTGCTATGTTACAAAGATGTGATCCCCCTAATATTCCTTCCCCCCCCCCCCCCCCCAATTTTACTGTATTTGCTTGATTATAAGATGAGGTTTTTTTCAGAAAAAAAATTCTGGAAAACACCCCTCGTCTTATAATCGAGGTTGTCTTATAATCTGACCTCAAATTGAGGTCAGAATATAAGACAGGGATCCAGGTCCCCAGCAGAGCTGCAGGGGACCTGGATCCTCCTCTCTAACAGCAGGGAATGTCTGTGTGATGAGCGCAGACTCCCCCTGCTGCCGCCCGACACAACCGCCGGGACTTCTATGATGAAGCCGGGTACTTCCGGCTTCGTCATAAAAGTCCCGGCGGTTGTGCCGGGGCGGCAGCAGGGGAGGTCTGCGCTCGTCGCGCAGACATCCTCTGCTGCCCCACTAGCCACCAGGGAGAATCGGGCAGCCGGGGGATGTCTGCACGATACGTGCAGACATCGTCCATGCTGCCCGACACGGCCTTGTCGGGCAGCATGGAGGATGTCTGCACGTATCGTGCAGACATCCCCCGGCTGCCCCCACTAGCCACCAGGGATCGACTTCCAGGTGAGGGGGAGGGAGGGGGCAGAGAGACAGGTGGAGGGAGGGGGGCAGAGAGACGGGGGGGACAGAGCAACAAGGGGAGGGAGGGGGGAAGAGACAGAAACAAGGGGAGGGAGGGGGCAAGAGACAAGGGGAGGGGGGGCACAGAGTAACAAGGGGAGTAGGGGGGGCAGAGGTGAGGGGGAGAGAGAGTCAACACTAAGGGGGGGAGAGAGACAAAGCTGGGGGCAAGGGAAAGAGAGGCAGCATTGGCACATAAAAGGAAATAAAAAAAAGAAATGCATTTTTTGATATAATTTTTTATTAAAAAAGCAATTTACATGTGAATATATACAAGTTTAACTTTTTTCCTATAGGGTAGTCTTATATTCAGGCTTTAAGTTTTTTTCCTAAAGGAATATCCAAAGTTTGGGGGGTCGTCTTATAATCAGGGTCGTCTAAGAATCGAGCAAATACGGTATTTATTTACTTTTTTTTGTGTGTGTGATAGTTATCCTATTTTTAGACAACATATGAATACCATTGCTATACTATATATCTATCTGTATTTTCAGTGGTGTAGGGGACTGCTGCGACAGTCCACATGTTTCTTGACCCGTATGCTCACATTATAGTGTCTAACCCTGTATAACATTGAATAGAATTCATAGGTGTTTATCTCCTGACTATTTGTTTTTTCCTCCTGCCTGGTAAGATGTTAATGTTTGTCTATGATCACACTTTTTTGTTTAGTAAATTGTTTTATATTTTTATATTCTTTACAGGGCGAACATTTCTTTTGAAACCATTTTTTTTAGTGTGAACTTGATCATGGCATCTCGGATCGGGCTGCGCATGCAGCTGATGAGGGAGCAGGCACAGCAGGAGGAGCAGAGAGAGAGGATGCAGATGCAACATCAACAGCATTTCCTGCAGCAGCATCACTTAGTACCAGAATCTGCATCCCCAGCTATAAACACCCCAGCATCCTTCCAGCCTCCTCCACCTGTCCCCATGGAGATCCTAAAGGTAATGCAGGTCTTGTTATATAAGCTTAATGAAAAAACTATTTGTGTTAATGCAGGGCTCGACAAACCCCGGTCGCCATGGCGACCAGGAAATTAAACCTGGCGCCAGGGTGCCGTCAGCCTCGTGGTCCCCTTGCCGCTGCCATCCGATTTTTTTTTTCTTCGGAGTGTGAGGGGGTAAAGTCTGTGCGGACAGGACAGACTGCAAGCTCCGCCCCCTTGCGCAACGCGTGTCTGAGTGCCGGGTGTCGTCACGTGACATCCTGACACTCAGCAGGCCGATCAATGAAGACATGCTGCAGCGTTAAGAAGAGTGAGGTGGGTGTGTGTGAGGTGTTGTGTTTGGATATATGTAAGTATGTAAAGTAGATGTGTGTGAGTTGTTTGTATATATGTAAGTATGTAAAGTACTAGGTGTGTGTGAGGTGTTTGTATATATGTGTATATGTAAAGTAGGTGTGTGTGAGGTGTTTGTATATTTGTAAGTATGTAAAGTAGGTGTGTGTGAGGTGTTTGTATATATGTGTATATGTAAAGCAGGTGTGTGTGAGGGGTTTGTATGTATGTGTATATCTAAAGTAAGTGTGTGAGAGGTGTTTGTATATATGTGTATATGTAAAGTAGGTGTGTGAGGTGTTTGGATATATGTGTATATGTAAAGTAGGTGTGTGAGGTGTTTGGATATATGTGTATATGTAAAGTAAGTGTGTGTGAGGTGTTTGTATATATGTGTATATGTAAAGTAAGTGTGTGTGAGGTGTTTGTATATATGTGTATATGTAAAGTAGGTGTGTGTCAGGTGTTTGTATATATGTGTATATGTAAAGTAGGTGTGTGTCAGGTGTTTGTATATATGTGTATATGTAAAGCAGGTGTGTGTGAGGTGTTTGTATATATGTGTATATGTAAAGCAGGTGTGTGTGAAGTGTTTGTATGTATGTGTATATGTAAAGTAAGTGTGTGTGAGGGGTTTGTATGTATGTGTATATGTAAAGTAAGTGTGTGTGAGGTGTTTGTATATATGTGTATATGTAAAGCAGGTGTGTGTGAGGTGTTTGTATATATGTGTATATGTAAAGCAGGTGTGTGTGAGGTGTTTGTATATATGTGTATATGTAAAGCAGGTGTGTGTGAGGTGTTTGTATATTTTGGTATATGTAAAGTAGGTGTGTGTGAGGTGTTTGTATATTTGGGTATATGTAAAGTAGGTGTGTGTGTATATATGTGTATATGTAAAGTAAGTGTGTGTGAAGTGTTTGTATATTTGGGTATATGTAAAGTAGGTGTGTATGTATATGTAAAGTAGGTGTGTGTGTATATATGTGAAGTAGGCATGTGTGTTTATGAATTGCGTGTATGCTTGCGTGATTGTCTGGCTCCTACATTTTTTTGCTGGCTCCTAAAATCAGATTTAATTTGTCAAGCCCTGTGTTAATGGCAATCCAAAAGGTGAATGCATTATAAGTGTTTTAATTTACACTATAATTTAATATCCATGTATTGGGATGTTTGTGTAATCCGTAAATGGGATATATTTCTCTTATTGAAACTCAAAACTAAGACAGGGCAAACACCCATTATTTATTCTAGATCAACTACTCTTCATTAGTACCATATTTTTCGCTCCATAATACGCACCTGACCATAAGACGCACCTAGTTTTTAGAGGAGGAAAACCACAAATAGAACAGATCTTTACTAAATTCTTATCTCCCCAAAAGTAGTGGTAAAGAGCAAAGCTAGAGACAAAACTAATACAACTAACCTTAGACACACCATTCTGCACCATGAGAAATGCAGTGTGCACCATCTAAACATTAGCAATGCCTGTGATAGTCATAAGACAGCAGAGGTGACTAACCTTTAGCATCCCACTGCTTTGGACTATAATATTTTCTATTATGCACAAAAAGCCAGTATTTAGCCAATCAATATGCCAGTATTTAGCCAATCAATATGCCAGTTTTTAGCCACTCCATAATCCAGGATTTAGCCATTTAATATGCCAGTGTTTTTCCACTCAATATGCCAGGATTTAGCCATTTAATATACCAGGATTTAGCCACTCGATATGCCAGGATTTAGCCACTTAATATACCAAGATTTACCTCCTTGTTGCTCTCCAGTCGTCTCCTCCGTGCAGTCTTCCCTCCTGCACGGAGGGAAACTCGGGTCGCATTTTTTTTTTCTTTTTTAACTTTATTGAAGCTGTGCAGCTTCAATAAAGTTATATAAAAAACGCGACCCGAGTTTCCCTCCGTGCAGGAGACGACCAAAGAGCAACAAGGTGGTAAGTACTGGGGAAGGAGCACGATCTCTGCTCCATAAGACGCACAGACATTTCCACTTACTTTTGAGGAGGAAAATAACTCTTGCTCTACACACTCTTGTGTGTTTATATTTCCTGTAACATAAAGTAGGTCTTGCAGTCCCTGATGAGTAAAGCTAATTCATGACAGAAATACACAAAAGTAACCATAGACATGTATTGTACCAAATGACTGACCAAATAAAATAAAAATCTCTATGATTTCTCTGTGGTGTTTTCTTTAATAATTCATACCTCCACCGCAAATCATTCAGCTATCCAGTGTAGGTCCATAAACCCAAATTTCTTCTATTTTATTAATTTATCTCCAGTCTTGTGTGTGTGTGTGTGTGTGTGTACCATGTTCTTATTCCTGTTGGGGTTGTTAATTTATTTATTTATTTTTCAAGGTTCAGACTCACCTGGAGAACCCAACCTCTTATCATCTGAAGCAGTCTCGAGACAAGAAGGTTCGAGATTACCTCTCTGATACCTATGGGAACAAATTTGCTTCCCACATAAGTCCCCACAGACTCTCCCCAAAGCCTCCGCCTGCTCCCTCCTCTCCTGCTCACCGGGCTGCACGCCTTTCTTCTTCCGCAGGCAATAGTGCCCCCAACAGCCCCATGGCCAGAATGAACCTGTGCACCAATGCAGAACGAGAGGTACAGTCCTTTTATTCCATTTGTCACAGAACTGACTTTTTGTCAATGAACTAATTATCCATGGCGCAGTACAAATAAACTCACAGTAATGTGTGCATTGTTGTTGTTGCATAAGCTATGGGTTAATTAAAAAAATTATTTTCCTTGATGAAAATAGTTGAGGGATGCTGTGTTTTTAGTTGAAGCTTGTTGTCCAAGTATTAATTCAGAGGAGGGTTAATTAGACCTCCTCCGATACATTAAAATGGTGCCCACTACCTGCTAAGATGAGGTTTGGTACTTTCCCTATTCAGCGTGTCCTGTGACATGTTTGGTAAGCTTGTTTAAGCCGCTAACAGACTCTGTCATGTAAGCTTTCTACATGTTTCTAATATCTTCAATTTATTAATCTGGCAGCACTTTTATTTAGAATATTGTTATTTTGCCCATTCCTAAATGACAACTTTTTCATCAGGTAAGTACTGATATTTTACCTTTATCTTCCATTCTGACAGTTACATCACGTGGCACTGTTATACAACAAAATTATTGTTTACTTTCTATAAATATTTTTGTTTTTTATTGTATTTATGCAGTGTTATGGGCATTATTGATGTCTTGTAGTTTTCAGTCTGTTTTATTAAAAGTGGTGTTTCAAATATGTTTACACCATGTTTTAGTTTATTTTATCCATCTTTCATTCCCTTGTCCTTACCCCATGCAGTTACATCATTCTCTGTTATATTTTTTATCCTATTTATTTGGTGATGAGGAGCCTTCTCTCCTTCCCCCATGTTCCCCCCTCATGGTGACATTATCATTGTTAAGCTAAATAGTGCTTTGGCCAAATCATATAACTAAACTAATTTCTCACAGCACTCAATCAAGTGGGGTGTTTTCAGAAAATAAAGTGGCAACATTTCAACCCCATCAGGCCTTTGTCAAGGACCCAATAGGATTGAATCGTTGCCACTATGGTTAAAATAAACACTGCACTTAATTGAGTGCTGTGTGATTCATCGTTTTTTCTGGAGTTATTATATGGAACCCGTGGAGTCCTACACATGGCACTGTTTAAACTGTGAGACCTTATTTGCTTTCATATACATGTTAATACACCAAATGTATAAGGATGAGTCTTATTTTATTTTCTCTTTTTAAATTATGTCAACTTTGTTAGTATATATGGGAATTGTTATCTTCTCAGATTTTTCTCTCTGATCTAATCAATGCTGTTTTTTTTCACTAGATGGATGATGTCATTGATAATATTATGAGTCTAGATGACATGTTTGGATTTCCAGAACCTGCACTCTCCATGCCAAACACGGTATGTATGAATGTATGCTTCTATGCATCCTACCAATGTGTGATTTATTTTTAACTTTTTGCTAAAAATGTGATAAATTTGTTATTAGCTTATTTCTTTCTACATTCTGTGATGTTGCACATGCTCTTAAACATACCAGTCTCTTTCTCCCGTTATTTCTAGTGATTATTTACAATTTTTCTCTGCAGCTTCCATTTTCCAGTAGCCACTTGGGAGTCTACAATGAAAACTCGCTGAGTGATACAGTCGTAGGTGTCACCAGTAATTCTTGTCCTGCTGACCTGGCTGTCAAGAGGGAATTGACTGGTGAGGAGTTTGTCTCAAGGGTTTACTCAATAAAGAGAGAATTGCAGGGAATTGAGATGGGAATCTCAAATTTAAGGTCAAAGTAGCCAAGTTGGAAAAATTCTCTTAATCAGCTACATTGGCTAAAGTTTAAAATTCCTGTCTCAATTCCCTGCAATTCTCTCTGTATTGGGTAGGACCTTTAGTGCTTTATATGTTCTGTATTGTGTGTGTTTTATTTCACCTGTACTGTGCTGTACCCAAGTACACATCCAAATGTGCTTAAATTAAATGTAGTATCAAAACTATAAATATTTATTATTGTTTTGTTATAAATGTATACCTCCAGTTGTGACCTACTGGCTAAGGGTTTTTGCAGGAGGCACTATGTGTATTGGCTAATCCCCACTCCTTTTGCTTTGTTAACCTGTCAGAATCAGCAGTGTCACTGGCAATAATCACAGCACACAAGGTTTGTGCTGTAATTCCTTTATCATGGACTATGTAGTACCTGCTATGATGTACCTGTGTCATATTGTGTTGTGGAATTTGGTCTGATTTCTTTTGAGTGTGTGTGTGAGTATTTATGCATTTTCTGTTGGTATCTTCTACTTGCTCACCTTGCAGATGCAGAAAATAGAGCTATGATGCGGGAACGTCAGAAAAAGGACACCCATAACATGAGTAAGCCAAGCACTTATTTTATAGGACAAACTTTTTTTTTTGTTTATTTTTCATCACTGTACACTTATTAACCATAATTGAAATCTGTACTCTCCTTACTGCTTTGAAATTCCTGTGCTTGATCCTGTAGTAATAACTACATTAGCAAGACATTGTTTACTCCCCCTAGATATTACCCTCATTATCTCTGTGAATTGGTAATAGATATCTTTTGTTGTATTTTTTTGTTTCTCAGTTGAAAGGAGGAGGAGATTTAACATCAATGATCGAATTAAAGAACTGGGGACTTTGATTCCAAAAACAAATGATCTGTAAGTGTTCCACTATAATCACACAGTTGGATGACACAGAGATAGATGCACTAAAGTATTTTTTTATCCTGTTGTGTGGAGTACAACATGTTCTTAAAGCATCAAAATGTATTGTCAGTCATAGCACCAAAAGTGACATGCATCATACTAGTGCATGGTGTAAACTGGCAACTATGCACTACTATTAGTTCAGCCAAACCTAGTCATCAAAGACTCCTTGGACACTCTGTACTGAGGACCTGTCATGGGTGGAGAACAAGACCTGTACATGTAGACAATATTAATGTAGAGCAATACTTCCCCAAGCAATGAATGTGCACGTTCATACAGATGGGAGATAATAGGTAGATAAGCTTATTCTTTTGCTAACTAACAAATACTTGGGAATGTAAGATTAACATGCAATCTAACATTTTCTGGTTGCTTTGGATTTTCCAAAAATTAGTTTCTGAAGGCTGAGCTGGGTGATGTGTATCGTATTATATTTTGTTGTTGACTGACCCAGACTTGTGTGAATTATGTGTGTAGCAGAATTGGGCCAAAGATAAAAACATTTTATGAATACTTTTTGTTATTTTGTGGGGTCAGGGCCCGCTCCTGCATGACGCTGGGGTTCCGAACCTGGGGCAGTGGCCTCTGGATCATTGTGCTCCCGTGGGGTGACAGCATGGTTGTGGAATAAGCCACACCCCCGACCTCCAGTACCGCCGGTGCATGTGCTGCAGGGAATGTCTTAGCGTCCTGTGGTGCAGCTTCCCCAGAGTGCTCCTAACTGAAGTAGGGAGGTGGGCAGTCTCTGACACTCCTCCCATTCTGTGTCCTATAAGGGGTAGGCTACCTAGCGCGAGTGGGAGGGTTTCTGGTCTTGACTGACTCTAAAGCCTCCTTTCATCTTTCATTCGGTGCTTGTTCATTACCAAGCTTGTCCCTTCCCAGTGAAGTCTCCTTTACCCTTTTTGCTTTGTCTGCAGCGTGCTCTCTCTTATTGGATCTACTCGCTTTTGACCTCTGGCTTTCTCTTGGATTTTGTGTGCACCTCCTGCCCTGACCTCGGCCTGTCTCCCTGTTACTGAAACTATTCTGCCTGCCTTCACTCTTTGGACTTCCTCTGACCTTGCTTTTGGCTGCTTCCCTGGTTCTGGTGAATTTGGTTATTTATTTTTGTGACTCTCCTCTCCCTGTACTATGGTACGTTTGGAGCATCCCTGCGCTACACTCCAAAACCCCTACCCGACGCTCCTTTCCAAACATTACTTTACATACATGTATTGTACATTAGCTCAACTTTTCATTTCATGCCTTTGTTTTATGCTCAGCCATTTTTGTGAGAGAGACATTTACATTTTACATTCTGCCCCGCAAAATGTATAATTCAAATCTGCTCAGACGGAAATCCGTTGAATGAATTCTTTCTGGACCTACCTGTACTCTACATTCTGCAGGGGAGCAGAATGTAGAATACAGTAAAACTATATGTGTACAGCCAACCTTTTAATCCTAGCTGTACACCTGAAGGAGAAATACCTGTGGATGCGTTCTTTGTAAGGATCCTATGCAATATATTTATGCACACATTACAAGTAGAGTTATTGTTTGGGACACTTATTTTTTTGCATGTTTGAAACACTTTAAAATGTGCCTTTTTTTACTCCCAGGCTCCAGCTAAATGCTGAGAGCTGAGTGGGAGGGTCAGTTGAAGCTGCAAAACTGATATTTTTAAGGAAATTAAACATATTTAGAATACATATATACAAATATAAATAAATGTGTACATTTTTATAATTCTTTCACTTTAATATGCATGGGGGAAAAGGCAGGTTATTCTCAGGTCTGAGTGGTCCTTTAATAACATGGAACTACATTGTTGCATTGCATGCCTTCTCAACTGACTTGAGAAATAGTCAGAGCCAGCACTACCAATAGGCGAACTAGGTGTTCGCCTAGGTGGCCGACACTGGGGGTGCGCCATCTGCTTTATGGAATACATGTATCCCACTGCTGGCTGACCCGTTTTTGTTTTTTAAAATGTCCTTAAATGTTCGTGTCAGGACGCCTCCCGAGTTAGAGGAGCTGGCTCACCAGCCCGCTTTGCGCCCTGACACTTATGAAGGCTACGTTGCTCCCCTCACCTGTGGCGCTCTGACTACAGTGACTGGCGGGGAGCACAGCCGTGTGGCAGTTCGGCAGAGCCTGCTGAACTCTGCACCTGGATGTTGGGGCAAGTCAGATTTATTTGATTTGAGTGGCAGCGTTTGTGTGTGATTGGCTGGGTGTGTGTGATTGTATTAGTGGCAGAGTGTAAGTGTGTGATTGGCAGAGCGTAAGTTTGTGTGTGATTGGCAGAGTGTAATACATCAGTGTATCACAGTGCTCTACTGATAGTGTACCTCTGTTACTACAACTGAGTATGTGCAAATATGTGTCAGTGTATATGTGTTGCTGTGCGTGTGAGACACTGTGTATGTGTGGCTACAGGTGCATGTGTGACTCTGTGTGTGTGTGTGTGTGTGTGTGTGTGTGTGTGTGTGTGTGTATATATGTGCTTCTCAATGTGTGACTGTGTATATTTGGTGCCGAGAGCGGGATCAGCAAGGAGCGGCAAAATATATGTTTGCCTAGGGCGGCAAAAAGTCTTGCACCGGCCCTGAAAATAGTACATGGCAAATGTCATCCACAACAGCAAGTGGTTGGTCATCCCTCTTCCTTCACAGTCTAATTGTTGTGGACTGCATTCAGCATTACAGAAACTTGGAAAATGTAATCCACATCAACTGGCTGACCATTATTAGGAGTGCCAAATTTTAGCTGTAGTCACCTTTGTTTCTGGTTTTGTGAATTATATTTCCAGATATGTTCAGCTAGTCAGGTGTGTGAGGCAAATATCATGGGTGGGGGTCTGCACCAGGGTACCCCATTGTTTGTTTGAATCAGATCCCCCACCTTGGACTGTTGTTCATAAGTGTCCGGTCTTCCATTTATAATGTTTAGATATAAAATGGCTAAACATACATATTTCAAACCAGAACCTTTAGTTGATCAGGGGATTCAGGCATTGCGGCACCAGATGTCCTTCCACTTAAGTATTGGAAATTTAGCAATATCTCAGGAATCACATTGCCATCCTGCGTCCATTGCAATGTGATTCTATGGATCCCAAGCCCCATGCTGTTGCCGGGTATATTTATGTAAATTATATTGTATATGCCAAATAATAAAATAGAGAGAGAAATGCTCTTATAGATTAATTATTATATAAATTGGAAAATATGTGTATAATTAATATTAAAGAATAACAATCTTAATGTTAATTTGTTAAAATTATAATCTTGAAGTTGTATAGATACATAATATAATGTGACTTCTGTGATAAATCAAAAGCAAAAATGTGATGTTGATATGTGAAACACAAAAGAATAAATAAACAATAGAAAATGCTAAAAAAATTAAACCGCGCGGACATTCGATGGGCGGAGCGATGACGTAAGGGACGTTTTCGCGGGGTTTGTTGAACCTCCGGAGGAAGCACCCGAGAACCAGGCAGAGAGAATGACTGGCTCCCCGGCGGCAAGAATTCATTGAAATTCACGGCGACCTGCGGTGAAGGAGAGACAGTGGAAGCCTGGGTATGTGTTTAAAGCAGCGTTTAATGCATGAAGAACGACTACAGTCAGAGGAGGAAACGAACCTGATCTACCTGACCGAGAACCAGCTGGGGGAAATGGACAGATCCTCAGAAAGCTAAGTCCCATTTAAACTGTATATATTGTTAGAACACGAGGGAGAAATAAACTACTGTTTAAAGCCTGTAATACACCAACCTTGCAAAACAGGGGAGCTAAGAAAACATAAGATGGAACAAACGAATATGAGGAATATATTAGTCGTTTAGACAAAATTTTGTGACTGTTTCAAAGGAGCACAAACCTGGGGACTGTTTAATCATTTGTCAAGTTGTTGAACTGCCCTTTTTCTGCATCCTGTTGTGGATCAAATGCTATAAACAGACCACAGCAGCGAGTTTGAATCTAATTTTCTGAACTTAAATTTCTCCTTTCACTGTGCGGTAGCTTTAAACTTCTAAATAGACCATAGCGGCTGAAGTATGGGCTATAAAAACTGATAAACTAAGAACTAATGACAAATGTTTTTTCTTTTTCTTTTTCTGAAACCTTAAATCTTGCAAACAGATCACAGCTGTCGAGGCATGGGCTGTGGGATCTGATAAATTAACAAATTTTTTCTACAGCAGCGGGTTGTAGCTTTAAATTTCGTAAACTGATCACAGCTGCTGAAGTATGGGCTGTAAGATCTGATAGACTGGGAACTGATTATACTTTTCCCCACACCTTGCTGTAGTTTTAAATTTTGTAAACATATCACAGCTGCTGTTGTATGGGCTGTAAGTTCTGATGAACTAAGAACGGGTGACTTAGACCCCGTAAATAGGGGTTTTAACACAGGTTGCTAAGCCTTGAAATATTTGTGAGTAAGGATCTGAACCTGAACCAAATTTTTTTTTTTCTCACATCCTGCTGTAGCTTAAACTCTGTAAATAGATTGTAACTGCCGAAGTATAGATTGTGAGATCTGAGAAACAAAGAACTGCAAGCTAACTTTTTTCCCGATAGCGTGTCGTACCTTTAAATTTTGCAAATAGATCACAGCAGCTGTGGGAGAACTGAGAAACAAAGAGCTGCTGACAAATTTCTTTTTTCTCCTCAAATTATGTCGTACCCTTAAATCTTACAAATAAATCACAGCAGTTGAATTAAGGATTGTAAGACCTGATAAACCAAGAATTGGCGACATATGGGGATTGATACAGGCTGCTAAATTTGAGCTGTTAAATCCGGGAAAGGAAGTTGGAAACTTTAGAGTATTAACTACCCACTCTGGGAATACTAAGATACCTAAGATACAAGGGACTCTCTAACATCTTATTGGATATACGGAACTATAAAAATTCTAAAATAAGAAATAAGCTGACAAACCTTGCAGCATTGAAGGCAGGTCCCAAAAGAAGCTGCTTATTTGGCTGACTTTCCCGACCCCCCCCCCCCCCCCCCCAGGAATCTTCCAAAGAAAAAGTCCTCCTGAATTTGCTTAGAGATAAATATCGAATATAGAATGGCATCAAAAAAATTGGCTGAGCCTAAACAAACTACTAAAAAGAAATTGGATAAAAAGCCAGAAAAAAGGCTGTCAGGTTTCTTTTCCCCACAAACAAACAGAGGAGAAGCAAAAATATCAGCTAATGAGGAAATGTCACTTTCCGATACAGGAGATCGAATATCAGATACAGAGGGCCAGGGGGATCAGCCCGCATCTTTACCAAGCATCTCGGCTGAGTTTATTAAAAAATGCTTCGTACAACAAGCAGAGGAAATAAAGAAAGAAATACTCTCTAACTCTCAAGAGATAAAACAAGAAATTACCAACATGGGGAAAAAGTTTGAACAGCTGGAAACTCAGATAAAAAAGATGGAGAATCAGATCAAGAATCAGACAGAGAACATTGAGGAAATACAGAAGAGAATGGATAATCTAGAGTCAAAATTGGCAGACCAAGAAGACAGAAGCAGGAGGAATAACATCAGAGTCCGAGGAATATCAGAGGAAATAACAAACAAAGATCTTGAGAAATTCATGGAAGATTTCTTTCAGTTTTTAGACCTTCACATAACAAAAGATAATAATATGATGGAAAGATGTCACAGAGTTCGCAGACCGGAGAAGATACCGGAACACATACCCAGAGACATTGTTATATGCTTTCAGTCTTTCAAATTTAAACGATCACTAATGACTGCTATGATGGGCAAATCTTTAGAGGGGACAACATATGGAAATATAAAAGTCTTCCCCGACTTATCAATCTTTACTAGGAAAGCACGGAAGGCTTTTGCGCAAGAAACCCAGATACTTAGGAGCAGGGGGATAAGATACTCATGGGGTTTCCCTACTAAAGTAATGACCCTATACGAGGGTAAAAGAGAGATATTTTCCTCACCGCAGAGCTTAGCCCAATGGATAAAAAAATCATAATTTGACTGGGGAGTGAATGATGAATAAATAAATAATACGGGGGGAGGAGGAGGGGGGGGGGGAGGAGGAAGGGGGGGGGGGTCAGTGGAATACTTTAAAATCCACTAAATGACATTAATAAATCTTAGGGGGGTTGGAGGGGAGGAGGTATTGTAAATTAATAACTAAGAGAGAGGGGAAACGAATTAGGATTATATCGAAAGACAAAGTATGATCTAATCCAATTATTTACCACTACTGAAAATGCACTTTATAAAGAAGTAATAGCTTTTTATAGATGATTAAGCTCACAACATTTACTTAAACACGGAGGTACACAAACATAAAGGAGAAGGAGGGAGAAAGAAAGGGAAACAGACATTTTTTTTTAATAATGGGAGAGATGCGAGAGGGTTTAGGCTAACTAATTATACTTAAAATAAATAGAATAAAGATTACCTCTAAAGCATAGAATCACATATATAGGAAAAGGAATTAACATAAAAGAATTTAGCTCCACTTAATAATTATAGGTAAATATTAGATATTAGATAGGAGTGCTAAACAAATAAAGTGAATTGAAGTAAAATATTTATACACACAGATGGGAACATTTTCACATAATACAAGGAGCACTAGTTAGAAGTTTCTAGATTTATAGATTCACTAAAGATAAAAATAGGTTTTTGCCCCTTTGTCCCCTCGTCCTCTTTTGGCTCGTGCTTGCTCTCCTCCTCTCCTCTCCTTTCCCTTTCTCTTTCCCTTTCTTTTTCCCCTTCTCTTCTCTTTCTCTCCTTCTTTCTTCTCTCAGCCTGCTGGAAGGGTGTGTGAATCTAGAGACCAACACTCTATCCATTAATAGTTATGGATTTAAGGGTGGACCTGGACGTTCCTTTAAAAGAACGCCCAGTTTCACGGGTGGGTGGGAAGGGGTTTGTGCAGTGGGATCCCGAGAAGGACCAATGCGGGATTGTATATTTGTTGGTGTCTTGTTGTGTCATGTATGTAGTTGTCCATGGAGATCGAGGGAGGTCGGGGAATGAGTGCCAGAAAGCTGCCTTCATATGAGTGGTTTAAAAGTGCTTACAGTTAACGCGCGTGGGATTAACACGCCTCAGAAGAGAATAGTTGTACTTGACTTTCTGAAAAAAGAGAAGGTTCATATATGTGCGATACAAGAAACTCATTGGAAGCAGGGAGATGAATTGAGAATAAAATCTAGGGACTATCCAATGATATTAAGTGCTTCTCTCCCTGATAAGAAAAAGAGAGGGGTTGCATTTTTGTTCTCCAAAAGTATTGATCCGGTAATTATACATTTAGAACGTGATCCAGACGCTAGATATATCCTCATAATATGCAAAATTAGAGACAAAGTTTACACATTAGTAAATGTATATGCCCCGAATCACTCCCCGGCCTCATATATCCAAAAATTGTTTGTTAAAATAGACAGAGTAAAACAAGGAATAGTACTGGTAATGGGAGATTTTAATTGTGTTATGAACGAACATCTAGATCGTAGGTCAGGTAGGGGCGGAGGCAAAGACAAAAATCTCATAAATAACGCAAAAAAGCTTAGAGAGACTGTTAAACTCTTTCCTCTCCTGGATCTATGGAGGATCTTCCATCCAGGGGAGGTGGATTTTTCCTGTTATTCGAGAACGCACCTGACATATTCCAGGTTAGATATGTTCTTTGGAGATAGAGTTGCAACTCAAAATGTCAAGAAAATTGCTATAAAAAACATCCCCTGGTCGGATCATAGTGTTGTATGGTTGACTTTGGAAACAGGAAAAGTAAGAGTTAGACCTGAATGGAAACTTGATAGTGCTTTAATTCGAAAGAAGCAAAATATACAATATTTAAAGCAAGCAATTGCTAATTTTTTCCACGAAAACGGCCATAATGAAGTAAGCCCCCCAATGACATGGTGCGCCTTTAAGGCAGTTATGAGAGGACATCTGATCAAATTAGAAATCCAGGAAAGAAGAAGGTCCCTCCCGAAACTAGCCAACCTCTATATAACCTTAGAAGGCCTTATTAATCAAAACAAAGCTGACCCATCTCTATCTATATCGAATCAAATAAAAGTAATAGAAGATAAGATCAAGGAGCAGTTAATAGAAAAAGCAAATAAAACCCTAGAAAGATTCAAGACAACATGGTATTACAACGGAAATAAAGTGACTAAATCGATGACGAAGAGGCTTAAAAAACAGGAGGCCAAAAAACAGATCTCTTCAATAAAAACAAAAGAAGGAGTAGTAATGATACCAGAAAGGATAGCTGAGGCTTTCCAGACCTTTTATCAGGCCCTATACAATCTCCCTGACACACCAAATCAGGAACTAATTGACTCTTACTTTAGGGATTTAACGCTGCCCAAGATAAACTTAGACCAATTAAAAACTCTCAATAGTCCATTTACATCCGAGGAGGTAAATTACTGTATAGATAAATTGAAGCTTAATAAGACCCCTGGTCCCGATGGATTTAATAACCTGTTCTTTAAAGTGTTCAAAAAAGATCTATTGGTGAATCTAACTGAGATGTTCAATTCGTTATCCAATAACGATCCTATACCAGAAGAATTATTGAGAGCAAACATCATTACCATACCAAAAGAGGGAAAGGATTTGGAGCTGGTAACCAGCTACCGACCCATCTCCCTTCTGAACACAGATATTAAACTGTATTCAGCAGTATTAGCAGAAAGGATAAAAAAATTATTACCATCAATAATCCATCGGGACCAGACAGGTTTCATACCGGGAAGATCCTCGGCGGATAATGTTAGACGATTAATTGACACATTGGACTATTCTAGAGCAAAGGATATCCCCCTCCTGACCCTGTCGTTGGATGCCGAAAAGGCTTTCGACAGGGTCAGGTGGGGTTTTATGAGAACTTCACTAGAGATCTTTGGCTTCGAGGGAAGAATGTTAAACTCTATCCTGGCATTATATACGTCCCCATCCGCAAGAGTACTGGGATGCGGTTTTTCCACTGAGTGGTTTAACTTACATAACGGAACCAGACAAGGCTGTCCTTTATCCCCACTTTTATACCTTATCACGATGGAACCAATGGCAGCAGCCATAAGACAGAACCGAGAGATATCAGGGCTAAAGATAGGAAGTGAGGAGTTAAAAATTAACCTTTATGCGGATGACACTATAGTGACTATGGAGAACCCTGATAAATCCTTGGTAGGCTTAGTGAATGAAATAGATAGATACTCAATGGTATCTGGGTACAAATTAAATCATGATAAAACCATTGCCCTGCCAAATAACATATCGGTAGAATTAGAGAACAAATTAAAAACTAAATTCAGATTTGTCTGGGCGGATAATTTGAAGTACCTGGGCATAAGTATCTGGGCAGATCCAATAAAAATAATGGAGGAAAACTTCCTCCCTTTGCTAAAGTCTACTACCAAACAACTAAGCGATTGGAAGAACCTATGTTTTTCCTGGTGGGGACGAATAAATGTGGTCAAGACCTATATTCTACCAAAATGGCTCTACCTTTTCAGGATGCTCCCAATAGAAACCCCAGTCAGTTGGCTTACTATGATACAACGGGCTCTTAGGAACTTTGTGTGGCAAAACAAAAAACCAAGACTAAAATTAAACTGTTTAAAAAGAAAGATCTCCCAGGGAGGATTGGGAATGCCAGACATAATACAATACCATGACTCAAGCCTTTTAGCCCATGCAGTCACCTCCCAGTTAAAAATATCTAGTAACGAGGCTTGGTATAATATCGAAGCAGTTTTGGGCGGAGAATCAGAGCTGGTCAAACTTTTCTGGTACACTGGGGATAAAAGTAAAGAAAAAGATCAAACCAAAGGTAGAGGGATAGTTCTAGACAATATTCTACATGTGTGGAGAAGACACAGGAAAAGACTTGGGCTTGACAACTATGTAATTCACGAGCTCCCACTGACATTGCTGGAAAGTAATATAGATTATATAAATCTGAAAACCTGGCATGAATGTGGTGTGAAATCCCTGGGAGAAATATGGGGGAATACGGGAATTATTCCCTTCCAGGAATTGCAGGATAGATTTCCAGAATTGAAAGGTGAAACTTTTAATTACCTAAGGATGAAGGGTTATTTGTCAAAACATCTGCACAAGATGAAATCAGATAAAGTGAATCTTTTTAGGAAAATCCTAAAAGATAACAACCAGAAAAATCTATTAAAAAGAATAAAAGATATGTCAGATCTGGATAACGCAGATTGTGACTTCTCGGCTTTTTCTAAGTGGGAACGTGATATAGGTATTATTATACCAAAGGAAGATCTGATAAAATCCCTTTTCTTGACATATAAATCAGTGAGATGTCTAAATTTGGTGGAATCACATTATAAAATTCTAAACAGGATGTATCTGGTGCCATCCCGCCTGGCGGTGATGGGGCGGGGGGCACCGGATACATGCTGGAGATGCAATAAGGATAGAGGGGACATGCTACATACATGGTGGGCATGTCAACCCCTTAAATTGATGTGGCAGGAAATGTTGGGGAAGCTTCTATATATGACTAATATTCCGTTGTTAAATAAGCCGGAGATACTTCTCTTGCACTTAAATCTACCAGGTACTAAGGAATGGGAGAAGGCTTTTACTTTACATTTTTTAACCGCAATAAAAGTGTCAATAGGTAGACTATGGAAATCACCTCAAGTCCCGAGTTGGGTGGAGATTAAGAAACAACTAGAATATCAATTTAAGATGGAGAGAGGAATTTCACTTTACCAAACAAAAGACCTAAAAAAGGTGGAAAAATGGGATAAATGTCTAGAACTCCTAACTCGGGACTTGGGATGAAACATGGTAGACGCGTTTGAACTGTAGACCACTGATCCACATGAAATATGGTAAAATAAAAGGTGAACAGCGGTTAGATGGCTCTTGTTTCCCCCCGTTTTCTCTCCCCTCGATCTCCATGGAAGTAAATGTTTTAGTAGTATGTCTTGTTAAATGTTTTGTAGATTTGAATGTCCTTTATGTATTTTTATATGATAATCTTCATGTCAAGGAGACTAAGCATAGTAAAAAATGCACAAGGATGAGTTGAAAATACACGACTTCACGTTTATTGTTCACCTGATTATTTACGTGTTCTCGATTCTGAGTGCAGAAAAAAAAAAAAAAAAAAAATTAAACCAAACTTCCAGTTTTTACTTTTTGCAGAATAGTTGAATTAAAATGCTGGTCAAGCAGTTACATATTCATTTTAGAAAACCATATTCAAAATATATTCAAAAAAAGTATTACATTTATTATAAAACTTTGGATATGTTGCAAATAACCTTGTCCCATTCTTCTTCTAGTATTTAGAAAATTAAGTGTAGTCTGTTGAAATCCATACACTGTTGAAAAAAATATCAATACATTAAAGATAGTTACATTTTAATAAATTCGGAAAATATGTACATACCAATCTAGAAGAGCATTTCTCTCTCTATTTTTTTTGTCTGAAGGAGATAACATCATATTTACTATCTCTTATTTTGCAGTTCTACGATATAAAACCTTGCAAACAATAAATCATGGGTGTCCCAAGTTTTTTCTGTGGTGGGCCACTTCACTAAAAATGTGTGTGTGTGTGTGTGTGTGTGTGTGTGTATATATATATATATATATATATATATATATATATATATATATATATATATACATATATTTATATATTAGTATTGTGCAGCATCACTCGCTGGAGTGAAATCTTCACCTGTTCTGCTCTCCGTTGGCAAGGGGCGGTCCTTGGCCCCGCTATTGTTTTCCCTGTACACCACCTCTCTTGGAGACCTAATCCGCTCTTTTGTCTTCCATTACCACCTAAATGCGGATGATACGCAGATCTACCTCTCCTCCCCTGATCTCACACCCTCTCCGTCATGTCACGTGTAGTTGATTGTCAATCGGCCATCTCCACTTGGATGTTGACCTGGAACTCAATCTTTCCAAAACGGAGCTGATCATCCTACCTCCCTCAAACTCCGTCCCTACACCTGGCTTCACAGTCTCCGTTGAAAATGCTACAATCGTTCCAGCTGACCGTGTCTGATGTCTTGGGGTCACTTTTGACTCTGCTTTCTTTTGTTCCCCATATTCAGTATTTAAAATGTTTTTTATTCATTTTTCACATAGATTGCAATTTAGGTAAACATTACCTTAAAATGTGAAGGGGTATTTCCAAATAACACCTCAATATGTGTTTTCCGCAACATCTCCTGAGTACAGGGATACCACCCATGCATAGGTTTGTTTTGGGGCTAAAAGGCCACATTTGAGGTGCGCTTTTTGGTTTTTCAACTTGGAATTCTGACATGCAGAAAACCTGCGCCCATGTTCCATTTGGGACATTTTTGAAGCCATGTGTATTTTACCCCACAAAACCATACATTTTTGCAAACTAGACACCCTAGGGTATTTCAAATGGTAGTATTTTAACACTTTCCATGCACTAATTCTACCACCAGCCTTTGTCAAATTTTAGGTTAGTAATTTCTTAATGTTTTGTTTCCACATACATTGTACTTCGAGCATGAATTCACAGATCCTGTTATGTGTCAGTGCCAAACAACACCTCAATATGTGTTCAGCAACATCTCCTGAGTCCAGGGATACCACGCATACATAGGTTTGTTGGGTTGTTTGGGGGCTAAAAGGCCACATTTAGGGGGGGGTGCATTTCCAACTTGGAATTTTGACATGTAGTCTGCCTGCGCTCATGTTCCATTTGGGACACTTGAAGCCTGTCAAAGTATTTCACCCCATCAAACCATATATTTTGGAAAACTAGACATCCTAGGGTATTTAAAATTGTGGTATTTTAACACTTTCCAAGTACTAATTCTACCACCAACCTATGTCAAAGGGTTGGGATGTCATTTGTTTCCCACACACATTGTAGTTCAGGCAGGAATTTTCAGATTCTGGTATTTGCCACTGCCAACCAACACCTCAATATGTGTTCAGCAACATCTCCTGAGTACAGGGATACCACCCATGCATAGGTTTGTTGGTTTGTTTTGGGGCTAAATGGCCACATTTAGGGGGTGCGCATTTCCAACCTGGAATTTTGACATGTAGTCAGCCTGCGCCCATGTTCCATTTGGAACATTTTTGAAGCCGTCCAATGTATTTTACCCCATAAAACCATATATTTTTGGAAAATAGACATCCTAAGGTATTTCAAATGGTGGTATTTTAATACTGTATATGTACTAATTCTACCACCAGCCTTTGTAAAAGTTTGTGGTAGTACTTTTTTGGGAGTTTTTTTCCACATGCATTGTACTTCAGGCATGAATTCACAGATTCTGGTATATGTCACTGCCAAACAACAACCCTATATGTGTTCAGCAACATCTCCCGAGTACAGGGATACCACCCATGCATAGGTTTGTTGGTTTGTTTTTTGGCTAGAAGGCAACATTTGTGAGATGCGCATTTGACATGTAGTCAACCTGCGTCCGTGTCCTATATGGAATATATCTTTGAAGCCAGCCAATGTAATTTACCCCCACCAAACCATATATTTTTTAAAGGTAGACACCCATCACTCCTTGTGGCAAGGGCTCAGCAGCCACCGATACATCACTAGATGATGTATCAGGAAGCTGACCAGGGTCAAAATCGAACCCTGAGTCCGCGGCCTCAGAATCAGTGCGTAAGCGGTGATCTCAAGCAAAGAAGGGGTTAATAGCTCCTAGAAGAGCCTATCTAGTACTGTACTACATTACAGTACAAAGAAATCAATCCATAAAACAGTGCAGACAGCAAAACATACTGTTGCTGTGCAAGATTACTGCTTATACAGTGATGAATGGCAGGGAAGGGGTTAATACACAGTGAAAGGGTTTCATAAAACCTGACAATTTTATTAAATATTATTTTATATCACTAATACTGATCTGTCTCTTTCCGTCACAAAAATGTAAGTGAGGAGAGGGAGGCAGATCAATATTTCAGAATATTGATCCGACCAATTTTGATCTGACCAGGGCGAATGGTGAGCTTATTTGAGCAGTCACCAAACCGCCTTTGCCATTAATTCGCTGTTACTGATCGCTATACGCTCAGACAGCTTAAAAAAAAAATATAAAACATTTTTACTTTACACGTAATCCCCTAGCGGGTATGTGTAAAAAAAAAAAAATTAATAGGCAGACATATAAAAATTGCTTTGGCGTCAATATCATATCGTAAGCAGTGATTAGCGGCAAAGAAGGGGTTAATAACTCTTAGAAGAGCCTTTGTAGTACTGTAATAAATTACAGTACAAAAAAAATTAACCACTAAAAAATGCACAAACAGCTGAAATAAATGCGCTGATGTGCACGATCACTGCTTACGCAAGATCAGTGGCAGGGACCCATCAACACTACTGTTACTACAACTACCTTCCCTCTGACCTCTTCAATCCCTTTTGTGTCTCATGTACCTCATTCCCTCTAGATCAGGGGTGGCAAACACAAGGCCCGCGGGCCGAATCCGGCCCGCCGGACCTTGTAATGTGGCCCGCACAGCAGTGACTAGGGGGGTGCCACCGGTGCAGCCAGCACCCCCCGCGCTGCTTATTTTTTTTTTTTTAGGCGGCCGAATCCTCTGGATGCGACCGCCGGGTGAAAATAAAATCACAGCGACCGGATGTGACGATACGTCACATCCGGCGACTGTGTTTACCTCCTCCGTGCAGGAGGGAAGAGAAGACTGCACGGAGGAGGCGTCCGGGAGCAGAGACCAGCCTCGGTAAGTCATGGGGAAGGGGGGGGGGGGGGAGGGAGCACAATATTACTGGGCATCTGGCTGGCACAATATTACTGGGTTCTGGCTGGCACTATATTACTGGGCTCTGGCTGGCACTATATTACTAGGCATCTGGCTGGCACTATTTTACTGGGCATCTGGCTGGCACTATATTACTGGGCATCTGGCTGGCACTATATTACTGGGCTCTGGCTGGCACTATATTACTGGGCATCTGGCTGGCACAATATTACTGGGTTCTGGCTGGCACTATATTACTGGGCTCTGGCTGGCACTATATTACTGGGCATCTGGCTGGCACTATATTACTGGGCATCTGGCTGGCACTATTTTTACTGGGCATCTGGCTGGCACTATATTACTGGGAATCTGGCTGGCACTATATTACTAGGAATCTGGCTGGCACTATTTTACTGGGCATCTGGCTGGGACTATATTACTGGGCATCTGGCTGGGACTATATTACTGGGTTCTGGCTGGCACTATATTACTGGGCATCTGGTTGGCACTATATTACTGGGCATCTGGCTGGCACTATATTACTGGGCTCTGGCTGGCACTATATTACTGGGCTCTGGCTGGCACTATATTACTGGGCATCTGGATGGCACTATATTACTGGGCTCTGGCTGGAACTATATTACTGGGCTCTGGCTGGCATTATATTACTGGGCTCTGGCTGTTACAATATTCCTAGGCACTGAGTGGCACACTATTACTGGGCACTGACTGGCACACTATTACTGGGCTCTGACTGGCACACTATTACTGACCCATGCACTGTGTAATTAGCGCAATCCTGACCGCTGCACTGTATACGTAGCGCAATCCTGACCCATGCACTGTGTACTTAGCGCAATCCTGACCGCAGCACTGTATACGTAGCGCAATCCTGACCCATGCACTGTGTATTTAGTGCAGTCCTGACCCATGCTTGCTATTATTCTTCCTAGGCTTCTGTTTTCAAGGCTAGTTATTACTTAAATTATTATTAAAACCAGTAGCAACTGAATGCAGAGGCAATTATTCATGATAATAAAGAGTAGATGCATAATCCTATACAACCGGCCCTTTGAGGGTAACCATACTGCTGATGCGGCCCCCGATGAATTTGAGTTTGCCACCCCTGCTCTAGATTGTAAGCTTGCGAGCAGGGCTCTCTACCTCATGTACCAGTCTGTTCTAGTTTGTCTAACTTAGTAAATAATTCCCTTCTATGCTCTGTACCTAGCGCTACGTAAATTGTTGGCGCTATATAAATATACTTACATACAGTTACACTTGCATACACAAAGTAGCTGCCAAACCACACAGTTTTTCTTTGTTTTCGTTTTTGAACGGGGTTGAGATCTTCAGACCCCTCCTCCACTTTTCCCTCTTCGATACATACTTACATACAGATCCACACATACATACAGTTACACTGACACACATACTTACATAGTCACACTTGCTTACACACAGTACCTGTCCAACTACACAGTCTTTCTATTTTTTCCCATTTTTTAATGGGCTGAGATCTTCAGACCCCTCCTCTGCTTTTCCCTCTTCCACACAGAACCACACTTACATACAGATCCACACTGACGCACACTTACATACAGTCACACTTGCATACACACAGTACCTGCCCAACCACACCATTTAACTTTTTTGATTTGGGCTGAGATCTTCAGACCCATCCTCCGCTGTACACGATGCTGGTGCGCTTCTCCCCTCCTTCTGACCCTTGCTCTGACTGTATGTTGCCTATATGCAGGGAACTTTGTTCCCTGATGGTCAGCGGTTGGAGGTGCAGCTATCGCTGCTGAGCTTTCGTGAGCCGCACCTCACTGCCTGGCAGTCTGCACGTGGACACCCCTGCAATAAATACTGCTATCTGCTTTTTCTGTTTGCTATCGCCTGCAAGCAATCTGTTCACTCCTCCTTCCTTCCCAAAGGTGAAATGGATTCCCTTTATATACCCAAGTCAACTCACCCGAATCTTCTAAATAAAATTATTGCAGACCGTATAATCGTTCGCGAAACGAAGTGATGTTCAGTCATCGTGGTCTGACGCTCTTATCCATTTCCACTTAAACCTTTGAGAAATATGCTTACTAATTGTCTCTGATGTGACTATGTTAAAATCAGAAGCACATTTTTCCACCTTCTTTTTATATATTGTGGGCAGCGCTAATCCATATTTTATAAATATTTTGATCTCCATCATGGTACACAAATCACAGAAGGTCTTAGATGTGACTTGATTTCTTGACAAGAAAAAGCAGCTTAAAGGGACAGTCTAGCCCCCAAACTAACTTTGGTGCAAGATGTAGATTACTGCTTGTATAGTTTTTATAGGCTTTATTTCCAGTGTGATTTGATGCAGGCATTCTGCATAAATCACATTTTTATTATTTGAGTCAAGTGATTACTCTGCATGTTTATTGCGGGTGCAGCAGCACTGATTATATAGAAACGTTCATTTAGTCACTTCCTGTGCTCTTCGAATGGAATACATTGTGTGGACTGTGATAGACTTGCTCTTGTAAATTGAAGCACAGTGTTAGGTTAAAGGTGTTAATTCAGTAGTCACCGTTTTTCTTGTACTCTATAGTAGTGACACACGCTGGAATAAAGGCACCATCCTGAGGGCATCCGTAGACTATATCAAACATATGCAGAAGGAGCAGCAAAGGAGCCGGGATCTAGAAACACACTCTAAACAGTTGGAACATACTAACAAGCAACTGTGGCTGCGGATCCAGGTAACATTTCATTACATTCATTCTCTCTAAGATAAATGTATGAAATCTATAATATGTTACAATATAAAGTTAGTTAACATGCCATGCTTATGATTACATGTCATATAGTTACATATGCAGTAAATTGAGACATTATTTAGTCAGCTTAAAGAAGGAATAACCCTTACAAATAAACATTTGCCATATTAAAGGGTTTACCTATGTTTTAACACTCAACCTCAACAATTTATGTAGCGATAATGTTACAGAGTTAAAGGAAATTACAGCCCATGTTAGACTAAAAGAGACAGACTGATACATAATGTATAGAGCCCTGCTCGCATGATTACAAATTAATGGAAAGGCACAGGTGTCACATAAGGTGACTGAAAAGGCAGGAAGAGAGTGGTGGGAGTATAACAACATTAGGAGGTATGGGGGGGCAGGGGAGTCTTACCAGAGATGACTTAATGGGTATCTTTCTTTTGGTAGATTGCAACTGAGGGTGATAGCGGAGTGTGCTGCGTAAGGGGCTCCGGAGACTGGGTACTGTTTTGGTATAGTCTTGTTTACGTGAATGGGAAGAGGTGATGAGGTTGGAGAAGAGCATTAGGAATGTAATGGTCGTTCAGGGTAGTATCTAGTGATAAAGGAGGCAAATGCAAGGCTTTGTAGGCTAGCGTTAGTATTTCAGTACTTTTGATCCTAGAGGGAGTGGAAAGTTAGTGGAGGGCTTTAGAAAGTGGAACAGTAGGCAAAGAGCTGCAAGTAAGAAATATGAGCATGGGAAGTAGCATTCTGGATAAAATATATGGGATAAAGCTGAACCATTATGCAAATACAATTTGGAATCAGATATACTGATACTTATATACTGATATACTGATATTTCAATTCAGAGCAGGCAAATGGAAATGTTAAAAATAAATAAAAATAATTTAAATGCCCCCTCAGGTCAGCGGGCTCCTTCTGGCGCCATAAATAAATAAATAAAAACCTGACCTCCAAATATTAGGGGGCAGGTAAGTGACCTGCCCCCCCTCCCTACTAAAAATGAGGTTGAGAGCCGAACAAATGGCTACCAGACTGAGTTACACATATGGGGGATAGGGCAGGTAGCCCTGATCCCCGCTGTCCGATACAGCTGGGCAAGTGCTAAAAAAGACAGGTGAGAAGTTAAATTCCATGATATAGAAAAAGTCAGTTTATTACTGTAACGGAACTCCCCTTACTTTGACCGAGTACCTTCCGTTGATGGACGCTTCCTAGCTTGCGCCGAGGACCACAAGCACCGCACCGGACACCACAACCACCGCAGACTCCACAACCGCCGTAGCTTAACTGGAGTCTCGCTGTCTTCTGTCCTCCAGGACCGAATGGGGAAGACCTCTCCTCCAGGACCGAATAGGGAAGACCTCTCCTCCAGGAGAGCGTATCAGGAACAAGCTCTTAAAAGAGCTAAGTGATTAAAGCTCAAGGGAGTATGCAGAATATAGCAATCCCCAGTGTGATTATAGCTTTCCCCTCCAATAACGAGATAGGACTACATGTTGAGGGTCAAGAAGATCTCTGGATTTTAATCAAACACTCTGCTTTTATGCCCATTTTCCACACATAGGACCACCCACAGGGTTTTGAAGAACAAACAATCAATACGTCCAATACACTCAGACACTCCCAGCAATTACAGCAAAATCCCCCCCTCTGCCTGTGATACAATTATCTCCACACAATAGACTAATTTAATTATCACAGGCAGAAAATATACAGTTTTACACAATATTAATAACTTTCAAAGTATGAATCACATTCACATAAAACATACATTTTCAGAATCAGCATACTTTAAATATGAACATAACTAAAAATCAGACAATTCCACCCAGTAGTTCAAAAGTTAACCGCAAGCACATTTTCCTAGTCTGGGGACTCTGGGGACACCATCTTCAAGGGGCATTGTTCCGATTTTCACCATGCCCCAAAAATGTGCTTAAAGGGCCAGCACCAGTCCCATAAAAGTCCATAAGCCCCATTACGCTTCTTAAAGGGCCACACACAGTCCAATACAAGTCCATAGGCCCAAATAGCATTTTTAAAGGGCCACACACCCAGGGCTGGACTGGGAACAAAAACCAGCCCTGGAAAAAAATTTGTATACCAGCCCCATAGCATAAAAATGTTAAACCAGCCCCATAGCATAATATAATACATATTTCTGTATTGTCTCTCTCTCATTTCTGTAGTGTCTCTCACTCTTGCATTTCTGTACCGTCTCTCTCTCTCGCATATCTGTAGCGTCTCTCTCTGTCCTTTCTGTAGCGTCTCTCTCCCCCCCTTCCCCCTTAGTGGCTTTCTCCCCCCCTTCCCCCTGTAGTGTCTCTCTTCCCTCCCTTCTCCCTGTAGTGTCTTTCTTACCCCCTTCCTCCTGTAGTGTCTTTCACCCCATCCCCCCAGTAGTATCTTTCAACCCATCCCCCCTGTAGTGCCAGGATTTTGCCCCTCAATATGCCAGCATTTTGCCACTCTGTTGCCATTTAATATGCTAGGATATTGCCATTTAATATGCCAGGATATTGCCATTTAATATGCCAGGATACTGCCAATTAATATGCCAGGATACTGCCACTTAATATGCCAGGATATAGCCATTTAATATGCCAGGATATTGCCAATTAATATGCCAGGATATTGCCAATTAAAATGCCAGGATATTGCCACTTAATATGCCAGGATATTGCCATTTAATATGCCAAGATATTGCCACTTAATATGCCAGGATATTGCCATTTATGCCATTGCCTTCATGACCAGACTGTTTTTGGAATGTTGTGCGTTAGTGACCGAGGCTGTTTTAACACTTCTGAGGTGTTTGTGTTTAGCTTTAATTTTCTTCTTTGTCTGTTGCTGTACCCACACAAATTATATATTGTTTTTTTCAGGACAAGAAGGGCTTTCTTTTCATGACATTATTTTGTTCATATCATTTATTGTATTGTGAAAAGAATTGTAAAATATGGTTACAATTTACAAAAACAAACACTTTTCCTGACTTTTCTTTGTAATTTCTTTTACTGTGCTCCAAAAGCTAATGAAAAAACCTGCTAAATAGATTTGACTATACCGTATTTGCTCGATTATAAGACGAGGTTTTTTTCAGAGCAGACGTCCTCTGCTGCCCCGCTAGCCACAAGGGTAAATCGGGCAGCTGGGGGATGTCTGCACGATACGTGCAGACATCCTCCATGCTGCCCGACACGGCAGACTATTATGACGGACCAGCTGTCCGTCATAATAGACTGCCGTGTCGGGCAGCATGGAGGATGTCTGCACGTATCGTGCAGGCATCCCCCGGCTGCCCCCACTAGCCACCAGGGATCGAGGTAAGGGGAAGGGAGGGGGCAGAGAGACAGAGGGAGGGGGGCAGAGAGACATGGGGGGACAGAGCAGGAAGGGGGGGAGAGACAGAGGAAGGGGGGACAGAGCAACAAAGGGAGGGAGGGGGGCAGAGAGAAACATGTGGGGGGGGAAGAGACAGGCGAGGGGGGAGTGAGACAAAGCTGGGGGCAAGGGAAAGAGAGAGGCAGCATTGGCACATAAAAGGAAATAAACACAAGAAATGCATTTTTTTTTATATAATATTTTATTAACCCCTTAGTGACAAGACATTTTCACCTTGACTTTCCCTTGGTGACAATGGCTGTTTTGACATTTCTAGGGTGTTTGTGTTTAGCTGTAATTTTTTTCTTTCTTACATACAGTACCCACACAAATTATATGTTGTTTTTATCGTCATAAGAAGGGCTTTCATTAGATACCATTATGTTCATCATATCTTCTAATTTACTACAAAAAAAATCATAAAATATGATGAAAAATTTAAAAAAAAACACACTTTTTCTAACTTTGACCTAAAATATAATTTACACAAATAAAATCATTAAAAAAAGACCCCGTCTAAATAGTTTCTAAATGTTCTCCCGAGTTCAAAAATATGCATGTTTCCATATTTTTCGGTATTTTTTTGCGAGTTATGGGGCAAAAACCAAAAATAGTGTTTTTTGGTTTTTTACTATATTGATCTTTTGACCCCAACCCGAACCCAAAATTTAACCCTAACACTAAATTTAACCCCAACTCTAATCCTTATTATATCTCTTAATATTTTTTAACTTTAATTTAATTTTAACCCTATCCCTTATGCTAAAAAATATTTAATTTTAACCCTATAGGCTAATATAGCTAAATAACCTGTTTTTAATTAATTAAATATTTATTTTAAATATTTCCCATTGCAATGCTACTAAACTACCACTAGGGGCAGTCAAGTAGCATATTCAGAGCGACGGAAGTGAAGTTACTTTCACTTCCGAAGCTCAGACCGGCAGAGGGCTTAGCCATATTGACGGAGGAGCATGCTCCGTCAATATGGCTCCCCACGATCACTCCGTGGGGCGATCGTGGGGGTCCCGAAATAGAAATTTCGGTGCTGGATATTGCCTCTATGTCGAGGCAATAGACCAGCACTGTTAAAGCGGTTTTCGCGATCGTTGATCGCGAAAACCGCTTCATTCAATGCAGGACGTGCCAGGCACGTCCTTTGTCGTTAAGGGAGTTTCTCCCAGGACGTGCCTGGCACGTCCTTTGTCGTCAAGGGGTTAAAAAAGCAATTTACATGTGAATATATACAAGTTTAACTTTTTTCCTATAGGGTAGTCTTATATTCAGGCTTTTAGTTTTTTTCCTAAAGGAATATCCAAAGTTTGGGGGGTCGTCTTATAATCAGGGTCGTCTTATAATCGAGCAAATACGGTAGGTCCTAAGTTTAGAAATACCCAATGTTTATATGTTTTGTTGCTTTTTTTTGCATGTTTTAGGTTAATAAATACAAGTAGCATATAGCTGTTTCAAAACCATTTTAACCCCTTGGCGACACAGGACGGACTAGGTCCGTCCTGTGTGCCGAGGCGTTAGTGACACAGGACGGATCTAGTCCGTCCTGTGACAAAACGAGCACTGAAAGCGGAGTTTTTCCGCTTTCAGTGCTCAAGCAGTATTGTAATGATGCTTCCGTACAATACTGAAAAAAAAATACAAAAAAAAATGCACAATCTTGGTCACTGTGTGACCAAGATGGCGCTGCCCTTCTAAGGGCAAGAGCACAGGAGGCAGGAAGTACCTGCTTCCTGTGCTCTCTGGCTGTCACACGATTGCCTCTTCACAGAGGCAATCAGTGACTGCCAGGCACACTGACAAGCAGTGGGGATGCTCTGCTGAGTATCCCCACTGACTGGTCAGATCAATATTAACCCTATATTGATCTGACCAGTTATGATCTGCCTCCCTCTCCTCACATTTTTTTTTAGTGAGGGAGAGAGACAGATCAAAGTAAGAAAAGTAAGTAAAAGTACAAAAAACAATAAATACACAACACACAAATAATAAAACAAGTAAAAAAAATGTATTAAAGCAATTCCCTGCGTTTAACCCCTTCCCTGCCACTGATCTTGCGTAAGCAGTGATCGTGCACATCAGTGCATTTATTTTTGCTGTTTGTGCATTTTTTAGGGGTTAATTTTTTTTGTACTGTAATTTATTACAGTACTACAAAGGCTCTTCTAAGAGTTATTAACCCCTTCTTTGCCGTCGATCACTGCTTACGCAATGATATTGACGCCAAAGCAATTTTTATCTGTCTGCATATTTTTTTTACACATACCCGCTAGGGGATTACATGTAAAGTAAAGGTATTTGAGATTTTTTTTTTTAAGCTGTCTGAGCGCATAGCAATCAGAAACGGCGAATTAGTGGCAAAGGTGGTTTGGTGATTTCTCAATTAAGTTCACCATTCGCCCTGGTCAGATCAAAATTGGTCGGATCAATATTCACAAATATTGATCTGCCTCCCTCTCCTCACTTACATTTTTGTGACGGAAAGAGACAGATCAGTATTAGTGATATAAAATAACATTTTATAAAATTGGCAGGTTTTATGAAAGTCTTTCACTGTGTATTAACCCCTTCCCTGCCATTCATCATGTATAAGCAGTAATCTTGCACAGCAACAGTATGTTTTGCTGTCTGCACTGTTTTATGGATTAATTACTTTGTACTGTAATGTATTACAGTACTAGATAGGCTCTTCTAAGAGCTATTAACCCCTTCTTTGCTCGAGATCACTGCTTACGCACTGATTCTGAGGCCACGGACTCAGGGTTTGATTTTGACCCTGGTCAGCTTTCTGATACATCATCTAGTGATGTATTGGTGGCTGCTGAGCCCTTGCTACAAGGAGTGATGGGTGTCTACCGTTAAAAATTATATGGTTTGGTGGGGGTAAATTACATTGGCTGGCTTCAAAGATATATCCCATATAGGACACGGACGCAGGTTGACTACATGTCAAAATTCCAAGTTGGAATTTTGAGATGCGCATCTCACAAATGTTGGCTACTAGCCAAAAAACAAACCAACAAACCTGTTGTTTGGCAGTGACATATACCAGAATCTGTGAATTCATGCCTGAAGTACAATGCATGTGGAAAAAAAACTCCCAAAAAAGTACTACCACAAACTTTTACAAAGGCTGGTGGTAGAATTAGTACATATACAGTATTAAAATACCACCATTTGAAATACCTTAGGATGTCTATTTTCCAAAAATGTATGGTTTGATGGGGTAAAATTCATTGGACGGCTTCAAAAATGTTCTAAATGGAACATGGGCGCAGGCTGACTACATGTCAAAATTCCAGGTTGGATTTGCACCCCCCCAAATTTGGCCTTTTAGCCCCAAAACAATCCAACAAACCTATACATATTGAGGTGTTGGTTGGCAGTGGCAAATACCAGAATCTGAAAATTCCTGCCTGAACTACAATGTGTGTGGGGAAAAAATGACATCCCAACCCTTTGACATAGGTTGGTGGTAGAATTAGCACTTGGAAAGTGTTAAAATACCACAATTTTAAATACCCTAGGATGTCTAGTTTTCCAAAATATATGGTTTGATGGGGCAAAATACTTTGACAGGCTTCAAAAGTGTCCCAAATGGAACATGGGCGCAGGCTGACTACATGTCAAAATTCCAGGTTGGAAATGCACCCCCTCTAAACGTGGCCTTTTAGCCCCCAAACAACCCAACAAACCTATGCATGGGTGGTATCCCTGTACTCAGGAGATGTTGCTGAACACATTCTGGGGTGTTGTTTTGCACTGACACATAACAGGATCTGTGAATTAATGCTCGAAGTACAATGTATGTGGAAACAAAACATTAAAACATTACTAACCTAAAATTTGACAAAGGCTGGTGGTAGAATTAGTGCATGGAAAGTGTTAAAATACTATAATTTGAAATACCCTAGGGTGTCTAGTTTGCTAAAATGTATGGTTTTGTGGGGTAAAATACACATTCTGGCTTCACAAATGTCCCAAATGGAACATGGGCGCAGGTTTTCTGTATGTCAGAATTCCAAGTTGAAAGACCAAAAAGCGCACCTATCAAATGTGGCCTTTTAACCCCCAAATAACCCAACCAACCTATACATGGGTGGTATCCCTGTACTCAGGATATGTTGCTGAACACATATTGAGGTGTTGTTTGGCACTGACCTATAACAGGATCTGTGAATTCATGCCCAAAGTACAATGTATGTGAAAAAAATTACTACCCAAAACATTGACATAGGCTGGTAGTATAATTAGTGCATGGAAAGTGTTAAAATACTACCATTTGAAATACCCTAGGGTGTCTAGTTTTAAAAAATATATGGCTTTGTGGGGTAGAATACACTTTCTGGCTTCAAAAATGTCCCAAATGGGACATGGGCGCAAGTTTTCTGCATGTCAGAATTCCAAGTTGGAAAACCAAAATGCGCACCCCCTAAATGTGGCCTTTTAGCCCCAAAACAAACCAACAAACCTATGCATGGGTGGTATGCCGGTATGCTGAACACATATTGAGGTGTTATTTGGAAATACCCCTTCACATTTTAAGGTTATGTTTACCTAAATTGCAATCTATGTGAAAAATTTAAAAAAAAGATTTTTTGCTGCAAACTTTGGCAAAGATTGGTGGTAAAATGGCTACATGAAATGTGTCAAAATACCCCAAGTTAAATGCCCTGAGTGGTCTAGTTTTCAAAAATATGTACATGTTGGGGGTCATTCATGGATTTAGTACAGAAATCAGTGTTACAATGTCACTATTGCTAATTTTGAAAAAAAGGATTTTAAAATAGCTTTGCACTACTTATAGTTCTGGCCCTGTAACATAAATAAAAAAGCACAAAAACATAAAACATGGGCTATTTCTGAACTCAGGACATATATTAGAAACTATTTAGCAGTGTTTTTTTGTTGTCTCTTGTACACGAGTATACGATTTTTCAAATGTCATAAAAAAAAAAAATTCATTTTTTTGCCATATTTTTTTTTTTTTTTTTACATCAAATTATATGTTATTATCATTATAATGGTATTAAAAGAAAGCCCTTCTTATAACGATAAAAACAATATATAGTTTGTGCGGGTACACTAAATGAGACAGAAATAAATTACAGTAAAACACAAACACCTCAGAAATGTTAAAACAGCCCATGTCACCAAGCGTCGGGCAAGCCAAAAAAGTCATGTCACTAAGGGGTTAAAACAAATTAGCGTTAGTGACACTGTAACACAGATATCGGTCATGAATCGCTGAATAACCCCCCACATGTACACATTTTTATAAAGTAGACATCCCAGGGCATTCAACTTGGGGTATCTGGACACTTTTCATTCTGTCATTTTACCACCAATCTTTGACAAGTTTTGGCATAGTAATTTTGTGTGTGTTTTATTTTCACACACTTTGAAACTTAGGTATGAATTTAAAGGGGTTGTTCTATTTTATTACCAAACAAAACCCCAATATATGTTCATCTACTTCCCCTGAGTATAGCGGTACCCCACATGTATAGGTTTGCTAGGGTTATGTGGCAGGTACAGTGCACAATATAGGATACGGTCGTTGCAGTTTTAAAACGTGTATTTGTTATGCAGTGCTTGTGACTACATTTCCTATCATGCTCAGCCAGCCAAAAGCTACCGTAGCAGAATAGAAAATGTAGTCTATAGTAGGAAGCACAAATTTTTGCTATCCTGCGGCTGCATGGATCATATATCCAGCTGCTGCGGGCCCCTATCTACTGCTGGGGGCCAATGCAAAGCACTGGCCCCACTAGCAGTCTTTTTTTTTTTTATAAATAAAATATCCCTAGAGGACCACAGACAGACATAACATGTCATTGGTCCTCTACGGAATAACTTATTATTTTTATATCATTTATTATTATTATTTTGAATTTTTTTATTTATTTAATTTTTTTTACATTTTTTAAATTTTTATTTAACTCTAACCTTAACCCTATGGTTAGGGTTAGTACAAACCCTAATTCTAACTCTAGGATTAGGGTTTTGATGAACTCTAACCCTAACCCAAGAGTTAGGATTAGCACAATAATAAAAAAAATTTTTTTTTTAAAAACACTTTTTTTTATTTTTTATTAAAAAATCCTGTGGGGGGGCTGGTTGTGCTTGGGGGGATCATGGGGAGGGTTGAAACACTATATTTAGTCTCTCCCTGCCCCACAATCGCCATGGAGCAGGGAGAGACTAAAGCTGTCAAAGCAGGCACCTGCACAGTGCCCGGATGTTTCCAGGGGGGCTTCAATGGACATGGCTGAAGTGTCTTGGTACCAGCATGCATACCGCAAACGGACCTGCATGACGGTCCTGCACCGTCATCAGTCACGAAGGGAGTTTTCCCTATGACGGTCCAGGACCGTCATCGGTCACGAAGGGGTTAATAAGCAAGGATTTTGACCCTCAATATGCCAGGATATTGCCCTTCGGTATGCTTGTTATGCCACCCTCCTCCCCCTTCCCCAGCCAGTACTTACCTCCTTGCTGCTGTCTCCCGGTGCAGGTCCGTGGCTTTGAGGGAAGCGTTGTGCGCTCCCCTCACAGCTTCAATAAAGTTTGTTGAAAAAAACAAATTGATCCACGCGGCTGGAGGGGAGCGCACAACGCTTCCCTCACAGACACGGACCTGCACAGCAGCAAGGAAGGGGGTAAGTAAACGGGCCCACCGCCACTTTAAGCGATTCGACGGCCGTCGCCGTTTTAAGAAATTTGCTGCCGCCAGTTGTTGCAGCAGCCGAATTTCTTAAAGTGGCGGCCGCCGCCGAGTCACTTTAACCGGGAAAGGCGGCCCCAGGGGAGGCGGCCCACCGGGATTTTTCCCGGTATCCCGGTGGGCCAGTCCGGCCCTGCATACACCCCAGGGCCATAGTCACAGGGGAGGAGGCTGGCAAGCAGGCCTCTCCAGGACCAAGTGGCGAAGGGCACTTCGTCACAATTACATACAAAACTATTATATTAAAAAATATAATAAATATAATCCAGGTGAGAATGGCAGGATGGTTGCCAGCTGCCTCACATGTTTCACGCTTGGTGACGTTTAATCATAGGCAAAGTTTACAAAAAATTGGCATGCACATATAGACTTAAAAACCTACCTCAAAAACACACCCAACATACTTGATAATCCAAGACTGATCTGCTAATTGACTCCAAGGCATTTGAATTAGCAGCTGTGTGTATGGAGCTAGGTGAGTTAAAAACAATTAAGACTGTCCTTAAGCAGAAGCACAAAACCATTTCCCCAGACTATATATAATTAAAATAATTGGCTCCCCACAGGGTCTGGGGACAGCTGATGGCCTCCAAACCCCAATAACAATAATTAACTAACCTCTCGAAATCTGGGGGCTGCCCAATGGCCCCTAGCCCCAATACAAATACATAAAAAATGTATCCTACCTACCTCTAACCTGCACATGTAGGGGGGTTGATTCAGCTGTAAAATAAATCGCATGTTGGGTGCCAGTGATTTTCACTGCCCACCCCCTGCAAATAAAATATAATTACCTGTATCCAGGTTCCGATCTGCAACGCCCTTAATCCTCATCTTTGGGCCAGGGAAAAAGGGACCACAAAAAAAAAAACCCAAATCAATCCACCTATTCCGATAAAAAAAACGCAGACAAAAAACATAATTCTAAGCATAGCCTTTTTTAGGGGGACATTTGGCTATTTCCAGCATTGCACCATTATTTTATTGTTCAGAATAGTGTAACCCATACACTGTCCTCTCCGGCAGCTAGGAGGTCTAGCATTCACATTCTCTTTAAGACTTTCATTAACACCTTACAGTGAAATAACAGTCATTCTTCCCAGTTGTTTGTATTCATATTTTCCTTTGTATTTTTATTCCCATTCCCAGGCACAAAATTCACAGACGTACCAAAATGAACCCAAGAGAAATGGCTTTTAATTTTAAGAGAAATCATTTTTGGGTTTAGGCCCTGTTCCTCTTTAGGGCCTCCTTGCTACCTTTCTTTTTCCATTTATGTTGCAGGAGCTGGAGTTGCAGGCCCAGGCACATGGCATCCCAACTTCTTCTCCTCGGGAACTAAGTCCAGCTGTTGCCTTAAAGCAGGAACCTGACCCAATGCAAAATGTCCAACAGCAGCAGCAGCAGCTTGCAGTCCCACAACAGGCATCTTACCAACAGCAACTAGACTTTCCCCCAGACCTTGGATACCAAAGCAATGCCTGTGTAGACTCTTCCTTTCCAGCCATATCCAGGACAGAGCTGGACCTCATGCTGATGGAGGATGCCATGCTGACCTCTGATCCAATGATGACCTGTGACCCTCTTATGTCCACATTGTCCCCTGGCACCTCTAAAGCCAGCAGCCGGAGAAGCAGCTTTAGCATAGATGAGGTGGACGGGCTGTGACACCGTGGAGTGGATGGACTCTCACCTCTGTGTGACACATAGGGGATATTGGCAGTGATCTCATCACATTGCCTTATTTATAAGACTCTTTTTGACAGATGTACACTGTTATCCATACACACGGATCACTATGCACTGGACAAAACACAAATCGATGCATTCACGATACCTAGTACCGACATAGAAACATACATAAGTGCACCTCTGGCCACATCGTAGGTATCCAGACTTTTAATATATAAAGAGGGTCAAAGAGAACATACAAATGTGTTCTGACATAGAAGTATAACTGCATAACTCATTTACTTTTACCATACCACAAACCCATAGTTGTTTGGGACTGACACACAGATACACAGCTTGTTCACTGCCTTTAATGTTCATAGAACCAAAACCTCAAACAGGACTTGCCAAGAGCCTGACGTGCCTTTCGCTGCGATAATTGAGCAGAACTCTAGTATAACTGTCTACATAGCTGTGTGTTAGTGTGTGCAAGCAAAGGAATGTGTGGCTTCATATATTACAGTCTTCATTTTGAGGGAGTAATCATTTCAGTTACTGCATTGCCTGCGTGCTAGTGAAAAAAGAACTGGAGATATTGGACTCAATTCTATTCCTTCTTGAAAATAAAGTTAAACAAATTAGTTTCAGATTCTATTGCAGCTGAAATGGAACTGGCTTAGTACAGAGAGATTTGCAGGGAATTGAGATGGGAATTTCAAAATTTAGACCAGAGTATGTAAAATTTTTCAATGCACCTATATGAAAGAATGTTTCCAACTCTGCTACTTTGGCCTTAATTTTGAAATTCCCATCTCAATCCCCTACGATTCTCTCTGTATTGAGTAGACCCTTATGATGAGTGGTAAGGTTTATCAATTTGAGTGTGTTTCTGTCAATATTAAACATAGGAAAGCCATGTGATCCATTTAAACATTTCCCACTGTGAAAGAGTAAGATAAAGTATAAACCATTATATAAATGTTTTTCAAACTTCTGAAGTCCAAGACTTCTTTACTAGTTCTGAACTCGATAAGAAGATGCCTGATAATTAGTATATTGACAAATCATGTTTATTCATTAACTTGCTATTTTAGCACTTTAGTGTCATGTAAGTATGATGCATATTTTATTTTTTGTATAACTGCTAATTATCATGTTTCATTTTTAGTTCTGTGTGTGCTTCAGAACAGATAGATTATAAAGAATGGTGATGAATGGACCAGAGACTGGAAAGATATGCAAATTATAATGTCTATCCAACTCGCTTACTAATGCTTGATATTTGCAGTTTCATGACTGTTCACCACAGTTCACTATGCAGAGAATAGACCCCATAGTGGGGAAAAAAATGGTATGGAACTATGTGAAACCTCAAATTTATTATTATTTGTCAAAATAGAAAATCTATCTTTTGTTTGCAGACCAATATAAATCTGTGTGTATGTATGTGTGTATGTATAGGTGTGTGTGTGTGTGTGTGTGTGTGTGTATATGTATATATATATATATATATATATATATATATATATATATATATATATACACACACATACACACACACACACACACACACACATATACTGGTTGATTATCCCTTTTCCACTAATCCAATTACAAAATGATCCGTTATCCAAACATTTTTCAGGATTTTGCCACAAGTTGCAAATTCCACACACTTGTCAGAATGCAAGTGAACAATCGTTTATACAGTGCTCAGATTACCCCATGCCCATAAAGGGTAAAACGTTGGCACATTTGCAGTCCTGATGCACCAAGGGAAGGTTCCCAACGATGCCTCACATCATAACTACATCACAGTAAAGTTGACTGATTTGTGCTATACAGAATTTGCATTGATGTTACTGTATTTCATGAGTGCTGAGAGGCCTTAATATATCTTCTTGGTAAAAATGATCTGTTATCCAAAATTATCCGTTATCTAAAATACTTCTGATATGTGTGTGTGTGTGTGTGTGTGTGTGTGTACGTACACACACACACACACACACTATGTACTCTTAAACCTCTTCCCTGACTGTAAATGCCACCAATCTGGGTATAGCCAGCTTTTAACAAGGTTTGATGAAGTAAATATTACACCTATTATTGAGAAGTTACAGCATTACCATTTCATGAAGATTAGAGGGCCAAGTGATCAGATAAATATATAAGATTACACCTTAAAAATCCATGCACATGTACAATAGAATAGCAAAGCCAACTGACTTATTTTTTAATTCTGAAATGGATTACTAAAAGTTAGAATAGTGTGGAAATTTGATTGCAATTACAAACCAAATTGCATATATTTTAGTCACTTTAAACATGTAACTGAATGGGTTCCAATATCTGTTTAGTTTCAAACATATATTCAATATAGAATGCTGTATGCTTACATTCTTTTATGTGGTATATATGTGTAAATGTGCAGTGCTGAACTGAGAATAAACACCAACCCTGAAAACAATTCTAATACTAGCCCTGTAACATTGCATGTTATATCAGGAACACAGCATTGCACCATTATTTTATTGTTCAGAATAGTTGTAAACCATACATTTGTAAAGCATATTTGAAAAATACATAGGTAAGAGACATATGAAAGGACATAAAGGGGTTATATCAGGGGTGGCAAACTCAAATTCATCGGGGGCCGCATCAGCAGTATGGTTACCCTCAAAGGGCCGGTTGTATAGGATTATGCATCTACTCTTTATTATCATGAATAATTGCCTCTGCATTCAGTTGCTACTGGTTTTAATAATAATTTAAGTAATAACTAGCCTTAAAAAATGAAGCCTAGGAAGAATAATAGCAAGCATGGGTCAGGACTGCGCTAAGTACACAGTGCATGGGTCAGGATTGCGCTACGTATACAGTGCAGTGGTCAGGATTGCGCTAATTACACAGTGCATGGGTCAGTAATAGTGTGCCAGTCAGAGCCCAGTAATAGTGTGCCACTCAGTGCCCAGGAATATTGTGCCAGTCAGAGCCCAGTAATATTGTGCCAGTCAGAGCCCAGTAATATTGTGCCAGTCAGAGCCCAGTAATATTGTGCCAGCCAGAGCCCAGTAATATAGTGCCAGTCAGATGCCCAGTAATATAGTGCCAGTCAGAGCCCAGTAATATAGTGCCAGTCAGAGCCCAGTAATATAGTGCCAGTCAGAGCCCAGTAATATAGTGCCAGCCAGATGCCCAGTAATATAGTGCCAGTCAGAGCCCAGTAATATAGTGCCAGCCAGAGCCCAGTTATAAAGTGCCAGCCAGATGCCCAGGATTAAAGTGCCAGCCAGATGCCCAGGATTAAAGTGCCAGCCAGATGCCCAGGATTAAAGTGCCAGCCAGATGCCCAGGATTAAAGTGCCAGCCAGATGCCCAGGATTAAAGTGCCAGCCAGAGCCCAGTAATATAGTGCCAGCCAGAGCCCAGTAATATAGTGCCAGCCAGATGCTCAGTAATATAGTGCCAGCCAGATTCCCAGCAATATTATGCCATTCAGATGCCCAGGAATAGTGTGCCAGTCAGAGCCCAGGAATAGTGTGCCAGTCAAATGCCCAGGAATATTATGCCATTCAGATGCCCAGGAATATTATGCCAGTCATAGCCCAGGAATATTATGCCAGTCAGATGCCCAGGAATATTGTGCCAGTCAGATGCCCAGGAATATTGTGCCAGTCAGATGCCCAGGAATATTATGCCAGTCAGATGCCCAGGAATATTGTGCCATTCAGATGCCCAGGAATATTATGCTAGTCAGATGCCCAGGAATATTTTGCCAGTCAGATGCCCAGGAATTGCTCGTTATTCCTCCCCCCTTCCCCAGACCCCAGTACTTACCTCCATGCTGCTGTTCAGGTCCGTGGCTGAGAGGGAAGCGCTGTGAGCTCCCCTCAGGCCGTGCGCATTCAATAAAGTGTGTTTAAAAAAAAAGTTTCAACACACTTTATTGAATGCGCACGGCCTGAGGGGAGCGCACAGCAGCATGGAGGTAAGTAAACGGGCCTGGGGGAGCGGGCGATTTTCCCGCCCCCCATTGGGGCGCCCTAAGGCAGCCGCCTGTGCTGCCTTACGGTAGCGCCGGCCCTGGCTGTGCGGGCCACATTACAAGGTCCGGCGGGCCGGATTCGGCCCGCGGGCCTTGTGTTTGCCACCCCTGGGTTATATTATGTAAAGCACAAATTCTGTGGCAATGCATACACATACATACACATAAATAATATTTTTGTTTTACACATAAATAATATTTTTGCGTGTGTCTGTGTGTACTTCTTTATGTGAATGTGGATTACATATGTTATAAATAGTTAGATGGTTGAGTGTTTTAAATTGGTGTATGTGGGTTCATGTGATCTCAAACCTGTGGCCAAAGTCAGAAATCGACACCCGTTTTACAGAGGGTGACAAGCTACATCTATTAAGTGCTAGAAATATACCATTATTTTTAGTAAGAAATAGATTGAAAACCTCTAATTTATTTGACCTCCTAGACCACAGACGAGCTTAAAACACGACTGAACATGAACACCAAAGAGGATTTGTTACATATTTCACCGCAATAAGTCACATACTTTTCAGTGAAAGGCTAAACTCGGATCATGTACACATTCTATAACATCTCAAACTAAAACCAAAGAAAAGCACCATGATCTGTTTCATGTTTGTGACTTTGCTCAGGAGTATTGGCAATTGCCAGAAATTACTGCATTTTGTTATGTAACCCCTAAATTCTGATTGATTCCATACCACATGGTCATTGATTGAACTTGAGTGCTCTTGGAGGTTAAGAATATACAGTCTCTCATAAGCCTTATTGCCTGTATTAGAGTTCAGAATATAATATGAGGCCTTCACTTAACTATGTGAAACAACACCCAGGAGCTCGGTAGCCTTGTATTGGAGAACATTCAACATATTTGTTTTGTTTTACCTAAAAAATGTCAAAGTAACTCATCTGCTTTTTCTTTTCTTTTTTAAATAGTTATTCTTTATGCAATGGTGAGTTGTAAATCTGTAATTTTTTTATTGTGTCTAATTTTAACCAGTGACCATATGGGTTTCACAGTGTGGTCCTTTATTACAGCATATGCTGTATAGTATATGTCCCTTTACTGCAACATTATCACAAATATCAGATATATGATTTGTGTAGTCCAAACTTCTAGATCCACCTGGTCCTCAATCAATCAATCAATCAATCATTAATCACAGAATTTGAGCTGTTATATTTTAAATTATTACATGTTCTAACCACTCCTTAATTCAGACCTAGGTAACTTAAATGTACCATAATATTTAATTATGGTAACCTAACTCTTGAGTGCCTGTACTATATATTGTATCATGATGTTTGCTTTTTGTAATGGAATATTACCCTTTATGGGAGTAAGCAAGGGTATGTTTGCCCTACTTCGTTGGTGAAATCAGTATCTGTTAATTTTCTTGATTTAGTCACTTGTTTAGTTTTATATTTGACATGCAAAAAAAAAACAACAGACTTGAGACAGCTCTCTATATAGTCTATTTGCAATTATATATTTATGCAGTCTATTTGTACAAAAGTTAAGCTCCAGTCTCATTCACTTACAACATGTAACACAAGAGGGCGCTACTAGCACAAGAAATTGCAAAGATCAAAGCTGGACTTCTGACTGAAAAAACAGATTTGATTCTATTTACGGTAATTATGTGTGTCTTTATTTTGCGCCACGAAATATGATGTGACATGCACTGTGCTATACGGATTGCATTTTTTTTGTTGTTGTACCTTGTATGATGAAAATTCACATGAAGGAGGTTAATGAAGCTTATGGCACTATGGGTACTTCAAGGTTACACCTCTTACGTGATGATCAGCTGGTCTCTTGGATGGCCAAACATCATGGTGCCAGAGGTACCCTATGCCAGGACACCTGATAGACCCTGTTTGGGTTTTTTTGGCTTATCTGCTCCTCTTTAGTTACTATGAAAGGGTCAATGATCTTTGTTCTTTTCCTTAAAAATATAATAAGGGGACACCATGGTGGCATTTCTTTTTAAACTATCTGGAAATGGTTGATTTGTTTTGCATGGCTCACAATGTTCTTTCCTCTATTTTACAGCCTTCATTATATCTGCAAAATAATGGTGAATTTGCTGGGAAACGGATTAAAATAGCTAACTCCTGGGCAATTTTATTCTGTTTTCGTGTTTCTGATTCTATTTCCATCTTAGTTTACATTACTCATTATTAGATAGGTTAAAGGCTTTTTAAAAATAAGACTCTATAGGGTTGAATCCGGTAGCTGTGATTTTCCTTGAAAAAAAAAATCAGAGCTCTGAGTGTCGGGCCCAGTCGGATCAGTTCAGTTCCTTCGGCCATTTTGGGAGGATCTCCTTTATGGAAAATGTCCTCCCATGGAAGTGATTGGGAGGAGATCGGCTATGACGAAAATATGACAGTGAGTGGTCGGTCTACAATGAATTGATTTGAGATGAATATTTCATCTCACTGACAACTATGCATTGTGACTCACGTAATGAGTTGATTCTGCATAATGTTTCGCTAACGAGAGTTTTTATCCGTGGCCAACTGAGCTCTTGTAGTAGGAAGACGAATAGCAGAGTTGATGCGATTAAATGCTCAACTACAACTCACCATTTAGCAGATAGACACAAGGAAGTACAACACCATATACCTTCAAATTTTCCACTATGGACGCTCAATGTACATGATCTGGGTGCTAAATACTTGATAAAATGTGAATCCGCAGCAAATAACGTTGCAGAGCTCAAGATGTAGCAGGTAGCTCAGCTACAAGATGTGACTGGCTAACCATCCGACTGTTTCACTTCCTCACTTATCTAATTGAAAAATAACTAAGGCTTGGAATCCTTATTACTCACATCACTGGAATGACTACCTTGTAGATGTTCTTGACTTCAAACATTGCGCACACTTTCTGTGCCTACCCTACAGCGACCAGGTTTATGACTAAACTGCAGAAGCATTGCTGCTCATACCCACAGCCTGTAAGTCTGATAATGATGTCATTAAAAGGAGAAAAGGTAGAGACAATATTTCTGTTTATCTTACACTGGGCAAAAAAAAACAAAACACATGACTTTTACAATGACATACTCTTAGATGTAAAATTTAGCTGATATTTGAACTTCTTGGGGGGAAAAAACTACTAGATTTGTCATTTTCCTTAGGCTAATTGCAAGTTTAGTAAGAATGGGCAGCGGCCATCTTTCTTAAGCATTAAGAAAGCATTTCTAGCTTTTGCCTGGTAAAACTGAGTTCAGCAACAGGCAGATGTCTACTGGTTTCTGCTCCTGCACTATAATAAGTCCAGTGGTGTGTAAATCAACAGCTTTATAAGTTGAACTGCTTTTTAAGGGGACCCAGTCATGTAAATATTGTATACACTGTGAATGTAGATACTAAACATGATCTATACATGGGGATTATTTACTAAAAGGAAACTGACACGTGAACTTAACAAAAAAAGACATTCATAGCTTAGTTGGAAAGATGAGCAAAACTATTTTCCCTGACAACCCTCCTGGCACACAAAAGGTGCCCCTGTGGATTCCATTGTGTCCTTATCTTCAGCCCAAGGAAAGGGGTCGTCCAATACAAAAAAGTAATTTCTGAAGCCCACACCCCCAATATTCTTTTGGTTGGCAATGTCAGCACCCTGCAGTGAACATTTTAGCTGCTGGTCCTTATATTCTTTTGTTTGGCAGTGGGCCATTTCATCTGCCTTCCAATTTGAAGGTAGGGGAGCAGGGGCATTTTGGCAGCCCCCTGCTTTTATGTATGGGGAGAATGCTAGGGGACCAGGAATGACTATTTCACCCCCAGTCCTCTAATGTTAAATTAACATGTTTTGGGACATGTAACTGTGTGTGTTTCTTTTTTAATGCCATTATTCACTTACCACCGAACTAGTGCTTTAATGCACATTAATTTGATGCAATATTTTGTAATTCAAATTTTGGAATAATGTGCAGTAAAAATACTTTCAAAAGTCTTGACGGGACTGTATCAGCTAAACATTGCTTATACTGTGACTGTAGAGCAGTCATGTCCAAAGTTGCGGCCCGTCCTTTACTTCCATACGGCCCCAGAGACACGGCTGATCAATGTCTCTCTCTCCTCTAAGTCCAATTCTCGCGAGACGCGAGATTTCGGCCGTTTCGCGGGCTTTTCTCTGCAGGGAGGAGGTGTCCGTCCAGGGACACGGAGCAGCAGCTACCAGGTAAGTGATGGGGAGGAGGGTGGTTCCTGGGCATCTGAGAGGCATAATATTACTGGGCATCTGAGATGCATAATATTACTGGGCATCTGACTGGCATAATATTACTGGGCATCTGACTGGCATAACATTACTGGGCATCTGAGAGGCATAATATTACTGGGCATCTGAGAGGCATAATATTACTGGGCTCTGACTGGCATAATATTCCTGGGCATCTGACTGGCACACTATTCCTGGGCATCTGACTGGCATAATATTACTGGGCTCTGACTGGCATAATGTTCCTGGGCATCTGACTGGCATAATATTCCTGGGCATCTGACTGGCATAATATTCCTGGGCATCTGACTGGCATAATATTCCTGGGAATCTGACTGGCATAATATTACTGGGCTCTGACTGGCATAATATTACTGGGCTCCGAGTGGCATAATATTCCTGGGAATCTGACTGGCATAATATTCCTGGGCATCTGACTGGCATAATATTCCTGGGCATCTGACTGTCATAATATTCCTGGGCATCTGACTGGCATAATATTACTGGGCTCTGACTGGCATAATATTACTGGGCTCCGAGTGGCATAATATTCCTGGGAATCTGACTGGCATAATATTACTGGGCATCTGACTGTCATAATATTCCTGGGCATCTGACTGGCATAATATTACTGGGCTCTGACTGGCATAATATTACTGGGCTCCGAGTGGCATAATATTCCTGGGAATCTGACTGGCATAATATTACTGGGCATCTGACTGGCATAATATTCCTGGGCATCTGAATGGCATAATATTCCTGGGCATCTGAATGGCATAATATTCCTGGGCATCTGAATTGGTTTTTTTTCATCTGGCCTTCAGATATGAAAGGCAGAGTGATTTTACTACTGTTTAGAATTGTCATTCAAATCGTTTGCAATAAAGTTTGCATAAAATAGTTCATTTGTACTTAAATTTTAACTGTCAGGCAAAATGGTCGGCCCTCACGCATGTTCACTTCATCAAGTCTGGCCCTCTTTGAAAAAAGTTTGGACACCACTGCTGTAGAGGATAAAACATTAGTGAAAATTATTTATACATTGTATTGGCAAAATTGCAAGCAAATGACTAAATTAGGAGAAAAATGTGTCTGTGGAGTTTCCTATTTATGGCATAATTTGTGTCCTGATATGGAAATTAACTGCTTTTCAGTGGGAAATATGTACTTTGCATATTACTTTGCATATTAGGTGATGTCATAAACAGGATATTCCACAGACACATTTAATACACATTTTTTCTCCTAATTTAGCATATGCATGCAATGTTTTGATAACATAATGTATAGATTATTTTCAATCATCTTTTATTCTCTACATTTTCAGTAAAACAATGTTTAGGTGATGCTAATGGCCAGCATTGAATCCAGGCCAATATGTTCTAAATGTCTGTTATATCCTGTTTATGACATCATCTGTGGAAAGTTAACTACTTTTTAATGGGGAATGTCTAATTTTCATACAAAACCACAGTGTTGTCATAAGCATTAGACACCACAGACACATTTAAAACATTTTTCGCATTTTCTTGCAACTCAATGTATAAATAATTTTTCATAATTTCTTATTCTCTACATTCACAAAATTCACAACATTTAGGTGACAGAAACCCTTTAACTATGTTACTCTTCATAAATCAATGTCACAGAGTAGTTCTGTTCAGGGGATCTTGCTGGGTCAAACAGGTAAATAACCCTGTCAAAATGCTTGCTTCAGCTTTCAGTAATTTAAAGCTAGAAATGTATTTTCTATGTGGAGCAGGTTACTTCTAGAAGTCAGTTCTGCAAAAGTTTTGGACTTATTCATTAAATGTATATTCCCCAAAAAAAACACTGTTACATTATTTATGTAGAAAATTAATTTTGTAAGTTAGATATCTGAGGCAGCTATCTGCTTTTCCACTGTACTAATCTTTTTGAGTTGTGATAAAAGCTTTTTGCTAATCTAATTGAGATGCACATTTATTAACTACATCTCAGCTAAGGCAATATGACGCTTTTGTTTTAAATTGCAAGATAACCAATTCAGATGAACCAATCTCATGAAGAAACGCCTCCATTTTGACAGCATGGGGACTGGAATGGCATCACTGACATTCTACACATGCCCCACCATGCATCCTCTGATTATATTCTTAGGATCCCAACTTCTTGCAGAATGCTTAAGATATTATGACGGAAGGTTTAATTCGCAGCAGAAAGCCTAAAAAAGGTGAAATCCTTTTAACAACAAAAAAAAATCCTGAACAAATATGATTTCCTTTATCCATTGTTTTTAGTCTGGAATGATACTTTAACCCCTTAGTGACATGACTTTTTTGGCTTGTCCGACGCTTGGTGACATGGGCTGTTTTAACATTTCTGAGGTGTTTGTGTTTTGCTCTAATTTATTTCTGTCTCATTTAGTGTACCCGCACAAACTATATATCGTTTTTATCGTTATAAGAAGGGCTTTCTTTTGATACCATTATTTTGATAATAGCATATAATTTTGATGACTTTTATTTGAAAAATCGTATACTCATGTACAAGAGACAACAAAAAAACACTGCTAAAAAGTTTCTAATATATGTCCCGAGTTCAGAAATAGCCCATGTTTTTATGTTTTTGTGCTTTTTTATTCATGTTACAGGGCCAGAACTATAAGTGGTGCAAAGCTATTTTAAAATCCTTTCTTTCAAAATTAGCGATAGTGACATTGTAACACTGATTTCTGTACTAAATCCATGAATGACCCCCAACATGTACATATTTTTGAAAACTAGACCACTCAGGGCATTTAACTTGGGGTATTTTGACACATTTCATGTAGCCATTTTACCACCAATCTATGCCAAAGTTTGCAGCAAAAAATCTTTTTTTTTAATTTTTCACATATATTGCAATTTAGGTAAACATTACCTTAAAATGTGAAGGGGTATTTCCAAATAACACCTCAATATGTGTTCAGCAACATCTCCTGAGTACAGGGATACCACCCATGCATAGGTTTGTTGGTTTGTTTTGGGGCTAAAAGGCCACATTTAGGGGGTGCGCATTTTGGTTTTCCAACTTGGAATTCTGACATGCAGAAAACTTGTGCCCATGTCCCATTTGGGACATTTTTGAAGCCAGAAAGTGTATTCTACCCCACAAAGCCATATATGTTTTAAAACTAGACACCCTAGGGTATTTCAAATAGTAGTATTTTAACACTTTCCATGCACTAATTATACTACCAGCCTATGTCAATGTTTTGGGTAGTAATTTTTTTTTCACATACATTGTACTTTGGGCATGAATTCACAGATCCTGTTATAGGTCAGTGCCAAACAACACCTCAATATGTGTTCAGCAACATCTCCTGAGTACAGGGATACCACCCATGCATAGGTTTGTTGGTTTGTTTTGGGGCTAAAAGGCCACATTTAGGGGGTGCGCATTTTGGTTTTCCAACTTGGAATTCTGACATGCAGAAAACTTGTGCCCATGTCCCATTTGGGACATTTTTGAAGCCAGAAAGTGTATTCTACCACACAAAGCCATATATTTTTTAAAACTAGACACCCTAGGGTATTTCAAATAGTAGTATTTTAACACTTTCCATGCACTAATTATACTACCAGCCTATGTCAATGTTTTGGGTAGTAATTTTTTTTCACATACATTGTACTTTGGGCATGAATTCACAGATCCTGTTATAGGTCAGTGCCAAACAACACCTCAATATGTGTTCAGCAACATCTCCTGAGTACAGGGATACCACCCATGTATAGGTTGGTTAGGTTATTTGTGGGTTAAAAGGCCACATTTGAAAGGTGCGCTTTTTGGTTTTCCAACTTGGAATTCTGACGTGCAGAAAACCTTCGCCCATGTCCAATTTGGGACATTTTTGAAGCCAAAAAGTGTATTCTACCCCACAAAGCCATATATTTTTGAAAACTAGACACCCTAGGGTATTTCAAATAGTAGTATTTTAACACTTTCCATGCACTAATTATACTACCAGCCTATGTCAATGTTTTGGGTAGTAATTTTTTTTCACATACATTGTACTTTGGGCATGAATTCACAGATCCTGTTATATGTCAGTGCCAAACAACACCTCAATATGTGTTCAGCAACATCTCCTGAGTACAGGGATACCACCCATGTATAGGTTGGTTAGGTTATTTGTGGGTTAAAAGGCCACATTTGAGAGGTGCGCTTTTTGGTTTTCCAACTTGGAATTCTGACGTGCAGAAAACCTTCGCCCATGTCCAATTTGGGACATTTTTGAAGCCAAAAAGTGTATTCTACCCCACAAAGCCATATATTTTTGAAAACTAAACACCCTAGGGTATTTCAAATGGTAGTATTTTAACACTTTCCATGCACTAATTCTACCACCATCCTATGTCAATGTTATGGATAGTAATTTTTTTTCACATACATTGTACTTCGGGCATGAATTCACAGATCCTATTATGTGTCAGTGCCAAACAAAACCCCAATATGTGTTCAGCAACATCTCCTGAGTACAGGGATACCACCCATACATAGGTTTGTTGGGTTGTTTGGGGGCTAAAAGGCCACGTTTAGGGGGGGTGCATTTCCAACTTGGAATTTTGACATGTAGTCAGCCTGCGCCCATGTTCCATTTGGGACACTTTTGAAGCCTGTCAAAGTATTTTACCCCATCAAACCATATATTTTGGAAAACTAGACATCCTAGGGTATTTAAAATTGTGGTATTTTAACACTTTCCAAGTGCTAATTCTACCACCAACCTATGTCAAAGGGTTGGGATGTCATTTTTTCCCCACACACATTGTAGTTCAGGCAGGAATTTTTAGATTCTGGTATTTGCTACTGCCAACCAACACCTCAATACGTGTTCAGCAACATCTCCTGAGTACAGGGATACCCCCCATGCATAGGTTTGTTGGTTTGTTTTGGTGCTAAAAGGCCACATTTAGGGGGGCGCAATTCCAAGTATGATTCCAGTATATGTCAGTGCCAAACAAAAACCCAATATGTGTTCAGCAACATCTCCCGAGTACAGGGATAGCACCCATGCATAGGTTTGTTGGTTTGTTTTTTGGCTAGAAGGCAACATTTGTGAGATGCGCATCTCAAAATTCCAACTTGGAATTTTGACATGTAGTCAACCTGCGTCCGTGTCCTATATGGGATATATCCTTTAAGCCAGCCAATGTAATTTACCCCCACCAAACCATATATTTTTTTAACGGTAGACCCCCATCACTCCTTGTGGCAACGGCTTAGCAGCCACCGATACATCACTAGATGATGTATCAGAAAGCTGACCAGGGTCAAAATCGAACCCTGAGTCCGCGGCCTCAGAATCAGTGCGTAAGCAGTGATCTCGAGCAAAGAAAGGGTTAATAGCTCTTAGAAGAGCCTATCTAGTACTGTAATACATTACAGTACAAAGTAATTAATCCATAAAACAGTGCAGACAGCAAAACATACTGTTGCTGTGCAAGATTACTGCTTATACAGTGATGAATGGCAGGGAAGGGGTTAATACACAGTGTCATAAAACCTGACAATTTTATAAAATGTTAGTTTATATCACTAATACTGATCTGTCTCTTTCCGTCACAAAAAAGTAAGTGAGGAGAGGGAGGCAGATCAATTTTTGTGAATATTGATCCGACCAATTTTGATCTGACCACGGCGAATGGTGAGCTTAATTGAGAAATCACCAAACCGCCTTTGCCACTAATTCGCTGTTACTGATCGCTATGCGCTCAGGCAGCTTAAAAAAAAAAATCTCAAATATTTTTACTTTACATGTAATCCCCTAGCGGATATGTGTAAAAATAAAATTAAAAAAAATATGCAGACAGATAAAAATTGCTTTGGCGTCAATATCATTGCGTAAGCAGTGATCGACGGCAAAGAAGGGGTTAATAACTCTTAGAAGAGCCTTTGTAGTACTGTAATAAATTACAGTACAATAAAAATTAACCCCTAAAAACTGCACAAACAGCAAAAATAAATGCGCTGATGTGCACGATCACTGCTTACGCAAGATCAGTGGCAGGGAAGGGGTTAAATGCAGGGAATTGCTTTAATAAATTTTTTTTTATTGTTTTATTGTTCGTGTGTTGTGTATTTATTGTTTTTTTTTACTTTTACTTACTTTTATAACTTTGATCTGTCTCTCTCCCTCACTAAAAAAAATGTGAGGAGAGGGAGGCAGATCATAACTGGTCAGATCAATATAGGGTTAATATTGATCTGACCAGCCAGTGGGGATGTTCAGCAGAGCATCCCCACTGCCTGTCAGTGTGCCTGGCAGTCACTGATTGCCTCTGTGAAGAGGCAATCGTGTGACAGCCAGAGAGCACAGGAAGCAGGTACTTCCTGCCTCCTGTGCTCTTGCCCTTAGAAGGGCAGCGCCATCTTGGTCACCCAGTGACCAAGATCGTAAATTTTTTTTTGTGTTTCTGATTGCCTCGACGAGGCAATCAGGAACACTTTCTGAGCATAGGAAGCAAAAAATTCGCTTCCTATGCTCGTTTTGGAAATGCACGTGTTTTAAAGGCGCTGTGCCTTTAAAACCGGCATTTCTATCGCTCTCTGGAGCGATCGAAATGCCGACGGGCATTTTTTTTAGTATTGTACGATGCTTCCACACGGAAGCATCGTTACAATACCATCAGAGCACTGAAAGCGGAAAAACTCCGCTTTCAGTGCTCGTTTTGACACAGGACGGACTAGGTCCGTCCTGTGTCACTAACGCCTCGGCACACAGGACGGACCTAGTCCGTCCTGTGTCGCCAAGGGGTTAAAAGTATAGACATTTGTAATGCTTAAATTATGAATGTAAACAGTTTTATAGTGACGGCTGCTTTAACTCCTTGGTGATACAATGCTTTGGGCCATGCTGAAGCCTTGGTGATACAGACTGTTTTAAAACTTCTGCTGTGTTTAGCTGACGTTTTCCTCTTTCTCCTCTACGGCGCCAATACAAAATTATATATATATATATATATATTCTGTTTTTTTGTGATAAGAAGGGATTTTTTAGATACCCTTATTTGTAATCATGTCATTTAGTATAGTGAAATTAATAAAATAGGATGGAAAATTTTAAAAATAAACAAAAACCTTTTCTACTTTTTACTTAAAAAATATTTTACACATCTACAAATGCAAAAAACCTCCCTGCTAAACAGATTCTAATATTTGTCCTGAGTTTAGAAATACTCAGTGTTTACAAGTTTTTCTGAAGTTTTTTGCAACTTATAGGGCAATAACTGCAAGTAGTGCATTTTAATTTTCTGCCCCAGAATTACCTATAATGACACTGTAACCCCAAACAAAGGCTTAAAGGGACTGTCTAGTGTCCAAAAAGCATTTTCCAAATGTTAATGCATATTAAAGGACTGAAATAGTCCTTTAATATGCATATCTTGTAATTTCCATAACTTAAAAACTGATAAACTTTTATGTAAAAGTAGTTAGCATTTCTTGAGGCTTTTGAAGCAGACATTCCCACCTCCTCATTCCAAAAGCCAGATGATTTTTCTTTCTCCTTCTCTGCTTCAGCCAATCAGATCCATTCCCACTGAAGTGAATGGGGATGAATACTGAGCATGCTCCCTGTCACTGAGATCTCCCAAGCACCCCCTTGCTTTCAGTGAAGGCCATGCATGCTCCGGATGTGTGTGATGCCATCAATGACATCACCAAGCTCCGCCCACCCATTCAACACAGCCAGTAAGCGATTTTGACTGACAAGCAGCAAGGAAGAAACGTTGTTGAAATCTTGCTTGTTGCTAAGCAGCCAGCCTAGGACAGCTCTTCTGTTCCTTCCTGTGCTGACAAGCTTATAGCTATCTGTATGTATTCAGTGCTATTCACCTCCACTCTCCTCTGCTTCTTTCTCTCTCTGTCTCTCTGGCTCTATCTATCTCTCTGTCTGTCTCTATCTCTCTCTCTGTCTGTCTGTGTCTCTCTCTCTGTCTCAATTGGCAAGGGAGGGGTTAATTTAATAAATAGCCCTTTAACTGGGCTCATGAATATTCATGAATCACCCGTTCGCGCATGTGCGAACGGGTGTGTGACGTCGCTGGACACGCGTCTCAGTACCAGAAGATGCTGGGGCTCTCACACTGAGCCCCAGCCGACGGGATGGCGTCCTCCTAAAATCACACTGGAAAAAGCTTGTGCACTATACAAGTAGTATTTCAACTTGCACCAAAGTGAGTTTGGGGGCTAGACTGTCCCTTTTAGTCTTACTCAGCCTGGTTATTGCTCAAGGGAGCATATCAAAAGGACATCTCTACTGAAGGGACATCCTCAAATAGTTCAACATACCAATGTTTGATGCACAGAACACACCTAATATTCAGGCAGTGGATTAGAGAGCTACTGGTACTGCTCCTTTACAAGACTAGTGGTCTACATGAGGCAAGAGAATATAGAGGCTCTTCAGTCAACACTAGCTGCTGCAGTAGCCAGTAATCTGTGGTCTGAACTTGAACAAACACTCCTTATATATTCTAAGGCTGCAGATTTCTAAAACATGAATACATATGAGGGTAGTACTACCCACACAGCAAACAGGTTAAGGAAAAAATAAAAGAGTAGACTGTCTCCACCGTCCTTAACTTTTTCAGCACAATACATTTTGCAAATGGCGTTTCCGGATTTCATGGTATCGCCATAGACATACACGGTAAGTGAGAAAAAGGGATTTGAACCTTCCCCCAAGAAGACTGTACGAATAAAAAAGTATTTGATTAAATCTAAGCATAAAACACCAAAAAATGTGATTTATGCAGAATGTCTGCATAAAATCACACTGTAAAAAGCTTGTGCACTATACAAGTAGTGACAGGCGAAACACCCGTCTTGGGCACCGGCCCTTTAAAAAAACCCAAAAAAAACCGGATATCTGCCCACTTGTTGGGCCCCACCAAGCCAGCCCTTTAATGGGGGCAGCCCCAGGCGGCACCTTGCTATTCAGTGCAGCAGTTTTTTTTTTCTTTCTTTTTTGGAGCTTAATGAGACCTATCAACTCTCCTGATTGGCTGAGAGTTCAGAAGCCTCCCGTGATTGCCTAAGACCTCCTTCACACACGGAGTTCAAAACACAGAGAGGTAAGTTAAAATGGACAGTGAATTTTTTCCCAGTAAGGGGCCCTGAAATTTCTGATGGCGGCCCTGAGTAGAAGTCTTAATGCAATCCCCAAACTCACTTTGGTGCAAGTTTATCATTTAACTTTCCAAAGCACAGACACCTAATTCTATTTAAGATGTAGAAACATAGATAGGCATGTATATTTTTATTGAACACTGTTAGGCATGATTAAGCGCCTGTCGCTGCACGAAAAGCATATGGTGTTTGTTTCTGCTCAGTTCGAAGGTGTTTTTCTCCAAATTTTTTGGTGTTTTATGCCTGGACTTAATAAAAAAACAGGTTGAAAAGCCTACAAATCAGGGAAAATGAATCCTCAAATTCAAGAGGGGGTCGCACATAATAAATAATACTGCCCCCAGAAACAATAAAGGAATGACTGACTGCAAAAACAAATTTAAAATCCATATTTCTCTTGAACGATGTGTTTATGCTTAAAGGATCGACTATTAGTGTAATATTATGCAAATGCCACAATTTTATCTTATATTAAACAATTAACTCAGTACATGTTTAAACTTGTTTCGATATCCCAAGCTGCTTTGCAACAGCAAAATGACAATATTTACACCCCAGGTTCCTGCGAGATTTTATTAGCGTACAGTTCCATTATAGTAATACGCAAGAGAAGATTTTTAAAGGTCAATAAATTCATATAATGTTACGAGCAGGAGGATGGTATGCAGTATCTTGGTAGCAGATGAATTAATTAGAAAATCCTAATCGGCAACTGTATCTTTCCTTAGTGATTTAGAGAACTGCCTGTTTAGGGAAAAATGGAATTAATGGCAGTTCAACAAGGAACATGAAGAGGCATCTCTGCCCCCCCCCCCCCTCTAAATGAGTGTGCATTTTAATTCAGAGTAATTAATGATGCCAATTGTGTTAAGGGGCTAGAAAACTCAACAGTGTTTAGGAATTGCATCATCATTTAACTTTCCAAGGCACAGGCACTTAATTCTCTTACAGATGTAGAAACATAGATAGGCATGTATATTTATATTAAACACTGTTAATTTACATATTCAATGGCCTGTGCTACAGAGAATCTACTAACGTCAAGTGACTAGTGATATTAAAAAGGAACTAACAGTATGGACACAGTGACATCACTACCCTATACCTTGGTTACTGAACAAAATCCTGACCTCCATCTCAACATTTAGGCTGGCTTCTTTCAATCTTTGCAGCTTTTGCTTATTAATTCTCAGCTTACTCTGAACTAATTAGCTGCTTAATTACTCGGCATAGCATAATTAGCAGGGTGCTTAATGCTAAATGGTAATTAGGGAAATTAAAGCTATTGAGAATGTTAACCAGCAATAAATGCATTCATATCATACAGGGATGTCAACCTAAACTTCAACAGGGTCAGCGGTTAAAGGGCTCAAATGAGTGCTAATTTTACAGTACAACTAGTTTGCATTAGCATGGCTGCCAATTACAAAGTCATTATTACACATTTCTTTACTTTACAAACATTTACAGGCTATGATATTATTTAATATTGCTATTGGATGTTGTACTACAATAGAAATATAGAATGTGTCGGCAGATAAGAACCATCCGGCCCATCTAGTCTGCCCAATTTTCTAAATACTTTTATTAGTCCCTTCCTCATCTAATATCTAGGATAGACTTATGCCTACTCCATGAATTCTTCACGGTGTCAACATCCACCACTTCTGCTGGAAGGCTATTCCATGCATGCACTACCCCCTCACTACCAGAATGCATATAGCAAGGCTGCTGAGCAATCCTTTGGAGAAACATAGACCACAAATAGTGTTAAGGTGTCACTGACTAAATTCTGAACTAAAAACATCATGTTATGTCCAACTATTTAATGTGGAGGGTCACACATTTTCCCCCTAATTTAGCCATTTGCTTGAAACTCTATGTATAGATGTTTCAATATTTTTTTATTCTTCTATACTCACAGTATAGTCTATGTCTAGGTGATAGAGCCCCTATAATTCCATGAGGTAATACCATAGAACCCATAGTTATTTCATCCAGGATATAGCCAAACATATATCATTAAGAGCCACCCGCAGGCCATCAGTTGGACATCAGTGTTCTAATACAACAGAAATGTACAGTATTACCTTCATTTTTACTCCTGGACAGACAGCTCAAATAATGGACTTTTTAGGTCACAACTGGATTCCTGACAATACTAGCCACAACTTTCTATGCATATCTTCAGATATTACAGGCCCTTCTGTTCTATACATTTCGCATTAGTAACGGCAAGATGACTGTCCAGGTTGAGTTAATCAGACTAGTGCTCTCTAGAGACTCTATATAGATTCCTGCCTATAAAGAAAGTGATAATATATCTATGGATGCTAATAGAACTATATACTGTGTGAAAATCTGTGTTCCAGCATTTTATCACACTCTTTCAAAGAAGCAGTATGGTCACTTTACGTATAAAGTACAAGACTCATAGTTTGCTTTCTACAGAACCTTTTTTTGCGTTTCACACATTGATTACTAACAAATATATTAGTATATATACTAAATCTATCTACTTAAATCTTGATAGTGTAGTTTTTGCTGCCAAATATGATTATATATATATAATAGTATATTTTCACTACTGAGCTCCCGAACTCAAGATTCTCCTTGCTGATATATATATATATATATATATATATATATATATATATATATATAAAAATCATATTTTTCCATCTATAAGACTCCTTCTTGTATATGACAAGCCCTACTTTTGTAATTAAGAAATCAGTATTTTTTGCCAATTTGCCCAATAGGATGCCATTGTTATTTTGCCATTTAATATGCCCCAACCAATTTGACCAATAATATGCCAGTGTTATTTTGCCATTTAATATGCCCCAGCCAATTTGCCCAATAATATGCCAGTATTATTTTGCCATTTAATATGCCACAGCCAATTCGCCCAATAATATGCCACCTTCCTCCTCCCTTCCCCATTGCTCACCTCCTGGCTGCTCCGTGTCCCTGGATGACTCCTCCATGTAGTCTTCCCTCCTGCATGGAGGAGGGAAATATAGTCACGGATATGACGTAGTGTCATATTCGGTGGCTTTGATGGGGGGGGGGGGGGGGTTCGATGGCAAAAAAAGTTCAGATGAGAGCCCGATGTTGTCTAAGAGACAACACCGGGTGAAATTAAATGTGCTGGCTCAGCAGTGGGCCCCCTTCCTCGGCCAGACCCTCGGACCATGTCCAAAGTGCCCGACCGCTCAGTCCACCCCTGGGGGTAACCGAGGAGTCTCTTAACCAGTTACCCCGTGTATAAAACGACCCCCAATTTTTGGTCTGCAAATTTTAGAAAAAAGGGTCATCTTATACACGGAAAAATAAGGCCCCAGGCCTTCTGTACTGTAGTTAAATGGAAGTTGCTCAATGCTAATTCTGTTTCCACTAGGGTGACCACATCGCCATTTTATTCAGAGAGCCTTATGAAAAATGCATACTCCATGGCTATAAGCCATAAAGTGCACATAGTCTGCAGCTTTCATTTTAACCATTGCAGCCCTGAAGCATTCATATTTCATAAGTGTAGTAAGAAGTAATTTAGGTAGTAATGTTCCCCCCAAATGGGGAAAATATTACTTCTTGATGCCAAAAAAGGCAATCAAATTTCTCCTTGGACCAACAAGCTGTAAATATTAATGTTGATTATATAATTTAATCAATTATATCATGTTCTCATATTCTAAAAAAATATCCTGACTCTTTTTGAATGCGTCTATTGTATTTGATAGCACCACCACTCTTGGCAGTGAATTCCATACCATTATTGTCCTTACCTTAAAGAATCCCTTCCTTAGTTGCCTATCTTTACTCTGGCAGTATCAGAGATATTCACCTCTTTGCATTCTATATTTTAGCCATATTTCAATCCAAATATATACATTTGTCCTTAAGCCTACTTCTGTCAATTTGTAGAGTAACCTTTGGTGTGGAACTGTATTAAATGCTTTAGCAAAGTCTAAATAGATCACATCAGCGGCCACACCTAGATCTATATCTTTATTGTCTCCTTCATAGAATGCTGTTAAGTTTGTTTGACAAGACCTGTCTTTCACAAAACCATGCTGACTCCTACTAATTATATTCTGATATGAATAAAATGGAAATGCAGTCACCCTAATTTGAACATAATTCAGGATTACTAGTTAAACTGATGTATGTTTTTGACACATTTCATCTTCTGTATTTCAAAAACAACCATACTTTAACCCCTTAACGCATGTGGACGTATATATACGTCCTGAAAAGCATGGTCCTTAAGGACCATGAGGACGTATATATACGTCCTCCGTTTTCATGTAGTGTTGCGCTCATTAGCGCAACACTTCATGTCTGTAGCTACTCTCAGAGGCTGCTTCGGATCCGAAGCAGCCTCTGAGAGGGCTTTCAGACCCCCCTCGACCCCCCCGCGCGCATACGATCACAGCGAATGTGATCGTATGCGCGCTAACACATATAGGCAGTGAAAGCTCATCACTGCCTATGTGTGTTAAAGTGTTGCATGATGCCTCTATCGAGGCATCATGCAACACAATCTGTGCCCTCCTGGGCACCGCGATCACCCGGTGATCGCGGGTGTGTGCTGTATCGGAGGAGCATGCTCCTCCGATACAGCATGCCCAGAGGAGAGCGACGGAAGACAGAAAAAAAAAATCTCTTCCGTCGCTCTGAAACCGCTACTTGACTGCCCCTACAGGCAGTTAGACGGTATTACAGTTAAAAATAGAAAATTAAATAAATAAATACATTAAATAAATAAATAAATGGAAAAAGCTAACCCTTGATCTACTGAACCTAGATCTAGGGTTAGGGTCACAAATAGGGTAATAATTAGGGTTAAATGGGGGTTCGGATGATTACAAGGGTTAGATTAAGGGGTGGGGGTCAATTTAGGGTTAGATTAAATTTAGAGTTTGGGTAAATTTAGGGTACGGGTTAAAAAAATCACTGTAGAAAAAAATGGTTAGAAAACAAAAAAAACCACTAATATTGTTTATTGCCCTATTACGTGAAATAAAACATAGACAAACAAGGAAACATTGATATTACTAAACTCAGGACAAATAGTAGAAATATATAGACGGGGTCTTTTTTACCATTTGTAATTGTGTAAAAAAAAAAATCAGGTCAAAGTTGGAAAAAGTGTTTTTTATGGCATATTTTCATCATATTTTATATTTTTTTAATAGTAAATGATATCATATGATGAAAATAATAGTATCAAATGAAAGCCCTATCTGTCCTTTAAAAAATGATATATAATTTGTGTGGGTGGACTGAACACAAAGAAAGAAATTCACAGTTCAGTAAACGTATGACAAAAATAATGGAATTCTGGTCTTCAAGGCACGTCAAATGCAACATAGCACTCGGTCACTAAGGGGTTAAATCTGTTTCATGAAATATCAGAATATGTTCCAAATTTGAAAAAATCTTCCAACCAAATCCGCATTACTACCAGGTTCCATCTCCCAAATGTGCACACCCAATGTTTGTGGGTAGGGTAGGTAACTGAAAATCCTTATACTCTAACAGCTATTTGCCCCTCCTCATAACAGACTCCCCTCAGGCCATCCATGGTTGTGTGGTTCCATTTGATGGGCATTCCATGTAGAAATAGAAGGTGATTTATAGCAATATGTGTTATTAGTGTGATGAGTTCCACTGTAAGTAAGTGGAAATATACATACCATACAGATGTTATTATTGCCCTCACTGTAAACTTATTATACCGTTTGAGTGCATGACTACAATCTAAACATTAAAACTATACTGTAAGTTAAATGTTTCCTTTCCAACTACAATCAATTGTAAGACTGCGAATGTTAATCAATGTGCGCTGGTGTATGGCCAATACTCGATTAAAAACAAAATTGTTGAACTAATGATGGACTTAAGTGACATATTAACTTAAGCAAACTTTGGTTTGCCTTCAGTTATGTGCCTTTGCTTTAATTAGAGAAACATAGGCCACAGCATTCCATGCAAATTTCTAGGCAGTCAGCAGATTCACAACAGGCATCCACGATGCCACAGTCTGTGCCACAAGAGTCGCTGCAGTCGGGACATCCCTCTACCGAGCACCAAGAGCAGCAGAGTCCAGCAGAGCAGTCACCACAGGAAAGGCCATCCAGCAACAAGTTGCACAGGGATAGGAACTGACAGAATAGAAGAGCCAGGGCACATTGTACACAGCAATCTGAAAAAGAGACAAAACAAGTACATTGGTTTGTATCCATTGCTCTTACGTCACAGATACATATTTTGTAAATATGTCCCTGTCGTGATAAAACGTAAAGAGAAGTTAAAAGTGGATAAAACATTACATTGCATTAACATTTTATTAACACCGATCAGCCATAACATTATGACCATTGACAGGTGACAAGCCTGGAGGAGACATTGTTATGCTTTGGGCAATGTTCTGCTGGGAAACCGTTGATCCTGCTATTCATGTGGATGTTACTTTGACACGTACCACCTACCTAAGCATTGTTTTGCACTATGTACACCTTTTCATGGAAACGGTACTCCCTGATGGAACTGACCTCTTTCAACAGAATAATACGCCCTGCCACAAAGAATAAATGGTTCAGGAATGGTTTGAGGAACACAACAACGAATTCAAGGTGTGGACTTGGCCTCTAATTTCCCCAGATCTCAGTCCAACTAAGCATCTTTGGGATGTGCTGGACAAACAAGTCCAATCCATGGAGGCCCCACCTCGCAACTTACCGGACTTAAAGGATCTGCTGCTAACATCAGTGCCATATACCACAGTAGGGAGCTCTATTTTTGGGTTTATTAATTATTAAATCGTTGCTAGTCACTGCTATTTACATTATTTTGATTGGACTGTTTGATTAATGAAGTTCTATGGACAAAAGACTTAAAGGCGCAGGTTTCCAAAAATATTTTTAGACAAGTACTGTATTATATAAAGTAAAGAAAAAATCTATCTTATCAGTTGTATCCACAACATGTCCTATCTCCTATAAACTGCAAAAAGTGTAATAGATTTAATATATTATTGCTGTTGCTATAGCAGCAGCATTACCTATCTCTCTAAGCCTTGCATGTCACTAAATGTAGAGGCCCTGATGACCCCCCCAGGAGTAAAAGCTTTAAGGTAAATATAAGTGCACTTCAAATGTATTAAACACATATCCAGCATACAGAAAATACACTGGTTTAAACTGCACCTTTAAATTCTATTTGGAAACATGTTGTGGCAACCGAACATCATTAGATAACTGGCTGTTAAAAGTCATAATAAATTCTAGAAACTTTACCTTGGCTGGTATACAAGATTTTGTATAAACAATTTCCCTCTAGATTGAAAGCTTTCGAGCAGGGCTCTCTACCTCTCGTACCAGTCTGTTCTAGTTTGTCTAGTTTTGTATGTAGTTCCCTTCTATGCTCTGTACCTAGCGCTATGTAAATTGTTGGAGCTATATAAATAAATGGTAATGTAATGTAGTGTATCTTAGTAAATCTACAAGGTAATAAATTTAGCAATATAATTATTTTATTAAAAAAAGAGCAATTTAAAAAATATATATATACTTCATTCATCACTGAATAACTGTTGTATGGGCCATTGTTTGGCATTTTGAAGAGTAAATAAACAGTAAATAAAGGGACAGTTTAGTCCCCAAAATCACTTTGGTGCAAGATGATTTCTGCTTTTATAGTGCACAGGCTTTTCTCCCAGTGTGATTTGATGCAGGAATTCTGCATAAATCAAATTTTTAATATTTTATTTCCCAGTCAGGGCTGCTTTAAGAACCTAGTGGGCCTAGGGCAAAGTCTTTAGCTTTTTCTAGGGCCCCCCTCGACCCAATTTTTCTAAAGTCGCATGTAAAAAACTGTGTATAAATGTAAACTTTTTAATATTATATGCAACTATTTTCATATCACATTCAACTATTTCTATATGTAATAAAAATGTTTTTGAAAAATGCATTTCCTGTTTTTATTCCCTTTTTCTGCACCCACATTGCACCTAAAGGACTTAACACAGCACCATACAGTACCCACAGCACTATACCTATATTGCACCCACAGCATTTGGCTTCCACTCATATTGCACCCACACAATTTGTCATGCCACAGTGTCAATTTGCCCCACAGAACATACCAGTGTCACTTTGTCCCACAGAACTGCCCCTGCAGAGCAAACCACAGTGTTATTTTGCCCCACAGAGCATGCCACGGCATCACTTCCAATAAAAATAAGCCACTGTCAGGTACCAATTAACATGCCACAGTCACTTTGTCATTAACATGTAACAGTTTGCCTATTAAAATATGCCACCGTTTATCCATTAAATATGCCACAGCTTGCCCATTAACATGCCAGTGTTATTTTGCCATTATTAAGCCACAGCCAATTTGCCTAATAATATGTCAGTATTATTTTGCCATTAATAAACCACAGCCAATTTGCCCAATAATATGCCAGTATTATTTTGCCAGTAATAAGCCACAGATAATTTGCCCAATAATATGCCAGTATTATTTTGCCATTAATATGCTCCAGACAATTTTCCCAATAATATGCCAAAGTAGCAAATTATTTTGCTAATTGTCTGTGTCTAATAATACATTTGCCATTAATAGGACACAGACAATTAGCAAAATAATTTGCCAGTATTATTTTGCCATTAATAAGCCACATATACTTTGCCCAATAATATGCCAGTATTATTTTGCCATTAATAAGCCACAGATACTTTGACCAATGATATGCCAGTATTATTTTGCCATTAATATGCCCCAGCCACTTTGCCCAATAATATGCCAGTATTATTTGCCATTAATATGCCCCAGCCAGTTTTCCCAATAATATTTCACAATAAAAAAGTGACTAGCGCTTTAAGTGGAGAAATAATAAATCTAAACAAAGTGCAGCAAACACAAGTGCCACTCCCTCAAAAAGGCACACAGTGGTGAAAAATGTGAAGATATATGAGTGTTGCGCAATACTGTAGAATATAATACTTATCTAGACAGTTGGTTCTTCAGAGTTACATCAAAAAAACATTCTCAGTGGAGATATATATAATAAAGGAAAGAAATAAACAAAAATACAATGTGAAGACCTGTAGATACAGGACCAATGAATAATTCCCCCAAAGGAAATGTGCTCACACTTTACAGAGCCAAATATTACCGGCTCTGGGTGTGAGAAGCAAGTGGACTGTAAGTCATATAACCCTCCAGATCTTTAAGACTCCTCTCTGCTCATTCACACAGGGGATGATGTTCTTGTCCAATATACAGAAGGAGGCGATGGAGCGTAGGTAGATTTACAAACGATATTAATATTTGAATAGCCCCTTAATTATCTTTGGAGGCTTTAAAAACGGATCATTAAAAACATACTTGTACTGAGGCACAATACAGCAATGATGATTCCACCGTTATCGAAGTCCAGTGTTAATAACGACCAGCGTGTTCAGACAAAAACCGGAGATAAACAGTTCTCTGTTGAGCTTCCGGATTTCGCAGGCAAACAGAGTCTCTAGCGTGGACGTCACAAACTGCGACACTTTTCTCCCAATCCGGGCTTCATCAGGGCAGTGACGTCCTAAGTTCCGAGACTCTATTTATCTTAGTCACACCTCCAGTTTCCACGGTCACCGGAGCATCCATCACTTGAATGGGAGGGTCTCCAAGTGAGGGATATCCAACGGGGATGCATACCACAGAACAATTCACAGACAATCATTAAAATGAGTATATAAAAGAGATCAGAATACATAAAAAATAAAACGTATATAAAAATTAATAATAATAAACTGCCATATAAGAAATATATAAACATATACATATATATAAAATATATGAAAATGACCCATTTTTCAAAGAGCATCCAAATACTAGTTATTATGTTCCTCTATGTACCGGAGGAAAAGCTCACATTCTGCAGGATTTGACAAATCTACCAAAGAGAAGAGGAGAATATAAATACAAGGAAAAACAGAATACATTGAATAAACTCAATCCCTTTAGACATAAGTCATTCTTTATCAGGTTCCCAACCTAACAAAATCAACACAGAGATAAGGCTAACAGCTAGATGGTAGCAGAGTGTTTTTTAAAGGAAATGATATAGTTCAAAATCTGCATTTAACCCTCTAGGGGCCAGGGTATCCAATTCAAAGATCCATTTCATTTCTGCCTGACCCAAATTTTTTATCTTATCGCCACCTCGCCAATGTTTTTTAGGTTTTTCTATAGCTTTAAATTGTAATACAGACGGATCCTTGTTATGTGTAGTTAAAAAAATGGTAAGATACACTGTGTTTCATATAACCATTTTTAATATTCCTCACATGTTCACCTATGCGTATTTTAAGGGGTCTAGATGTTCTGCCTATATAGTCCAACCCACATGGGCAACTTAGCATGTAAATTACTCCATTGGATTCACATGTGATGATATCTTTAATTTTATATATTTTACCTGTATGAGAATTTTTTAAATTGTAAGTGACTCTATTTTGTATTTTATTTGTCTCTTTGCAGGCCTGGCACATTCTGCACCTGTAGAAGCCTGTTTTTTCTCCAAACATATTTGTGCCTCCTTGCTGCGTTTTTTTGGTATTCAAAAAACTTTTGCTCAAGTGATTTTTTAAATTCGGGGCACCCCTATATATAATTCGGGGATCCGGACCCAAAAACGATCCTAAAGCAGGGTCTTGAAGAAGCAAAGGCCAATATTTGTTAAAAATGTTGCGAATGTGTCTTTTATTGCCACTAAAATTAGTGATCATGGGAACTTCTTTATTTTTGGACTCTAGTGTCTGAATTTTTGATTGTAGAAGGGTGGCCCTATCTAAATTACCTATTTCCTGGATAGCCTTTTCTATAGGGATACTTTCGTAATTTTTATCAAGGAATTTATTTTTGATTTTATCAGCTTGTGAATAAAAATCTTGAGCATCACTGCAGTTCCTTCTAATTCTACATAATTGATTTCTAGGCCCATTTAGGAGCCAGGGGAGAAAATGGCAACTGTCCGACTCTATGAAACTGTTTGTGTCGACTTTTTAAAAAAATGTGCGGGTTTTTAAAGTGCTCTGATCATGAAATACTTCTAAATCTAGAAAGTTGATACTTTCTTTACTGTGTTCAGCTGTCAATACAATCCCCCATGTATTGGAGTTCAGGAACGTCAAAAAAGCCTTCAAAGAGCAAAGGTCGCCTTTCCAGATGAAAAATAATTCATCTATATACCTTTTGTAGGACACCAGGTTTGCAGCCCAGTCATGCTGCCCATATATGGACAATTCTTCCCAGAATGCCATAAATAGGTTTGCATAACTGGGGGCAAACCTGGTGCCCATAGCTGTGCCTCTACATTGTAAATAATAATTGTCCCCATACCAGAAGAAGTTATTCTCTAGTATGAGGAGAATACCCTCCACAATAAAATGTATCTGGGATTCTGGTACATTTTGTGACTCATGTAAAAAATGTTTAACTGCTTCACATCCCCTTTTATGCTCAATAATAGTATATAGTGAGCTCACGTCGCAGGTCACCAATATGTAATCGTCCTGCCACGCGAGCTCACCCATTTCCCTTATAAGGCTCATTGAGTCCTTTAAATATGATTTTGTGTGGGATACAAAAGGTTGCAACAATTTGTCAATGTATTCTGATAACCTAGATAGCAGAGAATTAATACCTGATACTACTGGTCTACCAGGTGGGTCTTTTAAATCCTTATGGATTTTTGGTAATGTATAAAAAACTGGAGTCTTGGGATACAAAGGATTTAAATATCCATGTTATTTTTTGTAAACCAAAAACCTTTATCTAAAAATGTAGTTAGTTTGTTCTTAATCTCCTGTGTAGGATTCGAATTGAGTAATTTATAGACTTCTTTATCATTGAGCTGTCTATTAATTTCGGCACAATATTGGGTCTTGTCAAGCAACACGATTCCCCCTCCCTTGTCTGCTGGTTTTATTCTTGGCTAGAGTGTTTAATGCCAGAAACTCCCCCATAGACAGATTTTGTTGAAATTTATTGAGATTTTTAATCTTTTTAAGGTCATGGGTTACCATCTGTTCAAAAGCCTTCATTTCATCTGATCTCCTGTGTTTAGGAAAAAAAGTTGATTTTTCTTTTAAAGTAGTGTGTATAAAAGGGTCTTCTTTAATTTGGAGGCCTCTTTCAATAGGATTCTTCATAAAAAACTTCCTTTTTAAGACAGAGGTTGCGAATACATTTTTGTAAATCTATATATGTGTTGAATTTATTGGTGCCCACTGTAGGTGCAAATTTCAATCCTCTGTTCAGAACTTTGATTTCATCTCTGGTTAAATTATGGGAACTAAGGTTGAAGATGCCAATATGTTCTATCTCCTCCCTTTTTTTTCTCTGTTGAATTCTAACTCCTGCTCTTGTCCCCCTGTATCGGGGCTTCTGAGTCTCTTTTGAGGTGACTGAGTTAGGTTGGGGTCCCACTTTCTGTATTGTTTTTGGCTCTGGCCTAAAAAAACATTGGGTTCTTGGGTATAGTTCGCCAGTGACTCTAATCTATTTTTTAAAGGAATATAGTTAGGATTATTCTCTGGCATATGGTTCCTATTATATGATTTTTTGACTTGTTGCCACTATGGTTCAAACATCACATTTTTATTCCTCCTTGAGGTGTAGTGTCCCTGTGGAAGTGGTGCTTGTTGTTGGTGAGAAGTATATTGAGAATTCCCATATGATCTCTGCCAACTGTCTAAATAAGTATTATATTCTACAGTATTGCGCAACACTCATATATCTTCACATTTTTCCCAATAATATAACGGTGTTATGCTGCCATTAATATACCCCAGCCAATTTGCCCATTAATATGTCAGTGGTATGCTGCCAAAAATAGGCCACAGCCAATTTGCCCAATAATATGCCGGTGTTATGCTGCCAATAATATGCCAGTATTATTTTTCCATTAATAAGACACATCCAATTTGGCCAATAATATTCCACCCTCCTTCCCCAGTACTCAGCCCATGGCTGCTCCATGTACCCGGTCGTCACTTCTGTGCAGTCTTCCCTCCTGCACGGAGGAGGGAAGTACAGTCACCGGATATGACATGATGTCATATCCGGTGGCAAGGTTTTTTTTCTTCCAGCAGCCGCATCCAGCGGATGCAGAATGCTGGCTGCTGCACGCATGACTTTCTCCTTGTGATTACTCTACATGTTTACTGCAGGTGTGGCAGCACTGATTATATCTAAAACATGCATTTTTTCAAGTACTTTGAAAGCACATTAATATGCATTAATATTTGGAAGATGCATTTTGGGCACTAGACAGTCCCTTTAAGATCATGGGTAAGGACTGCATTACTTCCTAGTACTGTTGAAAGATTAGACACTCCATCAGATAGAGGGTAAGATAACTAGTATCAATCTCAAGGCCTGGGGTAACTGACCCATACATTGTCAGTTGTCACCTCAAATACATGCTAATTAAATTTATGGATTGAGAATAACAAAATACATACTGGAATAAATCAGGGAGACAGTGGAAGCTGAGAAGGATGAATGTTTGGCTGAGAAAGTGGTGTAAGAAGGAGGGACTTGGGCAGACTTTGTGGTGAATCTACAGCACCTTAGTACTAGGGAAGAGGATGGAGGGGTGTTTAATCTACGAGGGGTTAGTATAGACCAGCGGTGGCGAACCTATGGCACGCGTGCCACTACTGGCACGCCGAGCCCTCAGCTGTGGCACGCGATCAGGTTCAGCTCTCAACGCTTATCTGCTCCGTTGCCCTGGAGGAGCAGATTACCGGTGAGAGCTGAACCTGTATGTGTGTGTGTGTTTGTGAGTAGAAGTGTGTGTATGAGTAGAAGTGTGTGTATGAGTATAAGTGTTTATGTGAGTGTGTGTGTGTGTGTGTATGAGTATGAGTGTCTGTATGAGTATGAGTGTCTATGTATGAGTATAAGTGTGTGTGTATGAGTATAAGTGTGTGTGTGTGTGTATGAGTATAAGTGTGAGTATAAGTGTGTGTGTGTGTGTATAAGTGTGTGTATGAGTGTCTGTATGAGTATAAGTGTGTTTGTGTTTGGGTATATGTGTGTGTATGAGTGTGTGTGAGTATAAGTATGAGTGTGTGTGAGTATAAGTATGAGTGTGTGTGAGTATAAATGTGTGCGCATGAGTATAAGTATAACTGTGTGTGTGAGTATAAGTGTGTGTGTGTGAGTATGAGTATAAGTGTGTATGAACGTGTGTGTGTATGAGTATAAGCGTGTGTGAGTATGCGGTGTTGGCACTTTGTGGTCTGCAAATTTGTGTCGGTCAAAAATTGGGCACTCGGGACCAAAAACATTCACCACCACTGGTATAGACAATAAGAAAATTGTTTGTCAACAAAAATGGAATTGATGTGTTAATATGTGAACCTTTAATTAAAGCCCAGTATTATGGAAGGTGTGTTTGATGACACTGCTACTAATTTGGAGACACTATGGTTTTATATTAGAATGGGCATTAAAAAGAGTTGAACATTACTTGTAGCTGTATGCTTCAGGCCATCAAACAGTAGCACTGATAGGGAAGATCAGCTATTATTGCAAATTGAAAAGGCTGCCAATCTTGGTGAAGTTTTAATCATTATATATACAATGGTAGCCCAGCTCCAGTACCTTTGTGTTTGTATATACGTGAGGAACAACTTATTTAGGGACCATGGTGCTCAAAAAAACAAACTTTTGACTGTGGGCTATGTATGCTCAGCAACACACAAGAAATCATTTTGCACAGATGCCTGTGAAGCAAACTGTGGATACATGTCAGTGAAAATAACAATGGCAACAACGGTGGGGAGAAACACAACGCGTTTCACGTAGTTGTTAAAAGTGAAACGCATGTCTTTCTCCCCACCGTTTTAGCACTTGATATTTAATCATGGGAGATTTGAATTACCCAATTTTGGAACAACTAGTTCTTCTAGGGATATCACATTTTTTAACTTGTCACAATCAGTAGAGAGCCCACCTAAATTGGATGTCTGGATCTGGTAACAATTAGTAATTTCTTATCTTAAACATTCAAGAAAGGGAACACTTGGGAAATAGTGGCCATAACATGTCCTTTGAGATTAATTCAAAAAAACGAAATGGTAGCTACTCCACCAAAACACTTAATGTTAGAAAGGCCAACTTTAACAAGCTAAGGGCATCCATTCAACATGCAAAATAGGATGAATACATTTAAACACACATTACAAAGTTACACCAACAATAGACCCTTTGGAAACAAATACAAAAGAAGCAAATTAAAACTGTGGTTTATCTGTAACCTAAGAATTTAAAAAAAAATGGAAATGGCATTCAAATATTATTCAAGCAAGGGATCAGCAGCATAATTTATCAAGTACAAAGATGCCAACAAAGCCTGCAAAAAAGCTGATCAAATTGGAAAAATGAGAAACTGATTGCTTTGGAGAGCAAAACTAATCTCCATTTTTTAAGTATGTAAATGGAAAAAACATGGAAGGCAGAAAATGTTAGTCCTGTATTATTCAAAATGGTAAATTTGGTTATTTAGAATAGAGCAAAAACAGATAGTTTAGATAATTTTTTTCTTCTGTTTATACAAATAAAGAACCAATGTCTGAGCACCTTCAAGCTGATTTTACGAAACCCTTACAGAAAACATGGGATCAGAGGAAAGAGTTCCTAACACTGTTAAAGTAGACAAGGACCCAGGGCCACAATATATACACATAGTTGCCAACATTGGCCATGTTTGCAGGGACACATATTTGTTCCACATGCTGCAGACAGAGCATGCAAAGTGCAGCCCAGCAGTATGTAGGATGGATATACACACAGACAGAATCCATTTAATTAATCATGGTAGGTTCTATGAGATCTCCACCCTGATTAATTACCGTATATACTCGAGTATAAGCCGACCCGAATATAAGCCGAGGCACCTAATTTTACCACAAAGAACTGGGAAAAAATATTGACTCGAGTATAAGCCTAGGGTGGAAAATGAGGCAGCTACTGGTAAATATTGCCCCCAATATGCCATTTAATATGCCAGGATATTGCCCCAATATGCCAGGATATTGCCCCAATATGCCAGGATATTGCCCCCAATATGACAGGATATTGCCCCCAATATGCCAGGATATTTCCCCCAATATGCCAGGATATTGCCCCCAATATGCCAGGATATTGCCCCCAATATGCCAGGATATTTCCCCCAATATGCCAGGATATTGCCCCAATATGCCAGGATATTGCCCCAATATGCCAGGATATTTCCCCCAATATGCCAGGATATTGCCCCCAATATGCCAGGATATTGCCCCCAAAATGCCAGGATATTTCCCCCAATATGCCAGGATATTGCCCCAATATGCCAGGATATTTCCCCCAATATGCCAGGATATTTCCCCCAATATGCCAGGATATTGCCCCCAATATGCCAGGATATTGCCCCTTAGTATGCTCGTTATGCCACCCTCCTCCCCCAGACCCCAGCACTTACCTTGTTCCTGCTCTGTCCCCCGGTGCTCTGAAGCTGCGTGGCTGTGAGGGAAGCGTTGTGAGCTTCCCTCCAGCCGCGCGTTCAATAAAGTTTGTTTAACCCCTTGGCGACACAGGACGGACTGAATTGGATTCTGTCTGTGTGTGTATCCATCCTACATACTGCATGTCTGCACTTTGCATGCTCTGTCTGCAGCATGTGGAACAAATATGTGTCCCTTGAAACATGGCCAATGTTGGCAACTATGTATACACTGAACGGTACTTTTGGAGTTAAACCTATTTCTGGCCAGACTGCTGTTTTTGATTTTTAGGGATTCTTTCAGTTTGGGTATAGTGGCAATAGATTGGCATAAGGTGGATGTGGTGCCCATTTTAAAAAAGGAGTTAAAACCTCAGCCAGGCAATTACAGGCAGGTTAGCTTGACATTTGTAGTAGAGAAGTGATCTGAAGGTTCTCTAGAGGTATACATTCAAAAATGCATCTTGAATCAGAATATAATTAGTAGGAGTCAGCATGGTATTTTTTTTATTTAGAAAAATGTTTTACCAGGAGAAATACATTGAGATTTCCCATGTTTTCATGTATGTTGATGCAAGGTCTTGTTAATAGTGGGGTACCTCCCATTCACTTTGATATTTTTATTAGTGATATTACAGAAGTTCTTGATTATAAAGGTATGTCTTTTTACTGATGATAGAAAGATTTACAACAGGGTTGATGTTCCTGGAGGGATAAGCCAAATGACAAATGGTCAGAGCTGTGGCAACTGACATTTAATGTGGATAAGTGCAAGATTATGCACCTTGGGAGTAAAACCCGAAAAGCAGAATAAAGAATATTTAAAATTATTTGAGTCCTAACCTCAACACCTGAGTAAAGGGATTTAAGAGTTCAAAGCAGCAGGGCCAGATTCAAGACAGCAGGAAGGGTAAAGAAGTAGAAAAAATTGTTTTTTTATTTTTTCCTATTTTATGATTTTTTTGTAATAAATGATAAGATATGATGAATATAATATGTATCTAATGAAAAGCTCTTCTTATGGTGATAAAAACAATGCTTACTTTGTGTGGGTACAGTATGTGAGAAAGAAGAAAATTACAGCTAAACACAAACACCCCTGAAAAATGTCAAAACAGCCCATCACCAAGGGAAAGACAAAAGGTAATGTCACTAAGGGGTTAATAAATACAACTGGGTAATTAATTATTACCAGATAGCAGACATTGGGAACAATTTATGACACACAACATCACTAATTACTGTTTTTTAACTCTAATTTTCTATTGCAGTCTATGGGATTCAATGAAATTAGGTAAATTAAACTCAGGTCACTGCATTGACCCTAGTGTTTGACAAGCTCATAATAGTACAATGGCATATGGCAAAATCTGGAGTATGTCACACATTTTTCTTATACACCAAACCTCTGTTTTTGGGGTTTTATGAAGACAAAATTGTTTTACCTCCTGACTGCTCCAGAAAAAAAGGGAAAATGCTGCACATTAAAAAATGTAAAACTTTACACTTACATCTTTCTAATCCCTAAAACCAGCAGAAATATAGTAAATACAATGAAGAAAGGTTACTACTATCTCCAAATAAATACATTATGTATTGTCGAAGGATTATTGTCATGGGAGCCAGGGATTAAAAGATGTTATGTGGTCTGCCATGTTGTGCTGTTCCCCCACCCCCCCCTCTCCCCAGTTCAGTACTCCCACAAAGGGGCTTTTCACTTATTTTCCCCACCATGTGTCCTCTGGAAAATATCACTCAAACCTAGGAGTGAATTCCCTGGAAACCCCAAGCCTTCGTGCTCCTAGCCTTGGACCAGGGTAATATATACCATCAAAATATAAGACACAAGAAGTAGCAAACTAATACTCTGCTTTACAATACCCGCAAGGATTTCCTCAGATCCCCCAAAAAACACACTGGTATACAAATACGGGTATAAACAGCTGAAAATTCAATCAAAGTCTTGTACTGGAGATCTCCAGGTAGACATAGGTGGACATATGGAAGAACATAAAGAGAGGGGGAAACAAAAAATACAATATTGTAGCACTGTATGACACAAATAACAAAGAATAATTTATTCAGAATGCACTCACAAAAATATATGCACAGAGAGCCAGCTCTAGTGCAATAAAAGCATAAGGTGCAATAGGAATTATTTCAACGATTTTAAAATTGTAGTAGATCCTCGAACTGGACTGTGCAGGATTTTTAATAATGGTCCAAGTCAAAAAATCTGGAGAAAAAGAATGGAGCAATCGGTGCACCTCTCCAGGTGTAAATGACGAAGATAGGGAGGCTTAGACTAAACATCTTCAAAGTTTAATTAATCCAATATTAAAAAGGCAGATGAGGATCAAACACAGTCTCACACGTTTCGCCCATGAGGCTTACTCATAGACTAGTAAATTACAGGAAAGAGCTTACTTAAAAACAGTTACCAGACCGCCCATAGACTACTTCTATTGGTTGGTTCTGACTTTAACAGGTGAACTGTGTAGAGAACAAATGAATGAAATTCATCACTAAGTCAATGATTTAAAGACATAGAAAAATAAATTTGTATGTATACACATGGCAAAGTAAAGCATTATACAATAAAATTAAAATTATGAAAATTTCTATTCCTTAGAACCTTATATTGTGTGTATATTTCCTCCGCGTTTCCCACGTAAGTATCATATTGTATTATCAAAGTTGTAAAACAGTTTGTATATATTATAGTTAGAAATTAAGCTGAAATGTACCAAAGTGGAAAATGCAGAGATGCCTGCAACACAAGAACACAAACAAATCCCTTTAATCAATATCAAGTCATAATAAAAAAAATACATGTTAAGTTAATAAATCATTAGAGGCAGAGAAGCAGAAAAGAAGAGAGAGAACATATGTATATACAGGAGGACATTTACATTTGCTTTAGTAGTGGTAGTAAGGGAATACAAACATACCGTGTTTTATTATTACCATGTATACTATGTTAAACTAAGAACAGAAAAAAACAACCAACCCAAACCCTTGGTATAAATAGTTATTTAGTCAATGTAACAGTTTAGCTCTCATTCTCTATTTATGCCCAAGGGAGACTTAGTGCCCATTTTAAAAATCCGGAACATTTCCCTTTTAGCCAATAGGGTTAATATTGACTCCACGTGGTCCTAATTTACACTTTTCAATTCCCATGCATGAAAAGTATTGGGTATTTCCTCTTACACATGCCTGAAATGTCAATTGAGAGGGGATTTTTTGTTATCACATCTACTATCTGACACATGTTCCCTCATGCGTAGTCTAAGTTTCCTGCTAGTCCGACTGATGTACTGGATTTTGCATTTGATACATGTAATTAGATATAGTTGATTTGAAGCTTTTAGATATATTTACAAATTTACAGCAGGCACATCTCTTTGAGCCACAGGGATACATACCCTGTGTAGATAACCAGGTGCATCCATGGGGCCCAACGGTGTCTTTCACAATATAACTAGGAGATAACATATTCTGTAAAGAACAGGCTTTTCTGGAAACGAACTTAACATTAAGGCTATCGTTAACAATATCTTGTAGTTTTTTATCCGCCTTTAACAAAGGAAGATTATTATAAACTATACGTTTGATTTTATTGAATTCAATGCTAAAATCTGTGACAAATGTGATAGATGTATCCTCTTTTTTGTTGCTTATACCTCTATTTTTGTTGTAAATTGTCTTGTCTGAATGCCTCTCAGAGTTTTTATTGGTAACTTTCTTGATGAGAGATTGTCTGTCTCAATGTTTAGCCCTAATGTAGGCATCGTTAACAACATTCATGGGATAACCCCTATCTGCAAACCTTTCTCGTAGTTCCTCTGCTTGTTTTTCGAAATCTGCATTAGATGTGCAGTTTCTCCTGGCTCTTAGAAATTCTCCAAATGGGATATTTCGGGTGACATGTTCCGGGTGACAGCTGGTATAATGCAATAATGTATTGCCTGCTGTGGGCTTCCTGTATCTGGCAGTGTATATTTTGTGTTTATTATGTGACAACTTAATGTCTAAAAAGGCAACACTGTTTGGACTATATTCCAAAGTAAATTTTAAGTTAATGTCATTATGATTTAAATAGGCCAAATAATTAAGTATAGAATCCGAGCTGTCTTGCCAGATGAAAAGCAGGTCGTCAATATACCTGCCATACCAGATCACAGAGGATCTGTATGGGTTTCCATCTCCAAAGACGTGAGACCGCTCCCACCACCCCAAAAATAGGTTGGCATAGGAGGGGGCAAAACATGTTCCCATCGCAGTCCCACGTCTCTGGAGATAGTAAACCCCATCAAATAGAAAAAAGTTGTGTGTTAATAAAAAATGAATAGCTTTAATTAGGAAGTCTTTCAAATCGAATAATTGCTAAAATTTTCTAGAAAAAATCCCACTGCCAGTATGACACCGGATCTTTATGAATTTTTGGTACGTAGTGAAAAAAAGGTTTATCTTTGTACAAATGACTTTTTTCCTCCTTTGTAATTAGGAGATCCAATTCAGCTGATTCTAGTAAAATTAGAAGCTCTTTATTATATTTTTGTGTTGGATTGTGATTTAACTTAACATATGTTTCAACATCTTTTAATTGTTTTACTGCTTCTGCTATATAATTTTCTTTATCCAATATCACCACCGAGCCCCCTTTGTCCGCATTATGTATAACTATACGATTTTCTTTTTTAAGTTCTTTAAGGGCTTCTTGTTATTTGGGCGTTAGGTTATTGGTATTGTGTTTACCCCTTTTAATTTTTTTTTCTAAGAAGATTAGTTCTTGTTCTATTACATTCTGATACAATTAAACGCTTTCTCCTCGAAAATTGATAGGGTAGAAATCAGATTTATTCTTAAAGATATCTCTGTGAGTCTCTGTTTCCGGACCTCCAATAATGGCAGATTCCAGACCTAGGGACTCCAGAGAGGTAAGTGTACACTCATCCCGAAAGACATTAGACTGATTGTCAATATGTACATCAATACCAGCAGTGGTGTCAACATCATGGGTAGTATATAAAGGGGTTGCTGTGTTTAAATCTTTGTTGGAATCAAACATATTCTCCAAATGTACATCAAAGTCAGTATTTAGATCAGCAATATCAACAACATTGGGAAATGCTTCCATATTGAGACTTGTCTTAGTGGAGCTAGAGTCGATGGAAAGACCCGCTGGATCTACCCGCTCCCCCTCCTCCTCATAAAGTGATAGAGCAGAGAGATCCACAGATCCGTCCACCGAGCCAGCATCCGCCATAGTGTCTAGATTGTCATTATCATCCTGTAAAGAGAAAAAAAATTTTTAGTGTAAGTTTACAAATAAATTTATTAACATCTAACATGGTTTTAAATAAATCAAAGTGAGTTGTAGGACAAAATGAAAGTCTTTTTGATAGTACTAACTTTTGATCTTCAGTTAGTTCAACCACAGATAGGTTAATAACACTTCTCTCTGTCCAATGTTGGTCATGCTTTTTGTCTAATTCGGGTGGCTTTATCTTTCCCTTCTCCTTCTCAAATAGTAGGGTCCACCTCCTGCCCCCTCTTCTTGTTCATTTGTTGTTTTTCTGTAGCGTGATTTGAAGTGCCTGGTACATTGTTTTTTTGCACGTGCACCTGCTTTTTCTTCTGAGATGGTATGTGCCGCTCTTTGTTCTCGTACTTTGTAGGATCGAGGCTGGACTTTGGACGTTGCTGGAGTAGAGGAGAGAAAGCCCTTCTGATCAGCCCTTCTGATCTTGAGAAAGACACATGTCTATTTTGTTGGTAATTTCTAAGAATGGATTTTTTGTTATTGTTGCCCATATGGCGTTGTTTATCGTTGTTTCTTGACCATTTGTATACGGAATCTTCCATATAGTCCTGTTTATCACGGAGAAACTTTTTCTTCTTTCTATCAGAAATCTCTGTTTCCAGTTTCTCTATAAATTGGTATAATTGTAAATCCAAATCTTTGAATTAAAGCATCTTGATAATGCTAATGCTAATGCTAATTCGGGTGGCTTTATCTTTCCCTTCTCCTTCTCAAATAGTAGGGTCCACCTCCTGCCCCCTCTTCTTGTTCATTTGTTGTTTTTCTGTAGCGTGATTTGAAGTGCCTGGTACATTGTTTTTTTGCACGTGCACCTGCTTTTTCTTCTGAGATGGTATGTGCCGCTCTTTGTTCTCGTACTTTGTAGGATCGAGGCTGGACTTTGGACGTTGCTGGAGTAGAGGAGAGAAAGCCCTTCTGATCAGCCCTTCTGATCTTGAGAAAGACACATGTCTATTTTGTTGGTAATTTCTAAGAATGGATTTTTTGTTATTGTTGCCCATATGGCGTTGTTTATCGTTGTTTCTTGACCATTTGTATACGGAATCTTCCATATAGTCCTGTTTATCACGGAGAAACTTTTTCTTCTTTCTATCAGAAATCTCTGTTTCCAGTTTCTCTATAAATTGGTATAATTGTAAATCCAAATCTTTGAATTAAAGCATCTTGATAGGGAGACATCTCTGATTGTAATTCCACTATATTTGTCTTTATGTCCAACAACAATGTTTCTTTATGTTGTATCAATAATGTCATTAGTTTAATGGAGCATGTGTCTAGTTCAGCATTCCATTTTTGCATGAACTCAGGATTGCCTTGTTCACTGGTAGGTATTTTCTTTATTCATATGCTCCGTGGTATTCTATAACTTTCCACGTACTTTTTCAAGCTTAAGACATCCCACCAGAGACCAATTTCTTTGCTCATATACTTCTTCATTTTAAAGAATAAATTATCAAGTTTAACCCCTTAACGACAGATGACGTGCCAGGCACGTCACGGCAAATCGAGGACTTGCCGACAGGTGACGTGCCTGGCACGTCATGCACTAAACTGAGTAAAGAAAGCGACCAGCGGTCGCTTTCTTTACTCTAACGGTGTTGCTACAATGCCTCTAGGTAGAGGCATTGTGCAACACCCCCCAAATGTGCAGGGGCGCGCTACGATCACTCCACGGAGTGATCGTAGCAGCCATTTAAAAATGGCTGCGCCGGCTGCACACATGTGCTTAGAAAGCGAACGATCGTTCGCTTTCTAAGCATCTCCGGTGTTGTTAAAGTGCCTCGCCAGCGAGGCACTTAACAACACCGTTCTGCTCCCCAGAGCCGATGGTGGTCGCTCTCCTGAGCGACCCCATCGGCTCAGTAGAAGGGAACGCTGCCTATACAGGCAGCGCTTCCCTTCTAATGGCAAGAGCATCGGAAGTGAAAGTATTTCACTTCCGATCCTCTAGGGGGAGCCAATCGATGCCGGCACAACAGATCTATGTGATCTGTGTGCAGGCATGTATGGTAAGTGCTCTGATGAGCACTTATCATACTGTCAAAGGCAATATTAGCAAATATTGCCTTTGACAAGTATTGATCTGCCTCCCTCACCTTACTAGTTATAGTAAGGGAGAGAGACAGATCAGATAAAGTAAAAAAATAAAATAAAATAATAAAACAAATATTTAATAAAATTTTAAACACCAAGGGCTTTTATAAAAGCCATTTAACCCCTTCCCTGCCATTGATCGCTGTGTACGCAGTGATCATACACAGCAGCACATTTTTTGCTGTCTGTGCATTTTTTAGGGGTTAATTTTTTTTACTGTAATTCATTACAGTATAAAAAAAAGCTCTTTTAAGAGAGATTAACCCCTTTCTTGCTGTAGATCACTGCCTAAGCAGAGATCTGACGCAAATGCAGCAATCTTGCTGCAGAAGCATTTTTAATTTTTTTAAAACTTTTTTATTACACCCGTCACGTGTTAATTATACCCGCTAGGGGACTACGTTTAACGTAATTTTTTTTTTAAATAAGAGCTATTAACCCCTTCCTTGCCGTATATCACTTCCTAAGCAGCACATATGGTCACTGCCTAAGCAGTGCATATGGTCACTGCCTAAGCAGCGCATATGGAGCAATCTAGTCGCAGAAGGATTTTTTTTTTGCTATCAGCATTTTTTTTGTCAGACTCGCTAGGGGTTAATTATACCCACTAGGGGATTACGTGTATTCCTTTTGAAGCTGTCTGAACACGTGTATAGCGATCAGTAACAGCCGATCAGTGGCAAAGGTGGTTTGGTGATTTCTCAGATGAGCATCACCATTCGTCTGGTTCGATCAATATTGGTAAATATTGTTCTGACCCATATGGATCTGCCTCCCTCTCCTCACTTGAGTTTTAGTGAGGGAAAGAGACAGATCTGTATAACATAATTTTTTAATTGTAATAAATTAAATAAAATGTTAAAAAAATTGTGAGTCCCAAGGGCTTTTATAAAAGCCATACCCTTTGTATAGTGTAGTGTATTAACCCCTTCCCTGCCACTGATCACTGCACAGCAGAAATTTTTTTCTTGTCTGTGCATTTTTAGGGGTTAATTTTTTTGTACAGTACTACAAAGGCTCTTATAAGAGCTATTAACCCCTTCCTTGCTCTACATGTTCAAATTCCAAGTTTGAAAATCAAAAAGCGCACCTCTCAAATGTAGCCTTTCAACACCCAACAAAGCTGACAAAGCTATGCATGGGTGGTATCCCTGTGCTCGGGAGATGTTGCTGAACATATATTGTGGTATTGTTTGTCAGTGACACATACCGAAATATGTGAATTTGTGTCTAAAGTACAATGTATGTGGGAAAAAATACACAATAAAATGACTACCACAAACTTTGACAAAGGCTGGTGGTAGAATTGGTGCATGGAAAGTGTTAAAATAACACCATTTAAAATAGCCTAGGGTGTCTACTTTTACAAAATATATACTTTTTGGGGTAAAATACACTGTCCTACTTTAAAAAAAAGTCCCAAATGAAAGATGGGCTCAGGCTGGCTACACGTCAATATTCCAAGTTGAAAATGCGCACCTTCACAATGTGGCCCTTTTAGCCCCCAAACAACCCAACAAACCTATGCATGGGTGGTATCCCTGTACTCAAGAGATGTTGCTGAACACTTATTGGGGTGTTATTTGGCAGTGACACATACCAAAATCTGTAAATTCATGTCTGAAGTACAAGGTTTGTGAAAAAAAAACACAAAAAAATGACTACCACAAACTTTGACAAAGGCTGGTGGTAGAATTAGTGCATGGAAAGTGTAAAAATACCACCATTTGAGATAGCCTAGGGTGTCTACTTTAAAAAAATATATGGGTTGATGTGGTAAAATACACTGGCTGGTTTCAAATATGTCCCAAATGGGACATGGGTGCAGGCTGTCTGCATGTCAAAATTTCAAATTGGAAAACCAAAAACTTCACCTCCCAAATTTGGCCTTTTACCCCCCAAACAATCCAACAAACCTATGCATGGGGGGTATCCCTGTACTCAAGAGATGTTTCTGAACACTTATTGGGGTGTTATTTGGCAGTGACACATACCAAAATCTGTAAATTTATGTCTGAAGTACAAGGTTTGTGAAAAAAAAACACAAAAAAATTACTACCACAAACTTTGACAAAGGCTGGTGGTAGAAATAGTGCATGGAAAGTGTTAAAATACCACCATTTGAGATAGCCTAGGGTGTCTACTTTTAAAAAATATATGGGTTGATGGGGTAAAATACACTGGCTGGTTTCAAATATGTCCCAAATGGCTGTCTGCATGTAAAAATTTCAAGTTGGAAAACAAAAAACTGCACCTCACAAATTTGGCATTTAGCCCCCAAACAACCCAACAAACCTATGCATGGGTGGTATCCCTGTACTCAGGAGAAATAGTAGAATCTATTTAGCATGTTTTTTCGTTCGCTATTGTCGATGAGGAGAAGTTGTTTCAAATAAAAACAAAGAAATTTGTGTATTTTTTTTTTTTTTACCATATTTTATTATTTTTTTTTAATAATATGATAAGATATGATCAAAAATATGGCATCCATAGAAAGCCCTTTTTGTCCCGATAAAAACAATATATAATATGTGTGGGTACAGCAAATGACGAAGAAGAAAATTACTGCTAAACACAAACAGCACAGAAATGTTAAAATAGCCATTGTCCAGAAAGGACAAAAATGTTTCAAAGGCTCTGTCCTTAAGGGGTTAAAATCCAAATGACTATAAATATAAAAATATAATCAAAACAAAATACCCTGACTCAACGCGTTTCTTCTGACTAATCAGACTTCCTCAAGAACTGGGTAAATGATGAATGAGAAAACGGTGCTACACACATATATAACCGCCCCTCCCATTGTCCAATCACATCCATTAGAAATAATTGTGGTAAGTAGTTTCATCTGTATTCATTTGCATTCCACCGTGATAAGATTAAATGAGCATGTGTATACTTTTCGTTTGACGTCCTCGTTCTATAATGCGCATGCGTGGTGGATTCGTTTTTCAAGTATCCGTGTGGTAGACGAAAATGTCCACCAGAGCAATTCGTGGTTCCAAATGCACATGCGTTCATACGAAAATGTTCATACGAAATAATCTAGGTTTTGTTAAACCTTAAACCGAAAAGAGCGATTTGAATATGTTCATAGCCGAATTACATTAACAGCATTGATTGCAGTTGTTACATGAACATTCCGTATCTATTTCGTATTTGTTTGTTGAATGAACTGAATCATTCATAATTGGTCAATGAGTAAAGTCTCAAAGTGTAAGGACGGGTTCTCTTACCGTGGGTGATGGAGTCCAGATGCAGGAGGTATAGCCGCACACACGTGCAAACAGAGACACTGCCCCAAAGCAGTTGGAGATGGTAACAACTGCAGTGACAGTGAATGGGTGCACGAGGGCAAACAAAGTCCGAAGGCAAGGTACACAAGGGTGAGGCAATATCGTAGTCAAATCCAGAAGCAGAGGTCAGGGCTAGCAGCAAAGGTTCAGGAACGAGGAATCAGGCTAAAGGTCAAAACTCAGGTTAAGGTAAACACAGGAAGCTCAGGAGCACTGGTCACACTGAGGTAGCTTAATAACCAAGCAAGCAGTAATGCATCTCACCTGGAGAGGATCATGCTGGTGACTGGTGGTGTTGCTATGGAGACACATTATGCAGCTCCCTGTTTAAAGGAGAGGGTAGGACCACACCCAGGGCCGGCCCTATAATGGGGCAGCTGCCCCAGGCAGCATCCTGGCAGAGGCGCCACTTTGTTCCTCCGAGCAGCTGTCTTTTTTTTTTGGTGTTTCTTGATTGAAGGAGGTGTCAGCCAATCAGGTGAGACTTCTCAACTCTCCTGATTGGCTGAGAGTTCAGAAACCTCCCGTGATTGGCTGAGACCTCCTTCACACAGAGCTCAAAGCAAAGAGAGATGCATGCAGCAGGTAAGTTTCAGTGTGAATGTGTGTATGGATGTCAGTGTGAATGGGTGTATGGCTGTCAGTGTGAGTGAGAGTGTGTGTATGTCAGTGAGAGTGTGTGTATATGTCAGTGTGAGTGGGTGTGTATGTCAGTGAGAGTGTGTGTATGTCAGTGTGAGTGAACATGTGTGTGTGTGTGTGTATGTCAGTGTGAGTGAGCCACAGTTTCTCCTCCATTAAACCCATGTGCATGCTAACCAGGCTGCTGTGGGGGATTTTATATTATATTATATTATATGACCCTGGGGCACATACTGTGTATCATTTACATTGCAATACAGATTGTACAACATGCTTTTTTCCATAGAGAGAATTATTATCTCATTTTATATTATTATTGATAGCAGTATTATTATTATTATTATTATTATTATTATTAGCAGTATTATTATTATCTTTACCAACATAGAGAACATAAAAGTGAAACTGGCCAAGCTGACCATTGCCCAAAATGCACTGCAGAGTTTTAGGTTTAACCCCTTGACTGCCAGTTGGCCTTAACTAACATAATTCTGATCAAGTCTGGAGGTATGCAGAAAACCCCCAAGTGTGTGTGTGATACATACACCTTACCATATACACTCTATATGATGTACACTCTGTGAAATATATATTATATATATTTATATACATATATGTATATACATATACAGTGAGAGTGTGTGTATATCAGTGTGTGTGTGTGTATGTCAGTGTGAGTGAATATGTGTGTGTGTGTGTGTGTGTGTGTGTGTATGTCAGTGTGAGTGAGCCACAGTTTCTCCTCCATTAAACCCATGTGCATGCTAACCAGGCTGCTGTGGGGGATTTTATATTATATTATATTATATGACCCTGGGGCACATACTGTGTATCATTTACATGGCAATACAGATTGTACAACATGCTTTTTTCCATAGAGAAAATTATTATCTCATTTTATATTATTATTGTTAGCAGTATTATTATTATTATTAGCAGTATTATTATTATTAGCAGTATTATTATTATTATTATCTTTACCAACATAGAGAACAGGAAAGTGAAACTGGCCAAGCTGGCCATTGCCCACAATGCACTGCAGAGTTTTAGGTTTAACCCCTTGACTGCCAGTTGGCCTTAACTGACATAATTCTGATCATGTCTGGAGGTATGCAGCAATCCCCCAAGTGTGTGTGTGATACATACACCTTACCATATACACTCTATATCAGTGATGACGAACCTATGGCATGCCTGCCACAACTGGCACTCCAAGCTCTTTGTTGTGGCACACGTGGCTAGGGGGAGTTGTGGGGCTGAAGCTCCTAATCCTAGCTCCATTAGCCCAAAGTTAAAATTAACTGCAAAAATAAATATTTACAGAAATGCTATCCTGTTGTCTCCTAAGCAATTACATCAGTATTATTTCTCAGGAGCCAACAGGATGATCATTTCAATAACTGAAATGTATGTGTGAGTAGGTGTGTATGTGTGTATACATGTGCAGTATGTATGTATGTGTGTATACATGTGCTGTATGGATGTGTGTGTGTGTGTACATGTGCTGCATGTATGTGTGAATATGTAAGTGTAAGTGTGAGTAAGAATGTGTGTATACATGTGCTGTATATAATTGTGAGTAAGTATGTGTGTATACATGTGTTGTATATAATTGTGAGTAAGTATGTGTTTTATGTAACATGTGCTTTATGTATGTGTGTGTACATGTGTTGCATGTAAGTGTGAGTAAGAATGTGTGTATTCATGTGTTGTATATAAGTGTGAGTAAGTATGTGTGTATACATGTGTTGTATATAATTGTGAGTAAGTATGTGTGTATACATGTGCTTTATGTATGTGTGTGTGTACATGTGTTGCATGTATGTGTGAATATGTAAGTGTGAGTAAGTATGTGTGTATTCATGTGTTGTATATAAGTGTGAGTAAGTATGTGTGTATACATGTGCTGTATGTGTGTGTGTACATGTGCTGCATGTATGTGTGAATATGTAAGTGTGAGTAAGAATGTGTGTATACATGTGCTGTATATAAGTGTGAGTAAGTATGTGTGTATACATGTGCTGTATGTATGTGTGTGTGTGTGCATGTATGTGTGAATATGTAAGTGTGAGTAAGTATGTGTGTATACATGTGCTGTATATAAGTGTGAGTAAGTATGTGCTGGATGTATGTGTGAGTGTGTGTATACATGTGCTGTATGTATGTGTGTGTATACATGTGCTGGATGTGTGTGTGTGTGTACATGTACTAAATGTATGTGTGAGTATATAAGTGTGAGTAAGAATCTGTGTAAACATGTGCTGTATGTAAGTGTGAGTAAATATTTGTGTATACATGTGCTGTATGTATGTGTGAGTTTGTGTATACATGTGCTGTATGTATGTGTGAGTATGTATGTATACATATGCTGTATGTATGTGTAAGTATGTGTCTATGCATATGCTGTGTGTGTGTACATGTGGAGTATGTGGGTATACATGTGCTGTATGTGTGTGTACATGTGCTGCATGTAAGTGTGAGTAAGAATGCATGTATACATATGCTGTAAGTGTGCTTATGTATGTGTGTATACATATGCTTTATCTAAGTGTGAGTATGTGTGTATACATGTGCTGTATGTAGGTGTGTATACTTGTGCTGTATGTATGTGTATGTTTGTATACATGTGAAGTATGTAGTATGTGGGTATACATGTGCTGTGTGTATGTGTTAGAGTATGTATGTGGGTATTTAATATAAAGCAGTGTTGGCACTTTAAGGTCTGGAACTTGGTTGCATGCAGGAAATTGGGCACTCGGGTCCATAATGGTTCGCCATCACTGCTCTATATGATGTACATGCTGTGAAATATATATTATATATATTTATATACATATATGTATATACATATACAGTGTGAGTGAGAGTGTGTGTATATCAGTGTGTGTGTGTGTATGTCAGTGTGAGTGAACATGTGTGTGTGTGTATGTCAGCATGAGTGAGAGTGTGTGTATGTAAGGGTGAGTGAACATGTGTGTGTATGTCAGGGTGAGTGAGCATGGGTGTGTGTCACTGAGTGAGAGTGTGTGTGCGTGAGTGTGTGTCAGTGTGAGTGACAGACTGTCTGTGTATGTGTGTGGATAAAGGGGTTAACTCCTCTGATACTGCCTATATCTGTCTAGCCACCAAGGGGTTAACTCCTCTGACACTGCCTATATCTGTCTAGCCACCAAGGAGTTAACTCCTCTGACACTGCTTATATCTGTCTAGCCATCGAGGGGTTAATTCATCTGACACTGCCTACATATGTTAAGCAATCGAGGGGTTAACTCCTCTGACACTCACTATATCTGTCTAGCCATCCAAAGGTTAATAAATCTGACACTGCCTAAACATGTTAAGCAATCTAGGGGTTAACTCCTCTGACACTGACTATATCTGTCTAGCCATCCAGGGGTTAATTTATCTGACACTGCCTACCAAGATTTAGCAATCTAGGGGTTAACTCCTCTGACACTGACTATATCTGTATGCATTTTGTTGTAGGTCACTGGTCACATTATGTTTTAGGGAATTGCACAGCCTATTATCATACTAATGTTTTACCATTACTCTCTTTTCACCTTATGGGTGAGCTCTTTAAAAAATAGATTATTATGTATTTAAGAAGTGCTTTAGTGGGCATATACAAATTTAAAAAAAAATGTTCTAGGAGCTCACCCATGAGGTCAAATGAAAGAAATGGTAAAACAAACATTATTATGAAAATAGGCTGTGCAATTCCCCAAAACATAATATGTGATCACTGACCTATAACATGACTCAAATATTGTACATTAAGGGTAAATTCTCAAACATTTAGGGTACATATTTTAATCATGGCCATCCAATAATCGCACCATATAATTTTGCATATAGAGGTGTTCTTACATTAAATTATCACTTCCAGATAAGTTTCATGTTAGTATAAATGATCATGACTGTGGGATTTTTTTTTGGGGGGGGGGGGGGGGGGGCAACATTTCATTTTTCGTCCCAGGCAGCACAATGTCTTGGGCCGGCCCTGACCACACCCTCTCTGTAGCTGAAAGGAGAGCTACCTAGGAGTGGGGATGTGACAAAAAGAGACTGCTGTATACAGAAGATAAAATATCCTATAGAAAAGTTCCACATTCCACTTAACTATCATGTTGCAATATTAACACATCGCATTGCTTATATTCACAGAAAACAAACCATATCAAAATCATGATTGATATCATATGGTATCATTGTACCTAGATTAAAAATCCAAAAACCTTCTCTTTGAGATAGTTTTTTTTATATGGTCATCTTCTCTCAGGCCAGTTTTTACAAGTTCTATTCCACAAAATTTAAAAGAATGCCAATTAAACTCCAGACAATTATTACAATGGAGAGGGACAGGATGTTTAATGGATTTAGTTCGTATACCATATATATGTTCACCTATTCTTTTTGATAGTTTCCTACATGTTCTTCCTACATACTGTTTTTTACATCCACATTGCAGCATGTACACTACATTTTTTGTATCACAAGTAATTTTTGTTTTGAGCTTAAATTCCTCTCCGGTTGTTATATTACTAAACGTGTTAATTTTCCTTGGATTGTGTGTACAATTATTACAATGAAAACATTTGTAAACACAATCATTCTGTTTTTTTTTACAAATCTCTTTCTTTTAACATACTAGGAGCGAGGATACTTTTCAAATTCCTAGCTCTCTTATAGACTGTTTGAGGTTTATTTGGAATAATTTCCTTTAAGATGGTACCTTGTAGTAGAATTGACCAATGTTTTTCAAAATCTTTTTCATTTGAAATGCTTGTGAGTTGAATTGAGTTAAGAAGGCTAATTTGGGTTTTGTTTTCCCCTTCATATTCGATTTCTTATAATTGTGTTTTCTTATAATTTTTATCCATACGTTTGTTTTTGATGTTTGTATGTGAAAGTTTTCCCTACTAGTACAGTTCCCCTCTTGGTACTCCTTTTAGCCTACGTGGGTGGTGGCAACTAGCTCGATCAATGAATCCATTGCCATTTGTTGGTTTAACGAAAGTCTTTGTTTCTATATGATTGTCTTTCTGACAAAGAGTAAAATCTAAAAAAATAATTTTATCTCAATTAAAATCTGGGGTAAACGACAAATGATATTCATTAGAATTAATAAAATGCCATAAATTAATTTAATAGACTTGGACTACCATCTCAAATAACTAAAATATCATCTATACATCTCCGCCATAGGACCAAATTTGCACCAAAAGGGTTATTGTTCCATATGTTCTTGTCTTCCCAATCACTCATATATAGGTTAGCATAACTTGGAAAGATGGGAGAATTACACATTACTTTATCCCGAGAACCAGAGGATGGGAACAACCAAACAGGTTCTCTTCCCTAAGAGAAATAGACTCACCTGGGAAAAAGAAAAGATGGGAAGGCCCATAGGCTCAACAGGGGTAAATAAACAAAATCTTAGATTTAATGGGATATTTAACTCCTTAAGGACAGCGCCTTTGAAACATTTTTGTCCATTCTGGACAATGGCTATTTTAACATTTCTGTGCTGTTTCTGTTTAGCTGTAATTTTCTTCTTTGTCGTTTGCTGTACCCACACAAATTATGTATTGTTTTTATCGGGACAAGAAGGGCTTTCTGTGGATGCCATCATTTTGATCATATCCTATAATATTATATAAAAAAATAAGTAAAATATGGTTAAAAAAAAAAGAAAAACGTATTTCCTGACTTTTATTTAAAACATCTTCTCCTCATCGACAAAAGCGAACAAAAACAACCTGGCTAAATAGATTCTACTATGTATCCTTGTTGGGTTGTTTTGGGGCTAAAAGGCCACATTTCGGAGGTGCAGTTTTTGGTTTTCCAACTTGAAATTTTGACATGGAGACAGATTGCACCCATGTACTTCAGACATGAATTCACAGATTTTGGTACGTGTCACTGTCAAATAACACCCCAATATGTGTTCAGCAACTTATCCTGAGTACAGGGATACCACCCATGCATAGGTTTGTCTGCTTGTTTGAAGGTTAAAGGGCCACATTTGAGAGGTGCGCTTGTTGGTTTTCCAACTTGAAATTTTCACATGCAGACAACCTGCGCCCATGTCCCATTTGGGACATATTTTAAGCCAGCTAGTGTATTTTACCCCATCAACCCATATATTTTTTTAAAGTACACACCCTAGGCTATTTCAAATGGTGGTATTTTAACACTTTCCATGCATTAATTCTACAACCAGCCTTTGCCAAAATTTGTATTAGTAATTTTTATGTGTTTTTTTTTCACAAACATTGTACTTGAGACACACATTCACAGATTTTGGTATGTGTCACTGCCAAACAATACCCCAATATGTGTTCAGCAACATCTCCCGAGCACAGGGATACCACCCATGCATAGCTTTGTCTGCTTGTTTTGGGGTTAAAAGGCCACATTTGAGATGTGTGCTTTTTGACTTTCCAACTTGGAATTTTGACATGTAGGGCAAGGAAGGGGTTAATAGCTCTTATAAGAGCTTTTGTAGTACTCTACAAAAACATTAACCCCTAAAAATGCACAGACAAGAGAAAATGTTCAGCTGTGCAGTGATCAGTGGAAGGGAAGGGGTTAATACAAAGTGTAGGGCTTTTATAAAAGCCCTTGGGTCTCACAATTTTGTAACATTTTATTTAATTTATAACAATTAAAAACATATTATACAGATCTGTCTCTCTCCCTTAAAACTCAAGTGAGGAGAGGAAGGCAGATCCATATGGGTCAGAACAATATTTACCAATAGTGATCTGGCGAATAGTGATGCTCATTTGAGCAATTACCAAACCGTCTTTGCTACTGATCGGCTGTTACTGATAGCTATACACGCGTTCAGACAGCTTCAAAAGGAATACACGTAATCCCCTAGTGGGTAAAATTAACCCATAGCGAGTGTGACAAAAAAAATGACGATAGCAACAAAAATCCTTCTGCAGCCAGATTGCTCCATATACGCTGCTTAGGCAGTGACCATATGCGCTGCTTAGGCAGTGACCATATGCGCTGCTTAGGCAGTGACCATATGCGCTGCTTAGGCAGTGACCATATGCGCTGCTTAGGCAGTGATATATGGCAAGCAAGGGGTTACCGTATTTGCTCGAATATAAGACGAGGTTTTTTTCAGAGCAAATGCTCTGAAAAATCCCCCTTGTCTTACATTCGAGGTCGTCTTATAATAATCTGATCTCAAAATTCTCCCTTCTGCCCCACTAGGCACCAGGGAGAATCGGGCAGCTGGGGGACAAGCTGTCCGTCATAATAGACGGAGGTGTCGGGCAGCATGGAGGATGTCTGCACGTGTCGTGCAGACATCCCCCAGCTACCCCCACTAGCCACCAGGGATAGAATCAAGGGGAGGGGGGAGATATAGACAAGGGGAGGTAGAGGGGGGAGATTTAGACAAGGCGAGGGAGGGGGGAAGATTTAGACAAAGGGAGAGAGGGGGGAAGATATAGACAAGGGGAGGCGGGGGGGGGAGATTTAGACAAGGGGAGGGAGGGGGAAGATTTAGGCAAGGCGAGGGAGGGGGGAAGATTTAGACAAAGGGAGGGAGGGGGGAAGATAAAGACAAGGGGAGGGGGGATAGAGAGAGACAAGGGGAGGGGGGATAGAGAGAGACAAGGGGAGGGGGGAAGAGAGAGAGAGAGACAATGCTGGGGGGGAGAGAGGCCGCAAGGAAATAAAAACAAGAAATGCATTTGTATAATATCAATTTTTTATTAAATATTAAAAAGCAATTTACATATATACAAGTTAAACTTTGTTTTCCCTATAGGGTAGTCTTATATTCAGGCTTTTAGTTTTTTTCCTAAAGGAATATACAAAGTTTGGGGGGGTCGTCTTATAATCAGGGTCGTCTTATAATCGAGCAAATACGGTAATAGCCCTAAAAAATGCACAGACAGCAAAAAATGTGCTGCTGTGGAAGATCACTGCGTACACAGCGATCAATGGCAGGAAAGGGGTTAAACGCTGGAAGCAGCTTTTATAAAAGCCCTTGGGTCTCAATTTAAAAAAAAATATATTATATTATTATTATTATATTAGAGGCAGATCTACACGGGTCGGATCAATATTTACAACAAATATTGATCTGACCAGGCGAATTGTGATGCTCATGTTTGCAATCACCAAACCCCCTTTGCCACTGATCAGCTGTTACTGATCGCTATACATGCGATCCGACACCTAAAAAAAATTGACGTTAAACGTAACCCCTAACGGGTACAATTAACCCGAAGCGGGTGTAATAAAAAAGTAAAAAAATATATAAAAAATGCTTCTGCAGCAAGATTGCTGCATTTGCGCCAGATCGCTGCTTAGGCAGTGATCTACAGCAAGTAAGGGGATAATAGCTCTTAAAAGAGCCTTTGTTATACTGTAATGAATTACAGTAAAAAAAATTAACCCCTAAAAAATGCACAGACAGCAAAACATGTGCTGCTGTGTATGATCACTGCGTACACAGCGATCAATGGCAGGGAAGGGGTTAAACACTTGAAATGGCTTTTAGAAAAGCCCTTGATTTGTAAAATTTTATTAAATATTTTATTATTTTATTTTATTTTTTTACATTTTCTGATCTGTCTCTCTCCCTTACTAAAACTAGTAAGGAGAGGGAGGCAGATCAATACTTGTCAAAGGCAATATTTACAAATATAGCCTTTGACTGTATGATAAGTGCTCACACAGATCTGCTGTGCAGGCATCGATTGGCTCCCCCTAGAGGAACGGAAGTGAAATATATTTTTTGGAAAAATATATCTAGTTTCTGTAGACACAAATAAGAAAGAATATACCATGATAGATAATGGTTTAAAACCACTTTCAACCTTTTTCCCTTCATGGGAAAAAGGTAATTTTATTGAAACTTTTATCCATCTGGTAGAGAGTGATTTCAAAAAATGAAACAACAATAAAGAAATTCAGTATGTCAAAGGCCAAATCGAAAGAATTGAAAGACTCAGAGTCTGATTTTTCCATTGTGATAAAGGAGCAGATAAAGGAGGAGGGATTGTCATCTTAGATAGAGACAGCTACCTCCTAGAGTCCAATCAGATCCTAGGAGACTGTGTAACCTATGAGAAATAAAAAATGGAACCAACAAAAAAATGTAATTTAAGGTTGGAACAATTAATCAGAGAGGCTTTAGATAAAATGGTCATTACTCCAAAAAATTCAGATTTCCTTATAAAAACGTATCCAACAATTACAATCTTTTATTATCTCCCCAAGGTACATAAAAACCTAGACAAGCCACCTGGGAGACTTATCATCAGTGGCATTAACTCCTTGACTGCTGGTCTGTCAGAGTTTGTGGATTACCACTTACAGCCATATGTCTGTTTAAGAGGACCCTTTCGTATCTTAAAGACACGAAGGCAGTACTCCAAGAGGTAGAGAACATAGAGTGGAAAGACACATTCATGTGGGCCACCTATGACGTCACCTCACTCTATACAGTGATAGATCATAAGTTAGGCATCCAAGCCATCTCCAGAATATTTCTTTTTTTTTTTCTTTTTTTTTGACACTCAGACATTGAAGATGTTGGATTTTGTCAGGATCTACCACGGAGTAGATCCCCCGAATACCCTGTTTTACTTACCTGGAATACTGCTCCGGTAGCGCGCACACTGCTGCCAATGAGAACGGAGGCGCGTCCCTGATGAAGTCACGCCGTCGCATGCACATCAGATGCGGGAACATTCAAAAGGGAGAATCACCTTGCACTCCTTGCTTGGTAATTCTCGTGTTCCTTGCCTAGCATATATTTCATTTTTTCTTTATTGGTTTATCTTGACCCTGGACTGAATTCTGACCACTCTGCCTGCCTGTGCCCCACTGACCCCCGGTTTGTACCATTCTTTATGCTTATATGCATTAACAGGGGCGTCACTAGGGTTGGTGTCACCCGGTGCGGAAACTCATGGTGTCACCCCCCTGGATTTCCTCCAATACAATGCCAAACAGATTCCTTAGTAATGCCAGTTAGATGGCCTATTAACTATGCCACACACAGGAGCCCCATAACTATGCCACATACAGGAGCCCCATAAATTATGCAACACCAGAGCCCCATAAATTATACTCCACACCAGAGCCCCACTATTTATGCCTCACCTCGGCCCAATTAATTATGCCACACACACAGGTGCCCCATAATTATGCCACACACACACAGGTGCCCCATAAATATGCCACACAAAATAGTCCCTTAATTACGCCACACAAAAGAGTCCCTTAATTATGCCACACATGGGGCCCAATAAATATGCCACACACAAGCGCCCTATAATTATGCACACATGGGACCGCCATTCATTATGCAACACACAGGAGCCCCACGAGGTGACAATTGTACAATTATAGATACCAGTAATATTGTGCCAGTCAGATACCAGTAATATTGTGCCATTCAGATACCAGTAGTATTGTCCCACTCAGAGCCCAGTAATAATGTGCCACTCAGAGCCCAGTAATAGTGTGCCAGTCAGATACCAGGAATATTGTGCCATTCAGAGCCCAGTAGTATTGTCCCACTCAGAGCCCAGTAATATTGTGCCAGTCAGATACCAGGAATATTGTGCAATTCAGAGCACAGTAATATTGTGCCAGTCAGATGCCAGTAATATTGTGCCAGTCAGAGCCCAAAAATATTGTGCCACTCAGAGCCCAGTAATTTTGTGCCAGTCAGATACCAGGAATATTGTGTCATTCAGATACCAGTAATATTGTGCCACTCAGAGCCCAGTAATATTGTGCCAGTCAGATACCAGTAATATTGTGTCATTCAGAGCCCAGTAATATTGTGCCACTCAGAGCCCAGTAATATTGTGCCAGTCAGATACCAGGAATATTGTGCCAGTCAGAGCCCAGTAGTATTGTCCCACTCAGAGCCCAGTAATATTGTGCCAGATACCAGGAATATTGTGCCATTCAGAGCCCAGTAATATTGTGCCAGTCAGATGCCAGTAATATTGTGCCAGTCAGATGCCAGGAATATTGTGCCAGTCAGATGCCAGTAATATTGTGCCATTCAGAGCCCAGTAATATTGTGCCAGTCAGATGCCTGTAATATTGTGCCAGTCAGATACCAGTAATATTGTGTCATTCAGAGCCCAGTAATATTGTGCCACTCAGAGCCCAGTAATATTGTGCCAGTCAGATACCAGGAATATTGTGTCATTCAGAGCCCAGTAATATTGTGCCACTCAGAGCCCAGTAATATTGTGCCAGTCAGATACCAGTAATATTGTGCCAGTCAGAGCCCAGTAATATGCCATTCAGAGCTCGTTTTAAACCACCCTCCTCCCCCCCCTTCCCCATTACTTACCGAGTAGCTGCTGCTCAGTGTCCCCGGACGGACGCCTCCTCCGTGCAGTCTTCCCTCCTGCATGGAGGAGGGAAACACAGTCACCCGATGTGACGTAACGTCATATCTGGTCGCTGTGATTTTTTTCACGTTAAGCAGCGCGATGCGGGGGGTACCGGTGTCACCCCCGCTGGAGGTGTCACCCGGTGCGGTCCGCCCCCCCCCCTCAGGACGCCACTGTGCATTAACCATCTACCTGCTGGATTACAGTTGCTGTTTGAGCTTTTTCTTCAGGAGTCAATGGAACTCGTACCAACCCGATCTGCATAGGTTCCTCTGTCTGCGAGAGAGTAGGAGATCTGGACTCCAAATAAGAGGGATTGAAAGCAGGTACCATAGTATTAGGTGAAGATACTCGCTCGTCTCTTCATTCCCGCAATCTTCGGTCAATCTGTGTCACTAGCCGAGTAAGATCGTCAAGGGAGGATGGGATACCCACACGTGCCAACTCGTCCTTTAATCCATCAGACAATCCCAGACGGAATTGATCCAGCAGTGCTGATTCGTTCCAAGTAGTCTCGAGAGCTACTCTTCTGAATTCAGTGATATATTCTTCAACTGGTCTGCGGCCAGAGCACGAATGGTGTTGGTAGCAGAGGAGATTCTAAATGGATCTTCATATAATGAGTCCAGTGCTTGACAAAAGGATCCCCATGACTCCAATAAAGGACTGTTGGTGTGTAGAAGGTGGTGAGCCCATAATTGGGGTTCTTCAGTAAGGAGAGAAATGACAGTGTGGATCTTGACGAAATCAGAGGCATGTGTTCGTGGACGTAGAATTAACAAGATCTGACAGGTAGTGAGGAAGGTACGATATTTTCTCCTATTTCTCTGGTAGGGCTACTTGCGGTTCGAGTTCTGTAGCTCCTTCTACCATGATAGGAACCGGAGGAGGTGCAGGAGCTGCAACGGCAGGGTCTGGAACATTCCCTGGTTTGGCTTGTAGTTGTTGTATCTGTTGCTGCATGTGTGCTTGACCTGCTTGTAGGTCCTGTACGGATTGATTAAGGTTGGTTAACTGTTGGGTGAGAGCAGTAATAGCATTCGTGAGGTCTGCGGTCTCCATGATGATGGCTTGGTGATTATGTGAGGACTGTTTAGGAACTTGATAGAGACCTCGATGCAGACACAATCAATATAATAAAGATCAATACACTGTGGGTACGAACCTGGTTTGTACAGCAAAGATACTCCAGCAGTAATATGATGTAACACAGGAACACATAAAAGTTTGTAATGATAAGCATGCAGATACCAACAATAGGTAATAATTGTAATCCAGCAGGAAGGTGAAAAGCTTGACACCACAGGTAATAGCTATAATCCAGCAGGGAGATGGTTAAAGCATATAAGCATAAAACAGCAACTGTAGTCCAGCAGGTAGATGGTTAAAGCATATAAGCACAAACAGCGACTGTATTCTAGCAGGTAGATGGTTAAAGCATATAAGCATAAAACAGCAACTGTAATCCAGCAGGTAGATGGTTAAAGTATATAAGCACAAACAGCAACTGTAATCCAGCAGGTAGATGGTTAAAGCATATAAGCACAAACAGCAACTGTAATCCAGCAGGTAGATGGTTAATGCATATAAGCATAAAGAATGGTCAAAGTACAATCCGGGGTCAGTGGGGCACAGGCAGACGGAGTGGTCATAGGAAAGTCCAGGATCAAGGGCACAGGCAGGCAGAGTGGTCAGAATACAGTCCAGGGTCGAGATAAACCAATAAAGAAAAAATGAAATATGCACTAGACAAGGAACACGAGAATAACCAAGCAAGGAGTGCAAGGTGATTGTCCCTTTTAATGTTCTCGCGTCTGATGTGCACGCGACGGGTGTGACGTCATCGGGGACGCGCCTCTGTTCTCATTGGCAGCAGTGTGCTCGCTACCGGAGCGGTATTCCAGGTAAGTAAAACAGGGTATTCGGGGGATCTACTCCGTGGTAGATCCTGACAGATTTGTCAAGTTGTATTGTCAACTCATTCGTATGGGTTTGTAGTCATCCTTGTGTCGTTCTGCCTTTATGACCTTGTATAGAAATATATAAGTAAATGTTTATATGCAACTTTATCAAAATACCTGGGACATTACTTCTATATATAAATATATTTCCCTTCTCTATCCTCTCTTGTTCCTTTTCTCCTTCCTTTATCTCCTTCTCTGCTTTACCCTTTTTCAAGGTATTTTCTTTTTTTCCTCTTTTTTCCCTTTCCTTCCCTTTTGTGCTCCGGAGGAATGTCCCCCACTCTCCGACAGACAATACAAACATACATAACAACAAGGTTGGACTTAGGGCTCGGGAGTCGGGAGCCTCGGGCGGGTTTATAGGTTTCTAGATTTTCGTTTGGATCTCCCTTATTAGTTTCTTCTGCACTTGCTTAGGCATACTTTTGTTCCTCTCAGTTTTATTATTACCCCTTATTATAAAAACATTACCCCTTTTGATTTACGTGTTGTTACCCGTCTTACTAGCCCAGGTATTCCAGTAGCTCGGGGTATAAATTTTATGATTCTGTAGGTATGCCACCCCTCTCTTTATTTTACACTGTTGACTAAGTTGGGCCATTATTTTTGTCCATACAAACGGTTCACTTGTCTTCCAATTTTTTGCAATGTTTAATTTAACTGTTGTCAGGAGATGGACTAAGATAGCCTTTTGTTCTGGTAACATCTTAGGGAAGTCCAGATACAGAAGGGCTCTGACGGGGGTGATTTCCTAGTCACCGCCAATTATAGTGACCTTAACATTTTCTACTTTATCCCATATAGGTCTTATTCAGGGGCAGTGCCACCATATATGGAGGTAGTCTCCCTCACTTTGGTGGCACCTCCAACATATTGGGCTATGTTTGTTGTACATTTTATTCAGATTAGTGGGCACCAGGTACCATCTGTTCATTAATTTAAAGAAAGTTTTGTTTAAATTCAAACAGCGGATCATTTTATATTATGAAGCCAAAGCTTTATTCCATGCTGTACGATCAATTTTGTACTGCATGTCCCACTCCCACTTATCAATGGCTGAGGGATATATCTGTTTGATTAATAATAATCTTTATCAGGGAATGACAATTTGTTATCATTTTCCTGTATACTTTTTGGGATAGAATGTTGTTAAAATGCTCCAAGCTTTTTCCTTTCATTCTCCACTTGATGTTTTGGGCTAGAAAGGCTTTAACTCTCAGATAGTTAAAAAGTTCTGATCCTGGCAATTTGTATTTTAGAGTGAGGCCGGTAAAGGGAAGCATCCGTGTATCCTGATATAAATTTGAGATCTTTTCAATTCCTTTCTGTTTCCATAGGTGGAGGTTGATATTACTCATATTTCTCATTATACACTCTAAAGGCAGACATGGGATTATAACGTACTCCATGCCCAACCTTTTCTAGACCATCCGCCAAGTTTTGAGAAGCTGCTGTATTGTTAAACACTGATCACTGTCCTTTATTTGCTCTATCTCTCCCTATTTTGGGGCCAGAATACTGTTACCAGTTCTCCTACTTTATCCATAGATTTATTTTCCAGGTTATACCATCCCTCGCTAATCGCATCCTTTCTCTGTGTATTGAAAGCATGTGCCAGAAGAGCTGCTTTCGAGTACTCCTGTATAACTGGCATTCCAAGACCTCCCTGAGTTTTTTTTTTAGCAAGTAATTGTAAACTTAATCTTGGTATTTTCCCTGCCCAGAACATCTCCAGAATATTTCATGGAGATAGACCAATGAATCCTAGTCTAGGGCTATTTCTTCTTGATTCCATTCATTTCATTTTACATCATAATTATTTTATGTTTATGGAGAATTTTTTTTAAAGTTGAAAGGGACCGCCATGGGTACTAAGTTTGCGCCAAATTATGCTAACCTATATATGAGTGATTGGGAAGACAAGAACATCTGGAACAATAACCCATTTGGCGCAAATTTTGTCCTATGACAGAGATATATAGATGATATTTTAGTAATTTGGGATGGTAGTCCAAGTCTATTACATCAATTTATGGCATTTATTAACTCTAATGAATATAATTTGTCATTTACCCCAGATTTTAATTTAGATAAAATTACATTTTTTAGATTGTACTATTTTTCATAAAGACAATCATATAGAAACAAAGACATTCTTTAATCCAACAGATGGCAATGGATTCATTGATTGAGCTAGTTGCCACCACCCACATTGGCTAAAAGGAGTACCAAGAGAGGAATTTTTACTAATGAAACGGAACTGTACTAGTAGGGAAAACTTTCACATACAATCATCAAAAATCAGGGCCGTCTTTAACACGGGGCAGCTGCCCTGGGCCCAGATACTCCTTGGGGGCCCAAGTCAGCCCCTGCTTGCCCTGTTCACAGCGCATCGCGCTTGTAAACGTTTTTTTCCGTCAAGCAGCATTCACTGGATGCGACGACCGGAAAAAAATTAATAAATAACAGACGCCGGATGTGACATCACGTCACATCCAGTGACTGTTTCCCTCCTCCGTGCAGGAGGGAAGACTGCACGGAGGAGACGTCCGGCCAGGGACACAGAGCAGAAGCATTTGGTTAGTAGTGGGGGGGGGGGGGGGGGGGGGAATTACAGGCATCTGACTGGCACAATATTCCTGGTATCTTTATGGCACAATATTACAGGAATCTGAATGGCACAATATTACTGGCATCTGACTGGCATAATATTACAGCCATCTGACTGGCACAATATTACTGCCATCTGACTGCCACAATATAACAGGCATCTGACTGGCACAATATTACTGGCATCTGAATGGCACAATATTCTAAGGCTCTGAATGGTACAAAATTACAGGCATTTGACTGGCACAATATTACTGGCATCGGACTGGCACAATTTTACATGCATCTGACTGGCACAATATTACAGGCATCGGAATGGTACAATATTCCTGGTATCTGAATGGCACAATATTACTAGACTCTGGATGGCACAATATTCCTGGTATCTGAATGGCACAATATTACTAGGCTCTGAATGGTACAATTTTACAGGCATCTGGCACAATATTACAGGCATCTGACTGGCACAATTTTACAGGCATCTGACTGGCACAATTTTACAGGCATCTGACTGGCACAATATTACAGGCATCTGACTGGCACAATATTACTAGCATCTGACTGGCACAATATTACAGGCATCTGAATGGTACAATATTCCTGGTATCTGAATGGCACAATATTCCTGGGCTCTGAATGGCACAATATTACAGGCATTTGACTGGCACAATATTACTGGCATCGGACTGGCACAATTTTACAGGCATCTGACTGGCACAATATTACAGGCATCTAAATGGTACAATATTCCTGGTATCTGAATGGCACAATATTACTAGACTCTGGATGGCACAATATTCCTGCTATCTGAATGGCACAATATTACTAGGCTCTGAATGGTACAATATTAAAGGCATCTGACTGGCACAATATTACTGGCATCTGGCACAATATTACAGGCATCTGACTGGCACAATTTTACAGGCATCTGACTGGCACAATATTACTGGCATCTGACTGGCACAATATTCCTGGTATCTGAATGGCACAATGTTACTGGCATCTGACTGGCACAATATTACAGGCATCTGAATGGCACAATATTACAGGCATCTGAATGGTACAATATTACAGGCATCTGACTGGCACAATATTCCTGGTATCTGAATGGCACAATATTACTGGCATCTGACTGGCACAATATCACTGGCATCTGACTGATACAATATTACTGGCATCTGAATGGTACAATATTCCTGGCATCTGAATGGCACAATATTACTGGCATCTGACTGGCACAATTTTACAGGCATCTGACTGGCACAATATTACAGGCATCTGACTGGCACAATATTACTAGCATCTGACTGGCACAATATTACAGGCATCTGAATGGTACAATATTCCTGGTATCTGAATTGGCACAATATTCCTGGGCTCTGAATGGCGCAATATTACAGGCATCTGAATGGTACAATATTACAGGCATGTGACTGACACAATATTACTGGCATCTGACTGGCACAATATTACAGGCATCTAACTGGCACAATATTCCTGGTATTTGACTGGCACAATATTACAGGCATCTGAATGGTATAATATTCCCGGTATCTGAATGGCACAATATTACTGGCATCTGACTGGCACAATATTACAGGCATCTGAATGGCACAATATTACAGGCATCCGACTGGCTCAATATTAGAGGCATCTGAATGGTACAATATTGCAGGCATCTGACTGGCACAATATTACTGACATCTGACTGGCACAATATTACTGGCATCTGACTGGCAAAATATTGCAGGCATCTGAATGGCACAATATTACAGGCATCTGACTGGCACAATATTCCTGGTATCTTACTTGCACAATATTCCTGGTGTTTGAGTGGCACAATATTACTGGCATCTGACTGGCATAATATTATAGGCATCTGAATGGTACAATATTACTGGCATCTGACTGGCATAATATTACAGGCATCTGAATGGTACAATATTACTGGAATCTGAATGGCACAATAATTATGGCATCTTAATGGTACAATAATACTGGTATCTTAATCGGCAAATTGGCTGGGGCTTCGTAATTGTACAATATTTCTGGTATCTGAATGGCACAATTATACTGGCATCTGAATGGCACAATATTACTGGTATCTGAGTGACACAATATTACTGGCATCTGAATGGCACAATATTACTGGCATCTGAATGGCACAATATTACTGGCATCTGAATGGCACAATATTACTGGCATCTGACTGGCACAATATTACAGGCATCATAAACGGTACAATATTCCTGGAATCTGAATGGCACAATATTACAGGCATCTGACTGGCACAATATTACAGGCATCTGACTGGCACAATATTCCTGGTATCTGAATGGCGCAATATTACTATTCTCTGAATGGAACAATATTACTGGCATCTGACTGGCACAATATTCCTGGGCTCTGAATGGTACAATATTACTGGTATCTGAATGGCACAATAATACTGGCATCTGAATGGCACACTATTACTGGCATCTGACTGACACAATATTACAGGCATCTGACTGGCACGCTATTACTGGCATCTGACTGACACAATATTACAGGCAATCGAATGGTACAATATTCCTGGCATCTGACTGGCACAATATTACAGTCATCTGACTGGCACGCTATTACTGGCATCTGACTGGCACAATATTACAGGCATCTGAATGGTACAATATTCTCAGTATCTGAATTACACAATATTACAGGAATCTAAATAGCACAATATTACAGGCATCGGACTGACACAATATTACAGGCATCTGACTGGCACAATATTACAGGCATCTGAATGGTACAATATTACAGGCATCTGACTGGCACAATATTACTGGCATCTGACTGGCACAATATTACAGGCATCTGACTGGCACAATATTATTGGCATCTGACTGGCAAAATATTACAGGCATCTGAATGGCACAATATTGCAGGCATCTGAATGGTACAATATTGCAGGCATCTGAATGGTACAATATTACAGGCATCTGACTGGCACAATATTCCTGGTATCTGACTGGCACAATATTCCTGGTGTTTGAATGGCACAATATTACTGGCATCTGACTGGCACAATATTATAGGCATCTGACTGCCATAATATTATAGGCATCTGAATGGTACAATATTGCTGGCATCTGACTGGCATAATATTACAGGCATCTGAATGGTACAATATTACTGGCATCTGAATGGCACAACAATTATGGCATCTTAATGGTACAATAATACTGGTGTCTAACTGGCACAATATTCCTGGTATATGACTGGCACAATATTACAGGCATCTGAATGGTATAATATTCCCGGTATCTGAATGGCACAATATTACTGGCATCTGACTGGCACAATATTACAGGCATCTGAATGGCACAATATTACAGGCATCCGACTGGCTCAATATTGCAGGCATCTGAATGGTACAATATTGCAGGCATCTGACTGGCACAATATTACTGGCATCTGACTGGCACAATATTACAGGCATCTGACTGACACAATATTACAGGCATCTGACTGGCACAATATTACAGGCATCTGAATGGTACAATATTACAGGCATCTGACTGGCACAATATTACTGGCATCTGACTGGCACAATATTACAGGCATCTGACTGGCACAATATTACTGGCATCTGACTGGCAAAATATTACAGGCATCTGAATGGCACAATATTACAGGCATCCGACTGGCACAATATTGCAGGCATCTGAATGGTACAATATTGCAGGCATCTGAATGGTACAATATTACAGGCATCTGACTGGCACAATATTCCTGGTATCTGACTGGCACAATATTCCTGGTGTTTGAATGGCACAATATTACTGGCATCTGACTGCCACAATATTATAGGCATCTGACTGGCATAATATTATAGGCATCTGAATGGTACAATATTACTGGCATCTGACTGGCATAATATTACAGGCATCTGAATGGTACAATATTACTGGCATCTGAATGGCACAACAATTATGGCATCTTAATGGTACAATAATACTGGTATCTAACTGGCACAATATTCCTGGTATCTGACTGGCACAATATTACTGGCATCTGACTGGCACAATATTACAGGCATCTGAATGGCACAATATTACAGGCAATCGACTGGCTCAATATTGCAGGCATCTGAATGGTACAATATTGCAGGCATCTGACTGGCTCATTATTACTGGCATCTGACTGGCACAATATTACAGGCATCTGACTGGCACAATATTACTGGCATCTGACTGGCACAATATTACAGGCATCTGAATGGTACAATATTACTGGTATCTGAATGACACAATATTACAGGCATCTGAATGGTACAATATTGCAGACATCTGACTGTAACAATATTACTGGCATCTGACTGGCACAATATTACAGGCATCTGACTTGCACAATATTACTGGCATCTGACTTGCACAATATTACTGGCATCTGAGTGACACAATATTACTGGCATCTGAATGGCACAATATTACTGGCATCTGAATGGCACAATATTACTGGCATCTGAATGGCACAATATTACTGGCATCTGACTGGCACAATATTACAGGCATCTGAATGGTACAATATTCCTGGCATCTGAATGGCACAATATTACAGGCATTTGAATGGCACAATATTACAGGCATCTGACTGGCACAATATTACAGGCATCTCACTGGCACAATATTCCTGGTATCTGAATGGCACAATATTACTATTCTCTGAATGGAACAATATTACTGGCATCTGACTGGCACAATATTCCTGGGCTCTGAATGGTACAATATTACTGGTATCTGAATGGCACAATATTGCAGGCATCTGAATGGTACAATATTACAGGCATCTGACTGGCACAATATTCCTGGTATCTGACTGGCACAACAATTATGGCATCTTAATGGTACAATAATACTGGTATCTAACTGGCACAATATTCCTGGTATCTGACTGGCACAATATTACAGGCATCTGAATGGTATAATATTCCCGGTATCTGAATGGCACAATATTACTGGCATCTGACTGGCACAATATTACAGGCATCTGAATGGCACAATATTACAGGCATCCGACTGGCACAATATTGCAGGCATCTGAATGGTACAATATTGCAGGCATCTGAATTGTACAATATTACAGGCATCTGACTGGCACAATATTCCTGGTATCTGACTGGCACAATATTCCTGGTGTTTGAATGGCACAATATTACTGGCATCTGACTGCCACAATATTATAGGCATCTGACTGGCATAATATTATAGGCATCTGAATGGTACTATATTACTGGCATCTGACTGGCATAATATTACAGGCATCTGAATGGTACAATATTACTGGCATCTGAATGGCACAACAATTATGGCATCTTAATGGTACAATAATACTGGTATCTAACTGGCACAATATTCCTGGTATCTGACTGGCACAATATTACAGGCATCTGAATGGTATAATATTCCCGGTATCTGAATGGCACAATATTACTGGCATCTGACTGGCACAATATTACAGGCATCTGAATGGCACAATATTACAGGCAATCGACTGGCTCAATATTGCAGGCATCTGAATGGTACAATATTGCAGGCATCTGACTGGCTCATTATTACTGGCATCTGACTGGCACAATATTATAGGCATCTGACTGGCACAATATTACTGGCGTCTGACTGGCACAATATTACAGGCATCTGAATGGTACAATATTACCGGTATCTGAATGACACAATATTACAGGCATCTGAATGGTACAATATTGCAGGCATCTGACTGTAACAATATTACTGGCATCTGACTGGCACAATATTACTGGCATCTGACTTGCACAATATTACTGGCATCTGAGTGACACAATATTACTGGCATCTGAATGGCACAATATTACTGGCATCTGAATGGCACAATATTACTGGCATCTGACTGGCACAATATTACAGGCATCTGAATGGTACAATATTCCTGGCATCTGAATGGCACAATATTACAGGCATCTGAATGGCACAATATTACAGGCATCTGACTGGCACAATATTACAGGCATCTCACTGGCACAATATTCCTGGTATCTGAATGGCACAATATTACTATTCTCTGAATGGAACAATATTAATGGCATCTGACTGGCACAATATTCCTGGGCTCTGAATGGTACAATATTACTGGTATCTGAATGGCACAATATTGCAGGCATCTGAATGGTACAATATTACAGGCATCTGACTGGCACAATATTCCTGGTATCTGACTGGCACAACAATTATGGCATCTTAATGGTACAATAATACTGGTATCTAACTGGCACAATATTCCTGGTATCTGACTGGCACAATGTTACAGGCATCTGAATGGTATAATATTCCCGGTATCTGAATGGCACAATATTACTGGCATCTGACTGGCACAATATTACAGGCATCTGAATGGCACAATATTACAGGCATCCGACTGGCTCAATATTGCAGGCATCTGAATGGTACAATATTGCAGGCATCTGACTGGCACAATATTACTGGCATCTGACTGGCACAATATTACAGGCATCTGACTGGCACAATATTACTGGCATCTGATTGGCACAATATTACAGGCATCTGAATGGTACAATATTACTGGCATCTGAATGACACAATAATTATGGCATCTTAATGGTACAATAATACTGGTATCTTAATCGGCAAATTGGCTGGGGCTTCGTAATTGTACAATAATTCTGGTATCTGAATGGCACAATAATACTGGCATCTGAATGGCACAATATTACTGGTATCTGAGTGACACAATATTACTGGCATCTGAATGGCACAATATTACTGGCATCTAAATGGCACAATATTACTGGCATCTGACTGGCACAATATTACAGGCATCTGAATGGTACAATATTCCTGGCATCTGAATGGCACAATATTACAGGCATCTGACTGGCACAATATTACAGGCATCTGACTGGCACAATATTCCTGGTATCTGAATGGCACAATATTACTATTCTCTGAATGGAACAATATTACTGGCATCTGACTGGCACAATATTCCTGGGCTCTGAATGGTACAATATTACAGGCATCTGACTGGCACAATATTACTGGCATCTGACTGGCACAATATTACAGGCATCTGAATGCTACAATATTCTCGGTATCTGAATGACACAATATTACAGGCATCTGAATAGCACAATATTACAGGCATCCGACTGGCACAATATTACAGGGATCTAAATGGTACAATATTACAGGCACCTAACTGGCACAATATTACAGGCATCTGACTGGCACAATATTACAGGAATCTGAATAATACAATATTCCCGGTATATGAATGGCACAATATTACTGGCATCTGACTGGGATAATATTACAGGCATCTAAATGGTACAATATTACAGGCATCTGACTGGCACAATATTACTGGCATCTGACTGGCACAATATTCCTGGGCTCTGAATGGTACAATATTACTGGTATCTGAATGGCACAATAATACTGGCATCTGAATGGCACACTATTACTGGCATCTGACTAACACAATATTATAGGCAATCGAATGGTACAATATTCCTGGCATCTGACTGGCACAATATTACAGGCATCTGACTGGCACGCTATTACTGGCATCTGACTGGCACAATATTACTGGCATCTGACTGGCACAATATTACAGGCATCTGACTGGCACAATATTATTGGCATCTGACTGGCAAAATATTACAGGCATCTGAATGGCACAATATTGCAGGCATCTGAATGGTACAATATTGCAGGCATCTGAATGGTACAATATTACAGGCATCTGACTGGCACAATATTCCTGGTATCTGACTGGCACAATATTCCTGGTGTTTGAATGGCACAATATTACTGGCATCTGACTGGCACAATATTATAGGCATCTGACTGCCATAATATTATAGGCATCTGAATGGTACAATATTGCTGGCATCTGACTGGCATAATATTACAGGCATCTGAATGGTACAATATTACTGGCATCTGAATGGCACAACAATTATGGCATCTTAATGGTACAATAATACTGGTGTCTAACTGGCACAATATTCCTGGTATATGACTGGCACAATATTACAGGCATCTGAATGGTATAATATTCCCGGTATCTGAATGGCACAATATTACTGGCATCTGACTGGCACAATATTACAGGCATCTGAATGGCACAATATTACAGGCATCCGACTGGCTCAATATTGCAGGCATCTGAATGGTACAATATTGCAGGCATCTGACTGGCACAATATTACTGGCATCTGACTGGCACAATATTACAGGCATCTGACTGACACAATATTACAGGCATCTGACTGGCACAATATTACAGGCATCTGAATGGTACAATATTACAGGCATCTGACTGGCACAATATTACTGGTATCTGACTGGCACAATATTACAGGCATCTGACTGGCACAATATTACTGGCATCTGACTGGCAAAATATTACAGGCATCTGAATGGCACAATATTACAGGCATCCGACTGGCACAATATTGCAGGCATCTGAATGGTACAATATTGCAGGCATCTGAATGGTACAATATTACAGGCATCTGACTGGCACAATATTCCTGGTATCTGACTGGCACAATATTCCTGGTGTTTGAATGGCACAATATTACTGGCATCTGACTGCCACAATATTATAGGCATCTGACTGGCATAATATTATAGGCATCTGAATGGTACAATATTACTGGCATCTGACTGGCATAATATTACAGGCATCTGAATGGTACAATATTACTGGCATCTGAATGGCACAACAATTATGGCATCTTAATGGTACAATAATACTGGTATCTAACTGGCACAATATTCCTGGTATCTGACTGGCACAATATTACTGGCATCTGACTGGCACAATATTACAGGCATCTGAATGGCACAATATTACTGGCAATCGACTGGCTCAATATTGCAGGCATCTGAATGGTACAATATTGCAGGCATCTGACTGGCTCATTATTACTGGCATCTGACTGGCACAATATTACAGGCATCTGACTGGCACAATATTACTGGCATCTGACTGGCACAATATTACAGGCATCTGAATGGTACAATATTACTGGTATCTGAATGACACAATATTACAGGCATCTGAATGGTACAATATTGCAGACATCTGACTGTAACAATATTACTGGCATCTGACTGGCACAATATTACAGGCATCTGACTTGCACAATATTACTGGCATCTGACTTGCACAATATTACTGGCATCTGAGTGACACAATATTACTGGCATCTGAATGGCACAATATTACTGGCATCTGAATGGCACAATATTACTGGCATCTGAATGGCACAATATTACTGGCATCTGAATGGCACAATATTACAGGCATTTGAATGGCACAATATTACAGGCATCTGACTGGCACAATATTACAGGCATCTCACTGGCACAATATTCCTGGTATCTGAATGGCACAATATTACTATTCTCTGAATGGAACAATATTACTGGCATCTGACTGGCACAATATTCCTGGGCTCTGAATGGTACAATATTACTGGTATCTGAATGGCACAATATTGCAGGCATCTGAATGGTACAATATTACAGGCATCTGACTGGCACAATATTCCTGGTATCTGACTGGCACAACAATTATGGCATCTTAATGGTACAATAATACTGGTATCTAACTGGCACAATATTCCTGGTATCTGACTGGCACAATATTACAGGCATCTGAATGGTATAATATTCCCGGTATCTGAATGGCACAATATTACTGGCATCTGACTGGCACAATATTACAGGCATCTGAATGGCACAATATTACAGGCATCCGACTGGCACAATATTGCAGGCATCTGAATGGTACAATATTGCAGGCATCTGAATGGTACAATATTACAGGCATCTGACTGGCACAATATTCCTGGTATCTGACTGGCACAATATTCCTGGTGTTTGAATGGCACAATATTACTGGCATCTGACTGCCACAATATTATAGGCATCTGACTGGCATAATATTATAGGCATCTGAATGGTACTATATTACTGGCATCTGACTGGCATAATATTACAGGCATCTGAATGGTACAATATTACTGGCATCTGAATGGCACAACAATTATGGCATCTTAATGGTACAATAATACTGGTATCTAACTGGCACAATATTCCTGGTATCTGACTGGCACAATATTACAGGCATCTGAATGGTATAATATTCCCGGTATCTGAATGGCACAATATTACTGGCATCTGACTGGCACCATATTACAGGCATCTGAATGGCACAATATTACAGGCAATCGACTGGCTCAATATTGCAGGCATCTGAATGGTACAATATTGCAGGCATCTGACTGGCTCATTATTACTGGCATCTGACTGGCACAATACTATAGGCATCTGACTGGCACAATATTACTGGCATCTGACTGGCACAATATTACAGGCATCTGAATGGTACAATATTACCGGTATCTGAATGACACAATATTACAGGCATCTGAATGGTACAATATTGCAGGCATCTGACTGTAACAATATTACTGGCATCTGACTGGCACAATATTACAGGCATCTGACTTGCACAATATTACTGGCATCTGACTTGCACAATATTACTGGCATCTGAGTGACACAATATTACTGGCATCTGAATGGCACAATATTACTGGCATCTGAATGGCACAATATTACTGGCATCTGAATGGCACAATATTACTGGCATCTGACTGGCACAATATTACAGGCATCTGAATGGTACAATATTCCTGGCATCTGAATGGCACAATATTACAGGCATCTGAATGGCACAATATTACAGGCATCTGACTGGCACAATATTACAGGCATCTCACTGGCACAATATTCCTGGTATCTGAATGGCACAATATTACTATTCTCTGAATGGAACAATATTACTGGCATCTGACTGGCACAATATTCCTGGGCTCTGAATGGTACAATATTACTGGTATCTGAATGGCACAATATTGCAGGCATCTGAATGGTACAATATTACAGGCATCTGACTGGCACAATATTCCTGGTATCTGACTGGCACAACAATTATGGCATCTTAATGGTACAATAATACTGGTATCTAACTGGCACAATATTCCTGGTATCTGACTGGCACAATGTTACAGGCATCTGAATGGTATAATATTCCCGGTATCTGAATGGCACAATATTACTGGCATCTGACTGGCACAATATTACAGGCATCTGAATGGCACAATATTACAGGCATCCGACTGGCTCAATATTGCAGGCATCTGAATGGTACAATATTGCAGGCATCTGACTGGCACAATATTACTGGCATCTGACTGGCACAATATTACAGGCATCTGACTGGCACAATATTACTGGCATCTGATTGGCACAATATTACAGGCATCTGAATGGTACAATATTACTGGCATCTGAATGACACAATAATTATGGCATCTTAATGGTACAATAATACTGGTATCTTAATCGGCAAATTGGCTGGGGCTTCGTAATTGTACAATAATTCTGGTATCTGAATGGCACAATAATACTGGCATCTGAATGGCACAATATTACTGGTATCTGAGTGACACAATATTACTGGCATCTGAATGGCACAATATTACTGGCATCTAAATGGCACAATATTACTGGCATCTGACTGGCACAATATTACAGGCATCTGAATGGTACAATATTCCTGGCATCTGAATGGCACAATATTACAGGCATCTGACTGGCACAATATTACAGGCATCTGACTGGCACAATATTCCTGGTATCTGAATGGCACAATATTACTATTCTCTGAATGGAACAATATTACTGGCATCTGACTGGCACAATATTCCTGGGCTCTGAATGGTACAATATTACAGGCATCTGACTGGCACAATATTACTGGCATCTGACTGGCACAATATTACAGGCATCTGAATGCTACAATATTCTCGGTATCTGAATGACACAATATTACAGGCATCTGAATAGTACAATATTACAGGCATCCGACTGGCACAATATTACAGGGATCTAAATGGTACAATATTACAGGCACCTAACTGGCACAATATTACAGGCATCTGACTGGCACAATATTACAGGAATCTGAATAATACAATATTCCCGGTATATGAATGGCACAATATTACTGGCATCTGACTGGGATAATATTACAGGCATCTAAATGGTACAATATTACAGGCATCTGACTGGCACAATATTACTGGCATCTGACTGGCACAATATTCCTGGGCTCTGAATGGTACAATATTACTGGTATCTGAATGGCACAATAATACTGGCATCTGAATGGCACACTATTACTGGCATCTGACTAACACAATATTATAGGCAATCGAATGGTACAATATTCCTGGCATCTGACTGGCACAATATTACAGGCATCTGACTGGCACGCTATTACTGGCATCTGACTGGCACAATATTACAGGCATCTGAATGGTACAATATTCTCGGTATCTGAATGACACAATATTACAGGAATCTGAATAGCATAATATTACAGGCATCGGACTGACACAATATTAAAGGCATCTGACTGGCACAATATTACAGGCATCTGAATGGTACAATATTACAGGCATCTGACTGGCACAATATTACTGGCATCTGACTGGCACAATATTACAGGCATCTGACTGGCACAATATTACTGCCATCTGACTGGCAAAATATTACAGGCGTCTGAATGGCACAATATTACAGGCATCCGACTGGCACAATATTGCAGGCATCTGAATGGTACAATATTGAAGGCATCTGAATGGTACAATATTACAGGCATCTGACTGGCACAATATTCCTGGTATCTGACTGGCACAATATTCCTGGTATTTTAATGGCACAATATTACTGGCATCTGACTGGCACAATATTATAGGCATCTGACTGCCATAATATTATAGGCATCTGAATGGTACAATATTACTGGCATCTGACTGTCATAATATTACAGGCATCTGAATGGTACAATATTACTGGCATCTGAATGGCACAACAATTATGGCATTTTAATGGTACAATAATACTGGTATCTAACTGGCACAATATTCCTGGTATCTGACTGGCACAATATTACAGGCATCTGAATGGTATAATATTCCCGGTATCTGAATGGCACAATATTACTGGCATCTGACTGGCACAATATTACAGGCATCTGAATGGCACAATATTACAGGCATCCGACTGGCTCAATATTGCAGGCATCTGAATGGTACAATATTGCAGGCATCTGACTGGCACAATATTACTGGCATCTGACTGGCACAATATTACAGGCATCTGACTGGCACAATATTACTGGCATCTGACTGGCACAATATTACAGGCATCTGAATGGTACAATATTCCCGGTATCTGAATGACACAATATTACAGGCATCTGAATGGTACAATATTGCAGGCATCTGACTGTAACAATATTACTGGCATCTGACTGTAACAATATTACTGGCATCTGACTTGCACAATATTACTGGCATCTGAGTGACACAATATTACTGGCATCTGAATGGCACAATATTACTGGCATGTGAATGGCACAATATTACTGGCATCTGAATGGCACAATATTATAGGCATCTGAATGGTACAATATTCCTGGCATCTGAATGGCACAATATTACAGGCATCTTAATGGCACAATATTACAGGCATCTGACTGGCACAATATTACAGACATCTGACTGGCACAATATTACTATTCTCTGAATGGAACAATATTACTGGCATCTGACTGGCACAATATTCCTGGGCTCTGAATGTTACAATATTACTGGTATCTGAATGGCACAATAATACTGGCATCTGAATGGCACACTATTACTGGCATCTGACTGACACAATATTACAGGCAATCGAATGGTACAATATTCCTGGCATCTGACTGGCACAATATTACAGTCATCTGACTGGCACGCTATTACTGGCATCTGACTGGCACAATATTACAGGCATCTGAATGGTACAATATTCTCAGTATATGAATTACACAATATTACAGGAATCTAAATAGCACAATATTACAGGCATCGGACTGACACAATATTACAGGCATCTGACTGGCACAATATTGCAGGCATCTGAATGGTACAATATTACAGGCATCTGACTGGCACAATATTCCTGGTATCTGACTGGCACAATATTCCTGGTGTTTGAATGGCACAATATTACTGGCATCTGACTGGCACAATATTATAGGCATCTGACTGCCATAATATTATAGTCATCTGAATGGTACAATATTACTGGCATCTGACTGGCATAATATTACAGGCATCTGAATGGTACAATATTACTGGCATCTGAATGGCACAACAATTATGGCATCTTAATGGTACAATAATACTGGTATCTAACTGGCACAATATTCCTGGTATCTGACTGGCACAATATTACAGGCATCTGAATGGTATAATATTCCCGGTATCTGAATGGCACAATATTACTGGCATCTGACTGGCACAATATTACAGGCATCTGAATGGCACAATATTACAGGCATCCGACTGGCTCAATATTGCAGGCATCTGAATGGTACAATATTGCAGGCATCTGACTGGCACAATATTACTGGCACCTGACTGGCAAAATATTACAGGCATCTGACTGACACAATATTACAGGCATCTGACTGGCACAATATTACAGGCATCTGAATGGTACAATATTACAGGCATCTGACTGGCACAATATTACTGGCATCTGACTGGCACAATATTACAGGCATCTGACTGGCACAATATTACTGGCATCTGACTGGCAAAATATTACAGGCATCTGAATGGCACAATTTTACAGGCATCCGACTGGCACAATATTGCAGGCATCTCAATGGTACAATATTGCAGGCATCTGAATGGTACAATATTACAGGCATCTGACTGGCACAATATTCCTGGTATCTGACTGGCACAATATTCCTGGTGTTTGAATGGCACAATATTACTGGCATCTGACTGCCACAATATTATAGGCATCTGACTGGCATAATATTATAGGCATCTGAATGGTACATTATTACTGGCATCTGAATGGCACAACAATTATGGCATCTTAATGGTACAATAATACTGGTATCTAACTGGCACAATATTCCTGGTATCTGACTGGCACAATATTACAGGCATCTGAATGGTATAATATTCCCGGTATCTGAATGGCACAATATTACTGGCATCTGACTGGCACAATATTACAGGCATCTGAATGGCACAATATTACAGGCATCCGACTGGCTCAATATTGCAGGCATCTGAATGGTACAATATTGCAGGCATCTGACTGGCACAATATTACTGGCATCTGACTGGCACAATATTACAGGCATCTGACTGGCACAATATTACTGGCATCTGACTGGCACAATATTACAGGCATCTGAATGGTACAATATTACCGGTATCTGAATGACACAATATTACAGGCATCTGAATGGTACAATATTGCAGGCATCTGACTGTAACAATATTACTGGCATCTGACTGGCACAATATTACAGGCATCTGACTTGCACAATATTACTGGCATCTGACTTGCACAATATTACTGGCATCTGAGTGACACAATATTACTGGCATCTGAATGGCACAATATTACTGGCATCTGAATGGCACAATATTACTGGCATCTGACTGGCACAATATTACAGGCATCTGACTGACACAATATTACAGGCATCTGACTGGCACAATATTACAGGCATCTGAATGGTACAATATTACAGGCATCTGACTGGCACAATATTACAGGCATCTGAATGGTACAATATTACAGGCATCTGACTGGCACAATATTACTGGCATCTGACTGGCACAATATTACAGGCATCTGACTGGCACAATATTACTGGCATCTGACTGGCAAAATATTACAGGCATCTGACTGGCACAATATTACAGGCATCTGACTGACACAATATTACAGGCATCTGACTGGCACAATATTACAGGCATCTGAATGGTACAATATTACAGGCATCTGACTGGCACAATATTACAGGCATCTGAATGGTACAATATTACAGGCATCTGACTGGCACAATATTACTGGCATCTGACTGGCACAATATTACAGGCATCTGAATGGCACAATATTACAGGCATCCGACTGGCACAATATTGCAGGCATCTGAATGGTACAATATTGCAGGCATCTGAATGGTACAATATTACAGGCATCTGACTGGCACAATATTCCTGGTATCTGACTGGCACAATATTCCTGGTGTTTGAATGGCACAATATTACTGGCATCTGACTGCCACAATATTATAGGCATCTGACTGGCATAATATTATAGGCATCTGAATGGTACAATATTACTGGCATCTGACTGGCATAATATTACAGGCATCTGAATGGTACAATATTACTGGCATCTGAATGGCAACACAATTATGGCATCTTAATGGTACAATAATACTGGTATCTAACTGGCACAATATTCCTGGTATCTGACTGGCACAATATTACAGGCATCCGACTGGCACAATATTACAGGCATCTGAATGGCACAATATTACAGGCATCCGACTGGCTCAATATTGCAGGCATCTGAATGGTACAATATTGCAGGCATCTGACTGGCACAATATTACTGGCATCTGACTGGCACAATATTACAGGCATCTGACTGGCACAATATTACTGGCATCTGACTGGCACAATATTACAGGCATCTGAATGGTACAATATTACCGGTATCTGAATGACACAATATTACAGGCATCTGAATGGTACAATATTGCAGGCATCTGACTGTAACAATATTACTGGCATCTGACTGGCACAATATTACAGGCATCTGACTGTAACAATATTACTGGCATCTGACTTGCACAATATTACTGGCATCTGAGTGACACAATATTACTGGCATCTGAATGGCACAATATTACTGGCATCTGAATGGCACAATATTACTGGCATCTGACTGGCACAATATTACAGGCATCTGAATGGTACAATATTCCTGGCATCTGAATGGCACAATATTACAGGCATCTGAATGGCACAATATTACAGGCATCTGAATGGCACAATATTACAGGCATCTGACTGGCACAATATTACAGGCATCTGACTGGCACAATATTCCTGGTATCTGAATGGCACAATATTACTATTCTCTGAATGGAACAATATTACTGGCATCTGACTGGCACAATATTACTGGGCTCTGAATGGTACAATATTACTGGTATCTGAATGGCACAATAATACTGGCATCTGAATGGCACACTATTACTGGCATCTGACTGACACAATATTACAGGCAATCGAATGGTACAATATTCCTGGCATCTGACTGGCACAATATTACAGGCATCTGACTGGCACGCTATTACTGGCATCTGACTGGCACAATATTACAGGCATCTGAATGGTACAATATTCCCGGTATATGAATGACACAATATTACAGGCATCTGAATGGTACAATATTGCAGGCATCTGACTGTAACAATATTACTGGCATCTGACTGGCACAATATTACAGGCATTTGACTTGCACAATATTACTGGCATCTGACTGGCACAATATTACAGGCATCTGAATGGTACAATATTCTCGGTATCTGAATGACACAATATTACTGGCATCTGAATAGCACAATATTACAGGCATCTGAATAGCACAATATTACAGGCATCTGAATAGCACAATATTACAGGCATCCGACTGGCTCAATATTGCAGGCATATGAATGGTACAATATTGCAGGCATCTGACTGGCACAATATTACTGGCATCTGACTGGCACAATATTACTGGCATCTGAGTGACACAATATTACTGGCATCTGAATGGCACAATATTACTGGCATCTGACTGGCACAATATTACAGGCATCTGAATGGTACAATATTCCTGGCATCTGAATGGCACAATATTACAGGCATCTGACTGGCACAATATTACAGGCATCTCACTGGCACAATATCCCTGGTATCTGAATGGCACAATATTACTATTCTCTGAATGGAACAATATTACTGGCATCTGACTGGCACAATATTCCTTGGCTCTGAATTGTACAATATTACTGGTATCTGAATGGCACAATAATACTGGCATCTGAATGGCACACTATTACTGGCATCTGACTGACACAATATTACAGGCAATCGAAAGGTACAATATTCCTGGCATCTGACTGGCACAATATTACAGGCATCTGACTGGCACGCTATTACTGCCATCTGACTGGCACAATATTACAGGCATCTGAATGGTACAATATTCCCGGTATCTGAATGACACAATATTACAGGCATCTGAATGGTACAATATTGCAGGCATCTGACTGTAACAATATTACTGGCATCTGACTGGCACAATATTACAGGCATCTGACTTGCACAATATTACTGGCATCTGACTGGCACAATATTACAGGCATCTAAATGGTACAATATTCCCGGTATATGAATGGCATATTACTGGCATCTGACTGGGATAATATTACAGGCATCTAAATGGTACAATATTACAGGCACCGGACTGGCACAATATTACGTGCATCTCACTGGCACAATATTACTGGCATCTGACTGGGATAATATTACAGGCATCTAAATGGTACAATATTACAGGCACCGGACTGGCACAATATTACGTGCATCTCACTGCCACAATATTACTGGCATCTGACTGGCACAATATTACAGGCATCTGACTGGCACAATATTCCTGGTGTTTGAATGGCACAATATTACTGGCATCTGACTGCCACAATATTATAGGCATCTGACTGTAAGAATATTACTGGCATCTGACTGGCACAATATTACAGGCATCTGACTTGCACAATATTACTGGCATCTGACTGGCACAATATTACAGGCATCTGAATGGTACAATATTCTCGGTATCTGAATGACACAATATTACAGGCATCTGAATGGTACAATATTACAGGCATCTGACTGGCACAATATTCCTGGTATCTGAATGGCACAATATTACTGGCATCTGAATGATACAATATTACTGGCATCTGAATCGTACAATATTCCTGCATCTGAATGGCACAATATTACTGGCATCTGACTGGCACAATATTACTGGTATCTGAATGGCACTATATTACTGGCATCTGACTGGCACAATATTACTGGCATCTGACTGATACAATATTACTGACATCTGAATGGTACAATATTCCTGGCATCTGAATGGCACAATATTACTGGCATCTGACTGGCACAATATTACTGGTATCTGAATGGCACTATATTACTGGCATCTGACTGGCACAATATTCCTGGCATCTGAATGGCACAATATTACTGGCATCTGACTGGCACAATATTACTGGCATCTGAATGGCACAACAATTATGTAATCTTAATGGTACAATAATACTGGTATCTTAATGGGCAAATTGGCTGGGGCATCGTAATTGTACAATATTACTGGTATCTGAATTGCATAATAATACTGGCATCTGAATGGCACAATATTACTGGCATCTGACTGGCACATTATTACAGGCACCTGAATGGTACAATATTCCTGGCATCTGAATGGCACAATATTACTGGCATCTGACTGGCAGAATATTACTGGTATCTGAATGGCACAAAATTACTAGGCTCTGAATGATACAATATTACTGGCATCTGACTGGCACAATATTCCTGGGCTCTGAATGGTACAATATTACCGGCATCTGACTGGCACAATATTACTGGCATCTGACTGGCACAATATTACAGGCATCTGGCACAATATTACAGGCATCTGACTGGCACAATTTTACAGGCAACTGACTGGCACAATATTGCAGGCATCTGACTGAAACAATATTACTTGCATCTGACTGGCACAATATTCCTGGTATCAGAATGGCACAATAGTACTTGCATCTGACTGGCACAATATTACAGGCATCTGACTGGCACAATATTACAGGCATCTGACTGGCACAATATTACAGGCATCTGAATGGTACAATATTACAGGCATCTGACTGGCACAATATTCCTGGTATCTGAATGGCACAATATTACCGGCATCTGAATGGCACAATATTACTGGCATCTGACTGATACAATACTACTGGCATCTGAATGGTACAATATTCCTGGCATCTGAATGGCACAATATTACTGGCATCTGACTGGCACAATATTACTGGTATCTGAATGGCACAAAATTACTAGGCTCTCACTGGCACAATATTACTGGCATCTGAATGGCACAACAATTATGTAATCTTAATGGTACAATAATACTGGTATCTTAATGGGCAAATTGGCTGGGGCATCTTAATTGTACAATATTACTGGTATCTGAATTGCACAATATTACTTTCATCTGACTGGCACAATATTACTGGCATCTGACTTGCACAATATTACTGGCATCTCACTGGCACAATATTACAGGCATCTGAATGGTACAATATTCCCGATATCTGACTGGCACAATATTACAGGCATCTGAATGGTACAATATTGCATGCATCTGACTGGAACAATATTACTGGCATCTGACTGGCACAATATTACAGGCATCTGACTGGCACAATATTACTGGCATCTGACTGGCACAATATTACAGGCATCTGAATAATACAATATTCTTGGTATCTGAATGACACAATATTACAGGCATCTGAATAGCACAATATTACAGGCATCCCACTGGCACAATATTACATGCATCTAAATGGTACAATATTACAGGCACCTGACTGGCACAATATTACGTGCATCTGACTGGCACAATATTACTGGCATCTGACTGGCACAATATTACAGGCATGTGACTGGCACGATATTCCTGGTATCTGACTGGCACAATATTCCTGGTGTTTGAATGGCACAATATAACTGGCATCTGACTGGCACAATATTATAGGCATCTTACTGCCATAATATTATAGGCATCTGAATGGTACAATATTACTGGCATCTGACTGGCATAATATTACAGGCATCTGAATGGTACAACAATTATGGCATCTTAATGTTACAATAATAATGGTATCTTAATGGCACAATAATACTGGCATCTGAATGGCATACTATTACTGGCATCTGACTGACACACTATTACTGGCATCTGACTGGCACACTATTACTGGCATCTGACTGGCACAATATTACAGGCATCTGAATGGTACAATATTGCAGGTATCTGACTGGAACAATATTACTGGCATCTGACTGGCACAATATTACTGGCATCTGACTGGCACAATATTACAGGCATCTGAATAGTACACTATTCTCGGTATCTGAATGACACAATATTACAGGAATCTGAATAGCACAATATTACAGGCATCCGACTGGCACAATATTACAGGCATCTGACTGGCACAATATTCCTGGTATCTGAACGGCACAATATTACTGGCATCTGACTGACACAATATTGCAGACATCTGACTGGAACAATATTACTGGCATCTGATTGGCACAATGTTACAGGCACCTGACTGGCACAATATTCCTGTTATCAGAATGGCACAATATTACAGGCATGTGACTGGCACAATATTACAGGCATCTGACTGGCACAATATTACAGGCATCTGAATGGTACAATATTACAGGCATCTGACTGGCACAATATTTCTGGTATCTGAAAGGCACAATATTACTGGCATCTGACTGGCACAATATTACTGGCATCTGACTGATACAATATTACTGGCATCTGAATGGTACAATATTCCTGGCATCTGAATGGCACAATATTACTGGCATCTGACTGGCACAATATTACTGGTATCTGAATGGCACAAAATTACTAGGCTCTCACTGGCACAATATTACTGGCATCTGAATGGCACAACAATTATGTAATCTTAATGGTACAATAATACTGGTATCTTAATGGGCAAATTGGCTGGGGCATCTTAATTGTACAATATTACTGGTATCTGAATTGCACAATATTACTTTCATCTGACTGGCACAATATTACTGGCATCTGACTGGCACAATATTACTGGCATCTCACTGGCACAATATTACAGGCATCTGAATGGTACAATATTCCCGGTATCTGACTGGCACAATATTACAGGCATCTGAATGGTACAATATTGCATGCATCTGACTGGAACAATATTACTGGCATCTGACTGGCACAATATTACAGGCATCTGACTGGCACAATATTACTGGCATCTGACTGGCACAATATTACAGGCATCTGAATAATACAATATTCTTGGTATCTGAATGACACAATATTACAGGCATCTGAATAGCACAATATTACAGGCATCCCACTGGCACAATATTACATGCATCTAAATGGTACAATATTACAGGCACCTGACTGGCACAATATTACGTGCATCTGACTGGCACAATATTACTGGCATCTGACTGGCACAATATTACAGGCATCTGACTGGCACGATATTCCTGGTATCTGACTGGCACAATATTCCTGGTGTTTGAATGGCACAATATAACTGGCATCTGACTGGCACAATATTATAGGCATCTTACTGCCATAATATTATAGGCATCTGAATGGTACAATATTACTGGCATCTGACTGGCATAATATTACAGGCATCTGAATGGTACAACAATTATGGCATCTTAATGTTACAATAATAATGGTATCTTAATGGCACAATAATACTGGCATCTGAATGGCATACTATTACTGGCATCTGACTGACACACTATTACTGGCATCTGACTGGCACACTATTACTGGCATCTGACTGGCACAATATTACAGGCATCTGAATGGTACAATATTGCAGGTATCTGACTGGAACAATATTACTGGCATCTGACTGGCACAATATTACTGGCATCTGACTGGCACAATATTACAGGCATCTGAATAGTACACTATTCTCGGTATCTGAATGACACAATATTACAGGAATCTGAATAGCACAATATTACAGGCACCCGACTGGCACAATATTACAGGCATCTGACTGGCACAATATTACAGGCATCTGACTAGCACAATATTCCTGGTATCTGAACGGCACAATATTACTGGCACCTGACCGACACAATATTGCAGGCATCTGACTGGAACAATATTATTGGCATCTGACTGGCACAATATTACAGGCACCTGACTGGCACAATATTCCTGGTATCAGAATGGCACAATATTACTGGCATCTGACTGGCACAATATTACAGGCATCTGACTGGCACAATATTAATGGCATCTGACTGATACAATATTACTGGCATCTGAATGGTACAATATTCCTGGCATCTGAATGGCACAATATTACTGGCATCTGACTGGCACAATATTACTGGTATCTGAATGGCACAAAATTTCTAGGCTCTGACTGGCACAATATTACTGGCATCTGAATGGCACAACAATTATGTAATCTTAATGGTACAATAATTCTGGTATCTTAAGGGGCAAATTGGCTGGGGCATCGTAATTGTACAATATTACTGGTATCTGAATTGCACAATAATACTGGCATCTGAATGGTACAATATTACTGGCATCTGACTGGCACAATATTACTGGCATCTGACTGGCACAATATTACTGGCATCTGACTGGCACAATATTACAGGCAACCGAATGGTACAATATTCCCGGTATCTGACTGGCACAATATTACAGGCATCTGAATGGTACAATATTACTGGCATCTGACTGGCACAATATTCCTGGGCTCTGAATGGTACAATATTACCGTCATCTGACTGGCACAATATTACTGGCATCTGACTGGCACAATATTACAGGCATCTGGCACAATATTACAGGCATCTGACTGGCACAATTTTACAGGCATCTGACTGGCACAATATTGCAGGCATCTGACTGGAACAATATTACTTGCATCTGACTGGCACAATATTATAGGCACCTGACTGGCACAATATTCCTGGTATCAGAATGGCACAATAGTACTTGCATCTGACTGGCACAATATTACAGGCGTCTGACTGGCACAATATTACAGGCATCTGAATGGTACAACAATTATGGCATCTTAATGTTACAATAATAATGGTATCTTAATGGCACAATAATACTGGCATCTGAATGGCACACTATTACTGGCATCTGACTGACACACTATTACTGGCATCTGACTGGCACACTATTACTGGCATCTGACTGGCACACTATTACTGGCATCTGACTGGCACAATATTACAGGCATCTAAATGGTACAATATTGCTGGCATCTGACTGGAACAATATTACTGGCATCCGACTGGCACAATATTACAGGCATCTGACTGGCACAATATTTCTGGCATCTGACTGGCACAATATTCCTGGTATCTGAACAGCACAATATTACTGGCATCTGACTGACACAATATTGCAGGCATCTGACTGGAACAATGTTACTGGCATCTGACTGGCACAATGTTACAGGCACCTGACTGGCACAATATTCCTGGTATCAGAATGGCACAATATTACAGGCATCTGACTGGTACAATATTACAGGCATCTGACTGCCACAATATTACAGGCATCTGAATGGTACAATATTACAGGCATCTGACTGGCACAATATTCCTGGTATCTGAATGATACAATATTACTGGCATCTGAATGATACAATATTACTGGCATCTGAATCGTACAATATTCCTGCATCTGAATGGCACAATATTACTGGCATCTGACTGGCACAATATTACTGGTATCTGAATGGCACTATATTACTGGCATCTGACTGGCACAATATTACTGGCATCTGACTGATACAATATTACTGGCATCTGAATGGTACAATATTCCTGGCATCTGAATGGCACAATATTACTGGCATCTGACTGGCACAATATTACTGGTATCTGAATGGCACAACATTTCTAGGCTCTGACTGGCACAATATTACTGGCATCTGAATGGCACAACAATTATGTAATCTTAATGGTACAATAATACTGGTATCTTAATGGGCAAATTGGCTGGGGCATCGTAATTGTACAATATTACTGGTATCTGAATTGCATAATAATACTGGCATCTGAATGGCACAATATTACTGGCATCTGACTGGCACATTATTACAGGCACCTGAATGGTACAATATTCCTGGCATCTGAATGGCACAATATTACTGGCATCTGACTGGCAGAATATTACTGGTATCTGAATGGCACAAAATTACTAGGCTCTGAATGATACAATATTACTGGCATCTGACTGGCACAATATTCCTGGGCTCTGAATGGTACAATATTACCGGCATCTGACTGGCACAATATTACTGGCATCTGACTGGCACAATATTACAGGCATCTGGCACAATATTACAGGCATCTGACTGGCACAATTTTACAGGCATCTGACTGGCACAATATTGCAGGCATCTGACTGAAACAATATTACTTGCATCTGACTGGCACAATATTACAGGCACCTGACTGGCACAATATTCCTGGTATCAGAATGGCACAATAGTACTTGCATCTGACTGGCACAATATTACAGGCATCTGACTGGCACAATATTACAGGCATCTGACTGGCACAATATTACAGGCATCTGAATGGTACAATATTACAGGCATCTGACTGGCACAATATTCCTGGTATCTGAATGGCACAATATTACCGGCATCTGAATGGCACAATATTACTGGCATCTGACTGATACAATACTACTGGCATCTGAATGGTACAATATTCCTGGCATCTGAATGGCACAATATTACTGGCATCTGACTGGCACAATATTACTGGTATCTGAATGGCACAAAATTACTAGGCTCTGACTGGCACAATATTACTGGCATCTGAATGGCACAACAATTATGTAATCTTAATGGTACAATAATTCTGGTATCTTAATGGGCAAATTGGCTGGGGCATCGTAATTGTACAATATTACTGGTATCTGAATTGCAGAATATTACTGGCATCTGACTGTAACAATATTACTGGCATCTGACTGGCACAATATTACTGGCATCTGACTGGCACAATATTACAGGCAACTGAATGGTACAATATTCCCGGTATCTGACTGGCACAATATTACAGGCATCTGAATGGAACAATATTGCAGGCATCTGACTGGAACAATATTACTGGCTTCTGACTGGCACAATATTACAGGCATCTGACTGGCACAATATTACTGGCATCTGACTGGCACAATATTACCGGCATCTGAATAGTACAATATTTTCGGTATCTGAATGACACAATATTATAGGAATCTGAATAGCACAATATTACAGGCATCCGACTGGCACAATATTACAGGCATCTGACTGGCACAATATTTCAGGCATCTGACTGGCACAATATTCCTGGTATCTGAACGGCACAATATTACTGGCATCTGACTGACACAATATTGCAGGCATCTGACTGGAACAATATTACTGGCATCTGATTGGCACAATGTTACAGGCACCTGACTGGCACAATATTCCTGGTATCAGAATGGCACAATATTACAGGCATGTGACTGGCACAATATTACAGGCATCTGACTGGCACAATATTACAGGCATCTGAATGGTACAATATTACAGGCATCTGACTGGCACAATATTTCTGGTATCTGAAAGGCACAATATTACTGGCATCTGACTGGCACAATATTACTGGCATCTGAATGGCACAATATTACTGGCATCTGACTGGCACAATATTACTGGTATCTGAATGGCACAAAATTACTAGGCTCTCACTGGCACAATATTACTGGCATCTGAATGGCACAACAATTATGTAATCTTAATGGTACAATAATACTGGTATCTTAATGGGCAAATTGGCTGGGGCATCTTAATTGTACAATATTACTGGTATCTGAATTGCACAATATTACTTTCATCTGACTGGCACAATATTACTGGCATCTGACTGGCACAATATTACAGGCATCTGAATGGTACAATATTCCCGGTATCTGACTGGCACAATATTACAGGCATCTGAATGGTACAATATTGCATGCATCTGACTGGAACAATATTACTGGCATCTGACTGGCACAATATTACAGGCATCTGACTGGCACAATATTACTGGCATCTGACTGGCACAATATTACAGGCATCTGAATAATACAATATTCTTGGTATCTGAATGACACAATATTACAGGCATCTGAATAGCACAATATTACAGGCATCCCACTGGCACAATATTACATGCATCTAAATGGTACAATATTACAGGCACCTGACTGGCACAATATTACGTGCATCTGACTGGCACAATATTACTGGCATCTGACTGGCACAATATTACAGGCATCTGACTGGCACGATATTCCTGGTATCTGACTGGCACAATATTCCTGGTGTTTGAATGGCACAATATAACTGGCATCTGACTGGCACAATATTATAGGCATCTTACTGCCATAATATTATAGGCATCTGAATGGTACAATATTACTGGCATCTGACTGGCATAATATTACAGGCATCTGAATGGTACAACAATTATGGCATCTTAATGTTACAATAATAATGGTATCTTAATGGCACAATAATACTGGCATCTGAATGGCATACTATTACTGGCATCTGACTGACTCACTATTACTGGCATCTGACTGGCACACTATTACTGGCATCTGACTGGCACAATATTACAGGCATCTGAATGGTACAATATTGCAGGTATCTGACTGGAACAATATTACTGGCATCTGACTGGCACAATATTACTGGCATCTGACTGGCACAATATTACAGGCATCTGAATAGTACACTATTCTCGGTATCTGAATGACACAATATTACAGGAATCTGAATAGCACAATATTACAGGCATCCGACTGGCACAATATTACAGGCATCTGACTGGCACAATATTCCTGGTATCTGAACGGCACAATATTCCTGGTATCTGAACGGCACAATATTACTGGCACCTGACCGACACAATATTGCAGGCATCTGAATGGAACAATATTATTGGCATCTGACTGGCACAATATTACAGGCACCTGACTGGCACAATATTCCTTATATCAGAATGGCACAATATTACTGGCATCTGACTGGCACAATATTACAGGCATCTGAATGGCACAATATTACTAGACTCTGGATGGCACAATATTCCTGCTATCTCAATGGCACAATATTACTAGGCTCTGACTGGCACAATGTTACTGGCATCTGGCACAATATTACAGGCATCTGACTAACACAATTTTACAGGCATCTGACTGGCACAATATTACTGGCATCTGACTGGCACAATATTCCTGGTATCTGAATGGCACAATGTTACTGGCATCTGACTGGCACAATATTACAGGCATCTGAATGGCACAATATTACAGGCATCTGAATGGTACAATATTACAGGCATCTGACTGGCACAATATTCCTCGTATCTGAATGGCACAATATTCCTGGTATCTGACTGGCACAATATTACTGGCATCTGACTGATACAATATTACTGGCATCTGAATGGTACAATATTCCTGGCATCTGAAAGGCGCAATATTACTGGCATCTGACTTGCACAATTTTACAGGCATCTGACTGGCACAATATTACAGGCATCTGACTGGCACAATATTGCTAGCATCTGACTCGCACAATATTACAGGCATCTGAATGGTTCAATATTCCTGGTATCTGAATGGCACAATATTACTGGCATCGGACTGGCACAATATTACTGGCATCGGACTGGCACAATTTTACAGGCATCTGACTGGCACAATATTACAGGCATCTGACTGGCACAATATTACAGGCATCTGACTGGCACAATATTGCTAGCATCTGACTGGCACAATATTGCTAGCATCTGACTGGCACAATATTACAGACATCTGAATGGTTCAATATTCCTGGTATCTGAATGGCACAATATTCCTGGGCTCTGAATGGTGCAATATTACTGGCATTTGACTGGCACAATATTACTGGCATCGGACTGGCACAATTTTACAGGCATCTGACTGGCACAATATTACAGGTATCTGACTGGCACAATATTACAGGCATCTGACTGGCACAATATTCCTGGTATCTGAATGGCACAATATTACTAGGCTCTGGATGGCACAATATTCCTGGTATCTGAATGGCACAATATTACTAGGCTCTGAATGGTACAATTTTACAGGCATCTGGCACAATATTACAGGCATCTGACTGGCACAATTTTACAGGCATCTGACTGGCACAATTTTACAGGCATCTGACTGGCACAATATTACAGGCATCTGACTGGCACAATATTACTAGCATCTGACTGGCACAATATTACAGGCATCTGAATGGTACAATATTCCTGGTATCTGAATGGCACAATATTCCTGGTCTCTGAATGGCACAATATTACTGGCATTTGACTGGCACAATATTACTGGCATCGGACTGGCACAATTTTACAGGCATCGGACTGGCACAATATTACAGGCATCTGAATGGTACAATATTCCTGGTATCTGAATGGCACAATATTACTAGACTCTGGATGGCACAATATTCCTGCTATCTGAATGGCACAATATTACTAGGCTCTGAATGGTACAATATTAAAGGCATCTGACTGGCACAATATTACTGGCATCTGGCACAATATTACAGGCATCTGACTGGCACAATTTTACAGGCATCTGACTGGCACAATATTACTGGCATCTGACTGGCACAATATTCCTGGTATCTGAATGGCACAATGTTACTGGCATCTGACTGGCACAATATTACAGGCATCTGAATGGCACAATATTACAGGCATCTGAATGGTACAATATTACAGGCATCTGACTGGCACAATATTCCTGGTATCTGAATGGCACAATATTACTGGCATCTGACTGGCACAATATCACTGGCATCTGACTGATACAATATTACTGGCATCTGAATGGTACAATATTCCTGGCATCTGAATGGCACAATATTACTGGCATCTGACTGGCACAATTTTACAGGCATCTGACTGGCACAATATTACAGGCATCTGAATGGCACAATATTACTAGCATCTGACTGGCACAATATTACAGGCATCTGAATGGTACAATATTCCTGGTATCTGAATTGGCACAATATTCCTGGGCTCTGAATGGCGCAATATTACAGGCATTTGACTGGCAAAATATTACTGGCATCGGACTGGCACAATATTACAGGCATCTGAATGGCACAATATTACAGGCATCTGAATGGTACAATATTACAGGCATGTGACTGACACAATATTACTGGCATCTGACTGGCACAATATTACAGGCATCTAACTGGCACAATATTCCTGGTATTTGACTGGCACAATATTACAGGCATCTGAATGGTATAATATTCCCGGTATCTGAATGGCACAATATTACTGGCATCTGACTGGCACAATATTACAGGCATCTGAATGGCACAATATTACAGGCATCCGACTGGCTCAATATTAGAGGCATCTGAATGGTACAATATTGCAGGCATCTGACTGGCACAATATTACTGACATCTGACTGGCACAATATTACTGGCATCTGATTGGCAAAATATTACAGGCATCTGAATGGCACAATATTACAGGCATCTGACTGGCACAATATTCCTGGTATCTTACTTGCACAATATTCCTGGTGTTTGAGTGGCACAATATTACTGGCATCTGACTGGCATAATATTATAGGCATCTGAATGGTACAATATTACTGGCATCTGACTGGCATAATATTACAGGCATCTGAATGGTACAATATTACTGGAATCTGAATGGCACAATAATTATGGCATCTTAATGGTACAATAATACTGGTATCTTAATCGGCAAATTGGCTGGGGCTTCGTAATTGTACAATATTTCTGGTATCTGAATGGCACAATTATACTGGCATCTGAATGGCACAATATTACTGGTATCTGAGTGACACAATATTACTTGCATCTGAATGGCACAATATTACTGGCATCTGAATGGCACAATATTACTGGCATCGGAATGGCACAATATTACTGGCATCTGACTGGCACAATATTACAGGCATCATAAACAGTACAATATTCCTGGCATCTGAATGGCACAATATTACAGGCATCTGACTGGCACAATATTACAGGCATCTGACTGGCACAATATTCCTGGTATCTGAATGGCGCAATATTACTATTCTCTGAATGGAACAATATTACTGGCATCTGACTGGCACAATATTCCTGGGCTCTGAATGGTACAATATTACTGGTATCTGAATGGCACAATAATACTGGCATCTGAATGGCACACTATTACTGGCATCTGACTGACACAATATTACAGGCATCTGACTGGCACGCTATTACTGGCATCTGACTGACACAGTATTACAGGCAATCGAATGGTACAATATTCCTGGCATCTGACTGGCACAATATTACAGTCATCTGACTGGCACGCTATTACTGGCATCTGACTGGCACAATATTACAGGCATCTGAATGGTACAATATTCTCAGTATCTGAATTACACAATATTACAGGAATCTAAATAGCACAATATTACAGGCATCGGACTGACACAATATTACAGGCATCTGACTGGCACAATATTACAGGCATCTGAATGGTACAATATTAAAGGCATCTGACTGGCACAATATTACTGGCATCTGACTGGCACAATATTACAGGCATCTGACTGGCACAATATTATTGGCATCTGACTGGCAAAATATTACAGGCATCTGAATGGCACAATATTGCAGGCATCTGAATGGTACAATATTGCAGGCATCTGAATGGTACAATATTACAGGCATCTGACTGGCACAATATTCCTGGTATCTGACTGGCACAATATTCCTGGTGTTTGAATGGCACAATATTACTGGCATCTGACTGGCACAATATTATAGGCATCTGACTGCCATAATATTATAGGCATCTGAATGGTACAATATTGCTGGCATCTGACTGGCATAATATTACAGGCATCTGAATGGTACAATATTACTGGCATCTGAATGGCACAACAATTATGGCATCTTAATGGTACAATAATACTGGTGTCTAACTGGCACAATATTCCTGGTATATGACTGGCACAATATTACAGGCATCTGAATGGTATAATATTCCCGGTATCTGAATGGCACAATATTACTGGCATCTGACTGGCACAATATTACAGGCATCTGAATGGCACAATATTACAGGCATCCGACTGGCTCAATATTGCAGGCATCTGAATGGTACAATATTGCAGGCATCTGACTGGCACAATATTACTGGCATCTGACTGGCACAATATTACAGGCATCTGACTAACACAATATTACAGGCATCTGACTGGCACAATATTACAGGCATCTGAATGGTACAATATTACAGGCATCTGACTGGCACAATATTACTGGTATCTGACTGGCACAATATTACAGGCATCTGACTGGCACAATATTACTGGCATCTGACTGGCAAAATATTACAGGCATCTGAATGGCACAATATTACAGGCATCCGACTGGCTCAATATTGCAGGCATCTGAATGGTACAATATTGCAGGCATCTGACTGGCACAATATTACTGGCATCTGACTGGCACAATATTACAGGCATCTGACTGACACAATATTACAGGCATCTGACTGGCACAATATTACAGGCATCTGAATGGTACAATATTACAGGCATCTGACTGGCACAATATTACTGGTATCTGACTGGCACAATATTACAGGCATCTGACTGGCACAATATTCCTGGTATCTGACTGGCACAATATTCCTGGTGTTTGAATGGCACAATATTACTGGCATCTGACTGCCACAATATTATAGGCATCTGACTGGCATAATATTATAGGCATCTGAATGGTACAATATTACTGGCATCTGACTGGCATAATATTACAGGCATCTGAATGGTACAATATTACTGGCATCTGAATGGCACAACAATTATGGCATCTTAATGGTACAATAATACTGGTATCTAACTGGCACAATATTCCTGGTATCTGACTGGCACAATATTACTGGCATCTGACTGGCACAATATTACAGGCATCTGAATGGCACAATATTACAGGCAATCGACTGGCTCAATATTGCAGGCATCTGAATGGTACAATATTGCAGGCATCTGACTGGCTCATTATTACTGGCATCTGACTGGCACAATATTACAGGCATCTGACTGGCACAATATTACTGGCATCTGACTGGCACAATATTACAGGCATCTGAATGGTACAATATTACTGGTATCTGAATGACACAATATTACAGGCATCTGAATGGTACAATATTGCAGACATCTGACTGTAACAATATTACTGGCATCTGACTGGCACAAAATTACAGGCATCTGACTTGCACAATATTACTGGCATCTGACTTGCACAATATTACTGGCATCTGAGTGACACAATATTACTGGCATCTGAATGGCACAATATTACTGGCATCTGAATGGCACAATATTACTGGCATCTGACTGGCACAATATTACAGGCATCTGAATGGTACAATATTCCTGGCATCTGAATGGCACAATATTACAGGCATTTGAATGGCACAATATTACAGGCATCTGACTGGCACAATATTACAGGCATCTGAATGGCACAATATTACAGGCAATCGACTGGCTCAATATTGCAGGCATCTGAATGGTACAATATTGCAGGCATCTGACTGGCTCATTATTACTGGCATCTGACTGGCACAATATTATAGGCATCTGACTGGCACAATATTACTGGCATCTGACTGGCACAATATTACAGGCATCTGAATGGTACAATATTACCGGTATCTGAATGACACAATATTACAGGCATCTGAATGGTACAATATTGCAGGCATCTGACTGTAACAATATTACTGGCATCTGACTGGCACAATATTACAGGCATCTGACTTGCACAATATTACTGGCATCTGACTTGCACAATATTACTGGCATCTGAGTGACACAATATTACTGGCATCTGAATGGCACAATATTACTGGCATCTGAATGGCACAATATTACTGGCATCTGACTGGCACAATATTACAGGCATCTGAATGGTACAATATTCCTGGCATCTGAATGGCACAATATTACAGGCATCTGAATGGCACAATATTACAGGCATCTGACTGGCACAATATTACAGGCATCTCACTGGCACAATATTCCTGGTATCTGAATGTCACAATATTACTATTCTCTGAATGGAACAATATTACTGGCATCTGACTGGCACAATATTCCTGGGCTCTGAATGGTACAATATTACTGGTATCTGAATGGCACAATATTGCAGGCATCTGAATGGTACAATATTACAGGCATCTGACTGGCACAATATTCCTGGTATCTGACTGGCACAACAATTATGGCATCTTAATGGTACAATAATACTGGTATCTAACTGGCACAATATTCCTGGTATCTGACTGGCACAATGTTACAGGCATCTGAATGGTATAATATTCCCGGTATCTGAATGGCACAATATTACTGGCATCTGACTGGCACAATATTACAGGCATCTGAATGGCACAATATTACAGGCATCCGACTGGCTCAATATTGCAGGCATCTGAATGGTACAATATTGCAGGCATCTGACTGGCACAATATTACTGGCATCTGACTGGCACAATATTACAGGCATCTGACTGGCACAATATTACTGGCATCTGATTGGCACAATATTACAGGCATCTGAATGGTACAATATTACTGGCATCTGAATGACACAATAATTATGGCATCTTAATGGTACAATAATACTGGTATCTTAATCGGCAAATTGGCTGGGGCTTCGTAATTGTACAATAATTCTGGTATCTGAATGGCACAATAATACTGGCATCTGAATGGCACAATATTACTGGTATCTGAGTGACACAATATTACTGGCATCTGAATGGCACAATATTACTGGCATCTAAATGGCACAATATTACTGGCATCTGACTGGCACAATATTACAGGCATCTGAATGGTACAATATTCCTGGCATCTGAATGGCACAATATTACAGGCATCTGACTGGCACAATATTACAGGCATCTGACTGGCACAATATTCCTGGTATCTGAATGGCACAATATTACTATTCTCTGAATGGAACAATATTACTGGCATCTGACTGGCACAATATTCCTGGGCTCTGAATGGTACAATATTACAGGCATCTGACTGGCACAATATTACTGGCATCTGACTGGCACAATATTACAGGCATCTGAATGGTACAATATTCTCGGTATCTGAATGACACAATATTACAGGCATCTAAATAGCACAATATTACAGGCATCCGACTGGCACAATATTACAGGCATCTAAATGGTACAATATTACAGGAACCTAACTGGCACAATATTACAGGCATCTGACTGGCACAATATTACAGGAATCTGAATAATACAATATTCCCGGTATATGAATGGCACAAGATTACTGGCATCTGACTGAGATAATATAACAGGCATCTAAATGGTACAATATTACAGGCACCTGACTGGCACAATATTACGTGCATCTGACTGGCACAATATTACAGGCATCTGACTGGCACAATATTACAGGCATCTGACTGGCACAATATTCCTGGTATCTGACTAGCACAATATTCCTGGTATCTGACTAGCACAATATTCCTGGTATCTGACTGGCACAATATTCCTGGTGTTTGAATGGCACAATATTACTGGCATCTGACTGGCACAATATTATAGGCATCTGACTGCCATAATATTATAGGCATCTAAATGGTACAATATTACTGGCATCTGACTGGCATAATATTACAGGCATCTGAATGGTACAATATTACTGGCATCTGAATGGCACAACAATTATGGCATCTTAATGGTACAATAATACTGGTATCTAACTGGCACAATATTCCTGGTATCTGACTGGCACAATATTACAGGCATCTGAATGGTATAATATTCCCGGTATCTGAATGGCACAATATTGCTGGCATCTGACTGGCACAATATTACAGGCATCTGAATGGCACAATATTACAGGCATCCGACTGGCTCAATATTGCAGGCATCTGAATGGTACAATATTGCAGGCATCTGACTGGCACAATATTACTGGCATCTGACTGGCACAATATTACAGGCATCTGACTGGCACAATATTACTGACATCTGACTGGCACAATATTACAGGCAACTGAATGGTACAATATTCCCGGTATCTGAATGACACAATATTACAGGCATCTGAATGGTACGATATTGCAGGCATCTGACTGTAACAATATTACTGGCATCTGACTGGCACAATATTACAGGCATCTGACTTGCACAATATTACTGGCATCTGACTTGCACAATATTACTGGCATCTGAGTGACACAATATTACTGGCATCTGAATGGCACAATATTACTGGCATCTGAATGGCACAATATTACTGGCATCTGAATGGCACAATATTACTGGCATCTGACTGGCACAATATTACAGGCATCTGAATGGTACAATATTCCTGGCATCTGAATGGCACAATATTACAGGCATCTGAATGGCACAATATTACAGGCATCTGACTGGCACAATATTACAGGCATCTCACTGGCACAATATTCCTGGTATCTGAATGGCACAATATTACTATTCTCTGAATGGAACAATATTACTGGCATCTGACTGGCACAATATTCCTGGGCTCTGAATGGTACAATATTACTGGTATCTGAATGGCACAATATTGCAGGCATCTGAATGGTACAATATTACAGGCATCTGACTGGCACAATATTCCTGGTATCTGACTGGCACAACAATTATGGCATCTTAATGGTACAATAATACTGGTATCTAACTGGCACAATATTCCTGGTATCTGACTGGCACAATGTTACAGGCATCTGAATGGTATAATATTCCCAGTATCTGAATGGCACAATATTACTGGCATCTGACTGGCACAATATTACAGGCATCTGAATGGCACAATATTACAGGCATCCGACTGGCTCAATATTGCAGGCATCTGAATGGTACAATATTGCAGGCATCTGACTGGCACAATATTACTGCATCTGACTGGCACAATATTACAGGCATCTGACTGGCACAATATTACTGGCATCTGATTGGCACAATATTACAGGCATCTGAATGGTACAATATTACTGGCATCTGAATGACACAATAATTATGGCATCTTAATGGTACAATAATACTGGTATCTTAATCGGCAAATTGGCTGGGGCTTCGTAATTGTACAATAATTCTGGTATCTGAATGGCACAATAATACTGGCATCTGAATGGCACAATATTACTGGTATCTGAGTGACACAATATTACTGGCATCTGAATGGCACAATATTACTGGCATCTAAATGGCACAATATTACTGGCATCTGACTGGCACAATATTACAGGCATCTGAATGGTACAATATTCCTGGCATCTGAATGGCACAATATTACAGGCATCTGACTGGCACAATATTACAGGCATCTGACTGGCACAATATTCCTGGTATCTGAATGGCACAATATTACTATTCTCTGAATGGAACAATATTACTGGCATCTGACTGGCACAATATTCCTGGGCTCTGAATGGTACAATATTACAGGCATCTCACTGGCACAATATTACTGGCATCTGACTGGCACAATATTACAGGCATCTGAATGGTACAATATTCTCGGTATCTGAATGACACAATATTACAGGCATCTAAATAGCACAATATTACAGGCATCCGACTGGCACAATATTACAGGCATCTAAATGGTACAATATTACAGGCACCTAACTGGCACAATATTACAGGCATCTGACTGGCACAATATTACAGGAATCTGAATAATACAATATTCCCGGTATATGAATGGCACAAGATTACTGGCATCTGACTGAGATAATATAACAGGCATCTAAATAGTACAATATTACAGGCACCTGACTGGCACAATATTACGTGCATCTGACTGGCACAATATTACTGGCATCTGACTGGCACAATATTACAGGCATCTGACTGGCACAATATTCCTGGTATCTGACTAGCACAATATTCCTGGTATCTGACTGGCACAATATTCCTGGTGTTTGAATGGCACAATATTACTGGCATCTGACTGGCACAATATTATAGGCATCTGACTGCCATAATATTATAGGCATCTAAATGGTACAATATTACTGGCATCTGACTGGCATAATATTACAGGCATCTGAATGGTACAATATTACTGGCATCTAAATGGCACAACAATTATGGCATCTTAATGGTACAATAATACTGGTATCTAACTGGCACAATATTCCTGGTATCTGACTGGAACAATATTACAGGCATCTGAATGGTATAATATTCCCGGTATCTGAATGGCACAATATTATTGGCATCTGACTGGCACAATATTACAGGCATCTGAATGGCACAATATTACAGGCATCCGACTGGCTCAATATTGCAGGCATCTGAATGGTACAATATTGCAGGCATCTGACTGGCACAATATTACTGACATCTGACTGGCACAATATTACTGGCATCTGATTGGCAAAATATTACAGGCATCTGAATGGCACAATATTACAGGCATCTGACTGGCACAATATTCCTGGTATCTTACTTGCACAATATTCCTGGTGTTTGAGTGGCACAATATTACTGGCATCTGACTGGCATAATATTATAGGCATCTGAATGGTACAATATTACTGGCATCTGACTGGCATAATATTACAGGCATCTGAATGGTACAATATTACTGGAATCTGAATGGCACAATAATTATGGCATCTTAATGGTACAATAATACTGGTATCTTAATCGGCAAATTGGCTGGGGCTTCGTAATTGTACAATATTTCTGGTATCTGAATGGCACAATTATACTGGCATCTGAATGGCACAATATTACTGGTATCTGAGTGACACAATATTACTTGCATCTGAATGGCACAATATTACTGGCATCTGAATGGCACAATATTACTGGCATCGGAATGGCACAATATTACTGGCATCTGACTGGCACAATATTACAGGCATCATAAACAGTACAATATTCCTGGCATCTGAATGGCACAATATTACAGGCATCTGACTGGCACAATATTACAGGCATCTGACTGGCACAATATTCCTGGTATCTGAATGGCGCAATATTACTATTCTCTGAATGGAACAATATTACTGGCATCTGACTGGCACAATATTCCTGGGCTCTGAATGGTACAATATTACTGGTATCTGAATGGCACAATAATACTGGCATCTGAATGGCACACTATTACTGGCATCTGACTGACACAATATTACAGGCATCTGACTGGCACGCTATTACTGGCATCTGACTGACACAGTATTACAGGCAATCGAATGGTACAATATTCCTGGCATCTGACTGGCACAATATTACAGTCATCTGACTGGCACGCTATTACTGGCATCTGACTGGCACAATATTACAGGCATCTGAATGGTACAATATTCTCAGTATCTGAATTACACAATATTACAGGAATCTAAATAGCACAATATTACAGGCATCGGACTGACACAATATTACAGGCATCTGACTGGCACAATATTACAGGCATCTGAATGGTACAATATTAAAGGCATCTGACTGGCACAATATTACTGGCATCTGACTGGCACAATATTACAGGCATCTGACTGGCACAATATTATTGGCATCTGACTGGCAAAATATTACAGGCATCTGAATGGCACAATATTGCAGGCATCTGAATGGTACAATATTGCAGGCATCTGAATGGTACAATATTACAGGCATCTGACTGGCACAATATTCCTGGTATCTGACTGGCACAATATTCCTGGTGTTTGAATGGCACAATATTACTGGCATCTGACTGGCACAATATTATAGGCATCTGACTGCCATAATATTATAGGCATCTGAATGGTACAATATTGCTGGCATCTGACTGGCATAATATTACAGGCATCTGAATGGTACAATATTACTGGCATCTGAATGGCACAACAATTATGGCATCTTAATGGTACAATAATACTGGTGTCTAACTGGCACAATATTCCTGGTATATGACTGGCACAATATTACAGGCATCTGAATGGTATAATATTCCCGGTATCTGAATGGCACAATATTACTGGCATCTGACTGGCACAATATTACAGGCATCTGAATGGCACAATATTACAGGCATCCGACTGGCTCAATATTGCAGGCATCTGAATGGTACAATATTGCAGGCATCTGACTGGCACAATATTACTGGCATCTGACTGGCACAATATTACAGGCATCTGACTAACACAATATTACAGGCATCTGACTGGCACAATATTACAGGCATCTGAATGGTACAATATTACAGGCATCTGACTGGCACAATATTACTGGTATCTGACTGGCACAATATTACAGGCATCTGACTGGCACAATATTACTGGCATCTGACTGGCAAAATATTACAGGCATCTGAATGGCACAATATTACAGGCATCCGACTGGCTCAATATTGCAGGCATCTGAATGGTACAATATTGCAGGCATCTGACTGGCACAATATTACTGGCATCTGACTGGCACAATATTACAGGCATCTGACTGACACAATATTACAGGCATCTGACTGGCACAATATTACAGGCATCTGAATGGTACAATATTACAGGCATCTGACTGGCACAATATTACTGGTATCTGACTGGCACAATATTACAGGCATCTGACTGGCACAATATTCCTGGTATCTGACTGGCACAATATTCCTGGTGTTTGAATGGCACAATATTACTGGCATCTGACTGCCACAATATTATAGGCATCTGACTGGCATAATATTATAGGCATCTGAATGGTACAATATTACTGGCATCTGACTGGCATAATATTACAGGCATCTGAATGGTACAATATTACTGGCATCTGAATGGCACAACAATTATGGCATCTTAATGGTACAATAATACTGGTATCTAACTGGCACAATATTCCTGGTATCTGACTGGCACAATATTACTGGCATCTGACTGGCACAATATTACAGGCATCTGAATGGCACAATATTACAGGCAATCGACTGGCTCAATATTGCAGGCATCTGAATGGTACAATATTGCAGGCATCTGACTGGCTCATTATTACTGGCATCTGACTGGCACAATATTACAGGCATCTGACTGGCACAATATTACTGGCATCTGACTGGCACAATATTACAGGCATCTGAATGGTACAATATTACTGGTATCTGAATGACACAATATTACAGGCATCTGAATGGTACAATATTGCAGACATCTGACTGTAACAATATTACTGGCATCTGACTGGCACAAAATTACAGGCATCTGACTTGCACAATATTACTGGCATCTGACTTGCACAATATTACTGGCATCTGAGTGACACAATATTACTGGCATCTGAATGGCACAATATTACTGGCATCTGAATGGCACAATATTACTGGCATCTGACTGGCACAATATTACAGGCATCTGAATGGTACAATATTCCTGGCATCTGAATGGCACAATATTACAGGCATTTGAATGGCACAATATTACAGGCATCTGACTGGCACAATATTACAGGCATCTGAATGGCACAATATTACAGGCAATCGACTGGCTCAATATTGCAGGCATCTGAATGGTACAATATTGCAGGCATCTGACTGGCTCATTATTACTGGCATCTGACTGGCACAATATTATAGGCATCTGACTGGCACAATATTACTGGCATCTGACTGGCACAATATTACAGGCATCTGAATGGTACAATATTACCGGTATCTGAATGACACAATATTACAGGCATCTGAATGGTACAATATTGCAGGCATCTGACTGTAACAATATTACTGGCATCTGACTGGCACAATATTACAGGCATCTGACTTGCACAATATTACTGGCATCTGACTTGCACAATATTACTGGCATCTGAGTGACACAATATTACTGGCATCTGAATGGCACAATATTACTGGCATCTGAATGGCACAATATTACTGGCATCTGAATGGCACAATATTACTGGCATCTGACTGGCACAATATTACAGGCATCTGAATGGTACAATATTCCTGGCATCTGAATGGCACAATATTACAGGCATCTGAATGGCACAATATTACAGGCATCTGACTGGCACAATATTACAGGCATCTCACTGGCACAATATTCCTGGTATCTGAATGTCACAATATTACTATTCTCTGAATGGAACAATATTACTGGCATCTGACTGGCACAATATTCCTGGGCTCTGAATGGTACAATATTACTGGTATCTGAATGGCACAATATTGCAGGCATCTGAATGGTACAATATTACAGGCATCTGACTGGCACAATATTCCTGGTATCTGACTGGCACAACAATTATGGCATCTTAATGGTACAATAATACTGGTATCTAACTGGCACAATATTCCTGGTATCTGACTGGCACAATGTTACAGGCATCTGAATGGTATAATATTCCCGGTATCTGAATGGCACAATATTACTGGCATCTGACTGGCACAATATTACAGGCATCTGAATGGCACAATATTACAGGCATCCGACTGGCTCAATATTGCAGGCATCTGAATGGTACAATATTGCAGGCATCTGACTGGCACAATATTACTGGCATCTGACTGGCACAATATTACAGGCATCTGACTGGCACAATATTACTGGCATCTGATTGGCACAATATTACAGGCATCTGAATGGTACAATATTACTGGCATCTGAATGACACAATAATTATGGCATCTTAATGGTACAATAATACTGGTATCTTAATCGGCAAATTGGCTGGGGCTTCGTAATTGTACAATAATTCTGGTATCTGAATGGCACAATAATACTGGCATCTGAATGGCACAATATTACTGGTATCTGAGTGACACAATATTACTGGCATCTGAATGGCACAATATTACTGGCATCTAAATGGCACAATATTACTGGCATCTGACTGGCACAATATTACAGGCATCTGAATGGTACAATATTCCTGGCATCTGAATGGCACAATATTACAGGCATCTGACTGGCACAATATTACAGGCATCTGACTGGCACAATATTCCTGGTATCTGAATGGCACAATATTACTATTCTCTGAATGGAACAATATTACTGGCATCTGACTGGCACAATATTCCTGGGCTCTGAATGGTACAATATTACAGGCATCTGACTGGCACAATATTACTGGCATCTGACTGGCACAATATTACAGGCATCTGAATGGTACAATATTCTCGGTATCTGAATGACACAATATTACAGGCATCTAAATAGCACAATATTACAGGCATCCGACTGGCACAATATTACAGGCATCTAAATGGTACAATATTACAGGAACCTAACTGGCACAATATTACAGGCATCTGACTGGCACAATATTACAGGAATCTGAATAATACAATATTCCCGGTATATGAATGGCACAAGATTACTGGCATCTGACTGAGATAATATAACAGGCATCTAAATGGTACAATATTACAGGCACCTGACTGGCACAATATTACGTGCATCTGACTGGCACAATATTACTGGCATCTGACTGGCACAATATTACAGGCATCTGACTGGCACAATATTCCTGGTATCTGACTAGCACAATATTCCTGGTATCTGACTAGCACAATATTCCTGGTATCTGACTGGCACAATATTCCTGGTGTTTGAATGGCACAATATTACTGGCATCTGACTGGCACAATATTATAGGCATCTGACTGCCATAATATTATAGGCATCTAAATGGTACAATATTACTGGCATCTGACTGGCATAATATTACAGGCATCTGAATGGTACAATATTACTGGCATCTGAATGGCACAACAATTATGGCATCTTAATGGTACAATAATACTGGTATCTAACTGGCACAATATTCCTGGTATCTGACTGGCACAATATTACAGGCATCTGAATGGTATAATATTCCCGGTATCTGAATGGCACAATATTGCTGGCATCTGACTGGCACAATATTACAGGCATCTGAATGGCACAATATTACAGGCATCCGACTGGCTCAATATTGCAGGCATCTGAATGGTACAATATTGCAGGCATCTGACTGGCACAATATTACTGGCATCTGACTGGCACAATATTACAGGCATCTGACTGGCACAATATTACTGACATCTGACTGGCACAATATTACAGGCAACTGAATGGTACAATATTCCCGGTATCTGAATGACACAATATTACAGGCATCTGAATGGTACGATATTGCAGGCATCTGACTGTAACAATATTACTGGCATCTGACTGGCACAATATTACAGGCATCTGACTTGCACAATATTACTGGCATCTGACTTGCACAATATTACTGGCATCTGAGTGACACAATATTACTGGCATCTGAATGGCACAATATTACTGGCATCTGAATGGCACAATATTACTGGCATCTGAATGGCACAATATTACTGGCATCTGACTGGCACAATATTACAGGCATCTGAATGGTACAATATTCCTGGCATCTGAATGGCACAATATTACAGGCATCTGAATGGCACAATATTACAGGCATCTGACTGGCACAATATTACAGGCATCTCACTGGCACAATATTCCTGGTATCTGAATGGCACAATATTACTATTCTCTGAATGGAACAATATTACTGGCATCTGACTGGCACAATATTCCTGGGCTCTGAATGGTACAATATTACTGGTATCTGAATGGCACAATATTGCAGGCATCTGAATGGTACAATATTACAGGCATCTGACTGGCACAATATTCCTGGTATCTGACTGGCACAACAATTATGGCATCTTAATGGTACAATAATACTGGTATCTAACTGGCACAATATTCCTGGTATCTGACTGGCACAATGTTACAGGCATCTGAATGGTATAATATTCCCAGTATCTGAATGGCACAATATTACTGGCATCTGACTGGCACAATATTACAGGCATCTGAATGGCACAATATTACAGGCATCCGACTGGCTCAATATTGCAGGCATCTGAATGGTACAATATTGCAGGCATCTGACTGGCACAATATTACTGCATCTGACTGGCACAATATTACAGGCATCTGACTGGCACAATATTACTGGCATCTGATTGGCACAATATTACAGGCATCTGAATGGTACAATATTACTGGCATCTGAATGACACAATAATTATGGCATCTTAATGGTACAATAATACTGGTATCTTAATCGGCAAATTGGCTGGGGCTTCGTAATTGTACAATAATTCTGGTATCTGAATGGCACAATAATACTGGCATCTGAATGGCACAATATTACTGGTATCTGAGTGACACAATATTACTGGCATCTGAATGGCACAATATTACTGGCATCTAAATGGCACAATATTACTGGCATCTGACTGGCACAATATTACAGGCATCTGAATGGTACAATATTCCTGGCATCTGAATGGCACAATATTACAGGCATCTGACTGGCACAATATTACAGGCATCTGACTGGCACAATATTCCTGGTATCTGAATGGCACAATATTACTATTCTCTGAATGGAACAATATTACTGGCATCTGACTGGCACAATATTCCTGGGCTCTGAATGGTACAATATTACAGGCATCTCACTGGCACAATATTACTGGCATCTGACTGGCACAATATTACAGGCATCTGAATGGTACAATATTCTCGGTATCTGAATGACACAATATTACAGGCATCTAAATAGCACAATATTACAGGCATCCGACTGGCACAATATTACAGGCATCTAAATGGTACAATATTACAGGCACCTAACTGGCACAATATTACAGGCATCTGACTGGCACAATATTACAGGAATCTGAATAATACAATATTCCCGGTATATGAATGGCACAAGATTACTGGCATCTGACTGAGATAATATAACAGGCATCTAAATAGTACAATATTACAGGCACCTGACTGGCACAATATTACGTGCATCTGACTGGCACAATATTACTGGCATCTGACTGGCACAATATTACAGGCATCTGACTGGCACAATATTCCTGGTATCTGACTAGCACAATATTCCTGGTATCTGACTGGCACAATATTCCTGGTGTTTGAATGGCACAATATTACTGGCATCTGACTGGCACAATATTATAGGCATCTGACTGCCATAATATTATAGGCATCTAAATGGTACAATATTACTGGCATCTGACTGGCATAATATTACAGGCATCTGAATGGTACAATATTACTGGCATCTAAATGGCACAACAATTATGGCATCTTAATGGTACAATAATACTGGTATCTAACTGGCACAATATTCCTGGTATCTGACTGGAACAATATTACAGGCATCTGAATGGTATAATATTCCCGGTATCTGAATGGCACAATATTATTGGCATCTGACTGGCACAATATTACAGGCATCTGAATGGCACAATATTACAGGCATCCGACTGGCTCAATATTGCAGGCATCTGAATGGTACAATATTGCAGGCATCTGACTGGCACAATATTACTGGCATCTGACTGGCACAATATTACAGGCATCTGACTGGCACAATATTACTGACATCTGACTGGCACAATATTACAGGCATCTGAATGGTACAATATTCCCGGTATCTGAATGACACAATATTACAGGCATCTGAATGGTACGATATTGCAGGCATCTGACTGTAACAATATTACTGGCATCTGACTGGCACAATATTACAGGCATCTGACTTGCACAATATTACTGGCATCTGACTTGCACAATATTACTGGCATCTGAGTGACACAATATTACTGGCATCTGAATGGCACAATATTACTGGCATCTGAATGGCACAATATTACTGGCATCTGACTGGCACAATATTACAGGCATCTGAATGGTACAATATTCTCGGTATCTGAATGACACAATATTACAGGCATCTGAATAGCACAATATTAAAGGCATCCGACTGGCACAATATTACAGGCATCTAAATGGTACAATATTACAGGCACCTGACTGGCACAATATTACGTGCATCTGACTGGCACAATATTACTGGCATCTGACTGGCACAATATTACAGGCATCTGACTGGAACAATATTCCTGGTATCTTACTTGCACAATATTCCTGGTGTTTGAGTGGCACACTATTACTGGCATCTGACTGGCACAATATTATAGGCATCTGACTGCCATAATATTATAGGCATCTGAATGGTACAATATTACTGGCATCTGACTGGCATAATATTACAGGCATCTGAATGGTACAATATTACTGGCATCTGAATGGCACAATAATTATGGCATCTTAATGGTACAATAATACTGGTATCTTAATCGGCAAATTGGCTGGGGCTTCGTAATTGTACAATAATTCTGGTATCTGAATGGCACAATAATACTGGCATCTGAATGGCACAATATTACTGGTATCTGAGTGACACAATATTACTGGCATCTGAATGGCACAATATTACTGGCATCTGAATGGCACAATATTACTGGCATCTGACTGGCACAATATTACAGGCATCTGAATGGTACAATATTCCTGGCATCTGAATGGCACAATATTACAGGCATCTGACTGGCACAATATTACAGGCATCTGACTGGCACAATATTCCTGGTATCTGAATGGCACAATATTACTATTCTCTGAATTGAACAATATTACTGGAATCTGACTGGCACAATATTCCTGGGCTCTGAATGGTACAATATTACAGGCATCTGACTGGCACAATATTACTGGCATCTGACTGGCACAATATTACAGGCATCTGAATGCTACAATATTCTCGGTATCTGAATGACACAATATTACAGGCATCTGAATAGCACAATATTACAGGCATCCGACTGGCACAATATTACAGGGATCTAAATGGTACAATATTACAGGCACCTAACTGGCACAATATTACAGGCATCTGACTGGCACAATATTACAGGAATCTGAATAATACAATATTCCCGGTATATGAATGGCACAATATTACTGGCATCTGACTGGGATAATATTACAGGCATCTAAATGGTACAATATTACAGGCATCTGACTGGCACAATATTACTGGCATCTGACTGGCACAATATTCCTGGGCTCTGAATGGTACAATATTACTGGTATCTGAATGGCACAATAATACTGGCATCTGAATGGCACACTATTACTGGCATCTGACTGACACAATATTATAGGCAATCGAATGGTACAATATTCCTGGCATCTGACTGGCACAATATTACAGGCATCTGACTGGCACGCTATTACTGGCATCTGACTGGCACAATATTACAGGCATCTGAATGGTACAATATTCTCGGTATCTGAATGACACAATATTACAGGAATCTGAATAGCACAATATTACAGGCATCGGACTGACACAATATTAAAGGCATCTGACTGGCACAATATTACAGGCATCTGAATGGTACAATATTACAGGCATCTGACTGGCACAATATTACTGGCATCTGACTGGCACAATATTACAGGCATCTGACTGGCACAATATTACTGCCATCTGACTGGCAAAATATTACAGGCGTCTGAATGGCACAATATTACAGGCATCCGACTGGCACAATATTGCAGGCATCTGAATGGTACAATATTGAAGGCATCTGAATGGTACAATATTACAGGCATCTGACTGGCACAATATTCCTGGTATCTGACTGGCACAATATTCCTGGTATTTTAATGGCACAATATTACTGGCATCTGACTGGCACAATATTATAGGCATCTGACTGCCATAATATTATAGGCATCTGAATGGTACAATATTACTGGCATCTGACTGTCATAATATTACAGGCATCTGAATGGTACAATATTACTGGCATCTGAATGGCACAACAATTATGGCATTTTAATGGTACAATAATACTGGTATCTAACTGGCACAATATTCCTGGTATCTGACTGGCACAATATTACAGGCATCTGAATGGTATAATATTCCCGGTATCTGAATGGCACAATATTACTGGCATCTGACTGGCACAATATTACAGGCATCTGAATGGCACAATATTACAGGCATCCGACTGGCTCAATATTGCAGGCATCTGAATGGTACAATATTGCAGGCATCTGACTGGCACAATATTACTGGCATCTGACTGGCACAATATTACAGGCATCTGACTGGCACAATATTACTGGCATCTGACTGGCACAATATTACAGGCATCTGAATGGTACAATATTCCCGGTATCTGAATGACACAATATTACAGGCATCTGAATGGTACAATATTGCAGGCATCTGACTGTAACAATATTACTGGCATCTGACTGTAACAATATTACTGGCATCTGACTTGCACAATATTACTGGCATCTGAGTGACACAATATTACTGGCATCTGAATGGCACAATATTACTGGCATGTGAATGGCACAATATTACTGGCATCTGAATGGCACAATATTATAGGCATCTGAATGGTACAATATTCCTGGCATCTGAATGGCACAATATTACAGGCATCTTAATGGCACAATATTACAGGCATCTGACTGGCACAATATTACAGACATCTGACTGGCACAATATTCCTGGTATCTGAATGGCACAATATTACTATTCTCTGAATGGAACAATATTACTGGCATCTGACTGGCACAATATTCCTGGGCTCTGAATGTTACAATATTACTGGTATCTGAATGGCACAATAATACTGGCATCTGAATGGCACACTATTACTGGCATCTGACTGACACAATATTACAGGCAATCGAATGGTACAATATTCCTGGCATCTGACTGGCACAATATTACAGTCATCTGACTGGCACGCTATTACTGGCATCTGACTGGCACAATATTACAGGCATCTGAATGGTACAATATTCTCAGTATATGAATTACACAATATTACAGGAATCTAAATAGCACAATATTACAGGCATCGGACTGACACAATATTATAGGCATCTGACTGGCACAATATTACAGGCATCTGAATGGTACAATATTACAGGCATCTGACTGGCACAATATTACTGGCATCTGACTGGCACAATATTACAGGCATCTGAATGGCACAATATTACAGGCATCCGACTGGCACAATATTGCAGGCATCCGACTGGCACAATATTGCAGGCATCTGAATGGTACAATATTGCAGGCATCTGAATGGTACAATATTACAGGCATCTGACTGGCACAATATTCCTGGTATCTGACTGGCACAATATTCCTGGTGTTTGAATGGCACAATATTACTGGCATCTGACTGGCACAATATTATAGGCATCTGACTGCCATAATATTATAGGCATCTGAATGGTACAATATTACTGGCATCTGACCGGCATAATATTACAGGCATCTGAATGGTACAATATTACTGGCATCTGAATGGCACAATAATTATGGCATCTTAATGGTACAATAATACTGGTATCTTAATCGGCAAATTGGCTGGGGCTTCGTAATTGTACAATAATTCTGGTATCTGAATGGCACAATAATACTGGCATCTGAATGGCACAATATTACTGGTATCTGAGTGACACAATATTACTGGCATCTGAATGGCACAATATTACTGGCATCTGAATGGCACAATATTACTGGCATCTGACTGGCACAATATTACAGGCATCTGAATGGTACAATATTCCTGGCATCTGAATGGCACAATATTACAGGCATCTTAATGGCACAATATTACAGGCATCTGACTGGCACAATATTACAGACATCTGACTGGCACAATATTCCTGGTATCTGAATGGCACAATATTACTATTCTCTGAATGGAACAATATTACTGGCATCTGACTGTAACAATATTACTGGCATCTGACTTGCACAATATTACTGGCATCTGAGTGACACAATATTACTGGCATCTGAATGGCACAATATTACTGGCATGTGAATGGCACAATATTACTGGCATCTGAATGGCACAATATTATAGGCATCTGAATGGTACAATATTCCTGGCATCTGAATGGCACAATATTACAGGCATCTTAATGGCACAATATTACAGGCATCTGACAGGCACAATATTACAGACATCTGACTGGCACAATATTCCTGGTATCTGAATGGCACAATATTACTATTCTCTGAATGGAACAATATTACTGGCATCTGACTGGCACAATATTCCTGGGCTCTGAATGTTACAATATTACTGGTATCTGAATGGCACAATAATACTGGCATCTGAATGGCACACTATTACTGGCATCTGACTGACACAATATTACAGGCAATCGAATGGTACAATATTCCTGGCATCTGACTGGCACAATATTACAGTCATCTGACTGGCACGCTATTACTGGCATCTGACTGGCACAATATTACAGGCATCTGAATGGTACAATATTCTCAGTATATGAATTACACAATATTACAGGAATCTAAATAGCACAATATTACAGGCATCGGACTGACACAATATTACAGGCATCTGACTGGCACAATATTACAGGCATCTGAATGGTACAATATTACAGGCATCTGACTGGCACAATATTACTGGCATCTGACTGGCACAATATTACAGGCATCTGAATGGCACAATATTACAGGCATCCGACTGGCACAATATTGCAGGCATCCGACTGGCACAATATTGCAGGCATCTGAATGGTACAATATTGCAGGCATCTGAATGGTACAATATTACAGGCATCTGACTGGCACAATATTCCTGGTATCTGACTGGCACAATATTCCTGGTGTTTGAATGGCACAATATTACTGGCATCTGACTGGCACAATATTATAGGCATCTGACTGCCATAATATTATAGGCATCTGAATGGTACAATATTACTGGCATCTGACTGGCATAATATTACAGGCATCTGAATGGTACAATATTACTGGCATCTGAATGGCACAACAATTATGGCATCTTAATGGTACAATAATACTGGTATCTAACTGGCACAATATTCCTGGTATCTGACTGGCACAATATTACAGGCATCTGAATGGTATAATATTCCCGGTATCTGAATGGCACAATATTACTGGCATCTGACTGGCACAATATTACAGGCATCTGAATGGCACAATATTACAGGCATCCGACTGGCTCAATATTGCAGGCATCTGAATGGTACAATATTGCAGGCATCTGACTGGCACAATATTACTGGCATCTGACTGGCACAATATTACAGGCATCTGACTGACACAATATTACAGGCATCTGACTGGCACAATATTACAGGCATCTGAATGGTACAATATTACAGGCATCTGACTGGCACAATATTACTGGCATCTGACTGGCACAATATTACAGGCATCTGACTGGCACAATATTACTGGCATCTGACTGGCAAAATATTACAGGCATCTGAATGGCACAATTTTACAGGCATCCGACTGGCTCAATATTGCAGGCATCTGAATGGTACAATATTGCAGGCATCTGAATGGTACAATATTACAGGCATCTGACTGGCACAATATTCCTGGTATCTGACTGGCACAATATTCCTGGTGTTTGAATGGCACAATATTACTGGCATCTGACTGCCACAATATTATAGGCATCTGACTGGCATAATATTATAGGCATCTGAATGGTACAATATTACTGGCATCTGAATGGCACAACAATTATGGCATCTTAATGGTACAATAATACTGGTATCTAACTGGCACAATATTCCTGGTATCTGACTGGCACAATATTACAGGCATCTGAATGGTATAATATTCCCGGTATCTGAATGGCACAATATTACTGGCATCTGACTGGCACAATATTACAGGCATCTGAATGGCACAATATTACAGGCATCCGACTGGCTCAATATTGCAGGCATCTGAATGGTACAATATTGCAGGCATCTGACTGGCACAATATTACTGGCATCTGACTGGCACAATATTACAGGCATCTGACTGGCACAATATTACTGGCATCTGACTGGCACAATATTACAGGCATCTGAATGGTACAATATTACCGGTATCTGAATGACACAATATTACAGGCATCTGAATGGTACAATATTACTGGCATCTGACTGGCATAATATTACAGGCATCTGAATGGTACAATATTACTGGCATCTGAATGGCACAACAATTATGGCATCTTAATGGTACAATAATACTGGTATCTAACTGGCACAATATTCCTGGTATCTGACTGGCACAATATTACAGGCATCTGAATGGTATAATATTCCCGGTATCTGAATGGCACAATATTACTGGCATCTGACTGGCACAATATTACAGGCATCTGAATGGCACAATATTACAGGCATCCGACTGGCTCAATATTGCAGGCATCTGAATGGTACAATATTGCAGGCATCTGACTGGCACAATATTACTGGCATCTGACTGGCACAATATTACAGGCATCTGACTGACACAATATTACAGGCATCTGACTGGCACAATATTACAGGCATCTGAATGGTACAATATTACAGGCATCTGACTGGCACAATATTACTGGCATCTCACTGGCACAATATTACAGGCATCTGACTGGCACAATATTACTGGCATCTGACTGGCAAAATATTACAGGCATCTGAATGGCACAATTTTACAGGCATCCGACTGGCACAATATTGCAGGCATCTGAATGGTACAATATTGCAGGCATCTGAATGGTACAATATTACAGGCATCTGACTGGCACAATATTCCTGGTATCTGACTGGCACAATATTCCTGGTGTTTGAATGGCACAATATTACTGGCATCTGACTGCCACAATATTATAGGCATCTGACTGGCATAATATTATAGGCATCTGAATGGTACAATATTACTGGCATCTGAATGGCACAACAATTATGGCATCTTAATGGTACAATAATACTGGTATCTAACTGGCACAATATTCCTGGTATCTGACTGGCACAATATTACAGGCATCTGAATGGTATAATATTCCCGGTATCTGAATGGCTCAATATTACTGGCATCTGACTGGCACAATATTACAGGCATCTGAATGTCACAATATTACAGGCATCCGACTGGCTCAATATTGCAGGCATCTGAATGGTACAATATTGCAGGCATCTGACTGGCACAATATTACTGGCATCTGACTGGCACAATATTACAGGCATCTGACTGGCACAATATTACTGGCATCTGACTGGCACAATATTCCAGGCATCTGAATGGTACAATATTCTCGGTATCTGAATGACACAATATTACAGGCATCTGAATAGCACAATATTACAGGCATCCGACTGGCACAATATTACAGGCATCTAAATGGTACAATATTACAGGCACCTGACTGGCACAATATTACGTGCATCTGACTGGCACAATATTACTGGCATCTGACTGGCACAATATTACAGGCATCTGACTGGAACAATATTCCTGGTATCTTACTTGCACAATATTCCTGGTGTTTGAGTGGCACACTATTACTGGCATCTGACTGGCACAATATTATAGGCATCTGACTGCCATAATATTATAGGCATCTGAATGGTACAATATTACTGGCATCTGACTGGCATAATATTACAGGCATCTGAATGGTACAATATTACTGGCATCTGAATGGCACAATAATTATGGCATCTTAATGGTACAATAATACTGGTATCTTAATCGGCAAATTGGCTGGGGCTTCGTAATTGTACAATAATTCTGGTATCTGAATGGCACAATAATACTGGCATCTGAATGGCACAATATTACTGGTATCTGAGTGACACAATATTACTGGCATCTGAATGGCACAATATTACTGGCATCTGAATGGCACAATATTACTGGCATCTGACTGGCACAATATTACAGGCATCTGAATGGTACAATATTCCTGGCATCTGAATGGCACAATATTACAGGCATCTGACTGGCACAATATTACAGGCATCTGACTGGCACAATATTCCTGGTATCTGAATGTCACAATATTACTATTCTCTGAATGGAACAATATTACTGGAATCTGACTGGCACAATATTCCTGGGCTCTGAATGGTACAATATTACAGGCATCTGACTGGCACAATATTACTGGCATCTGACTGGCACAATATTACAGGCATCTGAATGCTACAATATTCTCGGTATCTGAATGACACAATATTACAGGCATCTGAATAGCACAATATTACAGGCATCCGACTGGCACAATATTACAAGGATCTAAATGGTACAATATTACAGGCACCTAACTGGCACAATATTACAGGCATCTGACTGGCACAATATTACAGGAATCTGAATAATACAATATTCCCGGTATATGAATGGCACAATATTACTGGCATCTGACTGGGATAATATTACAGGCATCTAAATGGTACAATATTACAGGCATCTGACTGGCACAATATTACTGGCATCTGACTGGCACAATATTCCTGGGCTCTGAATGGTACAATATTACTGGTATCTGAATGGCACAATAATACTGGCATCTGAATGGCACACTATTACTGGCATCTGACTGACACAATATTATAGGCAATCGAATGGTACAATATTCCTGGCATCTGACTGGCACAATATTACAGGCATCTGACTGGCACGCTATTACTGGCATCTGACTGGCACAATATTACAGGCATCTGAATGGTACAATATTCTCGGTATCTGAATGACACAATATTACAGAAATCTGAATAGCACAATATTACAGGCATCGGACTGACACAATATTAAAGGCATCTGACTGGCACAATATTACAGGCATCTGAATGGTACAATATTACAGGCATCTGACTGGCACAATATTACTGGCATCTGACTGGCACAATATTACTGGCATCTGACTGGCACAATATTACAGGCATCTGACTGGCACGCTATTACTGGCATCTGACTGGCACAATATTACAGGCATCTGAATGGTACAATATTCTCGGTATCTGAATGACACAATATTACAGGAATCTGAATAGCACAATATTACAGGCATCGGACTGACACAATATTAAAGGCATCTGACTGGCACAATATTACAGGCATCTAAATGGTACAATATTACAGGCACCTAACTGGCACAATATTACAGGCATCTGAATGGCACAATATTACAGGAATCTGAATAATACAATATTCCCGGTATATGAATGGCACAATATTACTGGCTTCTGACTGGGATAATATTACAGGCATCTAAATGGTACAATATTACAGGCATCTGACTGGCACAATATTACTGGCATCTGACTGGCACAATATTCCTGGGCTCTGAATGGTACAATATTACTGGTATCTGAATGGCACAATAATACTGGCATCTGAATGGCACACTATTACTGGCATCTGACTGACACAATATTATAGGCAATCGAATGGTACAATATTCCTGGCATCTGACTGGCACAATATTACAGGCATCTGACTGGCACGCTATTACTGGCATCTGACTGGCACAATATTACAGGCATCTGAATGGTACAATATTCTCGGTATCTGAATGACACAATATTACAGGAATCTGAATAGCACAATATTACAGGCATCGGACTGACACAATATTAAAGGCATCTGACTGGCACAATATTACAGGCATCTGAATGGTACAATATTACAGGCATCTGACTGGCACAATATTACTGGCATCTGACTGGCACAATATTACAGGCATCTGACTGGCACAATATTACTGCCATCTGACTGGCAAAATATTACAGGCGTCTGAATGGCACAATATTACAGGCATCCGACTGGCACAATATTGCAGGCATCTGAATGGTACAATATTGAAGGCATCTGAATGGTACAATATTACAGGCATCTGACTGGCACAATATTCCTGGTATCTGACTGGCACAATATTCCTGGTATTTTAATGGCACAATATTACTGGCATCTGACTGGCACAATATTATAGGCATCTGACTGCCATAATATTATAGGCATCTGAATGGTACAATATTACTGGCATCTGACTGTCATAATATTACAGGCATCTGAATGGTACAATATTACTGGCATCTGAATGGCACAACAATTATGGCATTTTAATGGTACAATAATACTGGTATCTAACTGGCACAATATTCCTGGTATCTGACTGGCACAATATTACAGGCATCTGAATGGTATAATATTCCCGGTATCTGAATGGCACAATATTACTGGCATCTGACTGGCACAATATTACAGGCATCTGAATGGCACAATATTACAGGCATCCGACTGGCTCAATATTGCAGGCATCTGAATGGTACAATATTGCAGGCATCTGACTGGCACAATATTACTGGCATCTGACTGGCACAATATTACAGGCATCTGACTGGCACAATATTACTGGCATCTGACTGGCACAATATTACAGGCATCTGAATGGTACAATATTCCCGGTATCTGAATGACACAATATTACAGGCATCTGAATGGTACAATATTGCACGCATCTGACTGTAACAATATTACTGGCATCTGACTGTAACAATATTACTGGCATCTGACTTGCACAATATTACTGGCATCTGAGTGACACAATATTACTGGCATCTGAATGGCACAATATTACTGGCATGTGAATGGCACAATATTACTGGCATCTGAATGGCACAATATTATAGGCATCTGAATGGTACAATATTCCTGGCATCTGAATGGCACAATATTACAGGCATCTTAATGGCACAATATTACAGGCATCTGACTGGCACAATATTACAGACATCTGACTGGCACAATATTCCTGGTATCTGAATGGCACAATATTACTATTCTCTGAATGGAACAATATTACTGGCATCTGACTGGCACAATATTCCTGGGCTCTGAATGTTACAATATTACTGGTATCTGAATGGCACAATAATACTGGCATCTGAATGGCACACTATTACTGGCATCTGACTGACACAATATTACAGGCAATCGAATGGTACAATATTCCTGGCATCTGACTGGCACAATATTACAGTCATCTGACTGGCACGCTATTACTGGCATCTGACTGGCACAATATTACAGGCATCTGAATGGTACAATATTCTCAGTATATGAATTACACAATATTACAGGAATCTAAATAGCACAATATTACAGGCATCGGACTGACACAATATTACAGGCATCCGACTGGCACAATATTGCAGGCATCTGAATGGTACAATATTGCAGGCATCTGAATGGTACAATATTACAGGCATCTGACTGGCACAATATTCCTGGTATCGGACTGGCACAATATTCCTGGTGTTTGAATGGCACAATATTACTGGCATCTGACTGGCACAATATTATAGGCATCTGACTGCCATAATATTATAGGCATCTGAATGGTACAATATTACTGGCATCTGACTGGCATAATATTACAGGCATCTGAATGATACAATATTACTGGCATCTGAATGGCACAACAATTATGGCATCTTAATGGTACAATAATACTGGTATCTAACTGGCACAATATTCCTGGTATCTGACTGGCACAATATTACAGGCATCTGAATGGTATAATATTCCCGGTATCTGAATGGCACAATATTACTGGCATCTGACTGGCACAATATTACAGGCATCTGAATGGCACAATATTACAGGCATCCGACTGGCTCAATATTGCAGGCATCTGAATGGTACAATATTGCAGGCATCTGACTGGCACAATATTACTGGCATCTGACTGGCACAATATTACAGGCATCTGACTGACACAATATTACAGGCATCTGACTGGCACAATATTACAGGCATCTGAATGGTACAATATTACAGGCATCTGACTGGCACAATATTACTGGCATCTGACTGGCACAATATTACAGGCATCTGACTGGCACAATATTACTGGCATCTGACTGGCAAAATATTACAGGCATCTGAATGGCACAATTTTACAGGCATCCGACTGGCACAATATTGCAGGCATCTGAATGGTACAATATTGCAGGCATCTGAATGGTACAATATTACAGGCATCTGACTGGCACAATATTCCTGGTATCTGACTGGCACAATATTCCTGGTGTTTGAATGGCACAATATTACTGGCATCTGACTGCCACAATATTATAGGCATCTGACTGGCATAATATTATAGGCATCTGAATGGTACAATATTACTGGCATCTGAATGGCACAACAATTATGGCATCTTAATGGTACAATAATACTGGTATCTAACTGGCACAATATTCCTGGTATCTGACTGGCACAATATTACAGGCATCTGAATGGTATAATATTCCCGGTATCTGAATGGCACAATATTACTGGCATCTGACTGGCACAATATTACAGGCATCTGAATGGCACAATATTACAGGCATCCGACTGGCTCAATATTGCAGGCATCTGAATGGTACAATATTGCAGGCATCTGACTGGCACAATATTACTGGCATCTGACTGGCACAATATTACAGGCATCTGACTGGCACAATATTACTGGCATCTGACTGGCACAATATTACAGGCATCTGAATGGTACAATATTACCGGTATCTGAATGACACAATATTACAGGCATCTGAATGGTACAATATTGCAGGCATCTGACTGTAACAATATTACTGGCATCTGACTGGCACAATATTACAGGCATCTGACTTGCACAATATTACTGGCATCTGACTTGCACAATATTACTGGCATCTGAGTGACACAATATTACTGGCATCTGAATGGCACAATATTACTGGCATCTGAATGGCACAATATTACTGGCATCTGACTGGCACAATATTACAGGCATCTGACTGACACAATATTACAGGCATCTGACTGACACAATATTACAGGCATCTGACTGGCACAATATTACAGGCATCTGAATGGTACAATATTACAGGCATCTGACTGGCACAATATTACAGGCATCTGAATGGTACAATATTACAGGCATCTGACTGGCACAATATTACTGGCATCTGACTGGCACAATATTACAGGCATCTGACTGGCACAATATTACTGGCATCTGACTGGCAAAATATTACAGGCATCTGAATGGCACAATATTACAGGCATCCGACTGGCACAATATTGCAGGCATCTGAATGGTACAATATTGCAGGCATCTGACTGGCACAATATTACTGGCATCTGACTGGCACAATATTACAGGCATCTGACTGGCACAATATTACTGGCATCTGACTGGCACAATATTACAGGCATCTGAATGGTACAATATTACCGGTATCTGAATGACACAATATTACAGGCATCTGAATGGTACAATATTGCAGGCATCTGACTGTAACAATATTACTGGCATCTGACTGGCACAATATTACAGGCATCTGACTGTAACAATATTACTGACATCTGACTTGCACAATATTACTGGCATCTGAGTGACACAATATTACTGGCATCTGAATGGCACAATATTACAGGCATCTGACTGACACAATATTACAGGCATCTGACTGACACAATATTACAGGCATCTGACTGGCACAATATTACAGGCATCTGAATGGTACAATATTACAGGCATCTGACTGGCACAATATTACAGGCATCTGAATGGTACAATATTACAGGCATCTGACTGGCACAATATTACTGGCATCTGACTGGCACAATATTACAGGCATCTGACTGGCACAATATTACTGGCATCTGACTGGCAAAATATTACAGGCATCTGAATGGCACAATATTACAGGCATCCGACTGGCACAATATTGCAGGCATCTGAATGGTACAATATTGCAGGCATCTGAATGGTACAATATTACAGGCATCTGACTGGCACAATATTACTGGCATCTGACTGGCAAAATATTACAGGCATCTGAATGGCACAATTTTACAGGCATCCGACTGGCACAATATTGCAGGCATCTGAATGGTACAATATTGCAGGCATCTGACTGGCACAATATTACAGGCATCTGACTGGCACAATATTACTGGCATCTGACTGGCAAAATATTACAGGCATCTGAATGGCACAATTTTACAGGCATCCGACTGGCACAATATTGCAGGCATCTGAATGGTACAATATTGCAGGCATCTGAATGGTACAATATTACAGGCATCTGACTGGCACAATATTCCTGGTATCTGACTGGCACAATATTCCTGGTGTTTGAATGGCACAATATTACTGTCATCTGACTGCCACAATATTATAGGCATCTGACTGGCATAATATTATAGGCATCTGAATGGTACAATATTACTGGCATCTGAATGGCACAACAATTATGGCATCTTAATGGTACAATAATACTGGTATCTAACTGGCACAATATTCCTGGTATCTGACTGGCACAATATTACAGGCATCTGAATGGTATAATATTCCCGGTATCTGAATGGCACAATATTACTGGCATCTGACTGGCACAATATTACATTCATCTGAATGGCACAATATTACAGGCATCCGACTGGCTCAATATTGCAGGCATCTGAATGGTACAATATTGCAGGCATCTGACTGGCACAATATTACTGGCATCTGACTGGCACAATATTACAGGCATCTGACTGGCACAATATTACTGGCATCTGACTGGCACAATATTACAGGCATCTGAATGGTACAATATTACCGGTATCTGAATGACACAATATTACAGGCATCTGAATGGTACAATTTTGCAGGCATCTGACTGTAACAATATTACTGGCATCTGACTGGCACAATATTACAGGCATCTGACTTGCACAATATTACTGGCATCTGAATGGCACAATATTACTGGCATCTGAATGGCACAATATTACTGGCATCTGACTGGCACAATATTACAGGCATCTGACTGACACAATATTACAGGCATCTGACTGGCACAATATTACAGGCATCTGAATGGTACAATATTACAGGCATCTGACTGGCACAATATTACAGGCATCTGAATGGTACAATATTACAGGCATCTGACTGGCACAATATTACTGGCATCTGACTGGCACAATATTACAGGCATCTGACTGGCACAATATTACTGGCATCTGACTGGCAAAATATTACAGGCATCTGAATGGCACAATATTACAGGCATCCGACTGGCACAATATTGCAGGCATCTGAATGGTACAATATTGCAGGCATCTGAATGGTACAATATTACAGGCATCTGACTGGCATAATATTACAGCCATCTGACTGGCACAATATTACTGCCATCTGACTGCCACAATATAACAGGCATCTGACTGGCACAATATTACTGGCATCTGAATGGCACAATATTCTAAGGCTCTGAATGGTACAAAATTACAGGCATTTGACTGGCACAATATTACTGGCATCGGACTGGCACAATTTTACATGCATCTGACTGGCACAATATTACAGGCATCGGAATGGTACAATATTCCTGGTATCTGAATGGCACAATATTACTAGACTCTGGATGGCACAATATTCCTGGTATCTGAATGGCACAATATTACTAGGCTCTGAATGGTACAATTTTACAGGCATCTGGCACAATATTACAGGCATCTGACTGGCACAATTTTACAGGCATCTGACTGGCACAATTTTACAGGCATCTGACTGGCACAATATTACAGGCATCTGACTGGCACAATATTACTAGCATCTGACTGGCACAATATTACAGGCATCTGAATGGTACTATATTCCTGGTATCTGAATGGCACAATATTCCTGGGCTCTGAATGGCACAATATTACAGGCATTTGACTGGCACAATATTACTGGCATCGGACTGGCACAATTTTACAGGCATCTGACTGGCACAATATTACAGGCATCTAAATGGTACAATATTCCTGGTATCTGAATGGCACAATATTACTAGACTCTGGATGGCACAATATTCCTGCTATCTGAATGGCACAATATTACTAGGCTCTGAATGGTACAATATTAAAGGCATCTGACTGGCACAATATTACTGGCATCTGGCACAATATTACAGGCATCTGACTGGCACAATTTTACAGGCATCTGACTGGCACAATATTACTGGCATCTGACTGGCACAATATTCCTGGTATCTGAATGGCACAATGTTACTGGCATCTGACTGGCACAATATTACAGGCATCTGAATGGCACAATATTACAGGCATCTGAATGGTACAATATTACAGGCATCTGACTGGCACAATATTCCTGGTATCTGAATGGCACAATATTACTGGCATCTGACTGGCACAATATCACTGGCATCTGACTGATACAATATTACTGGCATCTGAATGGTACAATATTCCTGGCATCTGAATGGCACAATATTACTGGCATCTGACTGGCACAATTTTACAGGCATCTGACTGGCACAATATTACAGGCATCTGACTGGCACAATATTACTAGCATCTGACTGGCACAATATTACAGGCATCTGAATGGTACAATATTCCTGGTATCTGAATTGGCACAATATTCCTGGGCTCTGAATGGCGCAATATTACAGGCATCTGAATGGTACAATATTACAGGCATGTGACTGACACAATATTACTGGCATCTGACTGGCACAATATTACAGGCATCTAACTGGCACAATATTCCTGGTATTTGACTGGCACAATATTACAGGCATCTGAATGGTATAATATTCCCGGTATCTGAATGGCACAATATTACTGGCATCTGACTGGCACAATATTACAGGCATCTGAATGGCACAATATTACAGGCATCCGACTGGCTCAATATTAGAGGCATCTGAATGGTACAATATTGCAGGCATCTGACTGGCACAATATTACTGACATCTGACTGGCACAATATTACTGGCATCTGACTGGCAAAATATTGCAGGCATCTGAATGGCACAATATTACAGGCATCTGACTGGCACAATATTCCTGGTATCTTACTTGCACAATATTCCTGGTGTTTGAGTGGCACAATATTACTGGCATCTGACTGGCATAATATTATAGGCATCTGAATGGTACAATATTACTGGCATCTGACTGGCATAATATTACAGGCATCTGAATGGTACAATATTACTGGAATCTGAATGGCACAATAATTATGGCATCTTAATGGTACAATAATACTGGTATCTTAATCGGCAAATTGGCTGGGGCTTCGTAATTGTACAATATTTCTGGTATCTGAATGGCACAATTATACTGGCATCTGAATGGCACAATATTACTGGTATCTGAGTGACACAATATTACTGGCATCTGAATGGCACAATATTACTGGCATCTGAATGGCACAATATTACTGGCATCTGAATGGCACAATATTACTGGCATCTGACTGGCACAATATTACAGGCATCATAAACGGTACAATATTCCTGGAATCTGAATGGCACAATATTACAGGCATCTGACTGGCACAATATTACAGGCATCTGACTGGCACAATATTCCTGGTATCTGAATGGCGCAATATTACTATTCTCTGAATGGAACAATATTACTGGCATCTGACTGGCACAATATTCCTGGGCTCTGAATGGTACAATATTACTGGTATCTGAATGGCACAATAATACTGGCATCTGAATGGCACACTATTACTGGCATCTGACTGACACAATATTACAGGCATCTGACTGGCACGCTATTACTGGCATCTGACTGACACAATATTACAGGCAATCGAATGGTACAATATTCCTGGCATCTGACTGGCACAATATTACAGTCATCTGACTGGCACGCTATTACTGGCATCTGACTGGCACAATATTACAGGCATCTGAATGGTACAATATTCTCAGTATCTGAATTACACAATATTACAGGAATCTAAATAGCACAATATTACAGGCATCGGACTGACACAATATTACAGGCATCTGACTGGCACAATATTACAGGCATCTGAATGGTACAATATTACAGGCATCTGACTGGCACAATATTACTGGCATCTGACTGGCACAATATTACAGGCATCTGACTGGCACAATATTATTGGCATCTGACTGGCAAAATATTACAGGCATCTGAATGGCACAATATTGCAGGCATCTGAATGGTACAATATTGCAGGCATCTGAATGGTACAATATTACAGGCATCTGACTGGCACAATATTCCTGGTATCTGACTGGCACAATATTCCTGGTGTTTGAATGGCACAATATTACTGGCATCTGACTGGCACAATATTATAGGCATCTGACTGCCATAATATTATAGGCATCTGAATGGTACAATATTGCTGGCATCTGACTGGCATAATATTACAGGCATCTGAATGGTACAATATTACTGGCATCTGAATGGCACAACAATTATGGCATCTTAATGGTACAATAATACTGGTGTCTAACTGGCACAATATTCCTGGTATATGACTGGCACAATATTACAGGCATCTGAATGGTATAATATTCCCGGTATCTGAATGGCACAATATTACTGGCATCTGACTGGCACAATATTACAGGCATCTGAATGGCACAATATTACAGGCATCCGACTGGCTCAATATTGCAGGCATCTGAATGGTACAATATTGCAGGCATCTGACTGGCACAATATTACTGGCATCTGACTGGCACAATATTACAGGCATCTGACTGACACAATATTACAGGCATCTGACTGGCACAATATTACAGGCATCTGAATGGTACAATATTACAGGCATCTGACTGGCACAATATTACTGGCATCTGACTGGCACAATATTACAGGCATCTGACTGGCACAATATTACTGGCATCTGACTGGCAAAATATTACAGGCATCTGAATGGCACAATATTACAGGCATCCGACTGGCACAATATTGCAGGCATCTGAATGGTACAATATTGCAGGCATCTGAATGGTACAATATTACAGGCATCTGACTGGCACAATATTCCTGGTATCTGACTGGCACAATATTCCTGGTGTTTGAATGGCACAATATTACTGGCATCTGACTGCCACAATATTATAGGCATCTGACTGGCATAATATTATAGGCATCTGAATGGTACAATATTACTGGCATCTGACTGGCATAATATTACAGGCATCTGAATGGTACAATATTACTGGCATCTGAATGGCACAACAATTATGGCATCTTAATGGTACAATAATACTGGTATCTAACTGGCACAATATTCCTGGTATCTGACTGGCACAATATTACTGGCATCTGACTGGCACAATATTACAGGCATCTGAATGGCACAATATTACAGGCAATCGACTGGCTCAATATTGCAGGCATCTGAATGGTACAATATTGCAGGCATCTGACTGGCTCATTATTACTGGCATCTGACTGGCACAATATTACAGGCATCTGACTGGCACAATATTACTGGCATCTGACTGGCACAATATTACAGGCATCTGAATGGTACAATATTACTGGTATCTGAATGACACAATATTACAGGCATCTGAATGGTACAATATTGCAGACATCTGACTGTAACAATATTACTGGCATCTGACTGGCACAATATTACAGGCATCTGACTTGCACAATATTACTGGCATCTGACTTGCACAATATTACTGGCATCTGAGTGACACAATATTACTGGCATCTGAATGGCACAATATTACTGGCATCTGAATGGCACAATATTACTGGCATCTGAATGGCACAATATTACTGGCATCTGACTGGCACAATATTACAGGCATCTGAATGGTACAATATTCCTGGCATCTGAATGGCACAATATTACAGGCATTTGAATGGCACAATATTACAGGCATCTGACTGGCACAATATTACAGGCATCTCACTGGCACAATATTCCTGGTATCTGAATGGCACAATATTACTATTCTCTGAATGGAACAATATTACTGGCATCTGACTGGCACAATATTCCTGGGCTCTGAATGGTACAATATTACTGGTATCTGAATGGCACAATATTGCAGGCATCTGAATGGTACAATATTACAGGCATCTGACTGGCACAATATTCCTGGTATCTGACTGGCACAACAATTATGGCATCTTAATGGTACAATAATACTGGTATCTAACTGGCACAATATTCCTGGTATCTGACTGGCACAATATTACAGGCATCTGAATGGTATAATATTCCCGGTATCTGAATGGCACAATATTACTGGCATCTGACTGGCACAATATTACAGGCATCTGAATGGCACAATATTACAGGCATCCGACTGGCACAATATTGCAGGCATCTGAATGGTACAATATTGCAGGCATCTGAATTGTACAATATTACAGGCATCTGACTGGCACAATATTCCTGGTATCTGACTGGCACAATATTCCTGGTGTTTGAATGGCACAATATTACTGGCATCTGACTGCCACAATATTATAGGCATCTGACTGGCATAATATTATAGGCATCTGAATGGTACTATATTACTGGCATCTGACTGGCATAATATTACAGGCATCTGAATGGTACAATATTACTGGCATCTGAATGGCACAACAATTATGGCATCTTAATGGTACAATAATACTGGTATCTAACTGGCACAATATTCCTGGTATCTGACTGGCACAATATTACAGGCATCTGAATGGTATAATATTCCCGGTATCTGAATGGCACAATATTACTGGCATCTGACTGGCACAATATTACAGGCATCTGAATGGCACAATATTACAGGCAATCGACTGGCTCAATATTGCAGGCATCTGAATGGTACAATATTGCAGGCATCTGACTGGCTCATTATTACTGGCATCTGACTGGCACAATATTATAGGCATCTGACTGGCACAATATTACTGGCGTCTGACTGGCACAATATTACAGGCATCTGAATGGTACAATATTACCGGTATCTGAATGACACAATATTACAGGCATCTGAATGGTACAATATTGCAGGCATCTGACTGTAACAATATTACTGGCATCTGACTGGCACAATATTACTGGCATCTGACTTGCACAATATTACTGGCATCTGAGTGACACAATATTACTGGCATCTGAATGGCACAATATTACTGGCATCTGAATGGCACAATATTACTGGCATCTGACTGGCACAATATTACAGGCATCTGAATGGTACAATATTCCTGGCATCTGAATGGCACAATATTACAGGCATCTGAATGGCACAATATTACAGGCATCTGACTGGCACAATATTACAGGCATCTCACTGGCACAATATTCCTGGTATCTGAATGGCACAATATTACTATTCTCTGAATGGAACAATATTAATGGCATCTGACTGGCACAATATTCCTGGGCTCTGAATGGTACAATATTACTGGTATCTGAATGGCACAATATTGCAGGCATCTGAATGGTACAATATTACAGGCATCTGACTGGCACAATATTCCTGGTATCTGACTGGCACAACAATTATGGCATCTTAATGGTACAATAATACTGGTATCTAACTGGCACAATATTCCTGGTATCTGACTGGCACAATGTTACAGGCATCTGAATGGTATAATATTCCCGGTATCTGAATGGCACAATATTACTGGCATCTGACTGGCACAATATTACAGGCATCTGAATGGCACAATATTACAGGCATCCGACTGGCTCAATATTGCAGGCATCTGAATGGTACAATATTGCAGGCATCTGACTGGCACAATATTACTGGCATCTGACTGGCACAATATTACAGGCATCTGACTGGCACAATATTACTGGCATCTGATTGGCACAATATTACAGGCATCTGAATGGTACAATATTACTGGCATCTGAATGACACAATAATTATGGCATCTTAATGGTACAATAATACTGGTATCTTAATCGGCAAATTGGCTGGGGCTTCGTAATTGTACAATAATTCTGGTATCTGAATGGCACAATAATACTGGCATCTGAATGGCACAATATTACTGGTATCTGAGTGACACAATATTACTGGCATCTGAATGGCACAATATTACTGGCATCTAAATGGCACAATATTACTGGCATCTGACTGGCACAATATTACAGGCATCTGAATGGTACAATATTCCTGGCATCTGAATGGCACAATATTACAGGCATCTGACTGGCACAATATTACAGGCATCTGACTGGCACAATATTCCTGGTATCTGAATGGCACAATATTACTATTCTCTGAATGGAACAATATTACTGGCATCTGACTGGCACAATATTCCTGGGCTCTGAATGGTACAATATTACAGGCATCTGACTGGCACAATATTACTGGCATCTGACTGGCACAATATTACAGGCATCTGAATGCTACAATATTCTCGGTATCTGAATGACACAATATTACAGGCATCTGAATAGCACAATATTACAGGCATCCGACTGGCACAATATTACAGGGATCTAAATGGTACAATATTACAGGCACCTAACTGGCACAATATTACAGGCATCTGACTGGCACAATATTACAGGAATCTGAATAATACAATATTCCCGGTATATGAATGGCACAATATTACTGGCATCTGACTGGGATAATATTACAGGCATCTAAATGGTACAATATTACAGGCATCTGACTGGCACAATATTACTGGCATCTGACTGGCACAATATTCCTGGGCTCTGAATGGTACAATATTACTGGTATCTGAATGGCACAATAATACTGGCATCTGAATGGCACACTATTACTGGCATCTGACTAACACAATATTATAGGCAATCGAATGGTACAATATTCCTGGCATCTGACTGGCACAATATTACAGGCATCTGACTGGCACGCTATTACTGGCATCTGACTGGCACAATATTACTGGCATCTGACTGGCACAATATTACAGGCATCTGACTGGCACAATATTATTGGCATCTGACTGGCAAAATATTACAGGCATCTGAATGGCACAATATTGCAGGCATCTGAATGGTACAATATTGCAGGCATCTGAATGGTACAATATTACAGGCATCTGACTGGCACAATATTCCTGGTATCTGACTGGCACAATATTCCTGGTGTTTGAATGGCACAATATTACTGGCATCTGACTGGCACAATATTATAGGCATCTGACTGCCATAATATTATAGGCATCTGAATGGTACAATATTGCTGGCATCTGACTGGCATAATATTACAGGCATCTGAATGGTACAATATTACTGGCATCTGAATGGCACAACAATTATGGCATCTTAATGGTACAATAATACTGGTGTCTAACTGGCACAATATTCCTGGTATATGACTGGCACAATATTACAGGCATCTGAATGGTATAATATTCCCGGTATCTGAATGGCACAATATTACTGGCATCTGACTGGCACAATATTACAGGCATCTGAATGGCACAATATTACAGGCATCCGACTGGCTCAATATTGCAGGCATCTGAATGGTACAATATTGCAGGCATCTGACTGGCACAATATTACTGGCATCTGACTGGCACAATATTACAGGCATCTGACTGACACAATATTACAGGCATCTGACTGGCACAATATTACAGGCATCTGAATGGTACAATATTACAGGCATCTGACTGGCACAATATTACTGGTATCTGACTGGCACAATATTACAGGCATCTGACTGGCACAATATTACTGGCATCTGACTGGCAAAATATTACAGGCATCTGAATGGCACAATATTACAGGCATCCGACTGGCACAATATTGCAGGCATCTGAATGGTACAATATTGCAGGCATCTGAATGGTACAATATTACAGGCATCTGACTGGCACAATATTCCTGGTATCTGACTGGCACAATATTCCTGGTGTTTGAATGGCACAATATTACTGGCATCTGACTGCCACAATATTATAGGCATCTGACTGGCATAATATTATAGGCATCTGAATGGTACAATATTACTGGCATCTGACTGGCATAATATTACAGGCATCTGAATGGTACAATATTACTGGCATCTGAATGGCACAACAATTATGGCATCTTAATGGTACAATAATACTGGTATCTAACTGGCACAATATTCCTGGTATCTGACTGGCACAATATTACTGGCATCTGACTGGCACAATATTACAGGCATCTGAATGGCACAATATTACTGGCAATCGACTGGCTCAATATTGCAGGCATCTGAATGGTACAATATTGCAGGCATCTGACTGGCTCATTATTACTGGCATCTGACTGGCACAATATTACAGGCATCTGACTGGCACAATATTACTGGCATCTGACTGGCACAATATTACAGGCATCTGAATGGTACAATATTACTGGTATCTGAATGACACAATATTACAGGCATCTGAATGGTACAATATTGCAGACATCTGACTGTAACAATATTACTGGCATCTGACTGGCACAATATTACAGGCATCTGACTTGCACAATATTACTGGCATCTGACTTGCACAATATTACTGGCATCTGAGTGACACAATATTACTGGCATCTGAATGGCACAATATTACTGGCATCTGAATGGCACAATATTACTGGCATCTGAATGGCACAATATTACTGGCATCTGAATGGCACAATATTACAGGCATTTGAATGGCACAATATTACAGGCATCTGACTGGCACAATATTACAGGCATCTCACTGGCACAATATTCCTGGTATCTGAATGGCACAATATTACTATTCTCTGAATGGAACAATATTACTGGCATCTGACTGGCACAATATTCCTGGGCTCTGAATGGTACAATATTACTGGTATCTGAATGGCACAATATTGCAGGCATCTGAATGGTACAATATTACAGGCATCTGACTGGCACAATATTCCTGGTATCTGACTGGCACAACAATTATGGCATCTTAATGGTACAATAATACTGGTATCTAACTGGCACAATATTCCTGGTATCTGACTGGCACAATATTACAGGCATCTGAATGGTATAATATTCCCGGTATCTGAATGGCACAATATTACTGGCATCTGACTGGCACAATATTACAGGCATCTGAATGGCACAATATTACAGGCATCCGACTGGCACAATATTGCAGGCATCTGAATGGTACAATATTGCAGGCATCTGAATGGTACAATATTACAGGCATCTGACTGGCACAATATTCCTGGTATCTGACTGGCACAATATTCCTGGTGTTTGAATGGCACAATATTACTGGCATCTGACTGCCACAATATTATAGGCATCTGACTGGCATAATATTATAGGCATCTGAATGGTACTATATTACTGGCATCTGACTGGCATAATATTACAGGCATCTGAATGGTACAATATTACTGGCATCTGAATGGCACAACAATTATGGCATCTTAATGGTACAATAATACTGGTATCTAACTGGCACAATATTCCTGGTATCTGACTGGCACAATATTACAGGCATCTGAATGGTATAATATTCCCGGTATCTGAATGGCACAATATTACTGGCATCTGACTGGCACCATATTACAGGCATCTGAATGGCACAATATTACAGGCAATCGACTGGCTCAATATTGCAGGCATCTGAATGGTACAATATTGCAGGCATCTGACTGGCTCATTATTACTGGCATCTGACTGGCACAATACTATAGGCATCTGACTGGCACAATATTACTGGCATCTGACTGGCACAATATTACAGGCATCTGAATGGTACAATATTACCGGTATCTGAATGACACAATATTACAGGCATCTGAATGGTACAATATTGCAGGCATCTGACTGTAACAATATTACTGGCATCTGACTGGCACAATATTACAGGCATCTGACTTGCACAATATTACTGGCATCTGACTTGCACAATATTACTGGCATCTGAGTGACACAATATTACTGGCATCTGAATGGCACAATATTACTGGCATCTGAATGGCACAATATTACTGGCATCTGAATGGCACAATATTACTGGCATCTGACTGGCACAATATTACAGGCATCTGAATGGTACAATATTCCTGGCATCTGAATGGCACAATATTACAGGCATCTGAATGGCACAATATTACAGGCATCTGACTGGCACAATATTACAGGCATCTCACTGGCACAATATTCCTGGTATCTGAATGGCACAATATTACTATTCTCTGAATGGAACAATATTACTGGCATCTGACTGGCACAATATTCCTGGGCTCTGAATGGTACAATATTACTGGTATCTGAATGGCACAATATTGCAGGCATCTGAATGGTACAATATTACAGGCATCTGACTGGCACAATATTCCTGGTATCTGACTGGCACAACAATTATGGCATCTTAATGGTACAATAATACTGGTATCTAACTGGCACAATATTCCTGGTATCTGACTGGCACAATGTTACAGGCATCTGAATGGTATAATATTCCCGGTATCTGAATGGCACAATATTACTGGCATCTGACTGGCACAATATTACAGGCATCTGAATGGCACAATATTACAGGCATCCGACTGGCTCAATATTGCAGGCATCTGAATGGTACAATATTGCAGGCATCTGACTGGCACAATATTACTGGCATCTGACTGGCACAATATTACAGGCATCTGACTGGCACAATATTACTGGCATCTGATTGGCACAATATTACAGGCATCTGAATGGTACAATATTACTGGCATCTGAATGACACAATAATTATGGCATCTTAATGGTACAATAATACTGGTATCTTAATCGGCAAATTGGCTGGGGCTTCGTAATTGTACAATAATTCTGGTATCTGAATGGCACAATAATACTGGCATCTGAATGGCACAATATTACTGGTATCTGAGTGACACAATATTACTGGCATCTGAATGGCACAATATTACTGGCATCTAAATGGCACAATATTACTGGCATCTGACTGGCACAATATTACAGGCATCTGAATGGTACAATATTCCTGGCATCTGAATGGCACAATATTACAGGCATCTGACTGGCACAATATTACAGGCATCTGACTGGCACAATATTCCTGGTATCTGAATGGCACAATATTACTATTCTCTGAATGGAACAATATTACTGGCATCTGACTGGCACAATATTCCTGGGCTCTGAATGGTACAATATTACAGGCATCTGACTGGCACAATATTACTGGCATCTGACTGGCACAATATTACAGGCATCTGAATGCTACAATATTCTCGGTATCTGAATGACACAATATTACAGGCATCTGAATAGCACAATATTACAGGCATCCGACTGGCACAATATTACAGGGATCTAAATGGTACAATATTACAGGCACCTAACTGGCACAATATTACAGGCATCTGACTGGCACAATATTACAGGAATCTGAATAATACAATATTCCCGGTATATGAATGGCACAATATTACTGGCATCTGACTGGGATAATATTACAGGCATCTAAATGGTACAATATTACAGGCATCTGACTGGCACAATATTACTGGCATCTGACTGGCACAATATTCCTGGGCTCTGAATGGTACAATATTACTGGTATCTGAATGGCACAATAATACTGGCATCTGAATGGCACACTATTACTGGCATCTGACTAACACAATATTATAGGCAATCGAATGGTACAATATTCCTGGCATCTGACTGGCACAATATTACAGGCATCTGACTGGCACGCTATTACTGGCATCTGACTGGCACAATATTACAGGCATCTGAATGGTACAATATTCTCGGTATCTGAATGACACAATATTACAGGAATCTGAATAGCATAATATTACAGGCATCGGACTGACACAATATTAAAGGCATCTGACTGGCACAATATTACAGGCATCTGAATGGTACAATATTACAGGCATCTGACTGGCACAATATTACTGGCATCTGACTGGCACAATATTACAGGCATCTGACTGGCACAATATTACTGCCATCTGACTGGCAAAATATTACAGGCGTCTGAATGGCACAATATTACAGGCATCCGACTGGCACAATATTGCAGGCATCTGAATGGTACAATATTGAAGGCATCTGAATGGTACAATATTACAGGCATCTGACTGGCACAATATTCCTGGTATCTGACTGGCACAATATTCCTGGTATTTTAATGGCACAATATTACTGGCATCTGACTGGCACAATATTATAGGCATCTGACTGCCATAATATTATAGGCATCTGAATGGTACAATATTACTGGCATCTGACTGTCATAATATTACAGGCATCTGAATGGTACAATATTACTGGCATCTGAATGGCACAACAATTATGGCATTTTAATGGTACAATAATACTGGTATCTAACTGGCACAATATTCCTGGTATCTGACTGGCACAATATTACAGGCATCTGAATGGTATAATATTCCCGGTATCTGAATGGCACAATATTACTGGCATCTGACTGGCACAATATTACAGGCATCTGAATGGCACAATATTACAGGCATCCGACTGGCTCAATATTGCAGGCATCTGAATGGTACAATATTGCAGGCATCTGACTGGCACAATATTACTGGCATCTGACTGGCACAATATTACAGGCATCTGACTGGCACAATATTACTGGCATCTGACTGGCACAATATTACAGGCATCTGAATGGTACAATATTCCCGGTATCTGAATGACACAATATTACAGGCATCTGAATGGTACAATATTGCAGGCATCTGACTGTAACAATATTACTGGCATCTGACTGTAACAATATTACTGGCATCTGACTTGCACAATATTACTGGCATCTGAGTGACACAATATTACTGGCATCTGAATGGCACAATATTACTGGCATGTGAATGGCACAATATTACTGGCATCTGAATGGCACAATATTATAGGCATCTGAATGGTACAATATTCCTGGCATCTGAATGGCACAATATTACAGGCATCTTAATGGCACAATATTACAGGCATCTGACTGGCACAATATTACAGACATCTGACTGGCACAATATTACTATTCTCTGAATGGAACAATATTACTGGCATCTGACTGGCACAATATTCCTGGGCTCTGAATGTTACAATATTACTGGTATCTGAATGGCACAATAATACTGGCATCTGAATGGCACACTATTACTGGCATCTGACTGACACAATATTACAGGCAATCGAATGGTACAATATTCCTGGCATCTGACTGGCACAATATTACAGTCATCTGACTGGCACGCTATTACTGGCATCTGACTGGCACAATATTACAGGCATCTGAATGGTACAATATTCTCAGTATATGAATTACACAATATTACAGGAATCTAAATAGCACAATATTACAGGCATCGGACTGACACAATATTACAGGCATCTGACTGGCACAATATTGCAGGCATCTGAATGGTACAATATTACAGGCATCTGACTGGCACAATATTCCTGGTATCTGACTGGCACAATATTCCTGGTGTTTGAATGGCACAATATTACTGGCATCTGACTGGCACAATATTATAGGCATCTGACTGCCATAATATTATAGTCATCTGAATGGTACAATATTACTGGCATCTGACTGGCATAATATTACAGGCATCTGAATGGTACAATATTACTGGCATCTGAATGGCACAACAATTATGGCATCTTAATGGTACAATAATACTGGTATCTAACTGGCACAATATTCCTGGTATCTGACTGGCACAATATTACAGGCATCTGAATGGTATAATATTCCCGGTATCTGAATGGCACAATATTACTGGCATCTGACTGGCACAATATTACAGGCATCTGAATGGCACAATATTACAGGCATCCGACTGGCTCAATATTGCAGGCATCTGAATGGTACAATATTGCAGGCATCTGACTGGCACAATATTACTGGCACCTGACTGGCAAAATATTACAGGCATCTGACTGACACAATATTACAGGCATCTGACTGGCACAATATTACAGGCATCTGAATGGTACAATATTACAGGCATCTGACTGGCACAATATTACTGGCATCTGACTGGCACAATATTACAGGCATCTGACTGGCACAATATTACTGGCATCTGACTGGCAAAATATTACAGGCATCTGAATGGCACAATTTTACAGGCATCCGACTGGCACAATATTGCAGGCATCTCAATGGTACAATATTGCAGGCATCTGAATGGTACAATATTACAGGCATCTGACTGGCACAATATTCCTGGTATCTGACTGGCACAATATTCCTGGTGTTTGAATGGCACAATATTACTGGCATCTGACTGCCACAATATTATAGGCATCTGACTGGCATAATATTATAGGCATCTGAATGGTACATTATTACTGGCATCTGAATGGCACAACAATTATGGCATCTTAATGGTACAATAATACTGGTATCTAACTGGCACAATATTCCTGGTATCTGACTGGCACAATATTACAGGCATCTGAATGGTATAATATTCCCGGTATCTGAATGGCACAATATTACTGGCATCTGACTGGCACAATATTACAGGCATCTGAATGGCACAATATTACAGGCATCCGACTGGCTCAATATTGCAGGCATCTGAATGGTACAATATTGCAGGCATCTGACTGGCACAATATTACTGGCATCTGACTGGCACAATATTACAGGCATCTGACTGGCACAATATTACTGGCATCTGACTGGCACAATATTACAGGCATCTGAATGGTACAATATTACCGGTATCTGAATGACACAATATTACAGGCATCTGAATGGTACAATATTGCAGGCATCTGACTGTAACAATATTACTGGCATCTGACTGGCACAATATTACAGGCATCTGACTTGCACAATATTACTGGCATCTGACTTGCACAATATTACTGGCATCTGAGTGACACAATATTACTGGCATCTGAATGGCACAATATTACTGGCATCTGAATGGCACAATATTACTGGCATCTGACTGGCACAATATTACAGGCATCTGACTGACACAATATTACAGGCATCTGACTGGCACAATATTACAGGCATCTGAATGGTACAATATTACAGGCATCTGACTGGCACAATATTACAGGCATCTGAATGGTACAATATTACAGGCATCTGACTGGCACAATATTACTGGCATCTGACTGGCACAATATTACAGGCATCTGACTGGCACAATATTACTGGCATCTGACTGGCAAAATATTACAGGCATCTGACTGGCACAATATTACAGGCATCTGACTGACACAATATTACAGGCATCTGACTGGCACAATATTACAGGCATCTGAATGGTACAATATTACAGGCATCTGACTGGCACAATATTACAGGCATCTGAATGGTACAATATTACAGGCATCTGACTGGCACAATATTACTGGCATCTGACTGGCACAATATTACAGGCATCTGAATGGCACAATATTACAGGCATCCGACTGGCACAATATTGCAGGCATCTGAATGGTACAATATTGCAGGCATCTGAATGGTACAATATTACAGGCATCTGACTGGCACAATATTCCTGGTATCTGACTGGCACAATATTCCTGGTGTTTGAATGGCACAATATTACTGGCATCTGACTGCCACAATATTATAGGCATCTGACTGGCATAATATTATAGGCATCTGAATGGTACAATATTACTGGCATCTGACTGGCATAATATTACAGGCATCTGAATGGTACAATATTACTGGCATCTGAATGGCAACACAATTATGGCATCTTAATGGTACAATAATACTGGTATCTAACTGGCACAATATTCCTGGTATCTGACTGGCACAATATTACAGGCATCCGACTGGCACAATATTACAGGCATCTGAATGGCACAATATTACAGGCATCCGACTGGCTCAATATTGCAGGCATCTGAATGGTACAATATTGCAGGCATCTGACTGGCACAATATTACTGGCATCTGACTGGCACAATATTACAGGCATCTGACTGGCACAATATTACTGGCATCTGACTGGCACAATATTACAGGCATCTGAATGGTACAATATTACCGGTATCTGAATGACACAATATTACAGGCATCTGAATGGTACAATATTGCAGGCATCTGACTGTAACAATATTACTGGCATCTGACTGGCACAATATTACAGGCATCTGACTGTAACAATATTACTGGCATCTGACTTGCACAATATTACTGGCATCTGAGTGACACAATATTACTGGCATCTGAATGGCACAATATTACTGGCATCTGAATGGCACAATATTACTGGCATCTGACTGGCACAATATTACAGGCATCTGAATGGTACAATATTCCTGGCATCTGAATGGCACAATATTACAGGCATCTGAATGGCACAATATTACAGGCATCTGAATGGCACAATATTACAGGCATCTGACTGGCACAATATTACAGGCATCTGACTGGCACAATATTCCTGGTATCTGAATGGCACAATATTACTATTCTCTGAATGGAACAATATTACTGGCATCTGACTGGCACAATATTACTGGGCTCTGAATGGTACAATATTACTGGTATCTGAATGGCACAATAATACTGGCATCTGAATGGCACACTATTACTGGCATCTGACTGACACAATATTACAGGCAATCGAATGGTACAATATTCCTGGCATCTGACTGGCACAATATTACAGGCATCTGACTGGCACGCTATTACTGGCATCTGACTGGCACAATATTACAGGCATCTGAATGGTACAATATTCCCGGTATATGAATGACACAATATTACAGGCATCTGAATGGTACAATATTGCAGGCATCTGACTGTAACAATATTACTGGCATCTGACTGGCACAATATTACAGGCATTTGACTTGCACAATATTACTGGCATCTGACTGGCACAATATTACAGGCATCTGAATGGTACAATATTCTCGGTATCTGAATGACACAATATTACTGGCATCTGAATAGCACAATATTACAGGCATCTGAATAGCACAATATTACAGGCATCTGAATAGCACAATATTACAGGCATCCGACTGGCTCAATATTGCAGGCATATGAATGGTACAATATTGCAGGCATCTGACTGGCACAATATTACTGGCATCTGACTGGCACAATATTACTGGCATCTGAGTGACACAATATTACTGGCATCTGAATGGCACAATATTACTGGCATCTGACTGGCACAATATTACAGGCATCTGAATGGTACAATATTCCTGGCATCTGAATGGCACAATATTACAGGCATCTGACTGGCACAATATTACAGGCATCTCACTGGCACAATATCCCTGGTATCTGAATGGCACAATATTACTATTCTCTGAATGGAACAATATTACTGGCATCTGACTGGCACAATATTCCTTGGCTCTGAATTGTACAATATTACTGGTATCTGAATGGCACAATAATACTGGCATCTGAATGGCACACTATTACTGGCATCTGACTGACACAATATTACAGGCAATCGAAAGGTACAATATTCCTGGCATCTGACTGGCACAATATTACAGGCATCTGACTGGCACGCTATTACTGCCATCTGACTGGCACAATATTACAGGCATCTGAATGGTACAATATTCCCGGTATCTGAATGACACAATATTACAGGCATCTGAATGGTACAATATTGCAGGCATCTGACTGTAACAATATTACTGGCATCTGACTGGCACAATATTACAGGCATCTGACTTGCACAATATTACTGGCATCTGACTGGCACAATATTACAGGCATCTAAATGGTACAATATTCCCGGTATATGAATGGCATATTACTGGCATCTGACTGGGATAATATTACAGGCATCTAAATGGTACAATATTACAGGCACCGGACTGGCACAATATTACGTGCATCTCACTGGCACAATATTACTGGCATCTGACTGGGATAATATTACAGGCATCTAAATGGTACAATATTACAGGCACCGGACTGGCACAATATTACGTGCATCTCACTGCCACAATATTACTGGCATCTGACTGGCACAATATTACAGGCATCTGACTGGCACAATATTCCTGGTGTTTGAATGGCACAATATTACTGGCATCTGACTGCCACAATATTATAGGCATCTGACTGTAAGAATATTACTGGCATCTGACTGGCACAATATTACAGGCATCTGACTTGCACAATATTACTGGCATCTGACTGGCACAATATTACAGGCATCTGAATGGTACAATATTCTCGGTATCTGAATGACACAATATTACAGGCATCTGAATGGTACAATATTACAGGCATCTGACTGGCACAATATTCCTGGTATCTGAATGGCACAATATTACTGGCATCTGAATGATACAATATTACTGGCATCTGAATCGTACAATATTCCTGCATCTGAATGGCACAATATTACTGGCATCTGACTGGCACAATATTACTGGTATCTGAATGGCACTATATTACTGGCATCTGACTGGCACAATATTACTGGCATCTGACTGATACAATATTACTGACATCTGAATGGTACAATATTCCTGGCATCTGAATGGCACAATATTACTGGCATCTGACTGGCACAATATTACTGGTATCTGAATGGCACTATATTACTGGCATCTGACTGGCACAATATTCCTGGCATCTGAATGGCACAATATTACTGGCATCTGACTGGCACAATATTACTGGCATCTGAATGGCACAACAATTATGTAATCTTAATGGTACAATAATACTGGTATCTTAATGGGCAAATTGGCTGGGGCATCGTAATTGTACAATATTACTGGTATCTGAATTGCATAATAATACTGGCATCTGAATGGCACAATATTACTGGCATCTGACTGGCACATTATTACAGGCACCTGAATGGTACAATATTCCTGGCATCTGAATGGCACAATATTACTGGCATCTGACTGGCAGAATATTACTGGTATCTGAATGGCACAAAATTACTAGGCTCTGAATGATACAATATTACTGGCATCTGACTGGCACAATATTCCTGGGCTCTGAATGGTACAATATTACCGGCATCTGACTGGCACAATATTACTGGCATCTGACTGGCACAATATTACAGGCATCTGGCACAATATTACAGGCATCTGACTGGCACAATTTTACAGGCAACTGACTGGCACAATATTGCAGGCATCTGACTGAAACAATATTACTTGCATCTGACTGGCACAATATTCCTGGTATCAGAATGGCACAATAGTACTTGCATCTGACTGGCACAATATTACAGGCATCTGACTGGCACAATATTACAGGCATCTGACTGGCACAATATTACAGGCATCTGAATGGTACAATATTACAGGCATCTGACTGGCACAATATTCCTGGTATCTGAATGGCACAATATTACCGGCATCTGAATGGCACAATATTACTGGCATCTGACTGATACAATACTACTGGCATCTGAATGGTACAATATTCCTGGCATCTGAATGGCACAATATTACTGGCATCTGACTGGCACAATATTACTGGTATCTGAATGGCACAAAATTACTAGGCTCTCACTGGCACAATATTACTGGCATCTGAATGGCACAACAATTATGTAATCTTAATGGTACAATAATACTGGTATCTTAATGGGCAAATTGGCTGGGGCATCTTAATTGTACAATATTACTGGTATCTGAATTGCACAATATTACTTTCATCTGACTGGCACAATATTACTGGCATCTGACTTGCACAATATTACTGGCATCTCACTGGCACAATATTACAGGCATCTGAATGGTACAATATTCCCGATATCTGACTGGCACAATATTACAGGCATCTGAATGGTACAATATTGCATGCATCTGACTGGAACAATATTACTGGCATCTGACTGGCACAATATTACAGGCATCTGACTGGCACAATATTACTGGCATCTGACTGGCACAATATTACAGGCATCTGAATAATACAATATTCTTGGTATCTGAATGACACAATATTACAGGCATCTGAATAGCACAATATTACAGGCATCCCACTGGCACAATATTACATGCATCTAAATGGTACAATATTACAGGCACCTGACTGGCACAATATTACGTGCATCTGACTGGCACAATATTACTGGCATCTGACTGGCACAATATTACAGGCATGTGACTGGCACGATATTCCTGGTATCTGACTGGCACAATATTCCTGGTGTTTGAATGGCACAATATAACTGGCATCTGACTGGCACAATATTATAGGCATCTTACTGCCATAATATTATAGGCATCTGAATGGTACAATATTACTGGCATCTGACTGGCATAATATTACAGGCATCTGAATGGTACAACAATTATGGCATCTTAATGTTACAATAATAATGGTATCTTAATGGCACAATAATACTGGCATCTGAATGGCATACTATTACTGGCATCTGACTGACACACTATTACTGGCATCTGACTGGCACACTATTACTGGCATCTGACTGGCACAATATTACAGGCATCTGAATGGTACAATATTGCAGGTATCTGACTGGAACAATATTACTGGCATCTGACTGGCACAATCTTACTGGCATCTGACTGGCACAATATTACAGGCATCTGAATAGTACACTATTCTCGGTATCTGAATGACACAATATTACAGGAATCTGAATAGCACAATATTACAGGCATCCGACTGGCACAATATTACAGGCATCTGACTGGCACAATATTCCTGGTATCTGAACGGCACAATATTACTGGCATCTGACTGACACAATATTGCAGACATCTGACTGGAACAATATTACTGGCATCTGATTGGCACAATGTTACAGGCACCTGACTGGCACAATATTCCTGTTATCAGAATGGCACAATATTACAGGCATGTGACTGGCACAATATTACAGGCATCTGACTGGCACAATATTACAGGCATCTGAATGGTACAATATTACAGGCATCTGACTGGCACAATATTTCTGGTATCTGAAAGGCACAATATTACTGGCATCTGACTGGCACAATATTACTGGCATCTGACTGATACAATATTACTGGCATCTGAATGGTACAATATTCCTGGCATCTGAATGGCACAATATTACTGGCATCTGACTGGCACAATATTACTGGTATCTGAATGGCACAAAATTACTAGGCTCTCACTGGCACAATATTACTGGCATCTGAATGGCACAACAATTATGTAATCTTAATGGTACAATAATACTGGTATCTTAATGGGCAAATTGGCTGGGGCATCTTAATTGTACAATATTACTGGTATCTGAATTGCACAATATTACTTTCATCTGACTGGCACAATATTACTGGCATCTGACTGGCACAATATTACTGGCATCTCACTGGCACAATATTACAGGCATCTGAATGGTACAATATTCCCGGTATCTGACTGGCACAATATTACAGGCATCTGAATGGTACAATATTGCATGCATCTGACTGGAACAATATTACTGGCATCTGACTGGCACAATATTACAGGCATCTGACTGGCACAATATTACTGGCATCTGACTGGCACAATATTACAGGCATCTGAATAATACAATATTCTTGGTATCTGAATGACACAATATTACAGGCATCTGAATAGCACAATATTACAGGCATCCCACTGGCACAATATTACATGCATCTAAATGGTACAATATTACAGGCACCTGACTGGCACAATATTACGTGCATCTGACTGGCACAATATTACTGGCATCTGACTGGCACAATATTACAGGCATCTGACTGGCACGATATTCCTGGTATCTGACTGGCACAATATTCCTGGTGTTTGAATGGCACAATATAACTGGCATCTGACTGGCACAATATTATAGGCATCTTACTGCCATAATATTATAGGCATCTGAATGGTACAATATTACTGGCATCTGACTGGCATAATATTACAGGCATCTGAATGGTACAACAATTATGGCATCTTAATGTTACAATAATAATGGTATCTTAATGGCACAATAATACTGGCATCTGAATGGCATACTATTACTGGCATCTGACTGACACACTATTACTGGCATCTGACTGGCACACTATTACTGGCATCTGACTGGCACAATATTACAGGCATCTGAATGGTACAATATTGCAGGTATCTGACTGGAACAATATTACTGGCATCTGACTGGCACAATATTACTGGCATCTGACTGGCACAATATTACAGGCATCTGAATAGTACACTATTCTCGGTATCTGAATGACACAATATTACATTAATCTGAATAGCACAATATTACAGGCACCCGACTGGCACAATATTACAGGCATCTGACTGGCACAATATTACAGGCATCTGACTAGCACAATATTCCTGGTATCTGAACGGCACAATATTACTGGCACCTGACCGACACAATATTGCAGGCATCTGACTGGAACAATATTATTGGCATCTGACTGGCACAATATTACAGGCACCTGACTGGCACAATATTCCTGGTATCAGAATGGCACAATATTACTGGCATCTGACTGGCACAATATTACAGGCATCTGACTGGCACAATATTAATGGCATCTGACTGATACAATATTACTGGCATCTGAATGGTACAATATTCCTGGCATCTGAATGGCACAATATTACTGGCATCTGACTGGCACAATATTACTGGTATCTGAATGGCACAAAATTTCTAGGCTCTGACTGGCACAATATTACTGGCATCTGAATGGCACAACAATTATGTAATCTTAATGGTACAATAATTCTGGTATCTTAAGGGGCAAATTGGCTGGGGCATCGTAATTGTACAATATTACTGGTATCTGAATTGCACAATAATACTGGCATCTGAATGGTACAATATTACTGGCATCTGACTGGCACAATATTACTGGCATCTGACTGGCACAATATTACTGGCATCTGACTGGCACAATATTACAGGCAACCGAATGGTACAATATTCCCGGTATCTGACTGGCACAATATTACAGGCATCTGAATGGTACAATATTACTGGCATCTGACTGGCACAATATTCCTGGGCTCTGAATGGTACAATATTACCGTCATCTGACTGGCACAATATTACTGGCATCTGACTGGCACAATATTACAGGCATCTGGCACAATATTACAGGCATCTGACTGGCACAATTTTACAGGCATCTGACTGGCACAATATTGCAGGCATCTGACTGGAACAATATTACTTGCATCTGACTGGCACAATATTATAGGCACCTGACTGGCACAATATTCCTGGTATCAGAATGGCACAATAGTACTTGCATCTGACTGGCACAATATTACAGGCGTCTGACTGGCACAATATTACAGGCATCTGAATGGTACAACAATTATGGCATCTTAATGTTACAATAATAATGGTATCTTAATGGCACAATAATACTGGCATCTGAATGGCACACTATTACTGGCATCTGACTGACACACTATTACTGGCATCTGACTGGCACACTATTACTGGCATCTGACTGGCACACTATTACTGGCATCTGACTGGCACAATATTACAGGCATCTAAATGGTACAATATTGCTGGCATCTGACTGGAACAATATTACTGGCATCCGACTGGCACAATATTACAGGCATCTGACTGGCACAATATTTCTGGCATCTGACTGGCACAATATTCCTGGTATCTGAACAGCACAATATTACTGGCATCTGACTGACACAATATTGCAGGCATCTGACTGGAACAATGTTACTGGCATCTGACTGGCACAATGTTACAGGCACCTGACTGGCACAATATTCCTGGTATCAGAATGGCACAATATTACAGGCATCTGACTGGTACAATATTACAGGCATCTGACTGCCACAATATTACAGGCATCTGAATGGTACAATATTACAGGCATCTGACTGGCACAATATTCCTGGTATCTGAATGATACAATATTACTGGCATCTGAATGATACAATATTACTGGCATCTGAATCGTACAATATTCCTGCATCTGAATGGCACAATATTACTGGCATCTGACTGGCACAATATTACTGGTATCTGAATGGCACTATATTACTGGCATCTGACTGGCACAATATTACTGGCATCTGACTGATACAATATTACTGGCATCTGAATGGTACAATATTCCTGGCATCTGAATGGCACAATATTACTGGCATCTGACTGGCACAATATTACTGGTATCTGAATGGCACAACATTTCTAGGCTCTGACTGGCACAATATTACTGGCATCTGAATGGCACAACAATTATGTAATCTTAATGGTACAATAATACTGGTATCTTAATGGGCAAATTGGCTGGGGCATCGTAATTGTACAATATTACTGGTATCTGAATTGCATAATAATACTGGCATCTGAATGGCACAATATTACTGGCATCTGACTGGCACATTATTACAGGCACCTGAATGGTACAATATTCCTGGCATCTGAATGGCACAATATTACTGGCATCTGACTGGCAGAATATTACTGGTATCTGAATGGCACAAAATTACTAGGCTCTGAATGATACAATATTACTGGCATCTGACTGGCACAATATTCCTGGGCTCTGAATGGTACAATATTACCGGCATCTGACTGGCACAATATTACTGGCATCTGACTGGCACAATATTACAGGCATCTGGCACAATATTACAGGCATCTGACTGGCACAATTTTACAGGCATCTGACTGGCACAATATTGCAGGCATCTGACTGAAACAATATTACTTGCATCTGACTGGCACAATATTACAGGCACCTGACTGGCACAATATTCCTGGTATCAGAATGGCACAATAGTACTTGCATCTGACTGGCACAATATTACAGGCATCTGACTGGCACAATATTACAGGCATCTGACTGGCACAATATTACAGGCATCTGAATGGTACAATATTACAGGCATCTGACTGGCACAATATTCCTGGTATCTGAATGGCACAATATTACCGGCATCTGAATGGCACAATATTACTGGCATCTGACTGATACAATACTACTGGCATCTGAATGGTACAATATTCCTGGCATCTGAATGGCACAATATTACTGGCATCTGACTGGCACAATATTACTGGTATCTGAATGGCACAAAATTACTAGGCTCTGACTGGCACAATATTACTGGCATCTGAATGGCACAACAATTATGTAATCTTAATGGTACAATAATTCTGGTATCTTAATGGGCAAATTGGCTGGGGCATCGTAATTGTACAATATTACTGGTATCTGAATTGCAGAATATTACTGGCATCTGACTGTAACAATATTACTGGCATCTGACTGGCACAATATTACTGGCATCTGACTGGCACAATATTACAGGCAACTGAATGGTACAATATTCCCGGTATCTGACTGGCACAATATTACAGGCATCTGAATGGAACAATATTGCAGGCATCTGACTGGAACAATATTACTGGCTTCTGACTGGCACAATATTACAGGCATCTGACTGGCACAATATTACTGGCATCTGACTGGCACAATATTACCGGCATCTGAATAGTACAATATTTTCGGTATCTGAATGACACAATATTATAGGAATCTGAATAGCACAATATTACAGGCATCCGACTGGCACAATATTACAGGCATCTGACTGGCACAATATTTCAGGCATCTGACTGGCACAATATTCCTGGTATCTGAACGGCACAATATTACTGGCATCTGACTGACACAATATTGCAGGCATCTGACTGGAACAATATTACTGGCATCTGATTGGCACAATGTTACAGGCACCTGACTGGCACAATATTCCTGGTATCAGAATGGCACAATATTACAGGCATGTGACTGGCACAATATTACAGGCATCTGACTGGCACAATATTACAGGCATCTGAATGGTACAATATTACAGGCATCTGACTGGCACAATATTTCTGGTATCTGAAAGGCACAATATTACTGGCATCTGACTGGCACAATATTACTGGCATCTGAATGGCACAATATTACTGGCATCTGACTGGCACAATATTACTGGTATCTGAATGGCACAAAATTACTAGGCTCTCACTGGCACAATATTACTGGCATCTGAATGGCACAACAATTATGTAATCTTAATGGTACAATAATACTGGTATCTTAATGGGCAAATTGGCTGGGGCATCTTAATTGTACAATATTACTGGTATCTGAATTGCACAATATTACTTTCATCTGACTGGCACAATATTACTGGCATCTGACTGGCACAATATTACAGGCATCTGAATGGTACAATATTCCCGGTATCTGACTGGCACAATATTACAGGCATCTGAATGGTACAATATTGCATGCATCTGACTGGAACAATATTACTGGCATCTGACTGGCACAATATTACAGGCATCTGACTGGCACAATATTACTGGCATCTGACTGGCACAATATTACAGGCATCTGAATAATACAATATTCTTGGTATCTGAATGACACAATATTACAGGCATCTGAATAGCACAATATTACAGGCATCCCACTGGCACAATATTACATGCATCTAAATGGTACAATATTACAGGCACCTGACTGGCACAATATTACGTGCATCTGACTGGCACAATATTACTGGCATCTGACTGGCACAATATTACAGGCATCTGACTGGCACGATATTCCTGGTATCTGACTGGCACAATATTCCTGGTGTTTGAATGGCACAATATAACTGGCATCTGACTGGCACAATATTATAGGCATCTTACTGCCATAATATTATAGGCATCTGAATGGTACAATATTACTGGCATCTGACTGGCATAATATTACAGGCATCTGAATGGTACAACAATTATGGCATCTTAATGTTACAATAATAATGGTATCTTAATGGCACAATAATACTGGCATCTGAATGGCATACTATTACTGGCATCTGACTGACTCACTATTACTGGCATCTGACTGGCACACTATTACTGGCATCTGACTGGCACAATATTACAGGCATCTGAATGGTACAATATTGCAGGTATCTGACTGGAACAATATTACTGGCATCTGACTGGCACAATATTACTGGCATCTGACTGGCACAATATTACAGGCATCTGAATAGTACACTATTCTCGGTATCTGAATGACACAATATTACAGGAATCTGAATAGCACAATATTACAGGCATCCGACTGGCACAATATTACAGGCATCTGACTGGCACAATATTCCTGGTATCTGAACGGCACAATATTCCTGGTATCTGAACGGCACAATATTACTGGCACCTGACCGACACAATATTGCAGGCATCTGAATGGAACAATATTATTGGCATCTGACTGGCACAATATTACAGGCACCTGACTGGCACAATATTCCTTATATCAGAATGGCACAATATTACTGGCATCTGACTGGCACAATATTACAGGCATCTGAATGGCACAATATTACTAGACTCTGGATGGCACAATATTCCTGCTATCTCAATGGCACAATATTACTAGGCTCTGACTGGCACAATGTTACTGGCATCTGGCACAATATTACAGGCATCTGACTAACACAATTTTACAGGCATCTGACTGGCACAATATTACTGGCATCTGACTGGCACAATATTCCTGGTATCTGAATGGCACAATGTTACTGGCATCTGACTGGCACAATATTACAGGCATCTGAATGGCACAATATTACAGGCATCTGAATGGTACAATATTACAGGCATCTGACTGGCACAATATTCCTCGTATCTGAATGGCACAATATTCCTGGTATCTGACTGGCACAATATTACTGGCATCTGACTGATACAATATTACTGGCATCTGAATGGTACAATATTCCTGGCATCTGAAAGGCGCAATATTACTGGCATCTGACTTGCACAATTTTACAGGCATCTGACTGGCACAATATTACAGGCATCTGACTGGCACAATATTGCTAGCATCTGACTCGCACAATATTACAGGCATCTGAATGGTTCAATATTCCTGGTATCTGAATGGCACAATATTACTGGCATCGGACTGGCACAATATTACTGGCATCGGACTGGCACAATTTTACAGGCATCTGACTGGCACAATATTACAGGCATCTGACTGGCACAATATTACAGGCATCTGACTGGCACAATATTGCTAGCATCTGACTGGCACAATATTGCTAGCATCTGACTGGCACAATATTACAGACATCTGAATGGTTCAATATTCCTGGTATCTGAATGGCACAATATTCCTGGGCTCTGAATGGTGCAATATTACTGGCATTTGACTGGCACAATATTACTGGCATCGGACTGGCACAATTTTACAGGCATCTGACTGGCACAATATTACAGGTATCTGACTGGCACAATATTACAGGCATCTGACTGGCACAATATTCCTGGTATCTGAATGGCACAATATTACTAGGCTCTGGATGGCACAATATTCCTGGTATCTGAATGGCACAATATTACTAGGCTCTGAATGGTACAATTTTACAGGCATCTGGCACAATATTACAGGCATCTGACTGGCACAATTTTACAGGCATCTGACTGGCACAATTTTACAGGCATCTGACTGGCACAATATTACAGGCATCTGACTGGCACAATATTACTAGCATCTGACTGGCACAATATTACAGGCATCTGAATGGTACAATATTCCTGGTATCTGAATGGCACAATATTCCTGGGCTCTGAATGGCACAATATTACTGGCATTTGACTGGCACAATATTACTGGCATCGGACTGGCACAATTTTACAGGCATCGGACTGGCACAATATTACAGGCATCTGAATGGTACAATATTCCTGGTATCTGAATGGCACAATATTACTAGACTCTGGATGGCACAATATTCCTGCTATCTGAATGGCACAATATTACTAGGCTCTGAATGGTACAATATTAAAGGCATCTGACTGGCACAATATTACTGGCATCTGGCACAATATTACAGGCATCTGACTGGCACAATTTTACAGGCATCTGACTGGCACAATATTACTGGCATCTGACTGGCACAATATTCCTGGTATCTGAATGGCACAATGTTACTGGCATCTGACTGGCACAATATTACAGGCATCTGAATGGCACAATATTACAGGCATCTGAATGGTACAATATTACAGGCATCTGACTGGCACAATATTCCTGGTATCTGAATGGCACAATATTACTGGCATCTGACTGGCACAATATCACTGGCATCTGACTGATACAATATTACTGGCATCTGAATGGTACAATATTCCTGGCATCTGAATGGCACAATATTACTGGCATCTGACTGGCACAATTTTACAGGCATCTGACTGGCACAATATTACAGGCATCTGAATGGCACAATATTACTAGCATCTGACTGGCACAATATTACAGGCATCTGAATGGTACAATATTCCTGGTATCTGAATTGGCACAATATTCCTGGGCTCTGAATGGCGCAATATTACAGGCATTTGACTGGCAAAATATTACTGGCATCGGACTGGCACAATATTACAGGCATCTGAATGGCACAATATTACAGGCATCTGAATGGTACAATATTACAGGCATGTGACTGACACAATATTACTGGCATCTGACTGGCACAATATTACAGGCATCTAACTGGCACAATATTCCTGGTATTTGACTGGCACAATATTACAGGCATCTGAATGGTATAATATTCCCGGTATCTGAATGGCACAATATTACTGGCATCTGACTGGCACAATATTACAGGCATCTGAATGGCACAATATTACAGGCATCCGACTGGCTCAATATTAGAGGCATCTGAATGGTACAATATTGCAGGCATCTGACTGGCACAATATTACTGACATCTGACTGGCACAATATTACTGGCATCTGATTGGCAAAATATTACAGGCATCTGAATGGCACAATATTACAGGCATCTGACTGGCACAATATTCCTGGTATCTTACTTGCACAATATTCCTGGTGTTTGAGTGGCACAATATTACTGGCATCTGACTGGCATAATATTATAGGCATCTGAATGGTACAATATTACTGGCATCTGACTGGCATAATATTACAGGCATCTGAATGGTACAATATTACTGGAATCTGAATGGCACAATAATTATGGCATCTTAATGGTACAATAATACTGGTATCTTAATCGGCAAATTGGCTGGGGCTTCGTAATTGTACAATATTTCTGGTATCTGAATGGCACAATTATACTGGCATCTGAATGGCACAATATTACTGGTATCTGAGTGACACAATATTACTTGCATCTGAATGGCACAATATTACTGGCATCTGAATGGCACAATATTACTGGCATCGGAATGGCACAATATTACTGGCATCTGACTGGCACAATATTACAGGCATCATAAACAGTACAATATTCCTGGCATCTGAATGGCACAATATTACAGGCATCTGACTGGCACAATATTACAGGCATCTGACTGGCACAATATTCCTGGTATCTGAATGGCGCAATATTACTATTCTCTGAATGGAACAATATTACTGGCATCTGACTGGCACAATATTCCTGGGCTCTGAATGGTACAATATTACTGGTATCTGAATGGCACAATAATACTGGCATCTGAATGGCACACTATTACTGGCATCTGACTGACACAATATTACAGGCATCTGACTGGCACGCTATTACTGGCATCTGACTGACACAGTATTACAGGCAATCGAATGGTACAATATTCCTGGCATCTGACTGGCACAATATTACAGTCATCTGACTGGCACGCTATTACTGGCATCTGACTGGCACAATATTACAGGCATCTGAATGGTACAATATTCTCAGTATCTGAATTACACAATATTACAGGAATCTAAATAGCACAATATTACAGGCATCGGACTGACACAATATTACAGGCATCTGACTGGCACAATATTACAGGCATCTGAATGGTACAATATTAAAGGCATCTGACTGGCACAATATTACTGGCATCTGACTGGCACAATATTACAGGCATCTGACTGGCACAATATTATTGGCATCTGACTGGCAAAATATTACAGGCATCTGAATGGCACAATATTGCAGGCATCTGAATGGTACAATATTGCAGGCATCTGAATGGTACAATATTACAGGCATCTGACTGGCACAATATTCCTGGTATCTGACTGGCACAATATTCCTGGTGTTTGAATGGCACAATATTACTGGCATCTGACTGGCACAATATTATAGGCATCTGACTGCCATAATATTATAGGCATCTGAATGGTACAATATTGCTGGCATCTGACTGGCATAATATTACAGGCATCTGAATGGTACAATATTACTGGCATCTGAATGGCACAACAATTATGGCATCTTAATGGTACAATAATACTGGTGTCTAACTGGCACAATATTCCTGGTATATGACTGGCACAATATTACAGGCATCTGAATGGTATAATATTCCCGGTATCTGAATGGCACAATATTACTGGCATCTGACTGGCACAATATTACAGGCATCTGAATGGCACAATATTACAGGCATCCGACTGGCTCAATATTGCAGGCATCTGAATGGTACAATATTGCAGGCATCTGACTGGCACAATATTACTGGCATCTGACTGGCACAATATTACAGGCATCTGACTAACACAATATTACAGGCATCTGACTGGCACAATATTACAGGCATCTGAATGGTACAATATTACAGGCATCTGACTGGCACAATATTACTGGTATCTGACTGGCACAATATTACAGGCATCTGACTGGCACAATATTACTGGCATCTGACTGGCAAAATATTACAGGCATCTGAATGGCACAATATTACAGGCATCCGACTGGCTCAATATTGCAGGCATCTGAATGGTACAATATTGCAGGCATCTGACTGGCACAATATTACTGGCATCTGACTGGCACAATATTACAGGCATCTGACTGACACAATATTACAGGCATCTGACTGGCACAATATTACAGGCATCTGAATGGTACAATATTACAGGCATCTGACTGGCACAATATTACTGGTATCTGACTGGCACAATATTACAGGCATCTGACTGGCACAATATTCCTGGTATCTGACTGGCACAATATTCCTGGTGTTTGAATGGCACAATATTACTGGCATCTGACTGCCACAATATTATAGGCATCTGACTGGCATAATATTATAGGCATCTGAATGGTACAATATTACTGGCATCTGACTGGCATAATATTACAGGCATCTGAATGGTACAATATTACTGGCATCTGAATGGCACAACAATTATGGCATCTTAATGGTACAATAATACTGGTATCTAACTGGCACAATATTCCTGGTATCTGACTGGCACAATATTACTGGCATCTGACTGGCACAATATTACAGGCATCTGAATGGCACAATATTACAGGCAATCGACTGGCTCAATATTGCAGGCATCTGAATGGTACAATATTGCAGGCATCTGACTGGCTCATTATTACTGGCATCTGACTGGCACAATATTACAGGCATCTGACTGGCACAATATTACTGGCATCTGACTGGCACAATATTACAGGCATCTGAATGGTACAATATTACTGGTATCTGAATGACACAATATTACAGGCATCTGAATGGTACAATATTGCAGACATCTGACTGTAACAATATTACTGGCATCTGACTGGCACAAAATTACAGGCATCTGACTTGCACAATATTACTGGCATCTGACTTGCACAATATTACTGGCATCTGAGTGACACAATATTACTGGCATCTGAATGGCACAATATTACTGGCATCTGAATGGCACAATATTACTGGCATCTGACTGGCACAATATTACAGGCATCTGAATGGTACAATATTCCTGGCATCTGAATGGCACAATATTACAGGCATTTGAATGGCACAATATTACAGGCATCTGACTGGCACAATATTACAGGCATCTGAATGGCACAATATTACAGGCAATCGACTGGCTCAATATTGCAGGCATCTGAATGGTACAATATTGCAGGCATCTGACTGGCTCATTATTACTGGCATCTGACTGGCACAATATTATAGGCATCTGACTGGCACAATATTACTGGCATCTGACTGGCACAATATTACAGGCATCTGAATGGTACAATATTACCGGTATCTGAATGACACAATATTACAGGCATCTGAATGGTACAATATTGCAGGCATCTGACTGTAACAATATTACTGGCATCTGACTGGCACAATATTACAGGCATCTGACTTGCACAATATTACTGGCATCTGACTTGCACAATATTACTGGCATCTGAGTGACACAATATTACTGGCATCTGAATGGCACAATATTACTGGCATCTGAATGGCACAATATTACTGGCATCTGAATGGCACAATATTACTGGCATCTGACTGGCACAATATTACAGGCATCTGAATGGTACAATATTCCTGGCATCTGAATGGCACAATATTACAGGCATCTGAATGGCACAATATTACAGGCATCTGACTGGCACAATATTACAGGCATCTCACTGGCACAATATTCCTGGTATCTGAATGTCACAATATTACTATTCTCTGAATGGAACAATATTACTGGCATCTGACTGGCACAATATTCCTGGGCTCTGAATGGTACAATATTACTGGTATCTGAATGGCACAATATTGCAGGCATCTGAATGGTACAATATTACAGGCATCTGACTGGCACAATATTCCTGGTATCTGACTGGCACAACAATTATGGCATCTTAATGGTACAATAATACTGGTATCTAACTGGCACAATATTCCTGGTATCTGACTGGCACAATGTTACAGGCATCTGAATGGTATAATATTCCCGGTATCTGAATGGCACAATATTACTGGCATCTGACTGGCACAATATTACAGGCATCTGAATGGCACAATATTACAGGCATCCGACTGGCTCAATATTGCAGGCATCTGAATGGTACAATATTGCAGGCATCTGACTGGCACAATATTACTGGCATCTGACTGGCACAATATTACAGGCATCTGACTGGCACAATATTACTGGCATCTGATTGGCACAATATTACAGGCATCTGAATGGTACAATATTACTGGCATCTGAATGACACAATAATTATGGCATCTTAATGGTACAATAATACTGGTATCTTAATCGGCAAATTGGCTGGGGCTTCGTAATTGTACAATAATTCTGGTATCTGAATGGCACAATAATACTGGCATCTGAATGGCACAATATTACTGGTATCTGAGTGACACAATATTACTGGCATCTGAATGGCACAATATTACTGGCATCTAAATGGCACAATATTACTGGCATCTGACTGGCACAATATTACAGGCATCTGAATGGTACAATATTCCTGGCATCTGAATGGCACAATATTACAGGCATCTGACTGGCACAATATTACAGGCATCTGACTGGCACAATATTCCTGGTATCTGAATGGCACAATATTACTATTCTCTGAATGGAACAATATTACTGGCATCTGACTGGCACAATATTCCTGGGCTCTGAATGGTACAATATTACAGGCATCTGACTGGCACAATATTACTGGCATCTGACTGGCACAATATTACAGGCATCTGAATGGTACAATATTCTCGGTATCTGAATGACACAATATTACAGGCATCTAAATAGCACAATATTACAGGCATCCGACTGGCACAATATTACAGGCATCTAAATGGTACAATATTACAGGAACCTAACTGGCACAATATTACAGGCATCTGACTGGCACAATATTACAGGAATCTGAATAATACAATATTCCCGGTATATGAATGGCACAAGATTACTGGCATCTGACTGAGATAATATAACAGGCATCTAAATGGTACAATATTACAGGCACCTGACTGGCACAATATTACGTGCATCTGACTGGCACAATATTACAGGCATCTGACTGGCACAATATTACAGGCATCTGACTGGCACAATATTCCTGGTATCTGACTAGCACAATATTCCTGGTATCTGACTAGCACAATATTCCTGGTATCTGACTGGCACAATATTCCTGGTGTTTGAATGGCACAATATTACTGGCATCTGACTGGCACAATATTATAGGCATCTGACTGCCATAATATTATAGGCATCTAAATGGTACAATATTACTGGCATCTGACTGGCATAATATTACAGGCATCTGAATGGTACAATATTACTGGCATCTGAATGGCACAACAATTATGGCATCTTAATGGTACAATAATACTGGTATCTAACTGGCACAATATTCCTGGTATCTGACTGGCACAATATTACAGGCATCTGAATGGTATAATATTCCCGGTATCTGAATGGCACAATATTGCTGGCATCTGACTGGCACAATATTACAGGCATCTGAATGGCACAATATTACAGGCATCCGACTGGCTCAATATTGCAGGCATCTGAATGGTACAATATTGCAGGCATCTGACTGGCACAATATTACTGGCATCTGACTGGCACAATATTACAGGCATCTGACTGGCACAATATTACTGACATCTGACTGGCACAATATTACAGGCAACTGAATGGTACAATATTCCCGGTATCTGAATGACACAATATTACAGGCATCTGAATGGTACGATATTGCAGGCATCTGACTGTAACAATATTACTGGCATCTGACTGGCACAATATTACAGGCATCTGACTTGCACAATATTACTGGCATCTGACTTGCACAATATTACTGGCATCTGAGTGACACAATATTACTGGCATCTGAATGGCACAATATTACTGGCATCTGAATGGCACAATATTACTGGCATCTGAATGGCACAATATTACTGGCATCTGACTGGCACAATATTACAGGCATCTGAATGGTACAATATTCCTGGCATCTGAATGGCACAATATTACAGGCATCTGAATGGCACAATATTACAGGCATCTGACTGGCACAATATTACAGGCATCTCACTGGCACAATATTCCTGGTATCTGAATGGCACAATATTACTATTCTCTGAATGGAACAATATTACTGGCATCTGACTGGCACAATATTCCTGGGCTCTGAATGGTACAATATTACTGGTATCTGAATGGCACAATATTGCAGGCATCTGAATGGTACAATATTACAGGCATCTGACTGGCACAATATTCCTGGTATCTGACTGGCACAACAATTATGGCATCTTAATGGTACAATAATACTGGTATCTAACTGGCACAATATTCCTGGTATCTGACTGGCACAATGTTACAGGCATCTGAATGGTATAATATTCCCAGTATCTGAATGGCACAATATTACTGGCATCTGACTGGCACAATATTACAGGCATCTGAATGGCACAATATTACAGGCATCCGACTGGCTCAATATTGCAGGCATCTGAATGGTACAATATTGCAGGCATCTGACTGGCACAATATTACTGCATCTGACTGGCACAATATTACAGGCATCTGACTGGCACAATATTACTGGCATCTGATTGGCACAATATTACAGGCATCTGAATGGTACAATATTACTGGCATCTGAATGACACAATAATTATGGCATCTTAATGGTACAATAATACTGGTATCTTAATCGGCAAATTGGCTGGGGCTTCGTAATTGTACAATAATTCTGGTATCTGAATGGCACAATAATACTGGCATCTGAATGGCACAATATTACTGGTATCTGAGTGACACAATATTACTGGCATCTGAATGGCACAATATTACTGGCATCTAAATGGCACAATATTACTGGCATCTGACTGGCACAATATTACAGGCATCTGAATGGTACAATATTCCTGGCATCTGAATGGCACAATATTACAGGCATCTGACTGGCACAATATTACAGGCATCTGACTGGCACAATATTCCTGGTATCTGAATGGCACAATATTACTATTCTCTGAATGGAACAATATTACTGGCATCTGACTGGCACAATATTCCTGGGCTCTGAATGGTACAATATTACAGGCATCTCACTGGCACAATATTACTGGCATCTGACTGGCACAATATTACAGGCATCTGAATGGTACAATATTCTCGGTATCTGAATGACACAATATTACAGGCATCTAAATAGCACAATATTACAGGCATCCGACTGGCACAATATTACAGGCATCTAAATGGTACAATATTACAGGCACCTAACTGGCACAATATTACAGGCATCTGACTGGCACAATATTACAGGAATCTGAATAATACAATATTCCCGGTATATGAATGGCACAAGATTACTGGCATCTGACTGAGATAATATAACAGGCATCTAAATAGTACAATATTACAGGCACCTGACTGGCACAATATTACGTGCATCTGACTGGCACAATATTACTGGCATCTGACTGGCACAATATTACAGGCATCTGACTGGCACAATATTCCTGGTATCTGACTAGCACAATATTCCTGGTATCTGACTGGCACAATATTCCTGGTGTTTGAATGGCACAATATTACTGGCATCTGACTGGCACAATATTATAGGCATCTGACTGCCATAATATTATAGGCATCTAAATGGTACAATATTACTGGCATCTGACTGGCATAATATTACAGGCATCTGAATGGTACAATATTACTGGCATCTAAATGGCACAACAATTATGGCATCTTAATGGTACAATAATACTGGTATCTAACTGGCACAATATTCCTGGTATCTGACTGGAACAATATTACAGGCATCTGAATGGTATAATATTCCCGGTATCTGAATGGCACAATATTATTGGCATCTGACTGGCACAATATTACAGGCATCTGAATGGCACAATATTACAGGCATCCGACTGGCTCAATATTGCAGGCATCTGAATGGTACAATATTGCAGGCATCTGACTGGCACAATATTACTGACATCTGACTGGCACAATATTACTGGCATCTGATTGGCAAAATATTACAGGCATCTGAATGGCACAATATTACAGGCATCTGACTGGCACAATATTCCTGGTATCTTACTTGCACAATATTCCTGGTGTTTGAGTGGCACAATATTACTGGCATCTGACTGGCATAATATTATAGGCATCTGAATGGTACAATATTACTGGCATCTGACTGGCATAATATTACAGGCATCTGAATGGTACAATATTACTGGAATCTGAATGGCACAATAATTATGGCATCTTAATGGTACAATAATACTGGTATCTTAATCGGCAAATTGGCTGGGGCTTCGTAATTGTACAATATTTCTGGTATCTGAATGGCACAATTATACTGGCATCTGAATGGCACAATATTACTGGTATCTGAGTGACACAATATTACTTGCATCTGAATGGCACAATATTACTGGCATCTGAATGGCACAATATTACTGGCATCGGAATGGCACAATATTACTGGCATCTGACTGGCACAATATTACAGGCATCATAAACAGTACAATATTCCTGGCATCTGAATGGCACAATATTACAGGCATCTGACTGGCACAATATTACAGGCATCTGACTGGCACAATATTCCTGGTATCTGAATGGCGCAATATTACTATTCTCTGAATGGAACAATATTACTGGCATCTGACTGGCACAATATTCCTGGGCTCTGAATGGTACAATATTACTGGTATCTGAATGGCACAATAATACTGGCATCTGAATGGCACACTATTACTGGCATCTGACTGACACAATATTACAGGCATCTGACTGGCACGCTATTACTGGCATCTGACTGACACAGTATTACAGGCAATCGAATGGTACAATATTCCTGGCATCTGACTGGCACAATATTACAGTCATCTGACTGGCACGCTATTACTGGCATCTGACTGGCACAATATTACAGGCATCTGAATGGTACAATATTCTCAGTATCTGAATTACACAATATTACAGGAATCTAAATAGCACAATATTACAGGCATCGGACTGACACAATATTACAGGCATCTGACTGGCACAATATTACAGGCATCTGAATGGTACAATATTAAAGGCATCTGACTGGCACAATATTACTGGCATCTGACTGGCACAATATTACAGGCATCTGACTGGCACAATATTATTGGCATCTGACTGGCAAAATATTACAGGCATCTGAATGGCACAATATTGCAGGCATCTGAATGGTACAATATTGCAGGCATCTGAATGGTACAATATTACAGGCATCTGACTGGCACAATATTCCTGGTATCTGACTGGCACAATATTCCTGGTGTTTGAATGGCACAATATTACTGGCATCTGACTGGCACAATATTATAGGCATCTGACTGCCATAATATTATAGGCATCTGAATGGTACAATATTGCTGGCATCTGACTGGCATAATATTACAGGCATCTGAATGGTACAATATTACTGGCATCTGAATGGCACAACAATTATGGCATCTTAATGGTACAATAATACTGGTGTCTAACTGGCACAATATTCCTGGTATATGACTGGCACAATATTACAGGCATCTGAATGGTATAATATTCCCGGTATCTGAATGGCACAATATTACTGGCATCTGACTGGCACAATATTACAGGCATCTGAATGGCACAATATTACAGGCATCCGACTGGCTCAATATTGCAGGCATCTGAATGGTACAATATTGCAGGCATCTGACTGGCACAATATTACTGGCATCTGACTGGCACAATATTACAGGCATCTGACTAACACAATATTACAGGCATCTGACTGGCACAATATTACAGGCATCTGAATGGTACAATATTACAGGCATCTGACTGGCACAATATTACTGGTATCTGACTGGCACAATATTACAGGCATCTGACTGGCACAATATTACTGGCATCTGACTGGCAAAATATTACAGGCATCTGAATGGCACAATATTACAGGCATCCGACTGGCTCAATATTGCAGGCATCTGAATGGTACAATATTGCAGGCATCTGACTGGCACAATATTACTGGCATCTGACTGGCACAATATTACAGGCATCTGACTGACACAATATTACAGGCATCTGACTGGCACAATATTACAGGCATCTGAATGGTACAATATTACAGGCATCTGACTGGCACAATATTACTGGTATCTGACTGGCACAATATTACAGGCATCTGACTGGCACAATATTCCTGGTATCTGACTGGCACAATATTCCTGGTGTTTGAATGGCACAATATTACTGGCATCTGACTGCCACAATATTATAGGCATCTGACTGGCATAATATTATAGGCATCTGAATGGTACAATATTACTGGCATCTGACTGGCATAATATTACAGGCATCTGAATGGTACAATATTACTGGCATCTGAATGGCACAACAATTATGGCATCTTAATGGTACAATAATACTGGTATCTAACTGGCACAATATTCCTGGTATCTGACTGGCACAATATTACTGGCATCTGACTGGCACAATATTACAGGCATCTGAATGGCACAATATTACAGGCAATCGACTGGCTCAATATTGCAGGCATCTGAATGGTACAATATTGCAGGCATCTGACTGGCTCATTATTACTGGCATCTGACTGGCACAATATTACAGGCATCTGACTGGCACAATATTACTGGCATCTGACTGGCACAATATTACAGGCATCTGAATGGTACAATATTACTGGTATCTGAATGACACAATATTACAGGCATCTGAATGGTACAATATTGCAGACATCTGACTGTAACAATATTACTGGCATCTGACTGGCACAAAATTACAGGCATCTGACTTGCACAATATTACTGGCATCTGACTTGCACAATATTACTGGCATCTGAGTGACACAATATTACTGGCATCTGAATGGCACAATATTACTGGCATCTGAATGGCACAATATTACTGGCATCTGACTGGCACAATATTACAGGCATCTGAATGGTACAATATTCCTGGCATCTGAATGGCACAATATTACAGGCATTTGAATGGCACAATATTACAGGCATCTGACTGGCACAATATTACAGGCATCTGAATGGCACAATATTACAGGCAATCGACTGGCTCAATATTGCAGGCATCTGAATGGTACAATATTGCAGGCATCTGACTGGCTCATTATTACTGGCATCTGACTGGCACAATATTATAGGCATCTGACTGGCACAATATTACTGGCATCTGACTGGCACAATATTACAGGCATCTGAATGGTACAATATTACCGGTATCTGAATGACACAATATTACAGGCATCTGAATGGTACAATATTGCAGGCATCTGACTGTAACAATATTACTGGCATCTGACTGGCACAATATTACAGGCATCTGACTTGCACAATATTACTGGCATCTGACTTGCACAATATTACTGGCATCTGAGTGACACAATATTACTGGCATCTGAATGGCACAATATTACTGGCATCTGAATGGCACAATATTACTGGCATCTGAATGGCACAATATTACTGGCATCTGACTGGCACAATATTACAGGCATCTGAATGGTACAATATTCCTGGCATCTGAATGGCACAATATTACAGGCATCTGAATGGCACAATATTACAGGCATCTGACTGGCACAATATTACAGGCATCTCACTGGCACAATATTCCTGGTATCTGAATGTCACAATATTACTATTCTCTGAATGGAACAATATTACTGGCATCTGACTGGCACAATATTCCTGGGCTCTGAATGGTACAATATTACTGGTATCTGAATGGCACAATATTGCAGGCATCTGAATGGTACAATATTACAGGCATCTGACTGGCACAATATTCCTGGTATCTGACTGGCACAACAATTATGGCATCTTAATGGTACAATAATACTGGTATCTAACTGGCACAATATTCCTGGTATCTGACTGGCACAATGTTACAGGCATCTGAATGGTATAATATTCCCGGTATCTGAATGGCACAATATTACTGGCATCTGACTGGCACAATATTACAGGCATCTGAATGGCACAATATTACAGGCATCCGACTGGCTCAATATTGCAGGCATCTGAATGGTACAATATTGCAGGCATCTGACTGGCACAATATTACTGGCATCTGACTGGCACAATATTACAGGCATCTGACTGGCACAATATTACTGGCATCTGATTGGCACAATATTACAGGCATCTGAATGGTACAATATTACTGGCATCTGAATGACACAATAATTATGGCATCTTAATGGTACAATAATACTGGTATCTTAATCGGCAAATTGGCTGGGGCTTCGTAATTGTACAATAATTCTGGTATCTGAATGGCACAATAATACTGGCATCTGAATGGCACAATATTACTGGTATCTGAGTGACACAATATTACTGGCATCTGAATGGCACAATATTACTGGCATCTAAATGGCACAATATTACTGGCATCTGACTGGCACAATATTACAGGCATCTGAATGGTACAATATTCCTGGCATCTGAATGGCACAATATTACAGGCATCTGACTGGCACAATATTACAGGCATCTGACTGGCACAATATTCCTGGTATCTGAATGGCACAATATTACTATTCTCTGAATGGAACAATATTACTGGCATCTGACTGGCACAATATTCCTGGGCTCTGAATGGTACAATATTACAGGCATCTGACTGGCACAATATTACTGGCATCTGACTGGCACAATATTACAGGCATCTGAATGGTACAATATTCTCGGTATCTGAATGACACAATATTACAGGCATCTAAATAGCACAATATTACAGGCATCCGACTGGCACAATATTACAGGCATCTAAATGGTACAATATTACAGGAACCTAACTGGCACAATATTACAGGCATCTGACTGGCACAATATTACAGGAATCTGAATAATACAATATTCCCGGTATATGAATGGCACAAGATTACTGGCATCTGACTGAGATAATATAACAGGCATCTAAATGGTACAATATTACAGGCACCTGACTGGCACAATATTACGTGCATCTGACTGGCACAATATTACTGGCATCTGACTGGCACAATATTACAGGCATCTGACTGGCACAATATTCCTGGTATCTGACTAGCACAATATTCCTGGTATCTGACTAGCACAATATTCCTGGTATCTGACTGGCACAATATTCCTGGTGTTTGAATGGCACAATATTACTGGCATCTGACTGGCACAATATTATAGGCATCTGACTGCCATAATATTATAGGCATCTAAATGGTACAATATTACTGGCATCTGACTGGCATAATATTACAGGCATCTGAATGGTACAATATTACTGGCATCTGAATGGCACAACAATTATGGCATCTTAATGGTACAATAATACTGGTATCTAACTGGCACAATATTCCTGGTATCTGACTGGCACAATATTACAGGCATCTGAATGGTATAATATTCCCGGTATCTGAATGGCACAATATTGCTGGCATCTGACTGGCACAATATTACAGGCATCTGAATGGCACAATATTACAGGCATCCGACTGGCTCAATATTGCAGGCATCTGAATGGTACAATATTGCAGGCATCTGACTGGCACAATATTACTGGCATCTGACTGGCACAATATTACAGGCATCTGACTGGCACAATATTACTGACATCTGACTGGCACAATATTACAGGCAACTGAATGGTACAATATTCCCGGTATCTGAATGACACAATATTACAGGCATCTGAATGGTACGATATTGCAGGCATCTGACTGTAACAATATTACTGGCATCTGACTGGCACAATATTACAGGCATCTGACTTGCACAATATTACTGGCATCTGACTTGCACAATATTACTGGCATCTGAGTGACACAATATTACTGGCATCTGAATGGCACAATATTACTGGCATCTGAATGGCACAATATTACTGGCATCTGAATGGCACAATATTACTGGCATCTGACTGGCACAATATTACAGGCATCTGAATGGTACAATATTCCTGGCATCTGAATGGCACAATATTACAGGCATCTGAATGGCACAATATTACAGGCATCTGACTGGCACAATATTACAGGCATCTCACTGGCACAATATTCCTGGTATCTGAATGGCACAATATTACTATTCTCTGAATGGAACAATATTACTGGCATCTGACTGGCACAATATTCCTGGGCTCTGAATGGTACAATATTACTGGTATCTGAATGGCACAATATTGCAGGCATCTGAATGGTACAATATTACAGGCATCTGACTGGCACAATATTCCTGGTATCTGACTGGCACAACAATTATGGCATCTTAATGGTACAATAATACTGGTATCTAACTGGCACAATATTCCTGGTATCTGACTGGCACAATGTTACAGGCATCTGAATGGTATAATATTCCCAGTATCTGAATGGCACAATATTACTGGCATCTGACTGGCACAATATTACAGGCATCTGAATGGCACAATATTACAGGCATCCGACTGGCTCAATATTGCAGGCATCTGAATGGTACAATATTGCAGGCATCTGACTGGCACAATATTACTGCATCTGACTGGCACAATATTACAGGCATCTGACTGGCACAATATTACTGGCATCTGATTGGCACAATATTACAGGCATCTGAATGGTACAATATTACTGGCATCTGAATGACACAATAATTATGGCATCTTAATGGTACAATAATACTGGTATCTTAATCGGCAAATTGGCTGGGGCTTCGTAATTGTACAATAATTCTGGTATCTGAATGGCACAATAATACTGGCATCTGAATGGCACAATATTACTGGTATCTGAGTGACACAATATTACTGGCATCTGAATGGCACAATATTACTGGCATCTAAATGGCACAATATTACTGGCATCTGACTGGCACAATATTACAGGCATCTGAATGGTACAATATTCCTGGCATCTGAATGGCACAATATTACAGGCATCTGACTGGCACAATATTACAGGCATCTGACTGGCACAATATTCCTGGTATCTGAATGGCACAATATTACTATTCTCTGAATGGAACAATATTACTGGCATCTGACTGGCACAATATTCCTGGGCTCTGAATGGTACAATATTACAGGCATCTCACTGGCACAATATTACTGGCATCTGACTGGCACAATATTACAGGCATCTGAATGGTACAATATTCTCGGTATCTGAATGACACAATATTACAGGCATCTAAATAGCACAATATTACAGGCATCCGACTGGCACAATATTACAGGCATCTAAATGGTACAATATTACAGGCACCTAACTGGCACAATATTACAGGCATCTGACTGGCACAATATTACAGGAATCTGAATAATACAATATTCCCGGTATATGAATGGCACAAGATTACTGGCATCTGACTGAGATAATATAACAGGCATCTAAATAGTACAATATTACAGGCACCTGACTGGCACAATATTACGTGCATCTGACTGGCACAATATTACTGGCATCTGACTGGCACAATATTACAGGCATCTGACTGGCACAATATTCCTGGTATCTGACTAGCACAATATTCCTGGTATCTGACTGGCACAATATTCCTGGTGTTTGAATGGCACAATATTACTGGCATCTGACTGGCACAATATTATAGGCATCTGACTGCCATAATATTATAGGCATCTAAATGGTACAATATTACTGGCATCTGACTGGCATAATATTACAGGCATCTGAATGGTACAATATTACTGGCATCTAAATGGCACAACAATTATGGCATCTTAATGGTACAATAATACTGGTATCTAACTGGCACAATATTCCTGGTATCTGACTGGAACAATATTACAGGCATCTGAATGGTATAATATTCCCGGTATCTGAATGGCACAATATTATTGGCATCTGACTGGCACAATATTACAGGCATCTGAATGGCACAATATTACAGGCATCCGACTGGCTCAATATTGCAGGCATCTGAATGGTACAATATTGCAGGCATCTGACTGGCACAATATTACTGGCATCTGACTGGCACAATATTACAGGCATCTGACTGGCACAATATTACTGACATCTGACTGGCACAATATTACAGGCATCTGAATGGTACAATATTCCCGGTATCTGAATGACACAATATTACAGGCATCTGAATGGTACGATATTGCAGGCATCTGACTGTAACAATATTACTGGCATCTGACTGGCACAATATTACAGGCATCTGACTTGCACAATATTACTGGCATCTGACTTGCACAATATTACTGGCATCTGAGTGACACAATATTACTGGCATCTGAATGGCACAATATTACTGGCATCTGAATGGCACAATATTACTGGCATCTGACTGGCACAATATTACAGGCATCTGAATGGTACAATATTCTCGGTATCTGAATGACACAATATTACAGGCATCTGAATAGCACAATATTAAAGGCATCCGACTGGCACAATATTACAGGCATCTAAATGGTACAATATTACAGGCACCTGACTGGCACAATATTACGTGCATCTGACTGGCACAATATTACTGGCATCTGACTGGCACAATATTACAGGCATCTGACTGGAACAATATTCCTGGTATCTTACTTGCACAATATTCCTGGTGTTTGAGTGGCACACTATTACTGGCATCTGACTGGCACAATATTATAGGCATCTGACTGCCATAATATTATAGGCATCTGAATGGTACAATATTACTGGCATCTGACTGGCATAATATTACAGGCATCTGAATGGTACAATATTACTGGCATCTGAATGGCACAATAATTATGGCATCTTAATGGTACAATAATACTGGTATCTTAATCGGCAAATTGGCTGGGGCTTCGTAATTGTACAATAATTCTGGTATCTGAATGGCACAATAATACTGGCATCTGAATGGCACAATATTACTGGTATCTGAGTGACACAATATTACTGGCATCTGAATGGCACAATATTACTGGCATCTGAATGGCACAATATTACTGGCATCTGACTGGCACAATATTACAGGCATCTGAATGGTACAATATTCCTGGCATCTGAATGGCACAATATTACAGGCATCTGACTGGCACAATATTACAGGCATCTGACTGGCACAATATTCCTGGTATCTGAATGGCACAATATTACTATTCTCTGAATGGAACAATATTACTGGAATCTGACTGGCACAATATTCCTGGGCTCTGAATGGTACAATATTACAGGCATCTGACTGGCACAATATTACTGGCATCTGACTGGCCCAATATTACAGGCATCTGAATGCTACAATATTCTCGGTATCTGAATGACACAATATTACAGGCATCTGAATAGCACAATATTACAGGCATCCGACTGGCACAATATTACAGGGATCTAAATGGTACAATATTACAGGCACCTAACTGGCACAATATTACAGGCATCTGACTGGCACAATATTACAGGAATCTGAATAATACAATATTCCCGGTATATGAATGGCACAATATTACTGGCATCTGACTGGGATAATATTACAGGCATCTAAATGGTACAATATTACAGGCATCTGACTGGCACAATATTACTGGCATCTGACTGGCACAATATTCCTGGGCTCTGAATGGTACAATATTACTGGTATCTGAATGGCACAATAATACTGGCATCTGAATGGCACACTATTACTGGCATCTGACTGACACAATATTATAGGCAATCGAATGGTACAATATTCCTGGCATCTGACTGGCACAATATTACAGGCATCTGACTGGCACGCTATTACTGGCATCTGACTGGCACAATATTACAGGCATCTGAATGGTACAATATTCTCGGTATCTGAATGACACAATATTACAGGAATCTGAATAGCACAATATTACAGGCATCGGACTGACACAATATTAAAGGCATCTGACTGGCACAATATTACAGGCATCTGAATGGTACAATATTACAGGCATCTGACTGGCACAATATTACTGGCATCTGACTGGCACAATATTACAGGCATCTGACTGGCACAATATTACTGCCATCTGACTGGCAAAATATTACAGGCGTCTGAATGGCACAATATTACAGGCATCCGACTGGCACAATATTGCAGGCATCTGAATGGTACAATATTGAAGGCATCTGAATGGTACAATATTACAGGCATCTGACTGGCACAATATTCCTGGTATCTGACTGGCACAATATTCCTGGTATTTTAATGGCACAATATTACTGGCATCTGACTGGCACAATATTATAGGCATCTGACTGCCATAATATTATAGGCATCTGAATGGTACAATATTACTGGCATCTGACTGTCATAATATTACAGGCATCTGAATGGTACAATATTACTGGCATCTGAATGGCACAACAATTATGGCATTTTAATGGTACAATAATACTGGTATCTAACTGGCACAATATTCCTGGTATCTGACTGGCACAATATTACAGGCATCTGAATGGTATAATATTCCCGGTATCTGAATGGCACAATATTACTGGCATCTGACTGGCACAATATTACAGGCATCTGAATGGCACAATATTACAGGCATCCGACTGGCTCAATATTGCAGGCATCTGAATGGTACAATATTGCAGGCATCTGACTGGCACAATATTACTGGCATCTGACTGGCACAATATTACAGGCATCTGACTGGCACAATATTACTGGCATCTGACTGGCACAATATTACAGGCATCTGAATGGTACAATATTCCCGGTATCTGAATGACACAATATTACAGGCATCTGAATGGTACAATATTGCAGGCATCTGACTGTAACAATATTACTGGCATCTGACTGTAACAATATTACTGGCATCTGACTTGCACAATATTACTGGCATCTGAGTGACACAATATTACTGGCATCTGAATGGCACAATATTACTGGCATGTGAATGGCACAATATTACTGGCATCTGAATGGCACAATATTATAGGCATCTGAATGGTACAATATTCCTGGCATCTGAATGGCACAATATTACAGGCATCTTAATGGCACAATATTACAGGCATCTGACTGGCACAATATTACAGACATCTGACTGGCACAATATTCCTGGTATCTGAATGGCACAATATTACTATTCTCTGAATGGAACAATATTACTGGCATCTGACTGGCACAATATTCCTGGGCTCTGAATGTTACAATATTACTGGTATCTGAATGGCACAATAATACTGGCATCTGAATGGCACACTATTACTGGCATCTGACTGACACAATATTACAGGCAATCGAATGGTACAATATTCCTGGCATCTGACTGGCACAATATTACAGTCATCTGACTGGCACGCTATTACTGGCATCTGACTGGCACAATATTACAGGCATCTGAATGGTACAATATTCTCAGTATATGAATTACACAATATTACAGGAATCTAAATAGCACAATATTACAGGCATCGGACTGACACAATATTATAGGCATCTGACTGGCACAATATTACAGGCATCTGAATGGTACAATATTACAGGCATCTGACTGGCACAATATTACTGGCATCTGACTGGCACAATATTACAGGCATCTGAATGGCACAATATTACAGGCATCCGACTGGCACAATATTGCAGGCATCCGACTGGCACAATATTGCAGGCATCTGAATGGTACAATATTGCAGGCATCTGAATGGTACAATATTACAGGCATCTGACTGGCACAATATTCCTGGTATCTGACTGGCACAATATTCCTGGTGTTTGAATGGCACAATATTACTGGCATCTGACTGGCACAATATTATAGGCATCTGACTGCCATAATATTATAGGCATCTGAATGGTACAATATTACTGGCATCTGACCGGCATAATATTACAGGCATCTGAATGGTACAATATTACTGGCATCTGAATGGCACAATAATTATGGCATCTTAATGGTACAATAATACTGGTATCTTAATCGGCAAATTGGCTGGGGCTTCGTAATTGTACAATAATTCTGGTATCTGAATGGCACAATAATACTGGCATCTGAATGGCACAATATTACTGGTATCTGAGTGACACAATATTACTGGCATCTGAATGGCACAATATTACTGGCATCTGAATGGCACAATATTACTGGCATCTGACTGGCACAATATTACAGGCATCTGAATGGTACAATATTCCTGGCATCTGAATGGCACAATATTACAGGCATCTTAATGGCACAATATTACAGGCATCTGACTGGCACAATATTACAGACATCTGACTGGCACAATATTCCTGGTATCTGAATGGCACAATATTACTATTCTCTGAAAGGAACAATATTACTGGCATCTGACTGTAACAATATTACTGGCATCTGACTTGCACAATATTACTGGCATCTGAGTGACACAATATTACTGGCATCTGAATGGCACAATATTACTGGCATGTGAATGGCACAATATTACTGGCATCTGAATGGCACAATATTATAGGCATCTGAATGGTACAATATTCCTGGCATCTGAATGGCACAATATTACAGGCATCTTAATGGCACAATATTACAGGCATCTGACAGGCACAATATTACAGACATCTGACTGGCACAATATTCCTGGTATCTGAATGGCACAATATTACTATTCTCTGAATGGAACAATATTACTGGCATCTGACTGGCACAATATTCCTGGGCTCTGAATGTTACAATATTACTGGTATCTGAATGGCACAATAATACTGGCATCTGAATGGCACACTATTACTGGCATCTGACTGACACAATATTACAGGCAATCGAATGGTACAATATTCCTGGCATCTGACTGGCACAATATTACAGTCATCTGACTGGCACGCTATTACTGGCATCTGACTGGCACAATATTACAGGCATCTGAATGGTACAATATTCTCAGTATATGAATTACACAATATTACAGGAATCTAAATAGCACAATATTACAGGCATCGGACTGACACAATATTACAGGCATCTGACTGGCACAATATTACAGGCATCTGAATGGTACAATATTACAGGCATCTGACTGGCACAATATTACTGGCATCTGACTGGCACAATATTACAGGCATCTGAATGGCACAATATTACAGGCATCCGACTGGCACAATATTGCAGGCATCCGACTGGCACAATATTGCAGGCATCTGAATGGTACAATATTGCAGGCATCTGAATGGTACAATATTACAGGCATCTGACTGGCACAATATTCCTGGTATCTGACTGGCACAATATTCCTGGTGTTTGAATGGCACAATATTACTGGCATCTGACTGGCACAATATTATAGGCATCTGACTGCCATAATATTATAGGCATCTGAATGGTACAATATTACTGGCATCTGACTGGCATAATATTACAGGCATCTGAATGGTACAATATTACTGGCATCTGAATGGCACAACAATTATGGCATCTTAATGGTACAATAATACTGGTATCTAACTGGCACAATATTCCTGGTATCTGACTGGCACAATATTACAGGCATCTGAATGGTATAATATTCCCGGTATCTGAATGGCACAATATTACTGGCATCTGACTGGCACAATATTACAGGCATCTGAATGGCACAATATTACAGGCATCCGACTGGCTCAATATTGCAGGCATCTGAATGGTACAATATTGCAGGCATCTGACTGGCACAATATTACTGGCATCTGACTGGCACAATATTACAGGCATCTGACTGACACAATATTACAGGCATCTGACTGGCACAATATTACAGGCATCTGAATGGTACAATATTACAGGCATCTGACTGGCACAATATTACTGGCATCTGACTGGCACAATATTACAGGCATCTGACTGGCACAATATTACTGGCATCTGACTGGCAAAATATTACAGGCATCTGAATGGCACAATTTTACAGGCATCCGACTGGCTCAATATTGCAGGCATCTGAATGGTACAATATTGCAGGCATCTGAATGGTACAATATTACAGGCATCTGACTGGCACAATATTCCTGGTATCTGACTGGCACAATATTCCTGGTGTTTGAATGGCACAATATTACTGGCATCTGACTGCCACAATATTATAGGCATCTGACTGGCATAATATTATAGGCATCTGAATGGTACAATATTACTGGCATCTGAATGGCACAACAATTATGGCATCTTAATGGTACAATAATACTGGTATCTAACTGGCACAATATTCCTGGTATCTGACTGGCACAATATTACAGGCATCTGAATGGTATAATATTCCCGGTATCTGAATGGCACAATATTACTGGCATCTGACTGGCACAATATTACAGGCATCTGAATGGCACAATATTACAGGCATCCGACTGGCTCAATATTGCAGGCATCTGAATGGTACAATATTGCAGGCATCTGACTGGCACAATATTACTGGCATCTGACTGGCACAATATTACAGGCATCTGACTGGCACAATATTACTGGCATCTGACTGGCACAATATTACAGGCATCTGAATGGTACAATATTACCGGTATCTGAATGACACAATATTACAGGCATCTGAATGGTACAATATTACTGGCATCTGACTGGCATAATATTACAGGCATCTGAATGGTACAATATTACTGGCATCTGAATGGCACAACAATTATGGCATCTTAATGGTACAATAATACTGGTATCTAACTGGCACAATATTCCTGGTATCTGACTGGCACAATATTACAGGCATCTGAATGGTATAATATTCCCGGTATCTGAATGGCACAATATTACTGGCATCTGACTGGCACAATATTACAGGCATCTGAATGGCACAATATTACAGGCATCCGACTGGCTCAATATTGCAGGCATCTGAATGGTACAATATTGCAGGCATCTGACTGGCACAATATTACTGGCATCTGACTGGCACAATATTACAGGCATCTGACTGGCACAATATTACAGGCATCTGAATGGTACAATATTACAGGCATCTGACTGGCACAATATTACTGGCATCTCACTGGCACAATATTACAGGCATCTGACTGGCACAATATTACTGGCATCTGACTGGCAAAATATTACAGGCATCTGAATGGCACAATTTTACAGGCATCCGACTGGCACAATATTGCAGGCATCTGAATGGTACAATATTGCAGGCATCTGAATGGTACAATATTACAGGCATCTGACTGGCACAATATTCCTGGTATCTGACTGGCACAATATTCCTGGTGTTTGAATGGCACAATATTACTGGCATCTGACTGCCACAATATTATAGGCATCTGACTGGCATAATATTATAGGCATCTGAATGGTACAATATTACTGGCATCTGAATGGCACAACAATTATGGCATCTTAATGGTACAATAATACTGGTATCTAACTGGCACAATATTCCTGGTATCTGACTGGCACAATATTACAGGCATCTGAATGGTATAATATTCCCGGTATCTGAATGGCTCAATATTACTGGCATCTGACTGGCACAATATTACAGGCATCTGAATGTCACAATATTACAGGCATCCGACTGGCTCAATATTGCAGGCATCTGAATGGTACAATATTGCAGGCATCTGACTGGCACAATATTACTGGCATCTGACTGGCACAATATTACAGGCATCTGACTGGCACAATATTACTGGCATCTGACTGGCACAATATTCCAGGCATCTGAATGGTACAATATTCTCGGTATCTGAATGACACAATATTACAGGCATCTGAATAGCACAATATTACAGGCATCCGACTGGCACAATATTACAGGCATCTAAATGGTACAATATTACAGGCACCTGACTGGCACAATATTACGTGCATCTGACTGGCACAATATTACTGGCATCTGACTGGCACAATATTACAGGCATCTGACTGGAACAATATTCCTGGTATCTTACTTGCACAATATTCCTGGTGTTTGAGTGGCACACTATTACTGGCATCTGACTGGCACAATATTATAGGCATCTGACTGCCATAATATTATAGGCATCTGAATGGTACAATATTACTGGCATCTGACTGGCATAATATTACAGGCATCTGAATGGTACAATATTACTGGCATCTGAATGGCACAATAATTATGGCATCTTAATGGTACAATAATACTGGTATCTTAATCGGCAAATTGGCTGGGGCTTCGTAATTGTACAATAATTCTGGTATCTGAATGGCACAATAATACTGGCATCTGAATGGCACAATATTACTGGTATCTGAGTGACACAATATTACTGGCATCTGAATGGCACAATATTACTGGCATCTGAATGGCACAATATTACTGGCATCTGACTGGCACAATATTACAGGCATCTGAATGGTACAATATTCCTGGCATCTGAATGGCACAATATTACAGGCATCTGACTGGCACAATATTACAGGCATCTGACTGGCACAATATTCCTGGTATCTGAATGTCACAATATTACTATTCTCTGAATGGAACAATATTACTGGAATCTGACTGGCACAATATTCCTGGGCTCTGAATGGTACAATATTACAGGCATCTGACTGGCACAATATTACTGGCATCTGACTGGCACAATATTACAGGCATCTGAATGCTACAATATTCTCGGTATCTGAATGACACAATATTACAGGCATCTGAATAGCACAATATTACAGGCATCCGACTGGCACAATATTACAGGGATCTAAATGGTACAATATTACAGGCACCTAACTGGCACAATATTACAGGCATCTGACTGGCACAATATTACAGGAATCTGAATAATACAATATTCCCGGTATATGAATGGCACAATATTACTGGCATCTGACTGGGATAATATTACAGGCATCTAAATGGTACAATATTACAGGCATCTGACTGGCACAATATTACTGGCATCTGACTGGCACAATATTCCTGGGCTCTGAATGGTACAATATTACTGGTATCTGAATGGCACAATAATACTGGCATCTGAATGGCACACTATTACTGGCATCTGACTGACACAATATTATAGGCAATCGAATGGTACAATATTCCTGGCATCTGACTGGCACAATATTACAGGCATCTGACTGGCACGCTATTACTGGCATCTGACTGGCACAATATTACAGGCATCTGAATGGTACAATATTCTCGGTATCTGAATGACACAATATTACAGAAATCTGAATAGCACAATATTACAGGCATCGGACTGACACAATATTAAAGGCATCTGACTGGCACAATATTACAGGCATCTGAATGGTACAATATTACAGGCATCTGACTGGCACAATATTACTGGCATCTGACTGGCACAATATTACTGGCATCTGACTGGCACAATATTACAGGCATCTGACTGGCACGCTATTACTGGCATCTGACTGGCACAATATTACAGGCATCTGAATGGTACAATATTCTCGGTATCTGAATGACACAATATTACAGGAATCTGAATAGCACAATATTACAGGCATCGGACTGACACAATATTAAAGGCATCTGACTGGCACAATATTACAGGCATCTAAATGGTACAATATTACAGGCACCTAACTGGCACAATATTACAGGCATCTGAATGGCACAATATTACAGGAATCTGAATAATACAATATTCCCGGTATATGAATGGCACAATATTACTGGCTTCTGACTGGGATAATATTACAGGCATCTAAATGGTACAATATTACAGGCATCTGACTGGCACAATATTACTGGCATCTGACTGGCACAATATTCCTGGGCTCTGAATGGTACAATATTACTGGTATCTGAATGGCACAATAATACTGGCATCTGAATGGCACACTATTACTGGCATCTGACTGACACAATATTATAGGCAATCGAATGGTACAATATTCCTGGCATCTGACTGGCACAATATTACAGGCATCTGACTGGCACGCTATTACTGGCATCTGACTGGCACAATATTACAGGCATCTGAATGGTACAATATTCTCGGTATCTGAATGACACAATATTACAGGAATCTGAATAGCACAATATTACAGGCATCGGACTGACACAATATTAAAGGCATCTGACTGGCACAATATTACAGGCATCTGAATGGTACAATATTACAGGCATCTGACTGGCACAATATTACTGGCATCTGACTGGCACAATATTACAGGCATCTGACTGGCACAATATTACTGCCATCTGACTGGCAAAATATTACAGGCGTCTGAATGGCACAATATTACAGGCATCCGACTGGCACAATATTGCAGGCATCTGAATGGTACAATATTGAAGGCATCTGAATGGTACAATATTACAGGCATCTGACTGGCACAATATTCCTGGTATCTGACTGGCACAATATTCCTGGTATTTTAATGGCACAATATTACTGGCATCTGACTGGCACAATATTATAGGCATCTGACTGCCATAATATTATAGGCATCTGAATGGTACAATATTACTGGCATCTGACTGTCATAATATTACAGGCATCTGAATGGTACAATATTACTGGCATCTGAATGGCACAACAATTATGGCATTTTAATGGTACAATAATACTGGTATCTAACTGGCACAATATTCCTGGTATCTGACTGGCACAATATTACAGGCATCTGAATGGTATAATATTCCCGGTATCTGAATGGCACAATATTACTGGCATCTGACTGGCACAATATTACAGGCATCTGAATGGCACAATATTACAGGCATCCGACTGGCTCAATATTGCAGGCATCTGAATGGTACAATATTGCAGGCATCTGACTGGCACAATATTACTGGCATCTGACTGGCACAATATTACAGGCATCTGACTGGCACAATATTACTGGCATCTGACTGGCACAATATTACAGGCATCTGAATGGTACAATATTCCCGGTATCTGAATGACACAATATTACAGGCATCTGAATGGTACAATATTGCACGCATCTGACTGTAACAATATTACTGGCATCTGACTGTAACAATATTACTGGCATCTGACTTGCACAATATTACTGGCATCTGAGTGACACAATATTACTGGCATCTGAATGGCACAATATTACTGGCATGTGAATGGCACAATATTACTGGCATCTGAATGGCACAATATTATAGGCATCTGAATGGTACAATATTCCTGGCATCTGAATGGCACAATATTACAGGCATCTTAATGGCACAATATTACAGGCATCTGACTGGCACAATATTACAGACATCTGACTGGCACAATATTCCTGGTATCTGAATGGCACAATATTACTATTCTCTGAATGGAACAATATTACTGGCATCTGACTGGCACAATATTCCTGGGCTCTGAATGTTACAATATTACTGGTATCTGAATGGCACAATAATACTGGCATCTGAATGGCACACTATTACTGGCATCTGACTGACACAATATTACAGGCAATCGAATGGTACAATATTCCTGGCATCTGACTGGCACAATATTACAGTCATCTGACTGGCACGCTATTACTGGCATCTGACTGGCACAATATTACAGGCATCTGAATGGTACAATATTCTCAGTATATGAATTACACAATATTACAGGAATCTAAATAGCACAATATTACAGGCATCGGACTGACACAATATTACAGGCATCCGACTGGCACAATATTGCAGGCATCTGAATGGTACAATATTGCAGGCATCTGAATGGTACAATATTACAGGCATCTGACTGGCACAATATTCCTGGTATCGGACTGGCACAATATTCCTGGTGTTTGAATAGCACAATATTACTGGCATCTGACTGGCACAATATTATAGGCATCTGACTGCCATAATATTATAGGCATCTGAATGGTACAATATTACTGGCATCTGACTGGCATAATATTACAGGCATCTGAATGATACAATATTACTGGCATCTGAATGGCACAACAATTATGGCATCTTAATGGTACAATAATACTGGTATCTAACTGGCACAATATTCCTGGTATCTGACTGGCACAATATTACAGGCATCTGAATGGTATAATATTCCCGGTATCTGAATGGCACAATATTACTGGCATCTGACTGGCACAATATTACAGGCATCTGAATGGCACAATATTACAGGCATCCGACTGGCTCAATATTGCAGGCATCTGAATGGTACAATATTGCAGGCATCTGACTGGCACAATATTACTGGCATCTGACTGGCACAATATTACAGGCATCTGACTGACACAATATTACAGGCATCTGACTGGCACAATATTACAGGCATCTGAATGGTACAATATTACAGGCATCTGACTGGCACAATATTACTGGCATCTGACTGGCACAATATTACAGGCATCTGACTGGCACAATATTACTGGCATCTGACTGGCAAAATATTACAGGCATCTGAATGGCACAATTTTACAGGCATCCGACTGGCACAATATTGCAGGCATCTGAATGGTACAATATTGCAGGCATCTGAATGGTACAATATTACAGGCATCTGACTGGCACAATATTCCTGGTATCTGACTGGCACAATATTCCTGGTGTTTGAATGGCACAATATTACTGGCATCTGACTGCCACAATATTATAGGCATCTGACTGGCATAATATTATAGGCATCTGAATGGTACAATATTACTGGCATCTGAATGGCACAACAATTATGGCATCTTAATGGTACAATAATACTGGTATCTAACTGGCACAATATTCCTGGTATCTGACTGGCACAATATTACAGGCATCTGAATGGTATAATATTCCCGGTATCTGAATGGCACAATATTACTGGCATCTGACTGGCACAATATTACAGGCATCTGAATGGCACAATATTACAGGCATCCGACTGGCTCAATATTGCAGGCATCTGAATGGTACAATATTGCAGGCATCTGACTGGCACAATATTACTGGCATCTGACTGGCACAATATTACAGGCATCTGACTGGCACAATATTACTGGCATCTGACTGGCACAATATTACAGGCATCTGAATGGTACAATATTACCGGTATCTGAATGACACAATATTACAGGCATCTGAATGGTACAATATTGCAGGCATCTGACTGTAACAATATTACTGGCATCTGACTGGCACAATATTACAGGCATCTGACTTGCACAATATTACTGGCATCTGACTTGCACAATATTACTGGCATCTGAGTGACACAATATTACTGGCATCTGAATGGCACAATATTACTGGCATCTGAATGGCACAATATTACTGGCATCTGACTGGCACAATATTACAGGCATCTGACTGACACAATATTACAGGCATCTGACTGACACAATATTACAGGCATCTGACTGGCACAATATTACAGGCATCTGAATGGTACAATATTACAGGCATCTGACTGGCACAATATTACAGGCATCTGAATGGTACAATATTACAGGCATCTGACTGGCACAATATTACTGGCATCTGACTGGCACAATATTACAGGCATCTGACTGGCACAATATTACTGGCATCTGACTGGCAAAATATTACAGGCATCTGAATGGCACAATATTACAGGCATCCGACTGGCACAATATTGCAGGCATCTGAATGGTACAATATTGCAGGCATCTGACTGGCACAATATTACTGGCATCTGACTGGCACAATATTACAGGCATCTGACTGGCACAATATTACTGGCATCTGACTGGCACAATATTACAGGCATCTGAATGGTACAATATTACCGGTATCTGAATGACACAATATTACAGGCATCTGAATGGTACAATATTGCAGGCATCTGACTGTAACAATATTACTGGCATCTGACTGGCACAATATTACAGGCATCTGACTGTAACAATATTACTGACATCTGACTTGCACAATATTACTGGCATCTGAGTGACACAATATTACTGGCATCTGAATGGCACAATATTACAGGCATCTGACTGACACAATATTACAGGCATCTGACTGACACAATATTACAGGCATCTGACTGGCACAATATTACAGGCATCTGAATGGTACAATATTACAGGCATCTGACTGGCACAATATTACAGGCATCTGAATGGTACAATATTACAGGCATCTGACTGGCACAATATTACTGGCATCTGACTGGCACAATATTACAGGCATCTGACTGGCACAATATTACTGGCATCTGACTGGCAAAATATTACAGGCATCTGAATGGCACAATATTACAGGCATCCGACTGGCACAATATTGCAGGCATCTGAATGGTACAATATTGCAGGCATCTGAATGGTACAATATTACAGGCATCTGACTGGCACAATATTACTGGCATCTGACTGGCAAAATATTACAGGCATCTGAATGGCACAATTTTACAGGCATCCGACTGGCACAATATTGCAGGCATCTGAATGGTACAATATTGCAGGCATCTGACTGGCACAATATTACAGGCATCTGACTGGCACAATATTACTGGCATCTGACTGGCAAAATATTACAGGCATCTGAATGGCACAATTTTACAGGCATCCGACTGGCACAATATTGCAGGCATCTGAATGGTACAATATTGCAGGCATCTGAATGGTACAATATTACAGGCATCTGACTGGCACAATATTCCTGGTATCTGACTGGCACAATATTCCTGGTGTTTGAATGGCACAATATTACTGTCATCTGACTGCCACAATATTATAGGCATCTGACTGGCATAATATTATAGGCATCTGAATGGTACAATATTACTGGCATCTGAATGGCACAACAATTATGGCATCTTAATGGTACAATAATACTGGTATCTAACTGGCACAATATTCCTGGTATCTGACTGGCACAATATTACAGGCATCTGAATGGTATAATATTCCCGGTATCTGAATGGCACAATATTACTGGCATCTGACTGGCACAATATTACATTCATCTGAATGGCACAATATTACAGGCATCCGACTGGCTCAATATTGCAGGCATCTGAATGGTACAATATTGCAGGCATCTGACTGGCACAATATTACTGGCATCTGACTGGCACAATATTACAGGCATCTGACTGGCACAATATTACTGGCATCTGACTGGCACAATATTACAGGCATCTGAATGGTACAATATTACCGGTATCTGAATGACACAATATTACAGGCATCTGAATGGTACAATATTGCAGGCATCTGACTGTAACAATATTACTGGCATCTGACTGGCACAATATTACAGGCATCTGACTTGCACAATATTACTGGCATCTGAATGGCACAATATTACTGGCATCTGAATGGCACAATATTACTGGCATCTGACTGGCACAATATTACAGGCATCTGACTGACACAATATTACAGGCATCTGACTGGCACAATATTACAGGCATCTGAATGGTACAATATTACAGGCATCTGACTGGCACAATATTACAGGCATCTGAATGGTACAATATTACAGGCATCTGACTGGCACAATATTACTGGCATCTGACTGGCACAATATTACAGGCATCTGACTGGCACAATATTACTGGCATCTGACTGGCAAAATATTACAGGCATCTGAATGGCACAATATTACAGGCATCCGACTGGCACAATATTGCAGGCATCTGAATGGTACAATATTGCAGGCATCTGAATGGTACAATATTACAGGCATCTGACTGGCACAATATTCCTGGTATCTGACTGGCACAATATTCCTGGTGTTTGAATGGCACAATATTACTGGCATCTGACTGCCACAATATTATAGGCATCTGACTGGCATAATATTATAGGCATCTGAATGGTACAATATTACTGGCATCTGACTGGCATAATATTACAGGCATCTGAATGGTACAATATTACTGGCATCTGAATGGCACAACAATTATGGCATCTTAATGGTACAATAATACTGGTATCTAACTGGCACAATATTCCTGGTATCTGACTGGCACAATATTACAGGCATCTGAATGGTATAATATTCCCGGTATCTGGCACAATATTACTGGCATCTGACTGGCACAATATTACAGGCATCTGAATGGCACAATATTACAGGCATCCGACTGGCTCAATATTGCAGGCATCTGAATGGTACAATATTGCAGGCATCTGACTGGCACAATATTACTGGCATCTGACTGGCACAATATTACAGGCATCTGACTGGCACAATATTACTGGCATCTGACTGGCACAATATTACAGGCATCTGAATGGTACAATATTACCGGTATCTGAATGACACAATATTACAGGCATCTGAATGGTACAATATTGCAGGCATCTGACTGTAACAATATTACTGGCATCTGACTGGCACAATATTACAGGCATCTGACTGTAACAATATTACTGGCATCTGACTTGCACAATATTACTGGCATCTGAGTGACACAATATTACTGGCATCTGAATGGCACAATATTACTGGCATCTGAATGGCACAATATTACTGGCATCTGACTGGCACAATATTACAGGCATCTGAATGGTACAATATTCCTGGCATCTGAATGGCACAATATTACAGGCATCTGAATGGCACAATATTACAGGCATCTGAATGGCACAATATTACAGGCATCTGACTGGCACAATATTACAGGCATCTCACTGGCACAATATTCCTGGTATCTGAATGGCACAATATTACTATTCTCTGAATGGAACAATATTACTGGCATCTGACTGGCACAATATTACTGGGCTCTGAATGGTACAATATTACTGGTATCTGAATGGCACAATAATACTGGCATCTGAATGGCACACTATTACTGGCATCTGACTGACACAATATTACAGGCAATCGAATGGTACAATATTCCTGGCATCTGACTGGCACAATATTACAGGCATCTGACTGGCACGCTATTACTGGCATCTGACTGGCACAATATTACAGGCATCTGAATGGTACAATATTCCCGGTATATGAATGACACAATATTACAGGCATCTGAATGGTACAATATTGCAGGCATCTGACTGTAACAATATTACTGGCATCTGACTGGCACAATATTACAGGCATTTGACTTGCACAATATTACTGGCATCTGACTGGCACAATATTACAGGCATCTGAATGGTACAATATTCTCGGTATCTGAATGACACAATATTACTGGCATCTGAATAGCACAATATTACAGGCATCTGAATAGCACAATATTACAGGCATCCGACTGGCTCAATATTGCAGGCATATGAATGGTACAATATTGCAGGCATCTGACTGGCACAATATTACTGGCATCTGACTGGCACAATATTACTGGCATCTGAGTGACACAATATTACTGGCATCTGAATGGCACAATATTACTGGCATCTGACTGGCACAATATTACAGGCATCTGAATGGTACAATATTCCTGGCATCTGAATGGCACAATATTACAGGCATCTGACTGGCACAATATTACAGGCATCTCACTGGCACAATATCCCTGGTATCTGAATGGCACAATATTACTATTCTCTGAATGGAACAATATTACTGGCATCTGACTGGCACAATATTCCTTGGCTCTGAATTGTACAATATTACTGGTATCTGAATGGCACAATAATACTGGCATCTGAATGGCACACTATTACTGGCATCTGACTGACACAATATTACAGGCAATCGAAAGGTACAATATTCCTGGCATCTGACTGGCACAATATTACAGGCATCTGACTGGCACGCTATTACTGCCATCTGACTGGCACAATATTACAGGCATCTGAATGGTACAATATTCCCGGTATCTGAATGACACAATATTACAGGCATCTGAATGGTACAATATTGCAGGCATCTGACTGTAACAATATTACTGGCATCTGACTGGCACAATATTACAGGCATCTGACTTGCACAATATTACTGGCATCTGACTGGCACAATATTACAGGCATCTGAATGGTACAATATTCCCGGTATATGAATGGCACAATATTACAGGCATCTGACTGGCACGCTATTACTGCCATCTGACTGGCACAATATTACAGGCATCTGAATGGTACAATATTCCCGGTATCTGAATGACACAATATTACAGGCATCTGAATGGTACAATATTGCAGGCATCTGACTGTAACAATATTACTGGCATCTGACTGGCACAATATTACAGGCATCTGACTTGCACAATATTACTGGCATCTGACTGGCACAATATTACAGGCATCTGAATGGTACAATATTCCCGGTATATGAATGGCACAATATTACTGGCATCTGACTGGGATAATATTACAGGCATCTAAATGGTACAATATTACAGGCACCGGACTGGCACAATATTACGTGCATCTCACTGGCACAATATTACTGGCATCTGACTGGGATAATATTACAGGCATCTAAATGGTACAATATTACAGGCACCGGACTGGCACAATATTACGTGCATCTCACTGGCACAATATTACTGGCATCTGACTGGCACAATATTACAGGCATCTGACTGGCACAATATTCCTGGTGTTTGAATGGCACAATATTACTGGCATCTGACTGCCACAATATTATAGGCATCTGACTGTAAGAATATTACTGGCATCTGACTGGCACAATATTACAGGCATCTGACTTGCACAATATTACTGGCATCTGACTGGCACAATATTACAGGCATCTGAATGGTACAATATTCTCGGTATCTGAATGACACAATATTACAGGCATCTGAATGGTACAATATTACAGGCATCTGACTGGCACAATATTCCTGGTATCTGAATGGCACAATATTACTGGCATCTGAATGATACAATATTACTGGCATCTGAATCGTACAATATTCCTGCATCTGAATGGCACAATATTACTGGCATCTGACTGGCACAATATTACTGGTATCTGAATGGCACTATATTACTGGCATCTGACTGGCACAATATTACTGGCATCTGACTGATACAATATTACTGGCATCTGAATGGTACAATATTCCTGGCATCTGAATGGCACAATATTACTGGCATCTGACTGGCACAATATTACTGGTATCTGAATGGCACAACATTTCTAGGCTCTGACTGGCACAATATTACTGGCATCTGAATGGCACAACAATTATGTAATCTTAATGGTACAATAATACTGGTATCTTAATGGGCAAATTGGCTGGGGCATCGTAATTGTACAATATTACTGGTATCTGAATTGCATAATAATACTGGCATCTGAATGGCACAATATTACTGGCATCTGACTGGCACATTATTACAGGCACCTGAATGGTACAATATTCCTGGCATCTGAATGGCACAATATTACTGGCATCTGACTGGCAGAATATTACTGGTATCTGAATGGCACAAAATTACTAGGCTCTGAATGATACAATATTACTGGCATCTGACTGGCACAATATTCCTGGGCTCTGAATGGTACAATATTACCGGCATCTGACTGGCACAATATTACTGGCATCTGACTGGCACAATATTACAGGCATCTGGCACAATATTACAGGCATCTGAATGGCACAATATTACAGGCATCTGACTGGCACAATATTACAGGCATCTCACTGGCACAATATCCCTGGTATCTGAATGGCACAATATTACTATTCTCTGAATGGAACAATATTACTGGCATCTGACTGGCACAATATTCCTTGGCTCTGAATTGTACAATATTACTGGTATCTGAATGGCACAATAATACTGGCATCTGAATGGCACACTATTACTGGCATCTGACTGACACAATATTACAGGCAATCGAAAGGTACAATATTCCTGGCATCTGACTGGCACAATATTACAGGCATCTGACTGGAACGCTATTACTGCCATCTGACTGGCACAATATTACAGGCATCTGAATGGTACAATATTCCCGGTATCTGAATGACACAATATTACAGGCATCTGAATGGTACAATATTGCAGGCATCTGACTGTAACAATATTACTGGCATCTGACTGGCACAATATTACAGTCATCTGACTTGCACAATATTACTGGCATCTGACTGGCACAATATTACAGGCATCTGAATGGTACAATATTCCCGGTATATGAATGGCACAATATTACTGGCATCTGACTGGGATAATATTACAGGCATCTAAATGGTACAATATTACAGGCACCGGACTGGCACAATATTACGTGCATCTCACTGGCACAATATTACTGGCATCTGACTGGGATAATATTACAGGCATCTAAATGGTACAATATTACAGGCACCGGACTGGCACAATATTACGTGCATCTCACTGGCACAATATTACTGGCATCTGACTGGCACAATATTACAGGCATCTGACTAACACAATATTCCTGGTGTTTGAATGGCACAATATTACTGGCATCTGACTGCCACAATATTATAGGCATCTGACTGTAAGAATATTACTGGCATCTGACTGGCACAATATTACAGGCATCTGACTTGCACAATATTACTGGCATCTGACTGGCACAATATTACAGGCATCTGAATGGTACAATATTCTCGGTATCTGAATGACACAATATTACAGGCATCTGAATGGTACAATATTACAGGCATCTGACTGGCACAATATTCCTGGTATCTGAATGGCACAATATTACTGGCATCTGAATGATACAATATTACTGGCATCTGAATCGTACAATATTCCTGCATCTGAATGGCACAATATTACTGGCATCTGACTGGCACAATATTACTGGTATCTGAATGGCACTATATTACTGGCATCTGACTGGCACAATATTACTGGCATCTGACTGATACAATATTACTGGCATCTGAATGGTACAATATTCCTGGCATCTGAATGGCACAATATTACTGGCATCTGACTGGCACAATATTACTGGTATCTGAATGGCACAACATTTCTAGGCTCTGACTGGCACAATATTACTGGCATCTGAATGGCACAACAATTATGTAATCTTAATGGTACAATAATACTGGTATCTTAATGGGCAAATTGGCTGGGGCATCGTAATTGTACAATATTACAGGTATCTGAATTGCATAATAATACTGGCATCTGAATGGCACAATATTACAGGCATCTGAATGGTACAATATTCCCGGTATCTGAATGACACAATATTACAGGCATCTGAATGGTACAATATTGCAGGCATCTGACTGTAACAATATTACTGGCATCTGACTGGCACAATATTACAGGCATCTGACTTGCACAATATTACTGGCATCTGACTGGCACAATATTACAGGCATCTGAATGGTACAATATTCCCGGTATATGAATGGCACAATATTACTGGCATCTGACTGGGATAATATTACAGGCATCTAAATGGTACAATATTACAGGCACCGGACTGGCACAATATTACGTGCATCTCACTGGCACAATATTACTGGCATCTGACTGGGATAATATTACAGGCATCTAAATGGTACAATATTACAGGCACCGGACTGGCACAATATTACGTGCATCTCACTGGCACAATATTACTGGCATCTGACTGGCACAATATTACAGGCATCTGACTGGCACAATATTCCTGGTGTTTTGAATGGCACAATATTACTGGCATCTGACTGCCACAATATTATAGGCATCTGACTGTAAGAATATTACTGGCATCTGACTGGCACAATATTACAGGCATCTGACTTGCACAATATTACTGGCATCTGACTGGCACAATATTACAGGCATCTGAATGGTACAATATTCTCGGTATCTGAATGACACAATATTACAGGCATCTGAATGGTACAATATTACAGGCATCTGACTGGCACAATATTCCTGGTATCTGAATGGCACAATATTACTGGCATCTGAATGATACAATATTACTGGCATCTGAATCGTACAATATTCCTGCATCTGAATGGCACAATATTACTGGCATCTGACTGGCACAATATTACTGGTATCTGAATGGCACTATATTACTGGCATCTGACTGGCACAATATTACTGGCATCTGACTGATACAATATTACTGGCATCTGAATGGTACAATATTCCTGGCATCTGAATGGCACAATATTACTGGCATCTGACTGGCACAATATTACTGGTATCTGAATGGCACAACATTTCTAGGCTCTGACTGGCACAATATTACTGGCATCTGAATGGCACAACAATTATGTAATCTTAATGGTACAATAATACTGGTATCTTAATGGGCAAATTGGCTGGGGCATCGTAATTGTACAATATTACAGGTATCTGAATTGCATAATAATACTGGCATCTGAATGGCACAATATTACTGGCATCTGACTGGCACATTATTACAGGCACCTGAATGGTACAATATTCCTGGCATCTGAATGGCACAATATTACTGGCATCTGACTGGCAGAATATTACTGGTATCTGAATGGCACAAAATTACTAGGCTCTGAATGATACAATATTACTGGCATCTGACTGGCACAATATTCCTGGGCTCTGAATGGTACAATATTACCGGCATCTGACTGGCACAATATTACTGGCATCTGACTGGCACAATATTACAGGCATCTGGCACAATATTACAGGCATCTGACTGGCACAATTTTACAGGCATCTGACTGGCACAATATTGCAGGCATCTGACTGAAACAATATTACTTGCATCTGACTGGCACAATATTACAGGCACCTGACTGGCACAATATTCCTGGTATCAGAATGGCACAATAGTACTTGCATCTGACTGGCACAATATTACAGGCATCTGACTGGCACAATATTACAGGCATCTGACTGGCACAATATTACAGGCATCTGAATGGTACAATATTACAGGCATCTGACTGGCACAATATTCCTGGTATCTGAATGGCACAATATTACCGGCATCTGAATGGCACAATATTACTGGCATCTGACTGATACAATACTACTGGCATCTGAATGGTACAATATTCCTGGCATCTGAATGGCACAATATTACTGGCATCTGACTGGCACAATATTACTGGTATCTGAATGGCACAAAATTACTAGGCTCTGACTGGCACAATATTACTGGCATCTGACTGGCACAATATTACCGGCATCTGAATAGTACAATATTCTCGGTATCTGAATGACACAATATTATAGGAATCTGAATAGCACAATATTACAGGCATCCGACTGGCACAATATTACAGGCATCTGACTGGCACAATATTTCAGGCATCTGACTGGCACAATATTCCTGGTATCTGAACGGCACAATATTACTGGCATCTGACTGACACAATATTGCAGGCATCTGACTGGAACAATATTACTGGCATCTGATTGGCACAATGTTACAGGCACCTGACTGGCACAATATTCCTGGTATCAGAATGGCACAATATTACAGGCATGTGACTGGCACAATATTACAGGCATCTGACTGGCACAATATTACAGGCATCTGAATGGTACAATATTACAGGCATCTGACTGGCACAATATTTCTGGTATCTGAAAGGCACAATATTACTGGCATCTGACTGGCACAATATTACTGGCATCTGACTGATACAATATTACTGGCATCTGAATGGTACAATATTCCTGGCATCTGAATGGCACAATATTACTGGCATCTGACTGGCACAATATTACTGGTATCTGAATGGCACAAAATTACTAGGCTCTCACTGGCACAATATTACTGGCATCTGAATGGCACAACAATTATGTAATCTTAATGGTACAATAATACTGGTATCTTAATGGGCAAATTGGCTGGGGCATCTTAATTGTACAATATTACTGGTATCTGAATTGCACAATATTACTTTCATCTGACTGGCACAATATTACTGGCATCTGACTGGCACAATATTACTGGCATCTCACTGGCACAATATTACAGGCATCTGAATGGTACAATATTCCCGGTATCTGACTGGCACAATATTACAGGCATCTGAATGGTACAATATTGCATGCATCTGACTGGAACAATATTACTGGCATCTGACTGGCACAATATTACAGGCATCTGACTGGCACAATATTACTGGCATCTGACTGGCACAATATTACAGGCATCTGAATAATACAATATTCTTGGTATCTGAATGACACAATATTACAGGCATCTGAATAGCACAATATTACAGGCATCCCACTGGCACAATATTACATGCATCTAAATGGTACAATATTACAGGCACCTGACTGGCACAATATTACGTGCATCTGACTGGCACAATATTACTGGCATCTGACTGGCACAATATTACAGGCATGTGACTGGCACGATATTCCTGGTATCTGACTGGCACAATATTCCTGGTGTTTGAATGGCACAATATAACTGGCATCTGACTGGCACAATATTATAGGCATCTTACTGCCATAATATTATAGGCATCTGAATGGTACAATATTACTGGCATCTGACTGGCATAATATTACAGGCATCTGAATGGTACAACAATTATGGCATCTTAATGTTACAATAATAATGGTATCTTAATGGCACAATAATACTGGCATCTGAATGGCATACTATTACTGGCATCTGACTGACACACTATTACTGGCATCTGACTGGCACACTATTACTGGCATCTGACTGGCACAATATTACAGGCATCTGAATGGTACAATATTGCAGGTATCTGACTGGAACAATATTACTGGCATCTGACTGGCACAATATTACTGGCATCTGACTGGCACAATATTACAGGCATCTGAATAGTACACTATTCTCGGTATCTGAATGACACAATATTACAGGAATCTGAATAGCACAATATTACAGGCATCCGACTGGCACAATATTACAGGCATCTGACTGGCACAATATTACAGGCATCTGACTAGCACAATATTCCTGGTATCTGAACGGCACAATATTACTGGCACCTGACCGACACAATATTGCAGGCATCTGACTGGAACAATATTATTGGCATCTGACTGGCACAATATTACAGGCACCTGACTGGCACAATATTCCTGGTATCAGAATGGCACAATATTACTGGCATCTGACTGGCACAATATTACAGGCATCTGAATAGTACACTATTCTCGGTATCTGAATGACACAATATTACAGGAATCTGAATAGCACAATATTACAGGCATCCGACTGGCACAATATTACAGGCATCTGACTGGCACAATATTACAGGCATCTGACTAGCACAATATTCCTGGTATCTGAACGGCACAATATTACTGGCATCTGACCGACACAATATTGCAGGCATCTGACTGGAACAATATTATTGGCATCTGACTGGCACAATATTACAGGCACCTGACTGGCACAATATTCCTGGTATCAGAATGGCACAATATTACTGGCATCTGACTGGCACAATATTACAGGCATCTGACTGGCACAATATTAATGGCATCTGACTGATACAATATTACTGGCATCTGAATGGTACAATATTCCTGGCATCTGAATGGCACAATATTACTGGCATCTGACTGGCACAATATTACTGGTATCTGAATGGCACAACATTTCTAGGCTCTGACTGGCACAATATTACTGGCATCTGAATGGCACAACAATTATGTAATCTTAATGGTACAATAATTCTGGTATCTTAAGGGGCAAATTGACTGGGGCATCGTAATTGTACAATATTACTGGTATCTGAATTGCACAATAATACTGGCATCTGAATGGTACAATATTACTGGCATCTGACTGGCACAATATTACTGGCATCTGACTGGCACAATATTACTGGCATCTGACTGGCACAATATTACAGGCAACCGAATGGTACAATATTCCCGGTATCTGACTGGCACAATATTACAGGCATCTGAATGGTACAATATTACTGGCATCTGACTGGCACAATATTCCTGGGCTCTGAATGGTACAATATTACCGGCATCTGACTGGCACAATATTACTGGCATCTGACTGGCACAATATTACAGGCATCTGGCACAATATTACAGGCATCTGACTGGCACAATTTTACAGGCATCTGACTGGCACAATATTGCAGGCATCTGACTGGAACAATATTACTTGCATCTGACTGGCACAATATTATAGGCACCTGACTGGCACAATATTCCTGGTATCAGAATGGCACAATAGTACTTGCATCTGACTGGCACAATATTACAGGCGTCTGACTGGCACAATATTACAGGCATCTGAATGGTACAACAATTATGGCATCTTAATGTTACAATAATAATGGTATCTTAATGGCACAATAATACTGGCATCTGAATGGCACACTATTACTGGCATCTGACTGACACACTATTACTGGCATCTGACTGGCACACTATTACTGGCATCTGACTGGCACACTATTACTGGCATCTGACTGGCACAATATTACAGGCATCTAAATGGTACAATATTGCTGGCATCTGACTGGAACAATATTACTGGCATCCGACTGGCACAATATTACAGGCATCTGACTGGCACAATATTTCAGGCATCTGACTGGCACAATATTCCTGGTATCTGAACAGCACAATATTACTGGCATCTGACTGACACAATATTGCAGGCATCTGACTGGAACAATGTTACTGGCATCTGACTGGCAAAATGTTACAGGCACCTGACTGGCACAATATTCCTGGTATCAGAATGGCACAATATTACAGGCATCTGACTGGTACAATATTACAGGCATCTGACTGCCACAATATTACAGGCATTTGAATGGTACAATATTACAGGCATCTGACTGGCACAATATTCCTGGTATCTGAATGGCACAATATTACTGGCATCTGAATGATACAATATTACTGGCATCTGAATCGTACAATATTCCTGCATCTGAATGGCACAATATTACTGGCATCTGACTGGCACAATATTACTGGTATCTGAATGGCACTATATTACTGGCATCTGACTGGCACAATATTACTGGCATCTGACTGATACAATATTACTGGCATCTGAATGGTACAATATTCCTGGCATCTGAATGGCACAATATTACTGGCATCTGACTGGCACAATATTACTGGTATCTGAATGGCACAACATTTCTAGGCTCTGACTGGCACAATATTACTGGCATCTGAATGGCACAACAATTATGTAATCTTAATGGTACAATAATACTGGTATCTTAATGGGCAAATTGGCTGGGGCATCGTAATTGTACAATATTACTGGTATCTGAATTGCATAATAATACTGGCATCTGAATGGCACAATATTACTGGCATCTGACTGGCACATTATTACAGGCACCTGAATGGTACAATATTCCTGGCATCTGAATGGCACAATATTACTGGCATCTGACTGGCAGAATATTACTGGTATCTGAATGGCACAAAATTACTAGGCTCTGAATGATACAATATTACTGGCATCTGACTGGCACAATATTCCTGGGCTCTGAATGGTACAATATTACCGGCATCTGACTGGCACAATATTACTGGCATCTGACTGGCACAATATTACAGGCATCTGGCACAATATTACAGGCATCTGACTGGCACAATTTTACAGGCATCTGACTGGCACAATATTGCAGGCATCTGACTGAAACAATATTACTTGCATCTGACTGGCACAATATTACAGGCACCTGACTGGCACAATATTCCTGGTATCAGAATGGCACAATAGTACTTGCATCTGACTGGCACAATATTACAGGCATCTGACTGGCACAATATTACAGGCATCTGACTGGCACAATATTACAGGCATCTGAATGGTACAATATTACAGGCATCTGACTGGCACAATATTCCTGGTATCTGAATGGCACAATATTACCGGCATCTGAATGGCACAATATTACTGGCATCTGACTGATACAATACTACTGGCATCTGAATGGTACAATATTCCTGGCATCTGAATGGCACAATATTACTGGCATCTGACTGGCACAATATTACTGGTATCTGAATGGCACAAAATTACTAGGCTCTGACTGGCACAATATTACTGGCATCTGAATGGCACAACAATTATGTAATCTTAATGGTACAATAATTCTGGTATCTTAATGGGCAAATTGGCTGGGGCATCGTAATTGTACAATATTACTGGTATCTGAATTGCAGAATATTACTGGCATATGACTGTAACAATATTACTGGCATCTGACTGGCACAATATTACTGGCATCTGACTGGCACAATATTACAGGCAACTGAATGGTACAATATTCCCGGTATCTGACTGGCACAATATTATAGGCATCTGAATGGTACAATATTGCAGGCATCTGACTGGAACAATATTACTGGCTTCTGACTGGCACAATATTACAGGCATCTGACTGGCACAATATTACTGGCATCTGACTGGCACAATATTACCGGCATCTGAATAGTACAATATTCTCGGTATCTGAATGACACAATATTATAGGAATCTGAATAGCACAATATTACAGGCATCCGACTGGCACAATATTACAGGCATCTGACTGGCACAATATTTAAGGCATCTGACTGGCACAATATTCCTGGTATCTGAACAGCACAATATTACTGGCATCTGACTGACACAATATTGCAGGCATCTGACTGGAACAATATTACTGGCATCTGATTGGCACAATGTTACAGGCACCTGACTGGCACAATATTCCTGGTATCAGAATGGCACAATATTACAGGCATGTGACTGGCACAATATTACAGGCATCTGACTGGCACAATATTACAGGCATCTGAATGGTACAATATTACAGGCATCTGACTGGCACAATATTTCTGGTATCTGAAAGGCACAATATTATTGGCATCTGACTGGCACAATATTACTGGCATCTGAATGGCACAATATTACTGGCATCTGACTGGCACAATATTACTGGTATCTGAATGGCACAAAATTACTAGGCTCTCACTGGCACAATATTACTGGCATCTGAATGGCACAACAATTATGTAATCTTAATGGTACAATAATACTGGTATCTTAATGGGCAAATTGGCTGGGGCATCTTAATTGTACAATATTACTGGTATCTGAATTGCACAATATTACTTTCATCTGACTGGCACAATATTACTGGCATCTGACTGGCACAATATTACAGGCATCTGAATGGTACAATATTCCCGGTATCTGACTGGCACAATATTACAGGCATCTGAATGGTACAATATTGCATGCATCTGACTGGAACAATATTACTGGCATCTGACTGGCACAATATTACAGGCATCTGACTGGCACAATATTACTGGCATCTGACTGGCACAATATTACAGGCATCTGAATAATACAATATTCTTGGTATCTGAATGACACAATATTACAGGCATCTGAATAGCACAATATTACAGGCATCCCACTGGCACAATATTACATGCATCTAAATGGTACAATATTACAGGCACCTGACTGGCACAATATTACGTGCATCTGACTGGCACAATATTACTGGCATCTGACTGGCACAATATTACAGGCATCTGACTGGCACGATATTCCTGGTATCTGACTGGCACAATATTCCTGGTGTTTGAATGGCACAATATAACTGGCATCTGACTGGCACAATATTATAGGCATCTGACTGGCACAATATTACTGGTATCTGAATGGCACAAAATTACTAGGCTCTCACTGGCACAATATTACTGGCATCTGAATGGCACAACAATTATGTAATCTTAATGGTACAATAATACTGGTATCTTAATGGGCAAATTGGCTGGGGCATCTTAATTGTACAATATTACTGGTATCTGAATTGCACAATAATACTGGCATCTGAATGGCACAATATTACTGGCATCTGACTGGCACAATATTACTGGCATCTGACTGGCACAATATTACAGGCAACTGAATGGTACAATATTCCCGGTATCTGACTGGCACAATATTACAGGCATCTGAATGGTACAATATTACCGGCATCTGACTGGCACAATATTACTGGCATCTGACTGGCACAATATTACAGACATCTGGCACAATATTACAGGCATCTGACTGGCACAATTTTACAGGCATCTGACTGGCACAATATTGCAGGCATCTGACTGGAACAACATTACTTGCATCTGACTAGCACAATATTATAGGCACCTGACTGGCACAATATTCCTGGTATCAGAATGGCACAATAGTACTTGCATCTGACTGGCACAATATTACAGGCGTCTGACTGGCACAATATTACAGGCATCTGAATGGTACAATATTCCTGGCATCTTAATGGCACAATATTACTGGCATCTGACTGGCACAATATTTCAGGCATCTGACTGGCACAATATTACTGGCATCTGGCTGGCACAATATTACAGGCATCTGACTGGCACAATATTACTGGCATCTGAATGGCATAACAATTATGTAATCTTAATGGTACAATAATTCTGGTATCTTAATGGGCAAATTGGCTGGGGCATCGTAATTGTACAATATTACTGGTATCTGAATTGCACAATAATACTGGCATCTGACTGGCACAATATTACTGGCATCTGACTGGCACAATATTACTGGCATCTGACTGGCACAATATTACAGGCAACTGAATGGTACAATATTCCCGGTATCTGACTGGCACAATATTACAGGCATCTGAATGGTACAATATTACTGGCATCTGACTGGCACAATATTCCTGGGCTCTGAATGGTACAATATTACCGGCATCTGACTGGCACAATATTACTGGCATCTGACTGGCACAATATTACAGGCATCTGGCACAATATTACAGGCATCTGACTGGCACAATTTTACAGGCATCTGACTGGCACAATATTGCAGGCATCTGACTGGAACAATATTACTTGCATCTGACTGGCACAATATTATAGGCACCTGACTGGCACAATATTCCTGGTATCAGAATGGCACAATAGTACTTGCATCTGACTGGCACAATATTACAGGCGTCTGACTGGCACAATATTACAGGCATCTGAATGGTACAATATTACAGGCATCTGACTGGCACAATATTCCTGGTATCTGAATGGCACAATATTACTGGCATCTGAATGGCTCTATATTACTGGCATCTGACTGATACAATATTCCTGGCATCTGAATTTTACAATTTTCCTGGCATCTGAATGGTACAATATTACTGACATCTGACTGGCACAATATTACTGGTATCTGAATGGCACAAAATTACTAGGCTCTGACTGGCACAATATTACTGGCATCTTAATGGCACAACAATTATGTAATCTTAATGGTACAATAATTCTGGTATCTTAATGGGCAAATTGGCTGGGGCATCGTAATTGTACAATATTACTGGTATCTGAATTGCACAATAATACTGGCATCTGAATGGCACAAAATTTCTGGCATCTGACTGGCACAATATTATAGGCAACTGAATGGTACAATATTCCCAGTATCTGACTGGCACAATATTACAGGCATCTGAATAGTACAATATTCTCTGTATCTGAATGACACAATATTACAGGAATCTGAATAGCACAATATTACAGGCATCCGACTGGCACAATATTACAGGCATCTGACTGGCACAATATTTCAGGCATCTGACTGGCACAATATTCCTGGTATCTGAACGGCACAATATTACTGGCATCTGACTGACACAATATTGCAGGCATCTGACTGGAACAATGTTACTGGCATCTGACTGGCACAATGTTACAGGCACCTGACTGGCACAATATTCCTGGTATCAGAATGGCACAATATTACAGGCATCTGACTGGCACAATATTACAGGCATCTGACTGGCACAATATTACAGGCATCTCAATGGTACAATATTACAGGCATCTGACTGGCACAATATTCCTGGTATCTGAATGGCACAATATTACTGGCATCTGACTGGCACAATATTACTGGCATCTGACTGATACAATATTACTGGCATCTGAATCGTACAATATTCCTGCATCTGAATGGCACAATATTACCGGCATCTGACTGGCACAATATTACTGGTATCTGAATGGCACTATATTACTGGCATCTGACTGGCACAATATTACTGGCATCTGACTGATACAATATTACTGGCATCTGAATGGTACAATATTCCTGGCATTTGAATGGCACAATATTACTGGCATCTGACTGGCACATTATTACTGGTATCTGAATGGCACAAAATTTCTAGGCTCTGACTGGCACAATATTACTGGCATATGAATGGCACAACAATTATGTAATCTTAATGGTACAATAATACTGGTATCTTAATGGGCAAATTGGCTGGGGCATCGTAATTGTACAATATTACTGGTATCTGAATTGCATAATAATACTGGCATCTGAATGGCACAATATTACTGGCATCTGACTGGCACATTATTACAGGCACCTGAATGGTACAATATTCCTGGCATCTGAATGGCACAATATTACTGGCATCTGACTGGCAGAATATTACTGCTATCTGAATGGCACAAAATTACTAGGCTCTGAATGATACAATATTACTGGCATCTGACTGGCACAATATTCCTGGGCTCTGAATGGTACAATATTACCGGCATCTGACTGGCACAATATTACTGGCATCTGACTGGCACAATATTACAGGCATCTGGCACAATATTACAGGCATCTGACTGGCACAATTTTACAGGCATCTGACTGGCACAATATTGCAGGCATCTGACTGGAACAATATTACTTGCATCTGACTGGCACAATATTACAGGCACCTGACTGGCACAATATTCCTGGTATCAGAATGGCACAATAGTACTTGCATCTGACTGGCACAATATTACAGGCATCTGACTGGCACAATATTACAGGCATCTGAATGGTACAATATTACAGGCATCTGACTGGCACAATATTCCTGGTATCTGAATGGCACAATATTACTGGCATCTAACTGATACAATATTACTGGCATCTGAATGGTACAATATTCCTGGCATCTGAATGGCACAATATTACTGGCATCTGACTGGCACAATATTACTGGTATCTGAATGGCACAAAAGTACTAGGCTCTGACTGGCACAATATTACTGGCATCTGAATGGCATAACAATTATGTAATCTTAATGGTACAATAATTCTGGTATCTTAATGGGCAAATTGGCTGGGGCATCGTAATTGTACAATATTACTGGTATCTGAATTGCACAATAATACTGGCATCTGAATGGCACAATATTACTGGCATCTGACTGGCACAATATTACTGGCATCTGACTGGCACAATATTACAGGCAACTGAATGGTACAATATTCCCGGTATCTGACTGGCACAATATTACAGGCATCTGAATGGTACAATATTACTGGCATCTGACTGGCACAATATTCCTGGGCTCTGAATGGTACAATATTACCGGCATCTGACTGGCACAATATTACTGGCATCTGACTGGCACAATATTACAGGCATCTGGCACAATTTTACAGGCATCTGACTGGCACAATTTTACAGGCATCTGACTGGCACAATATTGCAGGCATCTGACTGGAACAATATTACTTGCATCTGACTAGCACAATATTATAGGCACCTGACTGGCACAATATTCCTGGTATCAGAATGGCACAATAGTACTTACATCTGACTGGCACAATATTACAGGCGTCTGACTGGCACAATATTACAGGCATCTGAATGGTACAATATTCCTGGCATCTTAATGGCACAATATTACTGGCATCTGACTGGCACAATATTTCAGGCATCTGACTGGCACAATATTACTGGCATCTGGCTGGCACAATATTACAGGCATCTGACTGGCACAATATTACTGGTATCTGAATGGCACAATATTACTAGCTCTGAATGGTACAATATTACAGGCGTCTGACTGGCACAATATTACTGGCATCTGATTGGCTCAATATTGCAGCCATCTGGCACTATATTACAAGCATGTGACTCTCACAATTTTACAGGCATCTGACTGGCACAATATTACAGGCATCTGACTGGCACAATATTACTGACATCTGACTGGCACAATATTACAGGCACCTGACTGGCACAATATTCCTGGTATCAGAATGGCACAATATTACTGGCATCTGACTGGCACAATATTACAGGCATCTGACTGGCACAATATTCCTCGTATCTGAATGGCACAATATTACTGGCATCTGACTGACACAATATTACTGGCATCTGACTGGCACAATATTACTGGCATCTGAATGGTACAATATTCCCGGTATATAAATGGTACAATATTACTGGCATCTTAATGGCACAACAATTATGCCATCTTAATGGTACAATAATACTGGTATCTTAATGGGCAAATTGGCTGGGGCATCGTAATTGTACAATATTTCTGGTATCTGAATGGCACAATAATACTTGCATCTGAATGGCACAATATTATTAGAATCTGATTGGCACAATATTACAGGCATCTGAATGGTACAATAATTCTGGCATCTGAATGGCACAATATTACTGACATCTGACTGGCACAATATTACAGGCATCTGAATTGCACAATATTACAGGCATCTGACTGGCACAATATTACAGGCATCTTACTTGCACAATATAACCTGCATCTGACTGGCACAATATTACTGGCATCTGACTGGCACAATATTCCTGGTATCAGAATTGCACAATATTACTAGGCTCTGAATGGTCCAATATTACTGGCATCTGACTGGCACAATATTCCTGGGCTCTGAATGGTACAATATTACAGGCATCTGACTGGCACGATATTACTGGCATCTGACTGTCACAATATTACAGGCATCTGTCACAATATTACAGGCATCTGACTGGCACAATTTTACAGGCATCTGACTGGCACAATATAACAGGCATCTGACTGGCACAATATTACTGGCATCTGACTGGATACAATATTACAGGCATCTGACTGGCACAATATTCCTGGTATCTGAATGGCACAATATTACTGGCATCTGACTGACACAATATTACTGGCATCTGACGAACACAATATTAAAGGCATCTGAATGATCCAATATTTCCGTTATATGAATGGCACAATATTACAGGCTTCTGACTGGCACAATATAACCTGCATCTGACTGGCACAATATTACTGGCATCTGACTGGCACAATATTCCTGGTATCAGAATGGCACAATTTTACAGGCATCTGTCACAATATTACTGGCATCTGACGAACACAATATTAAAGGCATCTGAATGGTCCAATATTCCCGTTATATGAATGGCACAATATTACTGGCATCTGACTTGCACAATATTACAGGCATCTGACTGGCACAATATAACAGGCATCCGACATACACAATATTACAGGCATCTGAATGGTACAATATTACAGGCATCTGACTGGCACAATATTACTGGCATCTGAGTGGCACAATATTACAGGCATCTGAATTGTACAATATTCCTGGTATCTGACTGGCACAATATTCCTGGTATCTGAATGGCACAATATTACTGGCATCTGACTGGCACAATATTCCTGGTATCTGAATGGCACAATATTGCTGGCATCTGAATGGCACAATATTACTGGCATCTGACTGACACAATATTACAGGCATCTGGGTGGCATAATATTACAGGCATCTGAATGGTACAATAATTCTGGCATCTGAATGGCACAATATTACTGACATCTGACTGGCACAATATTACAGGCATCTGAATTGCACAATATTACAGGCATCTGACTGGCACAATATTACAGGCATCTTACTTGCACAATATAACCTGCATCTGACTGGCACAATATTACTGGCATCTGACTGGCACAATATTCCTGGTATCAGAATTGCACAATATTACTAGGCTCTGAATGGTCCAATATTACTGGCATCTGACTGGCACAATATTCCTGGGCTCTGAATGGTACAATATTACAGGCATCTGACTGGCACGATATTACTGGCATCTGACTGTCACAATATTACAGGCATCTGTCACAATATTACAGGCATCTGACTGGCACAATTTTACAGGCATCTGACTGGCACAATATAACAGGCATCTGACTGGCACAATATTACTGGCATCTGACTGGATACAATATTACAGGCATCTGACTGGCACAATATTCCTGGTATCTGAATGGCACAATATTACTGGCATCTGACTGACACAATATTACTGGCATCTGACGAACACAATATTAAAGGCATCTGAATGATCCAATATTTCCGTTATATGAATGGCACAATATTACAGGCTTCTGACTGGCACAATATAACCTGCATCTGACTGGCACAATATTACTGGCATCTGACTGGCACAATATTCCTGGTATCAGAATGGCACAATTTTACAGGCATCTGTCACAATATTACTGGCATCTGACGAACACAATATTAAAGGCATCTGAATGGTCCAATATTCCCGTTATATGAATGGCACAATATTACTGGCATCTGACTTGCACAATATTACAGGCATCTGACTGGCACAATATAACAGGCATCCGACATACACAATATTACAGGCATCTGAATGGTACAATATTACAGGCATCTGACTGGCACAATATTACTGGCATCTGAGTGGCACAATATTACAGGCATCTGAATTGTACAATATTCCTGGTATCTGACTGGCACAATATTCCTGGTATCTGAATGGCACAATATTACTGGCATCTGACTGGCACAATATTCCTGGTATCTGAATGGCACAATATTGCTGGCATCTGAATGGCACAATATTACTGGCATCTGACTGACACAATATTACAGGCATCTGGGTGGCATAATATTACAGGCATCTGAATGGCACAATATTACTGGCATCTGAATGGCACACCAATTATGGCATCTTAATAGTACAATAATACTGGTATCTTAATGGCCAAATTGGCTATGGCATCGTAATTGTACAATATTACTGTTATCTGAATGGCACAATAATACTGGCATATTAATGGGAAAAATGTCTGTGGCATATTAATGGTAAAATAATACTGGCATATTAATTGCAAAATAATACTGGCATATTGATGGGCTCATTGAATGTGGAATATTTAATGGACAAACGGCATATTTTAACAGGCAAACTGTCTGTTGCATATGCAATGACAAAGTGACTGTGGCATGTTCGGTGGGGAAAAATAACATGTACTATGGGGGAAAGTGACAATGTGGCTTTTTTCTGCATGGGCAGTTCAGTGGAACAAAGTGAAACTGTGGTATGTTCTGTGGGGCAAATTTACACTGTAGCATGCGAAATTGTGTGGCTTCAATATGAGTGCAAGCCATGTGCTGTTGGTGCAATAAATGTGCATGACAAGCAGGGCCGGCCATAGGGGTGTGCGACTTGTGCGAGCGCACAGGGCGCAACACCCCTGGGGACGCCCTCCCGTTCAAAAAAAAAAAAAGCCGGTAGAGGCACTGGCTGGGGGAGATCAAAAGATCCCCCCTCACCAGCCCTCTGCTCGGCAGGCTCTGCTAGATCCGAGGAGGGGGCGGAGCTAACCGGCTTAGAGGTGTAGCTCCGCCCCCACCCTGTGAAGCAGAGTAGCGTCTGCTTCACGGGGAGCCACTGGCAGCATGAGAAGGTGCTGCTCAGCTCCCCATGCCTGTATTAAGCATGGAGCCTGCATTAAGCATGGGGAGCCGAGCAGTACCTTCTCTTGCTGCCCATGGCTCCCCGTAATGCAGACTGTGCTCTGCTTTACAGGGTGGGGGCAGAGCTACACTGCTGTGCCGGTTAGCTCTGCCCCCTCCCTGGATCCAACTTTGCAGGCAAAGGTAGGGGAGGGGGGAGAGAGAGAGGCAGAACAGGGGTTAGGGGGGAGACAGACAGACAGACAGACAGACAGAACAGGGGCGGGGGGGGAGAGACAGAACAGGGCTAGAGAGAGATAACAGGGGGAGGGGGGAGAGACAGAACAGGGGAGGGGGGAGAGAGAGACAGACAGAACAGGGGCAAGGGGGAGAAACAGAACTGGGGGAGAGAGAGATAACAGGGGGAGGGGGGGAGAGAGCCAGAACAGTGGATGGGGGAGAGACAGAACAGGGGAGGGGGGAGAGAGAGACAGAACAGTGGATGGGGAAGAGACAGAACAGGGGAGGGGTGAGAGAGACAGACAGAACAGGGGCAGGGGGGAGAGACAGAACTGGGGGGAGAGAGATAATGGGGGAGGGGGAGAGACAGAACAGGGGAGGGGTGAGTGAGAGAGACAGACAGAACAGGGGCAGGGGGAGAGACAGAACTGGGGAAGAGAGAGAAAACGGGGACGGGGGGGGGAGAGAGACAGAACAGGGGGAGGGGGGGAGAGACAGAACAGGGGACGGGGGGGGGGGGGGGGAGAGAGAGAGAGACAGACATGGCAAGGAAGAGGAAAGGGACAAACATGGGTATGGAGAGAGAGACACATACATAGGGGGGTGAAAGAGACGGGGGGGCGCCACGAGGGAAGCCCGCACAGGGCGCCGGAACACTTAAGGCCAGTCCTGATGACAAGTGCTTTGGGTGCAATATAGGTTCATGACAGGTGCTGTGGCTACTCTATGGGGCTGTGTTAAGTCCTTTAGGTGCAATGTGGGTGCAGAAAAAGGGAATAAAAACAAGAAATGCAACTCTTCAATAAAAATGTTATTACATATGAAAATAGTTGAATATAATATTAAGAAGTTCATATACGTATAAATGCAATTAGTGAGAGAGAGAGAGAGAGAGAGAGAGAGAGATGTGTATAGATATTTTATAAATATATATAAACATATGTAAGTGCTCTCTATTATCTGTGTATATTTTTGTAATTTAGGAAATGAGTAGTTGTAGTGCAATTAGACACGTAATATACATATTTTATACAATGCAAGAAAAATACTCACTGCAAAAAAGTCCAATTGTGTGTGTGTTTATTTTTATGTTTTTGTGTGTGGGGGGGGGGGGGGGGGGGTAACATTGTGATGGATGGTGTGATTGCATGCAAATGCTTGCCCAGGGTCCAATCACTATTAAAGATGGCCCTGTCAAAAATTAAGAACAAGCTTATGGATAAAAATTATAAGACACAATTAGAAGAAATCAAATATGAAATAGACCAGATAGATAGAAACAACCTAGTGATGGGCAAAGCAAAATTAGAGACCAGTAGGGAAACAAAACCCAAATTAGCCTTCTTAACTCAATTCAACTCACAAGTATTTCAAATTAAAAAGATTTTAGAAAAACATTGATCAATTCTACTACAAGATAACATCTTAAAGGAAATCATTCCAAATAAACCTCAAATAATCTATAAGAAAGCTAGGAATTTGAAAAGTATCCTCACTCCTAGTATGTTAAAAAAAAAGATTTGTAAAAAACAGAATGATTGTGGGTTTTACAAATGTTTTCATTGTAATAATTGTACACACAATCCAAGGAAAATTAACACGTTTAGTAATATAACAGAGAGGAATTTAAGATCAAAACAAAAATTACTTGTGATACAAAACATGTAGGAAACTATCAAAAGGAATAGGTGAACATATATATGTTATACAAACTAAATCCATTAAACATCCAGTCCCTCTCCATTGTAATAATTGTATGGAGTTTAATTGGCATTCTTTTAAATTTTGTGGAATAAAACTTGTGAAAACTGGCCTGAGAGGAGGTGACCATATAAAAAAAACTATCTCAGAGAGAAGGCTTTTGGATTTTTAAACTAGGTACCATATGATATCAATCATGATTTTGATATGGTTTGTTTTCTGTGAATATAAGCAATGTGATGTGTTAATATTGCAACATGATAGTTAAGTGGAATGTAACTACTTTTGATAGGATATTTTATTTTATTATCTTCTGTATACAGAAGTCTCTTTTTGAGACTTTACTGATTGACCAATGATGAATGATTTGGTTCATTCAACAAACAAATACAAAATAGATACGGAATGTTTGTGTAAGAACCTCAATCAATGCTCTTAATGTATTTTGGCTATGAACTTTTTACAGATTCGAGTCTCTCTTTTCGCTTTAAGGTTTAACACCAACTAGATTATTTCTTATGAACATTTTCGTAGGAACACATGTGCATTTGGAACCACGAATTGCTCTGGTGGACATTTTCATCTAACACTCTGACGAAAAGTAAACACATGCGCATTTAATCTTATCACGGTAGAACGCAAATGAATACAGATGAAACTACTTAGCACAATTATTTATACTGGATGGGATTGGACAATGGGACAGAGGGAGAGGGATTTATATGTTTGTACTTAGCACTGTTTTCTAATTCATCATTTACCCAGCTCTTGAGGAAGTCTGATTAGTCAGAAGAAACGTGTTGAGTCAGGGTATTTTGTCTTGATTTATATTTTTATATTTATAGTCATTTGGATTTTTTGACCATTATTGAGAATCCTGCACAGTCCATTTTGAGTATCTAATACAATTTTAAAATTGTTGGAATAATTCCTATTGCACCTTATGTTTTTATTGCACTAGAGCTGGCTCTCTGTGCATATATTTTTGTGAGTGCATTCTGAAGTTACTTGTGTCATACAGTGCTACACTATTGTATTTTTTGTTTCCCCCTCTCTTTATGTTCTTCCATGTGTCCACCTATGTCTCCCTGGAGATCTCCAGTACAAGTCTTTGATTGAATCTTCAGCTGTCTATACCCATATTTGTATACCAGTGTGTTTTTTTGGGATCTGAGGAAATCATTGTGGGTATTGTAAAGGAGAGTATTAGTTTGCTACTTCTTGTGTCTTATATTTTCAAGGCTAGGAGCACGAGGGCTTTGGGTTGCTATAAGGGAATTCACCGCTAGGTTGGAGAGCTATGTTCCGGAGGACACATGGTGGGGAAAATAAGTGAAAAGCCCCTTTGTGGGAGTACTTAACATTTTTTAATGTGCAGCATTTTTCCTTTTTTTCTGGAGCAGTCAGGAGGTAAACCAATTTGTGTCTTCATAAAACCCCAAAAACATTGTACATTTGTATAAGAAAAATGTGTGACATACTCCAGATTTTGCCATATGCCATTGTAGTATTATGAGCTTGTCTATGCAATGAATCTTTTCCCTTGATGACACAGACAAACTTAAGGCCTTAATAAAGTGGGAAACAGATATTAGTTATGTCTGCCGTGCAGACTGGCTAAAACCCATGATCCACCTGAGGAAGTCAATCCATTGCTTAAATCTGTTAGAATTATTCTACAAAATCATGTATAGATGGTATATGACCCCAGAAAAAAATAGGCAAGATGTATCCAGACACTTCAAACTTATGATGGAGATGTTCTAAAGAAGTCGGAAAAATTCTGGCATATGGTAATGAACTTGTTGGACTCTCTAGGAATTAAAATGAACAACGAATATGAAACATATATTGTTCATCTCCATTGGCCTGACATGACTCCCATACAAAAATATTTAACTGAACATATAATGATCGCGGCAAAGATGTTAATTTCCGGCAACTGGAAATCTCCAAATATTCCAGTTTGGGAAATCTTTAGAAACCAGATAGAGTACCAACTCCAGATGGAGATGGTCTAATAGCAGGAAAAAGAAGCAATCTGTCGGAGGAGGCATATAATAAATGGAAGACAGAAATTTATAGAGAGTAACCGCATTTATCACCCCATTTAATATGCCTTAAGCAAGATCCCCAACTCCAGCCTATAACAGGTAGATAAACTCCCTGAGTGAAGATAGCTTCGTTATATCTCATCAGCTCTTCCATGTATAAAGTATATATAAAGTATATATACAGCTTATTCCATGTATAAAGTGTTCTGTTTAACTGTAATAAACTGTTCTTCTGATTTTAACCTCTATATTTGTGTTGTCAAGTACTTGGGGGGAATATTCAGTGTGGGATATTTTCCTTGAGGTTCCTACTGACTATTCACTCAGCTAAAGGTCGGGGTATCCATGGGTCTATTACAAATACCATATTTGCTCAAATATAAGACAAGATTTTTTTCAGAGCACATTCTCTGTGGTGGAAATAGGGCTCGGAGAGCTTGGGAGGCTTGTTCTGGGCTAGTTCACCCCAATATGTTTGCCAGCTTGTGTGAGGATGCTGGGGAGATTAGCTCAGAAGAGGCATTTCTGGGGCAGACTCACTCTCCTAGCAGCCAGGTGAGTATCCTCCCCAGCACAGTTGGGAGCCAAGACACTAGGAAGGTTAGACAGGTAGTGGTGGTAGGGGTTTCTATTATTAAGAAGGCAGATAGGGTAATCTGTCGCGAGGACCCTGAATACTGAACTATATGTTGTCTCCCGGGTGCTTGGGTTTGGCATGTTGTGGACCAGGTAGGCAGATTGTTGGGAGGGGCTGGGCATTATCCAGCAGTCTTAGTACACATTGGTACAAATGCTGCAAATCTGAATGAAGTTTTAATCATGGGAGATTTTAATTACCCAGATATAGATTGGAATTGTGGCACAACTAGTTCTGCAAAGAGCAGCAAGTTTCTGATCCTGCTTAATAACAAATTTATGGGACAATTAGTAGACACCCCGACTAGAATGGATTCCTGTCTGGATTTGATAATAACAAACAATGAGGAGCTTATCTCAAACATCCAAGTAAGAGAACACTTGGGGAATGGAGACCATAACATGGTTTCATTTGAGAGTAATGCAAAAAAAAGCAAATTGGTAACCACGCCACCAAAACACTTAATTTTAGAAGGGCCAACTTTGATGGACTAAGAGCATCGATTGAACATTTAGACTGTGAACAATTGTTTTCTGGACTAAACGCAGAAGACAAGTGGCATTCCTTTAAGCACACATTACAAAAGTACACATCCCAATATACACATTTAGCCAGTTAATATGCCATTATGATTTAGCCAATTAATATGCCAGTATGATTTAGCCAAATAATATGCCTGTATTATTTAGCCAAATAATATGCCTGTATTATTTAGCCAATTAATATGCCATTATGATTTAGCCAATTAATATGCCATTATGATTTAGCCAATCAAATGCATTATCATATTGCCATTCAATATTCCAGTATTTTGCCACTCAATATGCAAGTATTTTGCTACTCAGTATGCCAGGATTTTGCCACTCAATATTCCAGTGTTTAGCCATTCAATATGCCAGGATTTTGCCACTCAGTATGCCAGGATTTAGCCATTCAATATGCCAGTATTTTGCCACTCAATTTGCCAGGATTTAGTCATTCATTATGCCAGGATTTAGCCACTCAGTATGTCAATAGTTTGCCACTCAATATGCCAGGATTTAGCCATTCAATATACCAGTATTTTGCTACTCATTATTCCAGGATTTAGCCACTCAATATGCCAGGATTTTGCCTTTCAATATGCCAGGCTTTAGCCACTCATTATACCAGGATTTTTCTATCCAATATGCCAGGATTTAGCCATTTAATAAGCCAGCGTTATGCTCATTATATTCCCGCCTCCTCCCCCCTTCCCCAGTACTTACCTCCTGGATGCTCCGTGTAGACGATGCTCATCTCCTTGTGCACGGAGGAGGGAAGCACAGCCACCGGGTTTGATGTAACGTGTGAGATAGTCATATGGGCAACAGCTGGGGGCATATTCTTTTTAAATCCGGGGGGGGGGGCAAGTGCCCCCCTTTGCCCCCACCTGTGGATGCCCATTCTCAGGGGTATTTTTTGGACCCTCTTCATTTAAATTTGTTTATTAATGAGCTCCCACGTTGTGCTGAGAGCCATGTCTCAGAGTTTGCTGATGACACTAAATTTGGTAAGGTAAGAAAGACTGATGATGTTTTTTGTTTACAGGAAGATTTGGACAGAGTGGGGGACTGGACAATTAAGTGGCAAATGAGGTTCAGTTTAGACAAATGTAAAGTTATTCATTATAGGAAAAATAATAACATAGCAACATACACTTTAAATGGTATTTCCCTGGGAAAAACTATTAATGAAAAGGATTTAGGAATAATGGTAGATAACAGACTTGGCAACAATGCCCAATGCCAGTAAGCAGCTGCAAGGGCCAATAAGAAATTGGCATGTATAAAACAAGGTATTGATTCATGGGAGGAGGATATCATCTTGCTTCTTTACAAATCAATGGTAAGACCTCACCTTGAATATGCAGTACAATTCTGGGCACCAGTCCTTCAAAAGGATATTAAGGAACTAGAAAAAGTGCAAAGGAGAGTTACAAAATTAATAAGGGGATTGGAGGATCTTAGTTATGAAGAGAGACTTAAGAAATTGCATTTATGTACATTAGAAAAAAGGCGTCTCAGAGGGGATATGATTTGTTTTTTTAGAAAAGCAGAACATACAGTTCTATTAATAATGGAATAAACATTAATAATAGAGCTTATTGATCCAAGGATACATCGGATTGCCTTTTGGAGTCAAGAAGGAATTTTTTCCCCAAGGAGGCAACATTCGAAATAGCTTCCTTAGGGGTTTTTGCTTTCTTTTGGATCAAAAGCTGGAATGGTAGGTAGAATGGTTGGACTTGATGGACTTGGGTCTTTTTTCAACCTAAATTACTATTTTACTATGTTACTATGAAAAATCAGTTTACATGTGAATATTTAGTAATACTTTTTTTTATAATAGGGACATATGTACCATACATGTAAGAAGCATTACCATACATGCAATTGTCTCTACCAAAGGCAAAGATTTTATTCTTTGGAGTAGAATTTTCTTTTGTATAATGTTATATTGGCACTATATAAATAAATAGCTATAAGAATATAAAGATTAAAAATAATGAAGCAATGTTTTATTATTATGTTCAAAAAGACAACGTCATAAGATGCAGATATTTATTGTAGCAGATACTATAGCACATACTATATGCAAATAGTTATATAGGAAAAGTCCTTCTTTATTTGAATAACTAAAAATAAATACAAAGGAGAAAAAACCAACATGGATGTACATGAGTAAGCCTTGGAAACATGTGAAACAGTGTGATCCTCTATGTTTGCTCTTAGAGTTCGGGGTAGAGTCAAATTTCTTTTTTCTAAATACATGGTCACATTAAGATGAATATGATACTTTTAGAATTTTCTTTCTACCAATAACCCTTCACAAAGTATTAGCTTTTATTTCAGCACTTAGTCTGGAGGTGTTAGGGAGTGCTCTGCAGAGGTCTTATCCAGCATAGCTTCCACAGTTGCTGAGCGATCTTGGTAGCTAAACTGGGGGGGCTGTCAAATTCACGTCTTCCAGGGAGTATTATTGGGGTAGGCGCTCCTGACGTGTCACACTTTGTCACAGTTATAACAGTGGATTCCCGACCTCCAGGAAACAGCGCTGGGTGGAGGTCGAGGGTAGGTGTTGGGGCAGAGCAGGCAAAAGACCAGGGCTTCTGCTGCATGGTGACAGTCTAGGAGCTGATCCACCAGCAGATAAGCTTGGTCCATGGTGAGAGGTCGCCGGTCCGGACGTGTATCTGCATATAGCAATTTACCCAAATCACCAAACAACACCAAACAGGAACACTTTAATTGAACAAAAAACAGGTTTCTATGTCAAACTAAATCATATATCAGCATAATCCAAGAAACACAATACAACTGCCCAGACAACATGCACAGACACAATACCATGCACCACAATCTGGTCACTTTAGCCAGAAATAGCTGCAACACATAATGTTATTGTTTCGGGCTGATCCCCGGTGAGAGGCAGTGATCCAGGGTTACCACTGGAAAGCTCCGGGGTCCCCTGAAGATACAGCTCAAAAAGACCTGATCCTTGGACAGAAGGAACAGGAACCTGGAATAATATGGGAAAAACCAGGGGCACACACATGTAGTAATATGTTCTTCAGAGAAGGGGTAAACTTTAAGATAAGGATGTTCACACAATGAGTCTCTGCAGCAGTATTTCCATGACAAGTTATCTATACCATAGCTCTAAATGACTTGCAATGTTTCAATATTTACACCTACAGCTTACATGAATATAGTTTTATATTGTTGCTAAGTAACAACATACCTTGCTGATATCCAGGAGGCAGGTAAGGAGGCTCAACACCTTCACTGCTTGCCCTGCTCATTTGCTTTTCCATACGAGGCTGGGAAGACGACTTTTTAGGACCCCTGCTTGGCTCGATGTGTCCATTGGGAATCCTGGGATTAGGATGGCAACTGTTTCCATTTGTGATTTTTAGAGTGTGGGCGATAGAAGGTTTTAGGGAGAGAGTACCTACAAGAGAGACGTGGAGGAGTAAATTAGATTACGAAACAGCTAGTTCCAACTAAGCTTCTAATACAACAATATGATGTAACACAATACAGAATGTTTAAGACAATTGCATGACTGGACCAAAAATGGTATGTGGGGGTAACATTATTTTCACTCAGGAGCTATTTTTATTTTAGATATTGTTTAAGGAACTGTCACTAATTGGTATTCCAAGTACTATAAAATCCACATTTCCAGTCTTTTCTCCAATATTTTCCAGTCCTCTCTTGTCCCACAATGTGTTTTTTCTCCTTTCCCATTGTCTCATCCCCAGAATTATATTTAGATTTGAACCTCTCACCCGACACTTACACTTGCACAGCTCCTTTGTCCCCTCACATATATAGGGACCATGTGAAAACACCACAATGGCAAGCAGCATGGACACAAACTAATGCAAAGTATAGTATAAGGGAGAGAAGCAATAATGAACATGGAACTTATAAAAAGACATAAACATGACATCACAGACATTGGTATACAATGGGGGGATGGAACTAAGCATAGTTCTCCAACTAACTGGGGCTAGGAATACATTATACTTTCAGGCTGAAAACCAAATAGCTATTAACATACAGTGAGTAAACCTAATTACAAAACACACAGTAAGACACATAATGAACACATAATCAGTTTAACAGTAAATCCAGTTAACATAGAACAATGGATGTTGGAGTAAACTATAAATTATTGTCACTGACACATTGTAATCCTTCAGAGTGGTCTACTCACAGAATTATACATTACACTGTCAATAACAAGTTGAAATGGCTGGGCAGACATAGAGGTGGTTTACTAGTGTCTATTAGTAAGTGCTGACAGTTCAGAGCTGAACTTTCAGCGTTTACACTGCTGCAATGAACTGCCTAAACCTCAGACAGTTCAGCGCCGGAACTGGTGCGCTGAACTGTCAGTGGTGAAATTACAGTTTATGAATCTGATGTACAGAAAGTGTGATGAAAGGCCAGTGTGTAGGGTTGCCACCTGGCCGGTATTTTACCGGCAGGCCGGTAAAAAATTGGCTTGAGATCAATGTTTAGTCAATGGAGGCACCACCAAAGCCGGTATTTTTCTGACAAAAAGGTGGCAACCCTACCAGTGTGGCAGACTGGATACAGACACACTGGGCCCAACCATTGCTCTGCTGATCTCCTATCCAGTTGTATTGTCTGCTATAAATTTCTGTCATCATATTTGTCTTTTCTGTTAATCTGTGTCTATCTATGATGATAACAGGTGCATTAGTTGCAAACATTTGAAAAAAAAAATATCGAGTGAGACTTTGCAGTACAGCTATCAAAAATGTAGCACACCCACTGCCCCCAAAGCTCCGCCCACTACCCAACCCACATAATTAGCATAATGTAGCACCGCCTAGTTATTAGTGCAGATTAAATCACTAAATTCCCATCAACCAGGGCCTATTTTAAGAAAAAAAGTCTCCCTGGTTGTTAAAACATCATTATACCAGACCCATAGCACTGCACCATTATTGTTTTGTTCAGAATAGGGAAATTGAATTTTCAAAGCATGCAGTTTATAGGTTGGACACATATAAAAGCACATAGAGCTTCATATTTGTTCCTTATGCATACCCCCATGCCAGGCGTTGATTGAGAAGATATTATTATGATATAATAAAAATGATTTAGAAAAAATGCATTCCTTGTTTCTTGTTTTCTTTTAATTTAATATATATTAGTTTGTTGATTTTCCATCAATATATAAAACAAAATAGGGATTCCTTTACATTTATATACTCTATTCAAATCTTACATACATTTATAAAAATTATTAACATAGAGTAATTTCTTCATAACCTGTTACTAATAATTCTAAATTTTATATATCAGTGTTACTTAATCCCTCAGAGGAATATCACATATTCCCTTCGACCCATGCACTTTTAACCCTCCCCCCCCCAAAAAAAACACAAAAATAAAAATGGCCCAACTCCTTTCTCTCCCCCCTCTCCTCCTGTATCTTACAAGTAGTTTACAAATTCCTCTCCCTCCAAGAACTCTCTCCAGCTTAACCATCTTAAGTTATGTTCCATACTCTTCCCCTTGCACAGAAGATCACATTATCCATATTATTTGTTTCTTCTACTACTCTTATCCACTCCCTGATATTAGGTGTTTGCTGTTTCAATCAGTATTTAGGTATTATTATCTTTGCAGCATTAAGTAATCTTACTGTTAATGATTTCTTATCTATATCTTGTTAGAGTCTACAACCTGTTCCAAAATGGGATTATGAGTGAACACTCCCACCATATATACATAAAAGTTCCTATATCTAGTTTGCATCTCCAGCACTTCCCTGAGTTATTTGGATTCTTATGGAGATTGTAGGGTACTTTGTACCAACGACAGAGGATCTTAAAGAAGTTTTCCTGATGTTTTACTGATATTGCCCCTGTATGGGCTAATTCTGTTATTTTAGCCAACTGCTTGTTATCTAATTCCATCCCACAGTCTTTTTCCCTTGCCACAACATAATAGGGTTTATCCTCCTATATTTTTTCATCATCATTTTATATACTTTTGATATTGAACTTTTCTCTATTTCTTGTTTCAGACATATATTTTCATATGATGTCAAATTATTTATTTGAATATTCAAATATTGATGGGATTTTATCTCCAGATTTTATCTCCAGATGTTATCTCTTTTTTGTAACTCATTATATTTTCTTAATACCATATGTGCTATTCTTGGTGTTTTGATTTGGTGGTCAAAGAAAACTGCCATTATCCCCTTGTCCCATACTCTTCATCGCGGCTGCTTCCACGCAGCCGCTTCACCGCCGACTCTACAGCAGACAGATCGTCGCTGAAGATTTCATCGCGGGACATTTTATTGCTAAAGGTAAGTATTTTACCGATTTTAGTTTGTTTAGAATTAGGGTTTAGGGGGTTAGAATTAGGTTTAGTGTTTAGTGTTAGGAGTTAATTTTACTATTAGGGGTCGGGGGTTAGTATTAGGGTTAGTAATACTGTGAAAAAACTGTGTCCATGTTGTTTGGGACAAATGCCAAACTACTTAAATTAAACAATCCTCAAGTAACCATCAAGACCAAAACCAGTTATAACCTGACCCAGGTAAATTCATATAAGTATCTTGGCATGTGGCTAGATCCAAACTTATCTTTTGGTCTCCATATTGATAAGCTTGTGTCAAAGCTATATCCTAGGATCGGCTTTATAGAAAACAAATCTGGGCGTGGCTGACCGCCGAGTGGAATGGCCGCATAGTTTGATCGCTCCGTGATCCCTCCGGCCAACACGCAGCACAACAGCACAAAAACCAACAATGGGCAGAAATAAAAAGCAGCCAAATGAACCCGAAACACCGGGGACCAAAGCCAAACACCCGTCATCCTCCCTCAGGGAATACTTTAGAACCCCGGCGGACCTGACTTCACAGACGGACTCTGAGGCCTACTCTCCCGCCAACTCCTTGGATTCAGAGGATCCGACCACGCATGCCCACGAGGCACCAGACCCTCCGGCTTCGGCAGAGGCGATTAACATCTTATCCTCAGCCCCATGGAAGACGGATTTTAGCACGCTCCTGACTGAGATCAAACAGACAGTCGCGGATGCAATGGGTGCGCTCCGAGCCGACTTAGATGCAGTGGACCAAAGGCTTTAAAACAGGGAGTTAGAGGCGGCAAAGCAAGAGATCCAGCTCACTAAGATCTCACGCCTCTCAGCCCATCACACTCAATGCCTAGCCAACTATCATCGCCGGATTGAAGACTTAGACAACCGAGGACGACGCAATAATATCAGGGTCCGGGGCCTCCCAGAAGCCATGGGACAAGAGGTCGAAGACTCTGCAAAACTGGTCACGCGAGTCTTCAACGACCTTTTAGGCCGACCTAGAGAAACTCCGATCCATATGGACCGCGCACATAGAGCCCTCCGGCCAAAGGGCCCTCCACCCGCTCCACCCAGAGACGTAATCTGCCGGATCTCCGACTTCCAGCTTAAGGAAGAGATCCTCAAAGCTGCAAGAGGTACCAGGCCCTACACTTTTGAAGGCTCAGAGATCTCATTTTTCCAAGACTTATCGGACCTCACCTTGCAGACACGAAGGGTGTTGAGACCGCTCACCGCAGAACTCCAACGACGTGGATTCCAATACCACTGGGGCTTCCCCTTTAGCCTCAACATACGCACCCCCAACGGCCCAAAGGTTCTTCGTTTCCACCACGAATTGGCAGCCATCCTAGACGACCTAGATCTAACGCACCTGGTGATTCCTGATTGGACCACAACCGATACATCACACCGCAGGCGCCCGTCTGCTACCCAGCAACCTCGCAGGCAAAGACCGAGGGCCATGAGACGCCCACCTGAGTCCTTCACCACTACCCTGTCTCCTGCTCGTCGAAGAGGCCCTGATCCAATCACGGTGGAACATGCCCACGAAGAATGAGCAAAAATTACCCCCTGGAATCTGAGTGAGTACACTTTTTAGACATACAACATGTGTCCAGGGGTGACTTTCTCACGACACTCTGGTCGTCACCCACACATGAAGCCCGGACAGATCTCCTCTCCCTCCCATGCTTACCACTGCGGAACCCTGTCCCCCCCGCCATGAAGCATTTGGCTCCCCCATAGTGAGACACATCTGGAACACACCACCACACCATCCTCACGACCCCATGGATTCCCCCCGAACTAAACCATCAGTAGCACTACGATCACCGGAGTATCCCCGTCAATTTGGGAGGGGGTCTTTTGGGAACATCGGGAGGGGGGCCTATAAATTGTTGTTATCAGATGGGGAATGTGATGAGAATCAATGATGTGCCAGGTAGCAGGTCATTCCACCTCTGGACTACCCCCACACCTCCCCATACCATAATGCTTCACCGCAGCCCATCCATACGCAGGTGAGAAATGGAAGGAGACGGAACCACCTTCACTGGACATCTCCACCCCTGTTTACAGCCCCATACTCGGCAACAACTAGCGTAAATTGTTGCCCACGCTCACTCAATTCCCCCCACAACCCGTGTGGTAATCTCGATGCCGTGATTTTCAAAAATGTTTTAATGTTGTGTTCACTGTTGCTGGAGGGATCGCGATCCCCAAGTTGTATTACAGTTCTATTTTTATTATTATTGCCAGGGAGATACGGGTAGGTAACCCGGGATTTTCACCGGTAGTGTGCCTGCTTGTCTCACCCTCCCCCCCCCCCTTTTTCCTACAAGAAAAACTAAGCGGAACGTCCTTGGCGGCTAGCACGCTTTCCCGTAACCTTGTGCGTCCAGGATTGATTGGCAGGAGCAGAGACTCTCAACTGGTTTTTGAGGTCGCCTCTTCTCACTGCCAATAGACGCCTCCGGTTCCTCCTGTTAACTGACCCCCTTACTTCCCCTCCCCATTATTCACGTCACTGAACACCCCCCCCCCCATACCGACACCTACTCCTTATCCCTAACCCCCCCCCCCTTTTTCTTTTTTTTTTATAAGGAAGGGAGTAAAACTATCCCCCCCCCCACTGGGATTGTTTCCCCCTTTTCCGATCCCCCCCCATCCAGGGACACCGTGAGCTTAGACTCCCCTAAACACCATGTCACATACAGACACAACCCGACATCCACCTGTATTTTCCGATCTAGTTATCACCACCATGAACACTAAGGGACTCAACATTCCAGAAAAACGGTCACATCTCCACAGGGAACTCAAGTTCCTCAAAACCTCAGTCGCCTTTATTCAAGAGACCCATTTCCGAGGCAATACGCATCCAATTTTAACCAACCCCTGGTTTCCTACTGCCTACTACAGCTGTGACCCTTCTTCTAAAAGTAAGGGCACAGCAATACTATTTTCTAAAAATGTCCCTTTCCAAGACAAAGCACAATATGCAGACCCACATGGCAGGTATGTCTTCGTCAAAGGTACCATTACTGGTCAAACATACACCTTTGCGAACATATACCTCCCCAACAAGTCGCAACACATACATCTTTCCAGAATACTCAAGGAACTCACCCAGTTCCAAGAGGGATTTCTAATTGTAGGCGGGGACCTAAACGTCACACTAGACCCCCAGATCGACACATCCAATGGTCGTTCACATATTCCTAGCCATGTTTCCAAGAGAATTAAGGCCCTATTACAAGACATGTGCCTGGTGGACTGCTGGAGAGCTTTACACCCGACAGGACGTGACTACAGTTTCTACTCCACTCCACACGACTCGTATTCAAGAATAGATTCCATCTTCATCCAACACTACCATCTGCCCTCACTGACCAGTGCCAAATATGGCCCCATCACCTGGTCAGATCATGCCCCCTTGTCCCTTAATCTTCAGTCTTCACTGCTTAGGCGCCCACCCAACACATGGAGACTGAACGAGTCAATCTTAACGGACCCCGAAGTGGTAACCCCAGTGACAACTCTTTTGAAGGACTATTTCCAGGAGAACATAACCCCAGACACCCCCATTTTGACGGTCTGGGAAGCACACAAGTGCGTGCTCAGAGGCCACCTCATTAAGGTCTGCTCGGAGAGGAAGAGGAGACGAGCAGCCGACCTGGTCTCCCTCTACGAACAAATACATTCCCTAGAATACACACATAAGAAGTCCCCTAAAACCCAAGACTTACAGACACTAATCCTACTCAGGAAAAAGCTTTCTGACATCCTCAACCAACAAGCACAGAGATCATTTGTAAAACTTAAAGCGCTTTATTACGAGCACGGGGACAAACCAGGGAAATATCTAGCACGAGCCTTGCGGAAAAAACGAAAGCAATACTATATACATAAGATCCGCGGCCCAGCGATGACACATCGACTCATGCCCCGAGAAATTTCAGAGGAGTTTGTTTCCTATTACTCTTCACTCTATAATCTTACCCCACCGTTGTCAGCGGCCCAAGCCGACTCAAAACTTACACATATCTCAGACTACCTGACTGCACACCTATCCCGGGTCTTATCTCCAGAGGACTCTGAGTCCCTAGAAGGCCCCATCACTCTCACAGAGCTAGCGTACGCCATCAGACTCACCAAACCGGGCAAATGCCCAGGCCCTGATGGCCTCCCACTGTCATATTACAAGAAGTTTTTAGAGGTTCTCGGACCTCAATTCGTTAGTTCTTTTAATGCCATATTAGAGGGAACAGAAATTCACCAACATACCCTGTCTGCTACCATTTCACTAATCCCCAAACCCGACAAGGACCCAGAAATATGTAGTAGCTACCGCCCAATCTCCCTGCTTAATGCAGATGTCAAGCTATTCTCCAAAATTCTGGCCCTACGTATTAACCGCTTGCTACCAGCCTTGATCCACCCGGACCAGGCTGGCTTTGTCCCGGGGCGGGAGTCCAGGGACTGCACCCAAAGGGCCCTCAACTTGATTTTCAGGTCACAGTTGACTGGCACGAAGGCTCTTTGTCTGTCGACTGACGCCGAGAAGGCTTTCGACAGACTAGACTGGACATTCCTATTACAGGTTATCCAACAAATGGGATTTGGTCCCAACATATGCAGGTGGGTGGCGTCCCTGTACTCCCGCCCCTCGGCAAGGGTCAGGGTAAACGGTGCCCTCTCAACCCCCTTCAACATTACCAACGGCACACGTCAGGGATGCCCACTCTCACCCCTCCTTTTCGTGATGGCACTAGAACCATTTCTAGAATCTATCCGGCAAAACCATGACATCACAGGTTTGGTTGTAGGTCAGACACACCATAAAGTCTTGGGTTATGCTGATGACCTGTTATTTACTCTTACGAACCCCACTATTTCCATGCCGATATTATTAAGAGAATTCCAAACATACGGTGCCTTATCTAATTTTAAAATTAATTTCACTAAATCTGAAATCCTCAATATTAATATAGGCACAGAGACCACTCGTGCTCTTAAGGCCTCCCTCCCCTTTCGCTGGTGCAAGGACAAATTGAGATATTTGGGAGTCTGGCTCACAAAAGACATAGATCAACTCTACCAACAAAATTTCCCCCCACTCTTGACCACTTTACGGAAAGATCTCCATAACTGGTCATCCCAACACATATCCTGGATTGGACGGATCAATTCTCTAAAAATGAACGTTCTTCCAAGACTTCTTTATCTTTTCCAAACCCTACCCATAAGGATACCTAAAGCATTTTTCGCATCACTTCGCAGCATGTTCATACAATTTACATGGGCAAACAAAAACCCCCGATCCAAAACTTCACTTTTAATCCAGAGACGGACCAACGGAGGCCTGGGTCTCCCTTGCCCGCAGACATACTATAGGGCCAGCCACCTACTCCGCATTATGGAATGGACCTACCGTCCACCACAGAAGCTGTGGATAGGCTTGGAGGAGGCTGCCATAACCATTCCCCTGAGGACTCTGGCGTGGATCCCTCCAGGTTTAGCCAAGCAAACGATCAAAAACCACCCCTTCCTCTCACCCACACTACTGGTCCTACACTCTCTACACCGCAAATATTCACTCACCACGTACCCATCCCCACTGACACCGCTTAGAGGCAACCCAGAATTCGCCCCCGGATTAGACGGTGGGAAGTTTCTGAACAAGACCCTTGTCGAGGGCACTGTCCTGTCCAAACTGGTGGATCAGGGCAAGCTTAAATCCCTTTCCGACCTCGTGGCAAACAAACCCCCTACCCTCCTGGACAGATTCCAACACTTCCAACTCCAAACATACATAACATCCCTTGCTGGGAAACATAATCTCTCCAGAGACCCCACAGACTTTGAGAATTATTGCACGATGGAATCCCTGCCGAGACATGGAGTATCCCTGTTGTACAACGTACTCCTGGAGGCTCAGGAAGATGCACTCCCGGGATACGTTGGGCGATGGGAGAATGCCCTGAACATCAATTTGTCCCGGCAGCAATGGCAAAAAATATTCACCCTCACACACAAAACATCAGTATGCACCCGGACACAGGAGATGTCGTACAAATTACTTTCCCACTGGTACAGGACACCGGCAATGTTGCACCGTATTTTCCCCGAATGCCCTGAGACCTGCTGGAGATGTGGCCGGGCCCCCGGCACCCTCCTCCATATTTGGTGGGAGTGCCCCCGTATTACACCCTACTGGGAACAAATATACGCCACCTTAGATAAATTCACAGAGAAACCGCCCCCTTTCAGACCTGCACAGATGCTTTTGCACCACACAACGCAACCAATTGCAGCATATCAAAAGTCCATTCTTCGACATTTACTCAATGCTGCTAAATCCCTAATCCCGCTCCACTGGAACAGTGTGAACCCCCCAACAATTAAAGAATGGATACAGAAAGTTGAAGGCATCCGCAGGATGGAAAACCTGCGTGCACGATCCAGAGACCAAATGGAGAAGCACACCCTGATGTGGTTTTACTGGGCGGAATTTGTTGCAGATCCCCTCACGGTGTCCCTGATGGAGGCCCCACAAACCTCCCCTAGCCATGTTCCCCCCACCACCACCTAAAGTCCCTGTATCTGACCCCCCCCTTTCTGTTTTGTCTATTTTCCCCCTTATTCCCCCTTTACCTTAATATTTTCTGATGTTTCAACAACATCAGGAACACATTTATCCTTAGGTAGACTGCTCAGACCCAAAATTTGGGCAATGGCCCTCGCTAATATCATTTGATCATCCAAATATGTTCCAGGTCCCTGTCTACAGCCACCCCATGCTATGATACTACGTCTTACCACATCATCCCCCCCCCCCCTTTTTATATATATATATATTTTTTTTTTTCTTTTTTCCAATTTTCATTTATGTTGATATTATATGTATTCTGTATATCATTGTTAGATATTATTACCATATGTTCATCCTACCAATCTCATCCTGTCCTCCCTGTTCCCCCCCCCCCCCCCCTCCCTTGGTAACCCATGTTTTTTATTATTTTCTCACATGTTGTATTATTTGTCTTGAAAACTCAATAAAAATATATTTACAAAAAAAAAAAAAAGAAACAAATCTAACCTAGATTCCACGGTAAGGAAACGTATTGTGGAGCAAATGTTGATGCCGATCTTAGATTATGGAGATGTTGTGTATGATTCTGCCCCGCAGACCCATCTCGGTAAACTCGACACTATGTACAATACATTGTGTCGTTTTGCGCTACAGTGTGATAATAACACGCATCACTGTAAAATGTTAAAAGAGTTAAATTGGCTGACGCTTGCCTCCAGGCGTGCTCTCCACCTAGCTTGCTTAGTGCATAACCACTTCTCTGGAACGCTCCCCCCCTACCTGAGCGGCATGCTCGCTCTTACTCCATGAACATCCCACAATCTCAGATCCTGCACCAACCCTTCACTAGCGATTCCCCACTTCAAAAAGGAAGCAGGTAGAGGTGCGTTCTCTTTCAGAGCGCCTCATATGTGGAATAGCCTTCCTGTTTCTGCTAAATCATCATCTACTCTAAGATCCCTGAAAATAAGTATCTCCCAAATCCTCAAAACAGATTGTACCTGTTATTAGTTTACAAACTCTTTTGTATACTGTACATGTTGTTCCTTTTTGTATCAATAATGATTTACCCTGTATGTTCCCCTTCCAACTTGTTTAATATATGTATGTATGTATTTTTGAATCTACTGTTAAATGTGTAACTCTGTGTAACTCCATCCTGGACTGGGTCCCCAGGACATACTTGAAAACGAGAGAAATCTCAATGTATTTTTCCTGGTAAAACACTTTCTAAATAAATAAAATAAATAAATAAATAGTATTAGGGTTTAGGGGGTTAATTTTAGTATTAGGGGTCGGGGGTTAGTATTAGGGTTTAGGGGGTTAATTTTAGTATTGGGGTTAATTTTAGTGTTAGTATTGGGGTTTAGTGTTTAGTGTTACTATTGGGGGGGGAATCATTTATTAGGGGGGGGGTTATTTTAGTTTTACTTTTAGATTTGTAAGAGCTGACAGTTCAGCGCTGAACTGTCAGCTCTTACATAGCTGCAGCCGCGGTGAAACGGCCGCGTTATACTTCATTGCTGACAGTTCAGCGTTCTAACTGCCGCGCTGAACTGTCAGTAATGAAGATGCGGCGAAGAAGTGTTCTAGACCCCCTTGTCCATGCCTGGTGGAAACTCTGGGTTATCAGGGGTGTCATTAGGGTTTTATTTTGAGTCAGTAGTCCCTCTTTCTTTGTTTCTCTTATTATTTTCATAATAGGATGATCCTTGTCTATTTGGACTGGCCACCCTCTTGTTTTAGGTCCTGTCATATAGGAATATCCTAACCTAGGCGCCTTGCCACCCCATATATATCTCCCTATTACCTTCCTATATGTTATGAAAAATTTCTTAGGTATTAATATTGGGACGGTTTGCATTATATATAATATTCTTGGTATCAATTTCAAATTTTAATTACGTTTATTTTCCCAAACCACAACATTTTTAATTTACTCCACCTACGCCACTGCCCTTATTTCGACTAAGAGTCTGACATAGTTCAGCATATAGAGTTCCTTCAGATCTCTTGATAAATATATACCAAGGTATTTTATTTTATCAACCACCCATTTGAATGCAAATGTTGTTTATATATTACTTTTCTTATCTTCTTGTATTGATATATTTAGAATTTCTGATTTTGATTGATTCATTTTATAGTTGGATAGCTCTGCATATTTATTAAGTTCTTTCAAGATATTAGGTAGGGTTATATGTGATCTGGTTACAAAAAACAGGAGATCATCTGCAAAAGCGGATATCTTATATTCTTCTCCTCCAATTTCCAGTCCCCCTATGTCCTGATTATTTTGTATTGTATTTAATAGGGGGTAGCATGAATAGAATCAGGGATAGGGGGCACCCCTGTCTGGTACTGTTTGATAGGGGAATTGGTCCAAACATTAATCCATTTATTCTCAGGCGGTCTGTCGGAGCATGGTAAAGGGACTTAACCCAGTATAACATCTGCTCCAGCATCCCCATAAGAAAGGACCAATTCACCCTATAAAATGCCTTCTCGACATCTGTTGATAATAGCAAAGCTGGGGTCCCCCTCCTCTTTGTAATATGAATCAGATTAAGTATTCGTGTCATGCCATCCCTAGCCTCCCTTCCTGGGATAAATCCCACTTAATCTGATCCAATTAAATCGGGTAACATTACTTTAATCCTAACATTTAGGATTTTTGCCAGCAGAGACGTCGCTAGTGGGTGGCTACTGGGGCTGAAGCCCCGAATCTCTAGATCAAAGCCCCGAATGGAGACTCTGGGGCAAAAGTATGCTTTAGCCTCAAGTCTCCGATACTGTTTTTTTTCCTCCCTACACGCCGGATATGATGTAAGTTCATATCCGGCGTGGTGATCAAGCCCTCACGCAGCCCTGTGTGTGTTTGGCTGCGTGTAGGGCAGACACATCAAAGATGCGGCCAGAGCCCGCCCTGCAGGCGGAACTTGTAATCCACTCTGAGCCGGCACTTCCCCTCTGAGCCGGCACGTCATGCCGCCCTCACCGCAACACGTTTTTTTTTTTTGCTCTTTGCGTGCGGTCCCGCGGTTCTCTTGGACCGCGCGCTTTTTACTTTAATGAAAGAAGACTCTCCCTGCAGCCCTGATGCTCAGTGAGCAACTGGTAATATAGTTTAAAAAAATTTGCTGAAGTGTCACTGCTGGCTGTGTGTCTGTGCTGGTGTGGTCTGGTGAGTATGTCTATGAGTGAGTGTGTGTGCTGCCTGAGTGTCCATGTGAGTGTGTGTGCTGACTGAGTGTCCATGTGAGTGTGTGTGCTGCCTGAGTGTCCATGTGAGTGTGTGTGCTTCCTGAGTGTCCATGTGAGTGTGTGTGCTGGCTGAGTGTCCATGTGAGTGTGTGTGCTGCCTGAGTGTCCATGTGAGTGTGTGTGCTGACTGAGTGTCCATGTGAGTGTGTGTGCTGCCTTAGTGTCCATGTGAGTGTGTTCTGCATGAGTGTCCATGTGAGTGTGTGTGCTGGCTTAGTGTCCATGTGAGTGTGTGTGCTGGCTGACTGTCCATGTAAGTGTGTGTGTGTCTGTAAGCTTTTTACTTTAATGAAAGAAGACTCTCCCTGCAGCCCTGATGCTCAGTGAGCAACTGGTAATATAGTTTAAAAAAATTTGCTGAAGTGTCACTGCTGGCTGTGTGTCTGTGCTGGTGTGGTCTGGTGAGTATGTCTATGAGTGAGTGTGTGTGCTGCCTGAGTGTCCATGTGAGTGTGTGTGCTGACTGAGTGTCCATGTGAGTGTGTGTGCTGCCTGAGTGTCCATGTGAGTGTGTGTGCTTCCTGAGTGTCCATGTGAGTGTGTGTGCTGGCTGAGTGTCCATGTGAGTGTGTGTGCTGACTGAGTGTCCATGTGAGTGTGTGTGCTGCCTTAGTGTCCATGTGAGTGTGTGTGCTGCCTTAGTGTCCATGTGAGTGTGTTCTGCATGAGTGTCCATGTGAGTGTGTGTGCTGCCTTAGTGTCCATGTGAGTGTGTTCTGCATGAGTGTCCATGTGAGTGTGTGTGCTGGCTTAGTGTCCATGTGAGTGTGTGTGCTGGCTGACTGTCCATGTAAGTGTGTGTGTGTCTGTAAGCTTTTTACTTTAATGAAAGAAGACTCTCCCTGCAGCCCTGATGCTCAGTGAGCAACTGGTAATATAGTTTAAAAAAATTTGCTGAAGTGTCACTGCTGGCTGTGTGTCTGTGCTGGTGTGGTCTGGTGAGTATGTCTATGAGTGAGTGTGTGTGCTGCCTGAGTGTCCATGTGAGTGTGTGTGCTGACTGAGTGTCCATGTGAGTGTGTGTGCTGCCTGAGTGTCCATGTGAGTGTGTGTGCTTCCTGAGTGTCCATGTGAGTGTGTGTGCTGGCTGAGTGTCCATGTGAGTGTGTGTGCTGCCTGAGTGTCCATGTGAGTGTGTGTGCTGACTGAGTGTCCATGTGAGTGTGTGTGCTGCCTTAGTGTCCATGTGAGTGTGTTCTGCATGAGTGTCCATGTGAGTGTGTGTGCTGGCTTAGTGTCCATGTGAGTGTGTGTGCTGGCTGACTGTCCATGTAAGTGTGTGTGTGTCTGTAAGTGTGTTACAAGCTGTTTGGGCTCAGATGGCACAAGGCCAGTTCCCTGTGGGTACAGTATTAGAGCAGTTGCAAAGTCGGGCGCATGCAGCAGAGAATAGCGCAAGGGGTGCATGCTCTGCCCCCTCGCGCTCTGATACTGTAGGAGAACCGGAATGCTTTGGAACTTGTTGATAGAACACCAGCTGCAGGGATTGGAGGAAAATAAATCTCTCTCTATGTAGGTGGGTGTTTGTGTAAGGGTCTGTGTGACTGGTGTATGTGTGAATGTGTGGCTGCGTATATGTTTGAGTATTTGTGGCTGTGTAAGTATGTGTATAAGTGTGAGTAATTAATGTGAGTTTTTTGTTGTTGTGAGTCTTATGATGTATTGTGATATAGTAATGTGTGATACACTCACACAATGCACATTACTGTGAATTTTATATATGAATATATATAACATAATTTTCTCTTGATGAAAAATGAATGCGGCCCATGCACACATACATTGTTGGTGAAGTGGCCCACTACAGAAAAATTTGAACACTCCTGCTGTAGGGTGTCAGCCAGTTTGGAGGAGGAAGTGATTCGGGTCACCATCGTGACCAACATAGCAGCGCTGGCATAATTATTATGCTTACATAATTAGGAAGTCCCAAGGCAAGCCGTTAGGGTAGAATTATGGGCTCTGTGATTTCTAGTTCCGCCACTGCTTGCAGGGGTGATAGTGCTTAAAGTGGGGTCCCATGATGTGCTAGGACAGCACACAACCTAACCTAATAATGAGGGTGTTTTGAACTGCCACCGTTCAAGCTGCCCTATGACACCTGGCTCGCAAAAAAAAAAAGCCAGGGTAAGTGCTTTCACAGAAGCACTGTGCAGCCATTGGGCACACGCACCTTTCCTCACCCCCTGTAGGCTATACTTGCCATCTTTGTTCCTTGTGGCCTGAGCTTGGCTCATCCTCGCGGGACCACATGCAACGTTTCCCTGGAGATTGTGGTGACAGCTAGTGCTGGGGCCCGTGGCCAGATCTCACCCGTGGAGCCCATACGGTTATCAGGTAAGGTATTTTCCCTATTTGTATTTTTATCAGCTATTTTAGTGGTCTATAGACAGTGTTTTATATATCTATGTATTTTGATGGTCTGTTGGTAATCTATGTATTTGCTAGTACATTTATGCCAGAGAACATATGTTTATTTAATTGTGTTTGTCAAATTCTTGTGTATATTTTAATTTATTATCTTTTATTTATGTGTATTAAATTATTATATGTACATTTGAATCATTAGAAATTGTGTATGTTTTTTTTTATTCGCTTAGAGGCGAATATTTTCTAAGCAGGTATTCTGTTGCCGCACTAACAGCTATTCTTTAATAGGGAGTCTATTTAACCCTCTCTATACTGTTTGGTATTTTATACACACAATATTGGTGACTGGATCACTTTGATTTTATATTTATTATTTTAAATGAATGATTTTTAATTTACACACTTATTATATAGTGTTGTATTTTTTAAATATTACAATTTTAAAAACACATTGCTGGATCACTCCTGTGACTCTGTGTGTGAGACTATGTTTTATGTAGGTACGTGCATGACTGTGTGTGTGTGTGTGTGTGCTCGTGGGGGAGAGCATTTCAATTCTTGACCCCGGCAGCACAATGGACCGGCCCTGGTGAGAAACTGTGTGTGAGAGAAAGTGTGTCTGTATGAGATTGTGTGGTACAGCGTGATTGTGTGTGTGTGTGTCTGTTGGAGGCAGTGTGTGAGACACGTGTGTGAGAGAGCAACAGCATATGTGTGTGTGTGACAGCATGCTTGTGTGTGTCTGTGTGAGACAGTGTGTTTGTTATGTGTCTGTGTTAGATAGGAAGCTTGTTATGTGTCTGTGTGAGACTGTGTGCTTGTTATGTGTGTCTGTGTCAGACAACGTGCTTGTTATGTGTGTCTGTGAGACAGCGTGCTTGTTATGTGTGTCTGTGAGAGACAGCGTGCTTGTTATGTGTGTCTGTGTGGGACAGTGTGTGTGAGAAAGACAGCGTGTGAGACAATGTGTGGGTACTAATGTTACTGAACCCTTAGGAACATCCAGTGCTGGCAGAGGCACAACTATAAACTGCTGGACCCTTTATTACATACCCCCAATCATTTAGATATTTATTTTAGTGTAAAGCCTTGCATATACTGTTCATTTGCATCATATACATAATTTATGTTATATTGCTCATTGCTTATAATATAACTATTATAAATACCTATTGCTCATTGGCATAAGCATATCAATCATGTATAAATATGCATTTATTGGTAAAATTATATATAACAGGGCTTGACATACCGTATTTATCGGCGTATAACACGCACCTCATTTTAAGAAGGAAATTTCAGAAAAAAAAAATGTAAATTTCAAATAAAGAAGCAAAATAAGGGTAGCTCAGAACTTTTTATTAGGAGCTAAGAGACACACACTAGCTGACAGGCCCCCCAAAGGCAGCAGTGTGCACTGATTTTAAAGTGGACCAGATTATCAAAAGAAGTCTGCCAGGGGGGAGCAAAGAAACACTGCCTGGTAGGGAGACAGACACTAGTCATCAGCAGTGTTTCTTTGCTCCCCCCCCTGGCAGACTTCTTTTAATACTCTGGTACCCTTTAGAATCAATGCACACTGCAGGGAGGGGGGTCAGCTAGTGTATGTAGTAGTCTCTTGCTCCCCCTTGCTCTGTCAGGCAGTGTCTAATCTTTGTGTGCAATATCGTACTTGTCACATTCTTGAAATTCCTTAAATGCCATTCCCTAAATGCCTGTACCTCAGTGAAACTCTCGCCGAGTAACGCAGAGCCGTTGCCGTGGTTACGCTCCGACGGCCGCGAGATTTACTGGTGTGACGTATCCCCTGTAGCAGGAAGGAGGAAGGCTGCACTGGAGGTCTGTAATGCCGCGCCATTCAAGAAGAATTCCACTTGCTTACATTATGTGACACATTCCAGTGTAGCAGAGGAAGGCTGCCGGGGACTGCAATGTGCGCCGATGACATCCATTCGCGCCGCTATGCGGTATGTACTATGGGTCCTTAACATTATATCGGCGTATAACACGCACACATCATTTGCCCCCTATTTTCAGGGAGAAAAAGTGCGTGTTATACGCCGATAAATACGGTATTTAACTTTTAAGGAGCCAGCAAAAAAATCTAGTAGCCAGAGAACAACACATACACACACTCACATGAAGTCACATACACAGTCAGTACGATACAGACAGACACACACACACATACAGTCAGTACTATACAGACACACACACACATACAGTCAGTACTATAAAGACACACACACACATACAGTCAGTTCTATACAGACACACACACACATACAGTCAGTACTATACAGACAGACACACACATACAGTCAGTACTATACAGACAGACACACACATACAGTCAGTACTATACAGACAGACAGACACACACATACAGTCAGTACTATACAGACAGACACATAAGTCAGCAGTTTTGTTGTTGTTTAAGATACAAAAATAGTACATCTATCAATATGTCCCCCCTAGGGTTTCCACCTTTTCTACATAAAAATACCGCCCATTCTACTGCCTCCACGGAGTTAACATTGGCCTCACACCAATTTTTTTATCAGCCTGCCGGTAAAATAACGACCAGGTCTGTGCCTCTCACACATATGAGAGAGTTGTGTTAGGACCCACCAATATTGGAGTACTTCGACGTAGTGGTGGGCTTAGCATAATATGGCCATATATGTGACTAAATCTCCAATTTTGTTATCTTAGTAAGACAGGTGTTTTTAAGTAGCTTTATTTAAAACTATAGCTTTAAGAATTTTTCTCCTACCTGCTTTGAGGTGAGTGCGCTGATCTTTGGATTTTGTATAAATATTTGGTCTCAGCAGCACCCCGTATAATATAATATATGCTAGTTTAGGTGAGTGCATTCAGTTTGGATTTGTTTGTATAGTTGAGGCTATGACCAGGCCTCTGGTTTAGCACCCCTCCCCATCACAGGTGCTCCATAAGTGGTGTCCTGACCTATAAATTGCAGGAGTGTCTCTGTATTATACAATAGGAAGGCCTTTTGGTCCCTGGTAAGTAATACATATAAAGAGATTAAGCCCCAGAAGCAACAGTATTTAGTGTTAGGACCCACCGATATTGGAGTACTTTGACGTAGTGGTGGGCTTAGCATAATATGGCCAGTAAAATGGCGACAGCCTATAAACCGAACGTTCGGTTTATAGGCTGTGGGCAGTTAACTATACGGAGACAGAGTCTCCATTCATAAAATTATGAATGGAGACTTTGTCTCCGTATAGTTAAATGCCGACAGCCTATAAACCGAACGTTCGGTTTATAGAATAGCAATAGGGATACATGTATTCTATAAGCCGACAGCCTATAAACCGAACGTTCGGTTTATAGGCTGTCGGCATTTCACTACACGGAGACAGAGTCTCCATTCATAAAATTATGAATGGAGACTTTGTCTCCGTGTAGTAAAATGCCGACAGCCTATAAACCGAACGTTCGGTTTATAAGCTGTGGGCATTTAACTATACGGAGACAGAGTCTCCATTCATAAAAACCTATAAACCGAACGTTTTGTTTATAGGCTGTGGGCATTTAACTACACGTAGACAGAGTCTCCATTCATAAAATTATGAATGGAGACTTTGTCTCCGTATAGTTAAATGCCGACAGCCTATAAACCGAACGTTCGTTTTATAGGCTGTCAGCTTATGGAATACATGTATTCCTATTGCTATTCTATAAACCGAAAAGTTCGGTTTATAGAATAGCAATAGGGATACATGTATTCTATAAGCCGACAGCCTATAAACCGAAGGTTCGGTTTATAGGCTGTCGGCATTTCACTACACGGAGACAGAGTCTCCATTCATAAAATTATGAATGGAGACTTTGTCTCCGTGTAGTAAAATGCCGACAGCCTATAAACCGAACGTTCGGTTTATAAGCTGTGGGCATTTAACTATACGGAGACAGAGTCTCCATTCATAAAATTATGAATGGAGACTTTGTCTCCGTATAGTTAAATGCCGACAGCCTATAAGCCGAACGTTCGGTTTATAGTTTGTCGGCTTATGGAATACATGTATTCCTATTGCTATTCTATAAACCGAACGTTCGGTTTATAGAATAGCAATAGGAATACATGTATTCAGGGGAGGGCTGGCAGCCTTAGGCCTGGGGGGCAAATCCAGTCAAGTGGCCCATTGCATCATCGAATCGCCTCCCCATCCACGGCCATCTTTTCCTTGTTTTATAACGAATATTGCCAGGATTTTCCCCCACAATATACCAGGATTTGCCATTTAATATGCTAGAATTTTCCCTTACAAAATGCCAGGATTATGCCCCTCAGTATGCCAGGATTATGCCCCTCAATATGCCAGGATTATGCCCCTCAATATGCCAGGATTATGCCCCTCAAAATGCCAGGATTTTCTCCTCAATATGCCAAGATGATGCCCCCTCAATATGCCAGGATTATGCCCCTCAATATGCCAGGATTATGCCCCTCAATATGCCAGGATTATGCCCCTCAATATGCCAGGATTTAGACACCCAATATGCCAGGATTTTCCCCTCAATATGCCAAGATGATGCCCCCTCAATATGCCAGGATTTCCCCCTCAATATGCCAGGATTATGCCCCTCAATATGCCAGGATTTAGACACCCAATATCCCAAAATTTGGGCACCCCCCCCCCCTACCCACGTTGCACACCTACGACATGACCCATAACCCACGTTGCACACCAGGACATGCCCCATCACCACATTTACATGCCTCCATCATCCCATTACATACACATTTCCAATATTATTTGCCATTAATATTCCCCAGCCAATTTGTCCCATAATATGCCAGTGTTATTCTGCAATTTAATATGACTCAGTAAATTTGCCCAATAATATTCCAAGGTTATCTGCAATTTAATATGCCCCTGCTAATTTGCCCAATATGCCAGTGTTAATTGCCATGGTATATTCCCCAGCCAATTTGCCCAATAATATGCCAGTGTTATTTGCCATGTAATATGCCCCAGCCAATTTGCCCAATAATATGCCAGTCTTATTTGCCATGTAATATGCCCCAGCCAATTTTCCCAATAATATGCCAGTCTTATTTGCCATGTGATATGCCCCAGCCAATTTGCCCAATAATATGCCAGTCTTATTTGCCATGTAATATGCCCCATCCAATTTGTCCAATAATATGCCAGTGTTATTCTGCCATTTAATATTCCCCAGCCAATTTGCCCAATAATATGCCAGTCTTATTTGCCATGTAATATTCCCCAGCCAATTTGCCCAATAATATGCCAGTCTTATTTGCCATGTAATATTCCCCAGCCAATTTGCACAATAATATGCCAGTCTTATTTGCCAGCCAATTTGTCCAATAATATGCCAGTGTTTAAAAGCCCCCCCCCCCCCCTTACCTTTTTCTCTGGTGGCTAGTGGCAGGACTTCCCTGGTGGCTAGTGGCAGGAGGACTTCCCTGGTGGCAGGCAGCACGGTCCCTCCATGCTGCCTGTTCGGCCTCCCGGCGGTTGTGCCGACAGGTCACGTGATCGGCGCGCGTCTGACGTCAGAGCGCCGATCACGTGACTGTCGGTACTTCCGTGTCAGACTGCACAGGGAGCCGAACAGGCAGCACGGAGGTTTCTCTGTGCTGCCTGTTCGGCTCCCCGTGCAGCCTTGCAGGCAGAGCGGAGGTGAGAGGGGATCTTCCGATCCCTTCTCAGTCTCTGCCTGCAAGCACGTTTTTTATTTTTTATTTTTTTTAAACACTGGCCCAGCGGCCGTGTTTTAAATAGCTTAGGGCGGCCTGGGGGGCAATTGCCACCCTGCCCCCCGGCCCAGCCCGCCCCTGCATGTATTCCATAAGCCGACAGCCTATAAACCGAACGTTTTGTTTATAGGCTGTGGGCATTTAACTACACGTAGACAGAGTCTCCATTCATAAAATTATGAATGGAGACTTTGTCTCCGTATAGTAAAATGCCGACAGCCTATAAACCGAACGTTCGGTTTATAGGCTGTCGGCTTATGGAATACATGTATTCCTATTGCTATTCTATAAACCGAACGTTCAGTTTATAGAATAGCAATAGGGATACATGTATTCTATAAGCCGACAGCCTATAAACCGAACGTTCGGTTTATAGGCTGTCGGCATTTCACTACACGGAGACAGAGTCTCCATTCATAAAATTATGAATGGAGACTTTGTCTCCGTGTAGTAAAATGCAGACAGCCTATAAACCGAATGTTCGGTTTATAAGCTGTGGGCATTTAACTATACGGAGACAGAGTCTCCATTCATAAAATTATGAATGGAGACTTTGTCTCCGTATAGTTAAATGCCGACAGCCTATAAACCGAACGTTCGTTTTATAGGCTGTCGGCTTATGGAATACATGTATTCCTATTGCTATTCTATAAACCAAACGTTCGGTTTATAGAATAGCAATAGGAATACATGTATTCCATAAGCCGACAGCCTATAAACCGAACGTTCGGTTTATAGGCTGTGGGCATTTAACTACACGGAGACAGAGTCTCCATTCATAAAATTATGAATGGAGACTTTGTCTCCGTATAGTTAAATGCCGACAGCCTATAAACCGAACGTTCGTTTTATAGGCTGTCGGCTTATGGAATACATGTATTCCTATTGCTATTCTATAAACCGAACGTTCGGTGTATAGAATAGCAATAGGAATACATGTATTCCATAAGCCGACAGCCTATAAACCGAACGTTCGGTTTATAGGCTGTCGGCTTTTAACTATACGGAGACAAAGTCTCCATTTATAATTTTATGAATGAAGACTCTGTCTCCGTATAGTTAAATGCTATTGTATTCTATAAACCGACTCTATTTCGGCTTATAGAATGCAATAGTACTACGAATGGACGAATGAACGAATGATTTTCGTTTATTAACCATTCGTTCATTCGGCTTTCGTTAGCTTAGCATTTTCGTTCTTCGTTTTTCTATTGGAAATACACCTTCACATTTTCAGGTAATGTTTACCTAAATTGCAATCTACGTGACAAAAAATGTTAAAAAATATTTTGCTGCAAACTTTGGCAAAGGTTGGTGGTAAAATGGCTACATGAAAGTTAAATGCCCTGAGTTGTCTAGTTTTAACCCCTTAAGGACAGAGCCTTTGAAACATTTTTGTCCTTTCTGGACAATGGCTATTTTAACATTTCTGTGCTGTTTGTGTTTAGCTGTAATTTTCTTCTTTGTCATTTGCTGTACCCACACATGTTATATATTGTTTTTATCGGGACAAGAAGGGCTTTCTTTGGATACCATCTTTTTGATCCTATCTTATAATATTATAAAAAAAAATAATAAAATATGGTAAAAAAAAAAAAAATACACAAATTTCCTGACTTTTATTTGAAACATCTTCTCCTCATCAACAAAAGCGAACGAAAAAAACTGCTAAATAGATTCTACTATTTCTCCTGAGTACAGGGATACCACCCGTGCATAGGTTTGTTGGGGTGTTTGGGGGCTAAAATGCCAAATTTGTGAGGTGCAGTTTTTTGTTTTCCAATTTGAAATTTTTACATGCAGACAGCCTGCACCCATGTCCCATTTGGGACATATTTGAAGCCAGCTAGTGTATTTTACCCCATCAACCCATATATTTTTTAAAAGTAGACATCCTAGGCTATCTCAAATGGTGGTATTTTAACACTTTCCATGCACTAATTCTACCACCAGCCTTTGTCAAAGTTTGTGGTAGTAATTTATTTGTGTTTTTTTTTTTCACAAACCTTGTACTTCAGACATGAATTCACAGATTTTGGTATTTGTCACTGCCAAATAACACCCCAATAAGGGTTCAGCAACATCTCTTGAGTACAGGGATACCACCCATGCATAGGTTTGTTGGGTTGTTTGGGGGTTAAAAGGCCAAATTTGGGAGGTGCAGCTTATGGTTTTCCAACTTGAAATTTTGACATGCAGACCACCTGCACCCATGTCCCATCTGGGACATATTTGAAACCAGCCAGTATATTTTACCCCATCAACCCATATATTTTTTAAAAGTAGACACCCTACGCTATTTCAAATGGTGGTATTTTAACACTTTCCATGCACTAATTCTACCACCAGCCTTTGTCAAAGTTTGTGGTAGTAATTTTTGTGTGTTTTTTTTTTCCACAAATATTGTATTTCAGACATAAATTCACAGATTTTGGTATGTGTCACTGCCAAACAATAACCCAATATGTGTTCAACAACATATCCTGAGTACAGGGATACCACCCATGCATAGGTTTGTTGGGTTGTTTGGGGGCTAAAGGGCCACATTTTGAAGGTGCGCATTTTCAACTTGGAATTTTGACGTGTAGTCAGCCTGAGCCCATCTTTCATTTGGGACTTTTTTTTAAAGTAGGACAGTGTATTTTACCCCAAAAAGTATATATTTTGTAAAATGGTGGTATTTTAACACTTTCCATGCACCAATTCTACCACCAGCCTTTGTCAAAGTTTGTGGTTGTCATTTTATTGTGTATTTTTTCCCACATACATTGTACTTTAGACACAAATTCACATATTTCGGTATGTGTCACTGACAAACAATACCACAATGTATGTTCAGCAACATCTCCCGAGCACAGGGATACCACCCATGCATAGCTTTGTCAGCTTTGTTGGGGGTTGAAAGGTGAGAGGTGCGCTTTTTGATTTTCCAACTTGGAATTTTGACATGTAGAGCAAGGAAGTGGTTAATAGCTCTTATCAGAGCCTTTGTAGTACTGTAAGAAAAAAATGTTCTGCTGTGCAGTGATCAGTGGCAGGGAAGGGGTTAATACACAGGCTACACTACACAAAGGGTATGGCTTTTATAAAAGCCCTTGGGACTCACAATTTTTTAACATTTTATTTAATTTATTACAATTAAAAAATTATATTATACAGATCTGTCTCTTTCCCTCACTAAAACTCAAGTGAGGAGAGGGAGGCAGATCCATATGGGTCAGAACAATATTTACCAATACAGGGAGTGCAGAATTATTAGGCAAGTTGTATTTTTGAGGATTAATTTTATTATTGAACAACAACCATGTTCTCAATGAACCCCAAAAACTCATTAATATCAAAGCTGAATATTTTTGGAAGTAGTTTTTAGTTTGTTTTTAGTTTTAGCTATTTTAGGGGGATATCTGTGTGTGCAGTTGACTATTACTGTGCATAATTATTAGGCAACTTAACAAAAAACAAATATATACCCATTTCAATTATTTATTTTTACCAGTGAAACCAATATAACATCTCAACGTTCACAAATATACATTTCTGACATTCAGAAACAAAACAAAAACAAATCAGTGACCAATATAGCCACCTTTCTTTGCAAGGACACTTAAAAGCCTGCCATCCATGGATTCTGTCAGTGTTTTGATCTGTTCACCATCAACATTGCGTGCAGCAGCAACCACAGCCTCCCAGACACTGTTCAGAAAGGTGTACTGTTTTCCCTCCTTGTAAATCTCACATTTGATGATGGACCACAGGTTCTCAATGGGGTTCAGATCAGGTGAACAAGGAGGCCATGTCATTAGATTTTCTTCTTTTATACCCTTTCTTGCCAGCCACGCTGTGGAGTACTTGGACGCGTGTGATGGAGCATTGTCCTGCATGAAAATCATGTTTTTCTTGAAGGATGCAGACTTCTTCCTGTACCACTGCTTGAAGAAGGTGTCTTCCAGGAACTGGCAGTAGGACTGGGAGTTGAGCTTGACTCCATCCTCAACCCGAAAAGGCCCCACAAGCTCATCTTTGATGATACCAGCCCAAACCAGTACTCCACCTCCACCTTGCTGGCGTCTGAGTCGGACTGGAGCTCTCTGCCCTTTACCAATCCAGCCACGGGCCCATCCATCTGGCCCATCAAGACTCACTCTCATTTCATCAGTCCATAAAACCTTAGAAAAATCAGTCTTGAGATATTTCTTGGCCCAGTCTTGACGTTTCAGCTTGTGTGTCTTGTTCAGTGGTGGTCGTCTTTCAGCCTTTCTTACCTTGGCCATGTCTCTGAGTATTGCACACCTTGTACTTTTGGGCACTCCAGTGATGTTTAGCTCTGAAATATGGCCAAACTGGTGGCAAGTGGCATCGTGACAGCTGCACGCTTGACTTTTCTCAGTTCATGGGCAGTTATTTTGCGCCTTGGTTTTTCCACACGCTTCTTGCGACCCTGTTGACTATTTTGAATTAAACGCTTGATTGTTCGATGATCACGCTTCAGAAGCTTTGCAATTTTAAGAGTGCTGCATCCCTCTGCAAGATATCTCACTATTTTTGACTTTTCTGAGCCTGTCAAGTCCTTCTTTTGACCCATTTTTCCAAAGGAAAGGAAGTTGCCTAATAATTATGCACACCTGATATAGGGTGTTGATGTCATTAGACCACACCCCTTCTCATTACAGAGATGCACATCACCTAATATGCTTATTTGGTAGTAGGCTTTCGAGCCTATACAGCTTGGAGTAAGACAACATGCATAAAGAGGATGATGTGGTCAAAATACTCATTTGCCTAATAATTCTGCACTCCCTGTATTGATCTAACCAGACAATGGTGATGCTCATCTGAGAAATCACCAAACCACCTTTGCCACTGATCGGCTTTTACTGATAGCTATACACGCGTTCAGACAGCTTCAAAAGGAATACACGTAATCCCCTAGTGGGTATAATTAACCCCTAGCGAGTGTGACAAAAAAAATGCTGATAGCAAAAAAAAATCCTTCTGCGACCAGATTGCTCCATATGCGCTGCTTCGGCAGTGACCATTTGCACTGCTTAGGCAGTGACCATATGTGCTGCTTAGGCAGAGATATACGGCAAGGAAGGGGTTAATAGCTCTTAAAAGAGCCTTTGATATACTGTAATAAATCACAGTAAAAAAAATGAACCCCTAAAAAAATGCACAGACAGCAAAATATGTGCTGCTGTGTAAGATCACTGCGTACACAGCGATCAATTGCAGGGAAGGGGTTAAATACTGGAAACGGCTTTTATAAAAGCCTTTGGATCTCAATTTTATTAAATATATTATAATTAAAAACTTACATTATACAGCTCTGTCTGTCTCCCTCACTAAAACTCAAGTGAGAGGGAGGCAGATCTACACGGGTCAGATCAAATATTTACAAATATTGATCTAACCAGGCGAATGGTGATGCTCATCTGAGCAAACGCCAAATAAAAAAGCACAAAAACATAAAACATGGGCTATTTCTGAACTCAGGACAAATATGAGTTACTATTTAGCAGTGTTTTTTTGTTGTCTCTTGTAGATGACTATATGATTTTTTTAAAAACATTTTTGCCATATTTTATTATTTTTTTATATCAAATGATATGCTGTTATCAAAATAATGGTATCGAAAGAAAGCCCTTCTTATGACGATAAAAACGATATATCGTTTGTGTGGGTACACTAAATGAGACAGAAATAGATTACAGCAAAACACAAACACCTCAGAAATGTTAAAACAGCCCATGTCACCAAGCGTCGGACAAGCCAAAAGAGTCATGTCACTAAGGGGTTAATGGGCAGTCTAATAGTGGCATATTAATGGCCAAATTGACTGTGGCCAAAGTGATACTATGGCATGTTCTGTGGGGCACAATGACATGTACTATGGGGGAAATTGACACCATGGCATGTTCTGCAGGGGCAGTTTAGTGGGACAAAGTGACACTGTGGTATGTTCTGGCGGGCAAATTGACGCTGTGGCATGCCAAATTGTGTAATATGAGTACAAGCCAAGTGCTGGGGGTACTATATAGTGCTGTGTTAAGACCTTTAGGTGCAATGTGGGTGCAGAGGAATGTATTTAAAATAATAAATTAACATTTTTTTAATAACATTTTTATTACATATGAAAATAGTTTAATATAATATTAAAAAGTTCATATAAGAATACATGTAACTAGTTATATACATATATTTGGGGTCCACCTCAAGCTTTTGAAAAACCTGGAAATATTGTAATTTTTTTTGTGGTCAGAAAAGTAATATTACTTTGCTGAGAGGGTGGTGGGTGCATGGAATAGTCTTCCAGCAAAAGTGGCAGAGGTTAATATAGTAAAGGAGTTTAAGCATTAAACATTAATTAGCATTAATGGGATAGGCATAAGGCTATCCTAGTTATAAGATAAGACCAGGCACTAATTAGATTATTACTTTACTGAGAGGGTGGTGAATGAATGGAATAGTCTTCCTGAAGAAGTAGTAGAGATTATTACATTAAGGAGTTTAAGCATTAAACATTAATTAGCATTAATGGGATAAACATAAGACTATCCTTGAAATAAGATAAGGCCAGAGACTAATGAAAATATTACTTTACTGAGAGGGTAGTGGATGCATGGGATAGTCTTTCAACAGAAGTGGTAGAGGTTAATATAGTGAATGAGGATAAGCATAAGGTGTTTCTAGATTTAAGATGAGGCCAGGGATTCATGGAAGTATTACTTTCTGAGAGGGTAGTGGATGCATGGAATAGCCTTCCAGCAGAAATGGTAAAGGTTAATACAGTGGAGGTCAGAAACTTAATATTACTTTACTGAGAGGGTAATGGATGCATGGAATAACCTTCCAGCAGAAGTGGTAGAGGTAACACAGTAAATGAGTTTAAGCATGCATGGGATAAGCATAAGGCTATACTAGATATATGATAAGGCCGGGCACTAAAGAAAATATAACTTTACTAAGAGGGTATTGGATGCATGGAATAGCTTTCTAGCAGAAGTGGTAGAGGTTAAAACAGTAATAGGGTAAGCATAAGGCTAGTGTATATTTGTATTATACACTATATCTTGTTTTTCACTAGATTTTTTAATATATGAGACTAATATAGTTGTTTGTTTTAAAATCAATTATGCATAATACTGATGTTGATTTCTAACAACAACTAATACAGGTTGGCAGAACAGCGGGATAGCCTACCAAAGTCAGTACTGTCCCGCACAACAAGCGGAACAGTTGGGAGGCATGTAAGTGGCATTTCTGGAGAGGAGTTGCATGGTGGGGGCAATTTTTGCACCGGGGCCCAGAGGTTTCTAGTTACACCTCTGACCCTTCACTCTTCCTAATCAGACCCCCAGAATTGCCAGTGCATCCCACACTCCCCAATCTGACCCCCAGACCTGCCAATGCATCTACATACTTTGCACTCTGACCCCTTCTTCCCAATCTGACCCCAGGATGAGCCAGTCTGATGCCTTCTTCCTGATCTTTGCCACAGACTTGCACATCTGACCCCTTCTTTCCAAACTGACCCCCCAGACTTGCCAATCTGACCCCCAGATGTTCCAATCTGACCCTCAGATTTGACAATCTGACCTCGAGATTTGGCAATCTGACTCCCCAGATGTCCCAATCTGACCCTTTTTCCCAATCTGACCCCATGACATTCCAATCTGACCCCCTCTCAACCTGTCCCCTAGACATCTCAATCTAACCCCCAGGCATCCCAATGTGACTCCCAGATGTGCCAATCTGACTCCTTCCAATGTGACCCCCAGATTTGCCAATCTGACCTCCTCTTCCCAATGTGACCCGCTGGCTTGCCAATGTTACTCCTAGTTAGATAGTTCCCAGTCTGCCCCCTTCTTTCCAATCTGCCCCCAGTGTTCCCAGTCTGCCCCTTCTTTCCAATCTGCTCCCCTAAACTCCCAATCTGCCCCTTCTTTCCAATCTGCCCCCGAAACTCCCAATCTGCCCCTTCTTTCCAATCTGCCCCCCGAAACTCCCAATCTGCCCCTTCTTTCCAATCTGCCCCCAGAGTTCCCAGTCTGCCCCTTCTTTCCAATATGCCCCCTCCCCAGAGTTCCCAGTCTCCCCCTTCTTTCAATTCTGCCCCCCCCCCAAATTCCCATTGTGCCCCTTCTTTCAATTCTGCACCCAGAATTCCCAGTCTGCCCCCCAGATTTCCCAGTCTGCCCCTTATTTCAAGTCTGCCCCCCCCCAGAGTTCCCAGTCTGCCCTTTCTTTTAATTCTGTCCCAAAGTTCCCAGTATGCCCCCTTCTTTCAATTCTGGCCCCCGGAGTTCCAAGTCTGCCCCCTTCTTTCAATTCTGCCAGCCCCTAGAGTTCCCAGTCTGACCCTTCTTTCCAATCTGTCCCCCAGAGTTCCCAGTCTGCCCTTCTTTCCAGTCTGCTCCTTCTTTCAATTCTGCCCCCAGAGTTCCCAGTCTGCCCCTTATTTAAATTCTGTCCCCAGAGTTCCCAGTCTGCCCCCTTCTTTCAATTCTGACAACCCCCAGAGTTCCCAGTCTGCCCCTTCTTTCCAATCTGCACCGCCCCAGAGTTCGCAGTATGCTACCCACGTTCCAATCTGCCCCCCAGAATTCCCAGTCTGCCTCCTTCTTTCCAATCTGCCCTTCTTTCAATTCTGCCCCCAGAGTTCCCAGCCTGCCCCTTCTTTCAATTCTGTCCCCAGAGTTCCCAGTCTGCCCCCTTCTTTCAATTCTGCCCCCAGAGTTCCCGGTCTGCCCATTCTTTCAATTCTGCCCCTAGAGTTCCTAGTATGCCCCTTCTTTCAATTCTGCCCCCAGAGTTCCCAGTCTGTACCCTTCTTTCAATTTTGCCCCCCCCCCCCCCCTGTGAGATTTGGGGCTGGGAGCCTATGGCAGGAAGGTAGTGAGTGGCCACAGGGGAGCAGCAGTCAGCGGGGTACAAGGTAGAGTAACCAGGGAATAAACAGTTCAAGCCAGGATCAATGGGCAGGAGAAATCAGAATGTCCAGGAGAGAAGCCAGGGTCAAAATCCGGGAGGTCAATAAGTACAGGAGGAATCACAGGGATAAAAGACTCTGAAAAGGAACCAAGGGAATACACCACTTAGCAGCTCAATACACAAGCACTGATTGTAGTCAGTGCTTGGTATTTAAGGGCTGTCAGGTGAACCTCTTCGCCTCCTCCAATTAGGGAACTCCACCTACTGACATAGAGTAGCATGACACTCACTAATGTGAGTGCCAGCCTCTTTCCACACCCCCGCTGTCTCCACCAATGGAATAGCACCATCACGTGTTAGGCCACGCCCCTCCGCCATCAGAATAACAGAAGCATCAGCAACTTGCGGGATGCGAGTTACTAGAGTCCGGGGATGCGGCCTACCACGCGACGGCCTTCCCCTCCGTCGGGCAGCAACAGGAGTGAGTGCAGGTAAGTGACCCCGATTTTGTGGGAAACGGGGTCTGGAACCCCCACACCCCCAGAGTTCTCAGTGTGCCCATTCTTTCAGGTCTGCCCCTTGACTGTCCTGGCAAAAACGAGACAGTTGGCAACTATGCAGGTGAGCTGGTGAAGTTACACTATGACACTACGGGTTTATAAATCACTGACCCCCAGCCCTCCCTGGGGAGAAATAAAGCTCTTGAGGCGTAAGAAGAATCAAGAGATTGAACTAGACTAGCAGCAGAACTGTAACTAGCTCTTTTTTGCGCCCAAGACAACAATAAGAAATTGTAACCCATACCATCAGAGTATTCCACAGCCCCACTGACATCACCAGTCCTCTGTACTGCCCACAGACTCCCTGCAGCCCACTCATCTATATACTCCCGCTACCCTCAAGCACCCTCCACTATCAAGCCTCATTTAATAACAATGCCCCTGCATCATATTCCACTTGCTTCTTGTGAGAGGGCAGTGTAAAGGTAACCTATGATACCAAACTAGTGTAGAAGTTTAATCGCCTGGCCATAGTTACTGCTTTGAGAAGTAAGATAGAGAAATTATATAGTAGGAAGCATAGAAATCTTCTCTAGAATAACAACCTTGATTCAATTGAATTTTAGGAGAAATAATACTGGAAAGAAAAGAAATATTTGAGGATGGTTAGGATGCTAATACGAGTTGAGTACCCCTTATCCAAATGTCCATGTGAAAACTGTTCCCTCTTCTCTTTGACCCAATAATCAAACTGACACAGGTCTCAGGTACAGCTGAAAACTAAGAACATTGGGGGCGTGTCCTGCTGCCAATGTGAGCCAAGTGTATCGGAGCTGCTTTCTCCACGCAGCCGCTATCTTTGATTAAACTGTACGTTGCCCTTTACCTTTATGATGGGGAAGAACGCTGTGAAACGCGGTGTTAAACCGGGACCATCGAGAGGACCTGAAAAGAACTCCCCGCCGTCGTCGAAATCGGTGGGGAGTTTGACTTGGGCGGTACACCTGTCAAACCGTAACGCAGGTGTCCTAAGGCGAGCTCAGGGAGGACAGAAACCTCCCGTAGAGCAGAAGGGCAAAAACTCCCCACCTGCCACAGTCCACGGAGTGGGTCGATTTCCCGATGCAACTCTCGGGCCTTGGACCTAAGATGGCGCCCGGAGACCTTTCCAACGATTTCCCGCCACTGCCCTCCCAGGACACGGAGGAAGATTCAGACGAATTGTCAGAACAGCATCCACATCCACTATGCCTTCGAAGGCAGATTTTATTACTCTCGGTACCCGCATGCGGGAAGATATGGCAGCCATGGCTACAAGCATCACAACTACCATAAAAACAGAAATGGCTGACTTGAAGGCTGACCTCCAGCAGCACACACAGAGATTAGACACGGTCGAAGCAGACCAGGCATTCCTACACAAAGCTATGAGTTCAATGGCTCAAGACCTCAGGGAACAGAAACGGATCTCCAGTGTTTTGGACCCAACAACTCTTAGAGCTGGATAATAGAGGCCGGAAGGCCGGAGACAGAATTTACGCATCAGGGGCCTGGCAGAGTCGGGGGGGCCCAGAGGACACCTTTAAACTACTAACTGAGCTCTTTAACACAATCTTGGGCAGAGAGAAAGAGGTCCCTGTGCTAATGGACAGAGCACATAAGGCGTTAAGGCCCAAAAACCTAGAAGGCCACTCCCCATGAGACATTATCTGCTGTTTTCATGCCTATTCACTAAAGGAGCAAGTCTTACAATCCGCAAGGAAAATCCAACCCATAAATTTTCAGGGTTCCCAAGTGTTGGTCCTCCCTGATGTGGCATGGGCCACACTGCAAGCCCGCAAATTGCTGCGCCCTATGGTTAAAGCACTACAGGCTGCCAAGATCCCTTTTCAATTGGGTTTTCCACTGAGTATGAGAGTACGCAGAGGCCCGAATCTCTACACTCTGACCACCCCCGATGAGATACAGGGATTCTGCTCGGACCTGAATATTCTGGTACCGGATTTATCTGAATTGGCGAAGATCAACTCTGGACCCCTCACGCTACCCCAACTGAAGAACCAACATTGGCTTCCTAGACCCCAACGCTGCTGCCGGCCAAGAGCAATGCAAGAGAAACCCTCTATACATCACCTGAAAGGCCGATCTCAGACACCTGAGCCAACAGACTGGACCTTGCCAGCACCTTTATGAACAGTTACTGTTTTAATTATGGGAAAGTAAAAGAATCTCCAAAAGAAATCCGACTCCAATTGATCCGAACATTCCCACACACAGACCATGATTCGGTCCTACACAGACTCACAGTTTGGATACGATCCATGCATACCTTACTACGATTTATTACGTTTTCCCAAATACTACTACCATAACATTCTATTCTGCCTGCTGCCTTCTCTCCCCCCTCCCCCCCCCCCCTTTTTTTTCTTTTTCCCTTCTTCTTTAGAAACATAGAAACATAGAATGTGTCGGCAGATAAGAACCATTCGGTCCATCTAGTCTGCCCAATTTTTTTTTTGAGTACTTTTATTAGTCCCCCGTTCCCGGTCTTATAGCTAGGATAGCCTTGTGTCTATCCCACGCATGCTTAAAATCCTTGTCTGTGTTTACCTCTACCACTTCTGCTGGAAGGCTATTCCATACATCTACTACCCTCTCAGTAAAGTAATACTTCCTGATATTACTTTTAAATTTTTGCCCCTCTAATTTAAGACTATGTCCTCTAGTTGTGGTAGTTTTTCTTCTTTTAAATATACTCTCTTCCTATCTACTGTGTTGATTCCCATTATGTATTTAAATGTTTCTATCATATCCCCCCTGTTATGTCTTTCCTCCAAGCTATACATGTTAAGATGCTTTAACCTTTGCTGGTAAGTTTTATCCTTCAACCCATGAACCAGTTTAGTAGCCCTTCTCTGAACTCTCTCCAAAGTATCAATATCCTTCTGGAGATACCGTCTCCAGTACTGCGTACAATACTCCAAGTGAGGTCTCACCAGTGCTCTATACAATGGCATGAGCACTTCTCTCTTCCTACTGCTAATACCTCTCCCTATGCAACCAAGCATTCTGCTAGGATTTCCTGCTGCTCTATTGCATTGCCTACCTACCTTCAAGTCCTCTGAAATTATTACTCCTAAATCCCTTTCCTCAGATGTTGAGGTTAGGACTGTACCAAATAGTCTATATTCTGCTTTTGGGTTTTTTCGCCCAAGGTGCATAATCTTGCACTTGTCCACATTAAATGTCAGTTGCCACTGCTCTGAACATTTTTCTAGTTTAGCTAAATCATTTGCCATTTGGCTTATCCCTCCATGAATATCAACCCAGCTGCAAATCTTTGTATCATCAGCAAAAAGACATACTTTGCAAACAAGACCTTCTGCAATATCACTAATAAAAATATTAAAGAGAATGGGTCCAAGTACAATTCCCTGAGGTACCCCACTAGTAACAAGACCTTGCATCGAATATACACCATTGACTACAACCCTCTGTTGCCTGTCACTCAGCCATTGTCTAATCCATTCAACAATATTGAAATCCAAACTCAAAGATTTCAGTTTATTGATAAGCCTTCTATGTGCAACAGTGTCAAAAGCCTTACTGAAATCTAGGTAAGCAATGTCTACTCTGCACCACCCTGATCTATTATTTTAGTCACCCAATCAAAAAAATCAATAAGATTAGTTTGGCATGATCTCCCTGAAGTAAACCCATGCTGTCTCTGATCTTGAAATCCAAGCGACTTTAGATGTTCAACAATCCTATTCTTTAACCCCTTAAGGACAGAGCCTTTGAAACATTTTTGTCCTTTCTGGACAATGCCTATTTTAACATTTCTGTGCTGTTTGTGTTTAGCAGTAATTTTCTTCTTTGTCATTTGCTGTACCCACACATATTATATATTGTTTTTATCGGGACAAGAAGGGCTTTCTATGGATGCCATCTTTTTGATCATATCTTATCATATTTTTAAAATAAATAATAAAATATGGTAAAAAAAAAAAAAATACACAAATTTCTTTGTTTTTATTTGAAACAACTTCTCCTCATCGACAACAGCGAACGAAAAAACATGCTAAATAGATTCTACTATTTCTCCTGAGTACAGGGATACCACCCATTCATAGGTTTGTTGGGTTGTTTGGGGGGTAAAAGGCCAAATTTGGTAGGTGCAGTTTTTGGTTTTCCAAATTAAAATTTTGACATGCAGACCGCCTGCACCCATGTCCCATTTGGGACATATTTGAAACCAGCCAGTGAATTTTACCCCATCAACCCATATATTTTTTAAAAGTAGACACCCTACGCTATTTCAAATGGTGGTATTTTAACACTTTCCATGCACTAATTCTACCACCAGCCTTTGTCAAAGTTTGTGGTAGTAATTTTTGTGTGTTTTTTTTTCACAAATATTGTATTTTAGACATAAATTCACAGATTTTGGTATGTGTCACTGCCAAACAATAACCCAATATGTGTTCAACAACATATCCTGAGTACAGGGATACCACCCATGCATAGGTTTGTTGGGTTGTTTGGGGGCTAAAGGGCCACATTGTGAAGGTGCGCATTTTCAACTTGGAATATTGGAACTTGGAATACGTGTAGTCAGCCTGAGCCCATCTTTCATTTGGGACTTTTTTTTAAGTAGGACAGTGTATTTTACCCCAAAAAGTATATATTTTGTAAAAGTAGACACCCTAGGCTATTTTAAATGGTGTTATTTAAACACTTTCCATGCACCAATACTACCACCAGCCTTTGTCAAAGTTTGTGGTAGTCATTTTATTGTGTATTTTTTCCCACATACATTGCACTTTAGACACAAATTCACATATTTCGGTATGTGTCACTGACAAACAATACCACAATATATGTTCAGCAACATCTCCCGAGCACAGGGATACCAACCATGCATAGCTTTGTCAGCTTTGTTAGGGGTTGAAAGGCTACATTTGAGAAGTGCGCTTTGTGATTTTCAAACTTGGAATTTGAACATGTAGAGCAAGGAAGGGGTTAATAGCTCTTATAAGAGCCTTTGTAGTACTGTACAAAAAAATTAACCCCTAAAAATGCACAGACAAGAAAAAATGTTCTGCTGTGCAGTGATCAGTGGCAGGGAAGGGGTTAATACACTACACTATACAAAAGGTATGGCTTTTATAAAAGCCCTTGGGACTCACAATTTATTAACATTTTATTTAATTTATTACAATTTAAAAATTATGTTATACAGATCTGTCTCTTTCCCTCACTAAAACTCAAGTGAGGAGAGGGAGGCAGATCCATATGGGTCAGAACAATATTTACGAACCAGACGAATGGTGATGCTCATCTGAGAAATCACCAAACCACCTTTGCCACTGATCGGCTGTTACTGATCGCTATACACGCGTTCAGACAGCTTCAAAAGGAATACACGTAATCCCCTAGTGGGTATAATTAACCCCTAGTGAGTCTGACAAAAAAAATGCTGATAGCAAAAAAAAATCCTTTGGCGACTAGATTGCTCCATATGCGCTGCTTAGGCAGTGACCATATGCACTGCTTAGGCAGTGACCATATGTGCTGCTTAGGAAGTGATATACGGCAAGGAAGGGGTTAATAGCTCTTAAAAGAGCCTTTGATATACTGTAATAAATCAAAGTAAAAAAAAATAACCCCTAAAAAAATGCACAGACAGCAAAAAATGTGCTGCTGTGTAAGATCACTGCGTACACAGTGATCAATTGCAGGGAAGGGGTTAAATACTGGAAACGGCTTTTATAAAAGCCTTTGGGTCTCAATTCTATTAAATATATTATAATTAAAAACTTACATTATACAGCTCTGTCTCCCTCACTAAAACTCAAGTGAGAGGGAGGCAGATCTACACGGGTCAGATCAAATATTTATACATATTGATCTAACCAGACGAATGGTGATGCTCATCTGAGCAAACGCCAACCCGCCATTGTCACTTATCAGCTGTTACTGATCGCTATACATGCGCTCAGACAGCTAAAAAAATTTTTTACGTTAAATGTAGTCCCCTAGCGGGTATAATTAACACGTGACGGGTGTAATAAAAAAGTTTTAAAAAAATTAAAAATGCTTCTGCAGCACGATTGCTGCATTTGCGTCAGATCGCTGATTAGGCAGTGATCTACGGCAAGAAAGGGGTTAATCTCTCTTAAAAGAGGTTTTTTTATACTGTAATGAATTACAGTAAAAAAAAATAACCCCTAAAAAATGCACAGACAGCAAAAAATGTGCTGCTGTGTATGATCACTGCGTACACAGCGATCAATGGCAGGGAAGGGGTTAAATGGCTTTTATAAAAGCCCTTGGTGTTTAAAATTTTATTAAATATTTTTTTTATTATTTTATTTTATTTTTTTACTTGATCTGATCTGTCTCTCTCCCTTACTAAAAGTAGTAAGGTGAGGGAGGCAGATCAATACTTGTCAAAGGCAATATTTAGTAATATTGCCTTTGACAGTATGGTAAGTGCTCATCAGAGCACTTACCATACATGCCTGCACACAGATCACATAGATCTGCTGTGCCGGCATCGATTGGCTCCCCCTAGAGCATCGGAAGTGAAATACTTTCACTTCCGATGCTCTTGCCATTAGAAGGGAAACGCTGCCTGTACAGGCAGCGTTCCCTTCTACTGAGCCGATGGGGTCGCTCAGGAGAGCGACCACTATCGGCTCTGGGGAGCAGCATGGTGTTGTTAAGTGCCTCGCTGGCGAGGCACTTTAACAACACCGGAGATGCTTAGAAAGCGAACGATCGTTCGCTTTCTAAGCACATGTGTGCAGCGGGCGCAGCCATTTTTAAATGGCTGCTACGATCACTCCGTGGAGTGATCGTAGCGCGCCCCTGCACATTTGGGGGGTGTTGCACAATGCCTCTACCTAGAGGCATTGTAGCAACACCGTTAGAGTAAAGAAAGCGACCGCTGGTCGCTTTCTTTACTCCATTTAGTGCATGACGTGCCAGGCACGTCAGCTGTCGGCAAGTCCTCGATTTGCCGTGACATGCCTGGCACGTCATCTGTCGTTAAGGGGTTAACAAGGTTTCCATTATTTTCCCCACTACTGAAGTAAGACTTACTGGTCTATAGTTGCCCGCCTCCTCCCTACTACCTTTCTTGTGAATGGGCACAACATTAGCTAATTTCCAATCTTCTGGAACGACTCCCGTTAACAATGATTGGTTAAATAAATCTGTTAACGGTTTTGCTACTACACCACTAAGTTCTTTTAATAACTTTGGATGTATCCCATCAGGTCCCATCGACTTATTTGTCTTTACTTTAGACAGCTGAAGTAAAACCTCTTCCTCTGTAAATTTACACGCATCAAAACACTCATTAGTCTTTTTCCCTAAACGAGGTCCCTTACCCTCATTTTCATTTGTAAAAACTGAACAAAATATTAATTAAGGCAGTCTGCTAAGCCTTTATCCTCTTCTACATAGCATAGTAACATAGTAACATAGTAATTTAGGTTGAAAAAAGACACAAGTCCATCAAGTTCAACCCTTCTACCTATCATTACAGCTTTTGATCCAAAAGAAGGCAAAAACCCCTAAGGAAGCTATTTCGAATTTTGCCTCCTGCGGGAAAAAATTCCTTCCTGACTCCAAGAGGCAATCAGATTTCTCCTTGGATCAATAAGCTCTTTTATTAATGCATATTCTATTACTGTATTTGCTCGAATATAAGACGAGGTTTTCCTCAGAGCAAATGCTCTGAAAAATACCCCTCGTCTTACATTCGAGGTCGTCTTATAATCTGACCTCAAATTGAGGTCAGATTATAAGACAGGGATCCAGGTCCCCAGCAGAGCTGCAGGGGACCTGGATCCCCCTCTCTAACAGCGGTGGATGTCTGCGCGACGAGCCCGGCACGACCGCCGGGGCGTCTAGCGAAGAAGCCGGGTACTTCCGGCCTCGCAACAGAAGTCCTGGCGGTCGTGCCGGGCGGCAGCAGGGGAGGTCCACGCCCATCGCGCAGACATCCCCTGCTGCCCCACTAGCCACCAGGGATAATAGCATCCTTCTTTTGTTTTTAATCTAACTAATCCTTGTTTTACTTTCCTTTTCTCATTTATGTATCTAAAAAATGTTTTATCCCCCTTTTTCACTGACTGGGCTATAGTCTCTTCTGTGTGTGCTTTGGAAGCTCTTATAGCTTGCTTTGCCTCTTTCTGCCTACTCTTATAGATCTTTCTATCTTCCTCACTCTGAGTATTTTTATAATTACTAAATGCTAGCTTTTTATTTTTTACTATTTTGGCCACCTCTGCAGAGTACCACAGTGGTTTCTTCAATTTTTTGCTCTTACTGACAAGCCTTATGCAATTTTCTGTTGCCTTCAGTAGTGCAACTTTTAGGTAATCCCATTTCTCCTGGACTCCATTTAAATTGCTCCAGTCTGATAATGACTCCTTTACACATAATCTAATTTTATAAAAGTCTGTTTTTCTAAAATCTAAAACTTTTGTTTTTGTGTCACTGTTCTTATATTAAACCATACTGTCTGGTGATCACTAGATCCTAAACTTTCATCTACAGTAAAATCTGATAACAAATCTCCATTTGTGAACACTAAATCTAGTATGGCCTGCTTTCGAGTTGGCTCCTCCACTACTTGTTTTAGAGATAATCCCAGTAGGGAGTTTAGGATATGCGTACTCCTGGCGCAAGTAGCTATTTTGTATTTCCAATTCACATCAGGAAGATTAAAGTCACCCATGATGATTACTTCCCCCTTCATTGTCATTTTAGCTATTTCCTCAACTAGTAGATTATCTAACTCCTCTATTTGTCCAGGGGGCCTATAAATCACACCTACCCGAGTTACCATATGATTACCAAATTCTAATGTAACCCAAACTGACTCTATGTTCGCCTCACTAACTTGTATTACATTACATTTTAAGCTATCCCTCACATACAGGGCCACCCCTCCCCCTTTTTGTACCTTCTCTGTCATTTCTATATAAAGAGTAGCCTGGTATTGATATGTCCCAGTCATGTTTTTCATTATACCATGTCTCAGTAACAGCCACTAAATCTACATTCTCAGTTGCCAATATTGCCACAAGTTCATGGATCTTATTCCCTAAACTGCGAGCATTTGTAGACATCATTTGTGCACCCTAAGCTTATCATTTTTCAGCACACTGACTACAGGTACCTTCTGTCCCTGTTTTGGGGGGCAATTGGATTGATGTTTTATCGCAATTTTGCCCCCCTCTTTTAGTTTAAAAACCTCCTAGCAAAACCTCTGAACTGCTCACTGAGAACATTCGTTCCCTTTTGAGAAAGATGCAAACCATCTTTTTTGTACAGTTCCTTTCTAACCCATAGTGAAATTCCATGAGAAACAAAGCCAAATCCTTGCTCCCGACACCATTCCCCAAGTCACAAGTTAAAGTCCCTGATCCGCATCCGGCTATCATTCTGAATGTTATGCACAGGCATTACTTCAGAAAATGTCAGTGTGGACACAACCTGCCGTATATCATTGGCAAGAACACGAAAAGCTTCCTTCACCTCTGAAACCTCATTGCAAGCCAAATCATTTGTCCCTAGATGAACCAGTACATCCAATTCTCCTTCCTGATTTGCTTGCTTAACAATATTAGAAATACGCCTCCTGTCTCTGCAAGCAGTAGCTCCAGGAAGACATCTCACTAAGCCAATACTGTCCAACTCCGCACCTCTTATGATAGAATCGCCCAACAACAACTGCTTTCTACCAGGCCTCACCTTCTCCTTGCACACTTTAGCCATAAAGGAGGGTGGTTCCTCAAATTCCATGTCTGAGCCTGCCTCCACAACACCACTGCACTCTGAAAGTGCTGAAAATGAATTCTGGACAGCCACAGACTGCGGGACATGCCTTTTATCCACAACTCTAAGCCTACCAGATCCAACAGTAGCCCACCTGCCATTCCTAGGAAGCCTCTGTGGCAATGGCCTCTGTGGCAGTGACTTCGCAACAGTCTCAGCCCGAGTTTGTTTTACAGATAAATTACAAATCTCGGACTTTTAAAATGCAATCTCGATAACTGTCTACAGATTAGACAGCCTCCAAACCTCCAAAAAATGTAACGTGAAACAAATGCAGAACAATTATCACAGTAAACCAAATCTGCCATTTTAAGAATTTAAATCAAAAAGATCTTTTAGTTTTGCTCACCTCTTGTATACCTCAGACTACCTCCAGAGTATCTCCAGAATATCTCTAAAATACACTCTTTGAAAAGCAGCTCTTAGAAGAGCAGCCAAGCTATTAAATTAGCCAAGCTAATTTCCACTATGCCTTATATACACACACAACACACACCTACAAGCACCAAGGAAGGTTTTAACACCTGAGTGGGCCTATGCCAATTAGACTCTTTCTTTCAACTCTTCTTTTTCTCTTCTTCTCTCTCCTTTCCTTTCTTCTTTAAAACTGTTTCCCGAACAGTAATTATTTGATATACCTTAACTATCTTCCTAATGAAAAAACCCCATTGTTCTTACCTCACTTATATAGAGTAACATGTCTATCCGTTTATTATATATAGCGGCCCTGAGAGGCATCTGAGCCCCTCCTAACTGCATATGGTTGTTGCCACTGCCCCCACAGTGTGTTTCTGCGCCAATGTAGAAATGAAGCCCCCCCCCCCCCGGGATGCAATACCAGCTCCCGGTGGAAGCCCCAAAGCACTCTTAACCCCACCCCCAAGAGGTTTTCTCTTGGATTGTCATTCAAGTTATTATTACAATGGTTTGTTTTTACATGTGTTAATGTTAATGCTCTATGTGGTACACCAAAAAGGCCAACCGGCACTCTCCTCCCAACCGAATAATTGACACATGTCTAAACCAGAATTACAAGATATTATCATTACCTCAATAAATGCTAAGGGTCTCAATACCCCTTCTAAAAGGTCCCACCTTTTTGGTGAACTACATGCCCTACGAACTTCTGTAGCACTGGTCCAAGAGACTCATCTCCTACGATCCAAACCTTTACATCTTCTTACTAGGGAGTTCACTCAATCATTCATATTCACCTTTTAGGAAGACTAAAGGTGTAGCCATCCTCATATCAAAGCATCTACCCTTCATCTTACAGGAGTCTAAATCTGACAGTGACGTAGAGCTATTTTTGCTAAAGGTCATGTAGGTGCACATTTGATAACTCTAGGTAGTATTTATGTACCTAATGTGAACCAACACCGTTTTATATGTTCAATTCTTGCAGAATTCGCTGATTTTCTAGAAGGAACTGTGATCCTGGGAGGTGATCTCAACATGGTGCTGGACCCTCCTCTTGACACCTCCACCGGGGCGACCCATCTGCGATACTCCAAGATCAGACAGGTAAAAAAAGCTTTACACACTGCCCAACTTATAGACATTTGGAGGATACTCAATCCACACGCAAAAGACTACACTTATTACTCCCCTCCACATAAGAGATATTCACGTATTGATCAGATATTGACCCCCCCTAGGCATCTTGAGATGGTAACCAAGGCATATATAGGTAACATTACATGGAGCGATCACGCTCCGGTAACCACCGCGATTCGCATCCCAGTAGAGCTCCTGTTTGGAGACTTAATGAAAATATTTTTAAGAACACTTCCCGTGTCACGAAACTAACGGACATCCTGAGGAATAACTTTAACGAAAATACTACGTCTGACTGTAGCACACCTACAATCTGGAAAGCACATAAGGCAGTGATTATGGGAAGCATCGCCGCGTATGAAAAAAACAGAGAAACTGAGAAATAGCTTCCCTACTCAAACAAATTGCCTCCCTTGCAACTAGGCACAAGAGACTCCTTTCACATAATGACTACCAGACCCTCATGTCTCTACGCTCCAAATTAGCAACCTTATGTACACAAAAGACCCAACGTTCTTTTCTCCTGGCCAGAAGTAAGCTATACGACCAAGGAAACAAACCTGGCAGATATTTAGCGTCTGCGTTGAGAGCTAGACACAACACAACTTTCATCTCTAAAATAAAAGACCAACATTCTAAACTAGTTCACTCCACTACACATATAAAGGAAGCTTTCCAATCCTATTACCAGGGGCTGTACAATCTGCAGAACCGAAACGCCCCGCTCTCCCAGCAATTTAATAGGGAAATGAAAGGCTACCTGGAGACCCACCTTCACATCACTGCGATAAGCAAGAAGTGGTTACAATGAACCACAATATGTTTTGTCCGATTCTTATTTCACTGTATATATTTTCTGCTCGGTATCGGTCCGCATATTGTAATTGTAACATAATTGTATTAATATTTTTATTTTCTGTACAAAAAACAATAAAAACAGATTTTAAATAAAAAAAAGAAAACTAAGAACATTTATTAAAGCATAACATGGGGAGTATATACAGTCAGGCATCTGATAACAGAGATGAGGCAATAGAACAGTAAACAGATTAATTTTACATACAGTGGGAAACACAGTTGGGACATAATGGGATTAATTTAACATTCAATCCAAGGCTCTTGAACTGGACAAAATAAGTCACAAAACCCTCCCGGGTCTGAATTGAATGGAGAAGTTGAAAGGCTGCAGAGCCAAGCTCCATTGCAGAAGTCGCCCCTTGTCTCCGGACACTTGGTTCAGCCACAAAAGAGGGTTGTGGTCCATGATAACTATAAATTCCCTCCCGTACAAATATGGCTGAAACCGTTTCAGTGCCCATACCAAAGCCAGGCATTATTTTTCTATGGTTGCATAGCCCACCTTCCAGTCCAGAAGCTTCCGACTCTGGCTTGCAACAGGGTGCTCTTCTCCTGCCTTGTTAGTCTGGTTCAACACAGCTCTGAGTCCAAAGGTATAGGCATCTGTATGAAAAAGAAATGATCTATGAAAAGGTCTTTGAAAGCCTTGCCACATTCAGGGGACCACAGGACCGTCTGGGGGAGTGATTTTTAAGTCAGGTCAGTGAGGGGCTTTGCTATGGTACTGTAGTGGGGCACAAACCTTCTGTAGTACCAGGCTGTGCCCAAGAAGGCAAGTACCTGTTTCTTGGACTGGGGTACTGGCTAGTTCACGATGGCATCTATTTTAGCTGGCCCGGGTGTCTGTCATCCACTGCCCACCCGGTGTCCTAGGTATTGCACCTCCACCATACCAATCTGACATTTGTTAGGATGGACCGTCAACACTGCCTCCTATATCTGCCCCAGAAGGAGCATTTTGAGGTGCTGCAGATGCTCCTCCCAAGAGCCGCTGAAGATAGCGATGTCATCAAGATAGGCACAAGAAAAATCCTGTAACCCATCCAACAACTGATCAACTAGCCTCTGAATGCTGGCCAGGGCATTCTTTGTCCCGAACAGCATGACCCGAAACTGGTACAAGCCGAACGGGGTAATGAATGCAGACTTGGGGACAGCATCTGAAATCAGGGGTATTTGCTATTAGCCCTGACTCAGATCTAAGGTAGATACCCACTTAGCCCTGGAGAGTTTGTCTAGGAGTTCGTCCACCCTGGGCATGGGATAGGCATCTGAAGTGGTTCTCTCATTGAGCTTCCTGTAGTCTACACAGAACCGGGTGGTCCCGTCTTTCATGGGGACTAGGACTACAGGGGATGCCCATGGGCTATGGGATGGCTCATTAACCCCGAGAGTTTTCATCTCCTCTTCCTCTTGACGGATGTGGCTCTGCACTTCCTTGGGTAATCTATAAGCTGATTTCCAAAGAGGGGGTCTCAACAGAGTGTTGAGCAAAGGGGGTTGTGCCAGGTACGGCTGAGAACATAGAGGCTCGGGCTTGGAGCTGAGCTTGCTCTGTGGGTGAGAGCTGGGGACTGACCTTAACCTGCTCTAGGCTAATGGGCTGCTTAGTGCCCGCTAAGAGTTCGGGTAGAGGATGGGGTGCAGATCGCGGCTATATCAGCCCCACGCTCCAGGTAGGATTCAGGGCATTTACATGGCTGAGCTGGGTGATCTGATGTTGTGCTCCCTTAGCCAATACCAATGTATAGGGACCTTCCCAGGCAATCTGCAACTTGTTCTGTCAGGTGGGTGGGAGCATAAGAACCCTTTTCCCTACCATAAACTCTCAGGGTCGGGAGAAGATGCACACCTTCCTGATGCCCTCCCGGGCACCCCAATCGAGGTGAACGCGGGCCATGGGCAGCTCATCCACTTGACCTCCAGCCACACGTATATCTACTTTATAATCCATTTATAATCCATTGGGTAGCGAGCAATGCCTGGGGTTGAACCATGGTGATGGTAGCGCCTATGTCTCGGAGTCCCTCCGGCAGCTGGCCATTCACCCGAGCCGGTTGGTAGTGCTGCTCTCGGTTATTAGGCTGCTGCATCAAAGTGACTTTGTCGCAGGGCCCTGATCCGTGGGACTCCCAGGTAGATTCCGAGGGATAATATTCCCCCATGTACGGGATCAGTACATCTCCAGAGAGCTCAGCTGGGTGGCTCACACAATCAGCCTGTCGGGGCAAAGATGGAGCAGGGGTTTGAGGCACCCAGGGAGACTGCAGTGATGCTGGCATCTGAGGTCGCAGCTGGGGACAATTTCTCCTGATGTGCCCAGACGCAGCACACGTTGGAGCTCCCCATGGTCCTGAACAGAGGTGGATGATGATGGGGAACGGGGGCAGCGAAAAAGGCCCTAGGGCATCAGGGATAGAGGATGATGTTGGGGGTAAGAGGGTGCTTCTGGCATGGGAGCGTAGGAGGGCACGGAGCAGGTAGCAGGCTGTCTGATGTCCACATACTTATCGGCCAGTTGTGCTGCCTTCTCAATGGTTTTGGGGTCACAGTCCCGGACCCATCTCTGGTATCGGTGGTTACGTGGAGGAAGAACTGCTCCATGAGGATCTCCTTGGCAGTTACAGCTGCACAGCCCTGCATACAGTTTCTGGATGCCCGGCTCAATCTGTGAGCCCATTCCATATGGGTATCTTGGGGCCCCAATCATGTGTCACGGAACCTCCGGAAGTACGTGTCTGTGGTTATGACATTTCATGCCAACAGTTTCTTTTTTACCTCCTGGTACTCCCGGCCTCCACTAGTCGGTGATGGCACTGTAAGCTTCCGCGGCCCTTCCGGAGAATTTGCCCTCCAGGATAGGGAGCCATTCCCTTGCAGCTATTTGATGCAACTGGTACTGTCTTTCAAAGTCTTGTAAAAATTCATCAATGTCTCCAATGGCATCGTCAAAGACTTTGAAGGTTTGGTGCGTTACCTTGAGGCTGTTGCTAGACGCTCCGAATGGACCCAAGGTCCCCAAGGTTGCTGCCCCTATCTGTGGTAAGGTTGGTGCTCAGCTCATTGGCCCTTTCTCTTGAAAACAGAGGGTCTGCTCCATATGCTGCCAGGCGACTTCAGACCCTCAGGGTGACAATGTCCTGCTTCTCCGGTGGGGCAGTATGCCCATTGTGCCCGGGACTCAAGGGGGCATTCCGGACCACTGGACTGCTTGGTCCCTCTTCCCCTTGGTCTAGGTCCACCAATGTGGCAATAGTTTCAATTTTTTTTTTATCTAGTGGGATCTTGTCCCTTGCAGGCCAACAAGTCCAGTAGGGCGGCCACACTCATTGCCTTGTAATTCTCTACCATTGTATAATCCTGGGCTCCGTTGTTGCAATCTGCTTCGGCTTAGTTCCAAGGAGGATCCCGAAGCTGCCATAAGTGTAAGGAGATGTATCCTAGGATGGGTAGTCACCTTCATTAGCCAGTAATGAAAGCCAGCAAGTCCCAATTAAAAGTTACTGTTCCCTCTGCTCTTTGTCCCAATAATCACACTGACACAGGTCTCAGGTACAGCAGAAAACTAAGAACATTTATTAAAGCATAACATGGGGAATATATCCAGTCAGGCATCTGATAACAGACTGGCAATAGAACAGTAAACTGATTAGTTTACATACAGTGGGAAACACAGTTGGGACATAACAGGATTAATTTAACTTTCAATCCAAGGCTCTTGAGGAAGGACAAAAGAAGTCACAAAAGAGGTTGTAATCCACAGTTCTTCACAGTCCATTATTCTAAATGACCCAAAATCTGACTTTTATTTTTGGATAAGAGGCAGTTCACATAAGGGATATATACCTTCCTGGAGTCCCGTTGTGAAGCTCCTTTGTTCCTCCATCACATGTTCTGCACTGTGGAAGCAAGCAGTTTTGGGAAATGTAGTTCCCACAGTGCTGCAAGGACTATCATTTCAGCAGCACCGTCGAGCAGGTAATTTCTGAAGCTCCACTCCTATAAATGTTCTACATTACCTTTATATAGTGTAAAACATAGACTGGTGCTGCTGAAATTATCTGTTAACCAAAAGTATCCGTTTATCTGAAATGCTGCTGGTTGCAGACCAAATTGATTTCAGTGCCAGAAAAAACACACTTCCTACTTCCCCAAAAAATAAATCTGCAAATCTCCCTAACTCAAGGCTATGTGTTTTCACCTTAGATAACACTATTTGAAGTAGAAATCAGACCTTGCAATCTGAGGTCATGCATTGTGTGTGAATGATGAAAAGATATTAGGCAGAGGTTTACCAGCAAGAATATTGCACACTTACATGTAGGTTTAGGAGGCTCTGTGACTACATTCTCTTGAAACGGTTCATTGGTTGAAGGTGTAAGGGCTTCATCCTGTGCAGGAAGAAGGACTTCTAGGAAAGATACATAAGAATATAATATAGAATGTGTATACCATCAATTTAGTATAATGCTAAATAATATTTAGTAAATATATCAATATTACTGTGCACCTGTCACCCATGACACCATTAAATAGAGAAATAAAATTAGAGGTATTGCATCATGTTAGGGGTTAATGTTTGTTGAAAATTGGCTATAAGATCAAATTCTGAGAGCTATAGTACATGGAAAATTCTCAAACTAGATTAAAGTATTAAATGTAATATTCATAATGAGAAAGATTTAGGAAACATTTGATTTTTTTTACTGGTCAGTAAAGTGTGCAAATGTGGTTCAAAGTTTTGGAAAAATAATAACAATGCAATATAAACTTTATGTCGGGAAGATAAGTGGAAGCATATTGCAGGGATGAAAAATCAGGGGGCAGGCTTAAGCAATATCAGAGGAAGTCCAAAGGGTCAAGGCAGACAGAGCATGGGGGTAAGGAGACTTCACAAGGATGAGACCGAGCTTGGAAAGAGGCAAGCACTAAATGCCAGGTAAGCAGGGATTTTATAGGCAGTCAGATCCAGAGTCCTTTGCAACATGTGCTAGGTAGCCTTCCCCCTCTGGTACACTGTATGGGAGGTGTTCCTGCAAGGCACTGTCCACCTTCCTCCTTCTAACCAGATCTCCTTTGGTGTAACGGCACCATTAAAATACGCCCCCTGCCAGCTATAGAAAGCTTGGACTCACTATGTTCAAGAAACACGCTACTCGAGACCAGGAATGTGGCCTACTCTGCAATTGTGGGGCCACAGAGGGAGAACGAGGATCCAGAAGTAGGTGCCACAGATGGGGGATTTATGCGCTGGGCAGCCATGGGCCCTGGAGCCTGACACTCAAAATGGAATTTTCCACTGCCAAGAAGGGTTTAAGCATAATTGTAGATAATTGTAGAGACAGTGTGCAATGTCAATCAGCAGGTGCAAAAAACAATAAAATATTGCAATGTATAAAATGGGGCATTTATTCACAGGAGTGAATATTGAGCTAGTAAAATTGCAAAGAAGGCTTACACAATCAGTCTCTGCACATCGTGCCTTTAATGTGTTTACATTCCAGACTCATGATAAAGCCAGTCTGGCAGCATTTGATCACTGTGATTGGTTATCCGGCTCCTGGAAGAAAGATTGCCTCATTTTTAATGCACTCGCTGCTTGCAAGATAGAGGATATATGTATGTACATCCTCATGTTCCACAAGGACCATTTCATTTTGAATGTAGATATATGTACTTTTGCGTGAACAGGTTAGTAAACGGAATGGAAGATCTTAGATATGAAGAGAGACTAAAAAAGTGGCATTTGTAAATACTAGAATAACAGTGTTATAGAATGGATATGATAATGTTTTATAAATATGTGCAGGGCCAATATAAAGAGCTCTCCAGTGATTTGTTCATAAACAGACATGCACAAAGGACAAGTGGTCTTCTTCTGAAACTGGAAGCGAAGATTTTCTAGGCAATAAATGAAGAGATTTGTAATGGTAAGAATCTATTAAATACAATAGATTAAAAAAATGTCTGGATAAAGAGACGCTCTGTAAACAGGGGCGCATGGGCGGGGAAAGCAGCTTAAAGCTCCACCCCCTCCAAACTCGGTGCTCAGTTTGAAGTCATAGCTCTGGGCACTCTGTAGACAGGTGCATCACTGAGGAGCACACGCCATGTTTAATATCAGAGCACTAGGTGCTCCAATTCATTATAAAGCTGTTGGCACAAATATTGCACTGGTAATCTGTTGGGCTGAAATCTGGTACTCATAAGCTGTTTGAGCAGAAAGATACTACTGATAAGATGTCTGAGCATGGAGGCGGCACTGACAACATGTTTGGGCACAAAGATGGCACTGGTAAGTCTTTAGGACACAAATATGGCTCTGGGAAGCTGCTTGGGCACAATTATGGCACTGATAAGCTTTTTGGGTATAGATATTTCAAATATAGCAGCAATAAGTTATATCAATAACTATAGACTTTACATATAGGTATTGTTAGATATTTGATGTCAGACTTTAACGTTACCTGAAGCAGGTTTGAGAGAGCAGGGGTCAGGAGAGTCGTGTGTTTCCCGAGACATTGGATAAATACCTAAAAGAGGCAAGAAAAAACGTATATGTGTGAGTATAAATCTAGGGGTATTTGCAGGGTTATATTATATTTCAAACTGAAAAAAACATCTCCACAAGGGTAGGCCCATACAGGTAGAGACACAATGACTGATCATGTTACAGTTGTAATTTTGCTAAGAGCAGTAGAACAATGTAAGTCTTAGGCAGCAGTTATTAGCAATAGAGTAAAGATTTGGAGCAGTTTTAAGTTGGTTTTCCCAACCCAGCTCGGATGACCACAATTTAAACAAATGTCCCATGGACAGTCCCACAATTTAAACAAATGTCCCATGACCGGATGTTGTTGCCCACCTAGGAGCACTGTTCAGAATGATGGTGCGATTGGACAGCTGAAAAGATCTTAGTCTGCAAAGTTAAGTGACCATGATGATGCAGCTCCATTCAGCAAACTTCTCCCCATGGCAGTGCAGGTCTGAAACCTTTATCCCTATGTCTGCTAACATGTGCTCTGCTCAGTCCAGACGGGTGCCTGCAACTTCACAGCTCTTCAGTTAAGTCTCATTTTTATGAAACACACCTACAATCTCACACATTAGAGCTCTGACAAGATAGACAGAGAGCTGACGTGTTGCAAGATAGGGTGCGATGCTCTAGTGCAACTTTTGCATTTTGCACTTCATAATTCTCCAAATACTGACTGCATCTACAGACCCTTCTGGACATCCTGCTCCACTTCCATGCACTTAGACACCCTGCTCTGTTCTGTGTACGTACATCCCACAGTTTATTTTACCAGCTGCAATGGTTAAATAGTTGGGAGGTGTGCCGAGAGTCACCATAGTTTTTTTGCTGCACCATACATTTCCTATTGAGTTGGAGCGGTTTTGATATCAGGTGACATGCTGATGCTCTGAGTTATTTAAATGTGTTTAAAGCACATTTACTAGGATTTTGGTGTTTATTTGGGATGTCCTTGTCAATAAGTGACCTGAAATGGCAGAAAAAAATCTGGCACCCTAGACCCAGACAGTATTTTAGGCCAGTATTTAAATGCCTTGAAGCCAGTGTTAAGTCTATGAAGGCAATAACAAGGCTGGAATTGTTTTCAAGGAAAAGTTGAACCCTGGTTCTTTTTAGCAATCGGAAGAGGTATGTGCAGTGCTTATATGGAGTGATAGGATCATTGATAGGCATTAAACTCAAAGTCAAACAATGCCGGATGTTAAGAACAACAAAAGTTAAAGTTTGAATACCACATCTTATTCCTGAAGGAATAAAGTGCAAATCAACTGCAACAGAGACCGCAAATATCCAGTGCATTAAAGCACTGGTTTTGCGGTAAGGGAATAGCAATATAGATGATTATTTAGGGCTGCAGGCATTCACCTGACTGCGGGCCAGGGGACAATGATAATCTTATTACGTTGGAGGCCCCAGGCATATTCTGGCCTGCGGCCCCTGATAATATCGTTTTTTTAGTGATCACAGGCATGGTACTGTCTTGTGGTCACTAGGGCCAATTTGTTTTAATTCTTGGGGCCAGAGAGTGGCCGCTAGTTCCAGGTAGGCCATTAAGTTTAATCTTTGAGTGGCAGAGGTGAGGTACATTTGGGGAGCAGCCTTTTTTTTCAGGTTAAACATTTCAGTGCTGAAGGGTGCAAGATTTGTGCTTTGAAAGTCTAAATCTGCCTGTTTCCTGAGTGAGCAATGTGGGTGATGGGGGTGGGGGTGGGTGGGTAAGTCCTGGGTGTGAAATGGGGGTGATGGGGGTGTAGGGTATGTCCTGGGTGTGCCATGTTAGTGATAGGGCATGTGGTGGGTGGAAGTCCTGGGTGTGCAAGGTGGGTGATGGGCCATGTCCTGTGGATGCAAAGTGGGTGCTGGCTGTGGAAAGTCCTGAGTGTGCAATGTAGATGCTGGTGCATATCCTATGGATTTTCAAACATATAGTTCTATTTATCCACCTTTTCAGCGTGGTAGAATTCAAATAAAAAAGGTGGCTAAGTAGAACCATTTGTCATTTGGAATTTAGCTGTCCTTAGCTGTTTAAAAGCTGTCTTATACAACAAGGAGAAAAACAAGAAAATCCTCTAGTGCACAGTGCAATGTGGCAAAAGCAGTCAGTACAAATGAATAAATAAACGGATATATAACCAGTATAAATACAAAGTATTAAAATTGTGTACAGTGTATACAGCGTGCCAGAAAAGTAATATGAACACTTTCACATATATGCAACAACCACTCTCTGTGTACAGTGACATAAACGAATATGTGACAAAATATACAGTGAATACTAGTGTTCAAAAATGTGAACAAAAAGTGCTGAATAAAAATATCACCAAACAAGCCGTTGTTAAATGTTCTTGAACACTATGACCTCTAGCATGCACATGGAAGTCTCGATAAATGTATTTACTGTACAGGAATCTGGTTCACAGGTGGTGACCCAAAATTATCTGCAATATTGTCTGGAGTCACAGTTTGATTCGCAATTGGAGCATATTCATCAACGAGATGAAGAAGGAGCAGTGTTTGCTACACTGAGATGAAGAAAGCCTGGGAATCAGACCCAGTCTTCTTATATATTGAGTCTCGATTTTAGAGCATCTCTATGTGCAGAAATAGTATGAGGGGTAAGATCCAGTCTGCCAGAGTCAACAAACAAGGTCCTGGGAGTCTTGGTTTCTTGGTTATACAACATGGAGTAAGAGGCTAAAGGCTACTGTTGTTTGTCAAATTTGCGTATTCCTATCCAGAATCCAGCATTGTACTTAATGCGACGCAAACAAGGCAAGTGCCTAGGGCGTCACTTGCCTTGTATTAATTTAAGGCGCGGCACGAAATTTAAAAAAAAGCCACCTCTTTAAGAAAAAAATAAAACTCACTTGCCGGCAAAGAGGGTGGCCGGGGGGATCGGAAGATCTCCCCTCAAGCAGCATGGGGAGTCTAACAGACAGAATAGAGAAACCTCTGTGCTGCCTGTTCGGCTTCACGTGTGATATGACGGTGAAGTGCTGACAGGTCACATGACCGCGCGCTCTGATGTCAGACATGATCTGGGTCACGTGACCTATTTGTACTCACCGCCCGGGGAGCCGAACATCCAGCATGGTAGGACACCATGCTGTCTGCCACTAGCCACCAGGGATCAGGGTAAGTCCTGGGGTGAGGGGGGATGAGGGCATGAAATGAGGGTGATGGAGGCATGTAATAGGGGTGATGGGGGTGTGCAATGGGGGCTATGGGGCATGTAATGGGGGTGATGGAAGCATGTGATTGAGGTGATGTAATGGGGTGATGGAGGCATGTAGTGGGGTGATGGGGGCATGTAATTGGGGTGATGGTGGTGATGTAATGGGGTGATGGAGGCATGTAATGGATGTGGAGTAATGGGGTGATAGAGGCATTTAATGGGGTGATGTCATTACACCCATTACTCCAGTGATGGAGGCATGTAATGGAGACATATAATGGGGTGATGTAATTGGGTGATGGGGGCATGTAATGGGGTGATGGAGGCATATAATGGGGAAATGGGGGCATGTAATTGGGGTGATCGGGGCATGTAATGGGGTGATGGGGGGCATGTAATGAGGGATGAAATGTCATGATGGGGGCATATAATGGGGGTAATTGAGGCGTGTGATGGGGTGATGCCTAGGGCAGCAAAAAACCAAGATACACCACTGCTAGAATCCAATGCAAGCAAAGGTGGTAGCACAGTGAATGTGTGATTTCTGTGGGAAAAGCAGGCCTTCTAGCTTGTACTGACTGTGTAGATTGGTGTTTGCTACCTAATAATAAGTGACAACATTAGATGTATGAGGTACTCTCAAACTCAGGACAAATGTTTGGATCTATTTAGCAGGTGTTCATGAGCTCTTGTAGACGAGTAAAATATTTTTTGAATAAAGGTTAGAAAAATATTTTTTTTTTTCAGTTTACCACCATATCTTACAGGGCCGGCGCCACCAGTGAGGCGACTTAGGCAGCTGCCTAGGGCGCATCTTAGCTGGGGGCGCCGGAACCCTGTGTCAAAAAAAAATCCCCCCCCCTTACTTACCTCGTCGCTGCTGCTCTGTCTCCGGTAGAGATCCGTGGCTGTGAGGGAAGCGTTGTGCGCTCCCCTCCAGCCAATGCGCATTCAATAAAGTTTGTTTTAAAAAAACTTTATTGAATGCGCATTGGCTGGAGGGGAGCACACAACGCTTACCTCACAGCCACAGACGGGCAGATGAGAGCACCGGGAGAGCAGCAGCAAGGAGGTAAGTAAGGGGGAAGGGGGGAGGATCCTGGCATACTGTGGGGAAAATCCTGGCATATTGGGTGGCTAAATCCTGGCTGGCATATTGTGGGGGAAAATCCTGGCATATTGGGTGGCTAAATCCTGGCTGGCATATTGTGGGGGAAAATCCTTGCACCGGCCCTGATATCTTATCATTCTTTTTCATAATAAATTATATGATATTCCAAATAATGGTACCTAAAGAAAGTAGTTTTTATCCTTAAAAAAATATTTATAATTTGTGTGGACACAGCTACAGCTCATGTGAACTAAGACATTATCTGCATACCTCTGCACATTTGAAGCTTTTCACACTGTAGTCAAATCATTAATAAATAGCAAGAATAGAAAGGGCCTAAAAATGTAACTTTGGGTGACTCCAAATGTAACCAGTTTGCACAAATTGAGTTGTAAGATAAAAAGGAACAAAACCCACTTGCTTAGGGGTTAAGAGAACATCTAGACCCACCCCTGTTTTACTGTATCAAGGGCATTTGCAAAAATTTTATGTTGAGTCTTGTAGTTTACGCGTTGCATTGATGTATACTTTAATGATAAAGGTGACTTGTGAATTGGTAATTACCAATGAAATTGCTTGCAATACACAGCTGTTTTAACACTTTGAATAGTTGTAATTTTGAATGTTCCACCCACGACCATAGTTAGTAATTAGATTTTATAGGAGAGATTGCAGGGTTCAATTTTAATTGAGGACAGACTTTAAACTTGAATTGAGGGCTGGACAAACAATTAAGCTCAAAACCATGAGTTGCCTGAAAGTCATGAAAATATTTCGGTCATGTTTGACATTATTTTTTGGGCCCTGCTTCACTGCTGACATAAAAGTACATTGCGTGGGGTGATACCACCCAGAAGAGCTCTAAAATGAAGTGAATGAGTGGGAGATTATTTCTCTTGAGTATTATTTAACTCTAGTTTAAATCCTAAATATTGGGGCTTATTTAGTTAAATATCAGTCAACCAATAACTTTTACATTAGATAAGACGATGAGGGCTGGTGTCAGTGGAGAAAAAAAAAAAGTCTTTATAAAAAAAGAATGAATGTACAAAACACTACTGCAGAGGTTAATGAAACACTTTGCACCCTACTAATAGATAAGACTGCATAAATATAATATTTTGACTAGTAAATATTTTGTCTGCTGGAACAGACATTACATAAACATGTTTTATTTCATTTTGTACAATATGAATCATTTAAATACTGATATTTGCTTGAGTGTTTTAAAAAGCAAGCATACAGATAGTAAGAGGAGAACAGCAGCCCAAACACAGCTATATCATTTACTACGTAGACCCTGGTGACAAAAATATGATACTGTTGTCGGTAGCAGACACTACAGGGAAACTATTCAAGAAAGAATATGTATTAACAAAACAACAAGATGAAATTGATGCAACATGCACGTTAAAGGAAAGGTGTTATGTATGGAGTCAGCAAATTTTATGAAGCAGTAGGAAAATGTGAGGGAGGATTTCAAGTTTATATAAAGCAAAAGGATTAGTTGCATTAAATATTTTATCTTATAAAAGATCAGACGAAGAGTTATAGATAGAAGTTAAATAAAACATAATTTAAACTAAGCGGTTCTAATTGAAATATACAGAATGTTTCTTCTGTCTGGACTGGAATGTTCCACTGAAGTAAAACTGTTTAAATATTAAACTTGTAAACGATTTGACGTCTGATATTGATTAGTACAATTTCCCTCCCCCATCAGCCCCTACTCACCTTACTTTACTGGCCTCTCCCTTGCTGCCAGCTTCATTCCTAATGCTGAAGATCTCTCCTTCTCCTCAGTGACTAACTAACTATTCCTAGGTAAATTTTGTAAAAAAAAAATTACAAAAAAAAAAATATATATATATCCCTAAGGAATGTGCAGTTTCTGCCTGTTTTTTCTGTCTGTATTTTTTTTATAGGTCAATATTTTTATTTCTATCTTTACATTTCTGCATGTTACCCCCTCCTCCCCACTTCCTTGCGTCTGTTTGCCTGTCAGTCCTTCCTTTTCCCCAGCAGCATATGATAACAATTAGTTAATTTCTTGCAGACTATTTATTTTTGCTTCCCCCTTACATACCTTTTACTACCCTCTCACCTTTCTTTAAACATTTCCGCACAGCTATCCTACCAAACCCAATCCTTTTTTTTTCTGACCAGAAATACCTTATCCCACTGTTGCACCTATGAATCCTCTCCTTAGTGTTGCGTGGTTCTCTTTACTTCTTTTCCTAGCTCTGGAAGTCACTCAGGAACTTGTCTCTCAGTTTCCTCTCTGGGGACAATGTGGGAGTTTGTGCCACCTTAATGAGTAGGTTCTGACAACAAGCGTCATAAATATGTTTGTCTTTCCAACACGTGACGCTATTTTAAACTCCAAATGCAATGACTTAATTGCCTTCCTTTTTCACCATACTCATGGGAGAAGCCTTTTTTTAACCTATGTGCAAAAAAAGAAAAAAAAAATTGTATTTATCTTCAGCAGACTTCAATATTCTCAATATGCTTTTAAGATGCATATGAAATGTACGCTATTATTTGCATATAGGTTTGGAAAATTAACAGAGTGTTATATATCTGTGTTAGCTCGGGTTGCCACCTTTTCTTAAAGGCGTTGGATTCCTGCGTTGGATTCTTTCCTTTTGTTATCGGCAGGGATTGGCAAAGGCACCAATGTCCATCACAAGGTTTGTGAAGGTTCATAGAACATCAGTATATTGTCCACCAAAGTCCACAGTAAATGTCCACCATGAGCAATGTTGGTGCCTACCCCTGGTTATTGGTCACTTAGATTCTTCCATTTCTATTGCCCCAACATTTATAGTTTGCCGTTTGACATTACTTTACCATCCCTCTTCATAGCATTTCATTTTATTTCTGTACTTTTAACTTTCCCCCTCACGTGAATGTTACAAATAGCTAGAATACGCAATGTGCTTGCCTGCTATTTGAGCATTGTCTCCACTATTAACCTTCATTTTTAGGTCATTGGCTGACTTCAAATTACTTTACACAAGATAAAAAAAGTTTGTTAATTTGCTTCCACTATTTCAATATGCCTTAACCATACCGGAAATAGTCTGCACAATGTTAATGCTATTCATGGTTGAAGGATGAGCAACAATTTTCTCAGTTGAAATAAAGATGTCTGAAGTGCCACCTAGCCAAGATAGTGCCTGCTCGAACTCCTCAAACTTTGAGGCCACTACTGGAATTGTGGGGTCCCTAATAGAACAAATGGTCTGGGTCCCCACCATCCCCACTCCATTTCTCCTGCACTTATTTTGTGGGGCAATCATCCTTTGCCATAGCACCACATTTCACACGCAGGACATGTCCCAGCAACCACATTGCACACCTAGAACCTTTGCAGCCACCACCCACTTTGCATCCACAGGACATGCTGCAGCAACCACATTGAATACCCAGGATTTACCATAGCCAGCATCAACTTTAAATCCACCATACAAGCCTAATCACTCACATTGCACACCCAGGGCATGCCCCATCACCCACATTACATTCCCAGGACATGTCCAGCACCCACATTGCAGAGCCACAAACATGCCCCAGCACCCAAGAACATATCCCAGCATTCCCAGGACATGCCCCAGCACTTACATTGCACACCCAGAGCTTGCCCCTTCACTCACATTACACACCGAGGACATGCCCAGCACCCACATTACAGAGCCAGGACATGCCCCAGCACTCACAACTGTACACCCAAGACTTACTCCAGCACCCTAGGACATGCCCAGGCACCCACATTGCACACCCAGGCCGTTGTTCTCCATCTCCCTGGTGTCTACTGGTAGGTAGCTGGATGTCTGTGACCTACCCAGGCACACAGACATCCAACTTTGGTGCCTCACACGCTCCCAGCACGGTCTGAAGTCTGAGCGCTGGCAGGTCATGTTACCTCCTAACGCTCTGATCTCCGAACACGAGCAGGAAGCGTGAGGGTAACATTGGAGCATGTATGTGTCCCTGGGCAGCCTGCTGACATTGTGCAGGTGTATTGCCTGTCACCCCCTGATGATGACCTTGTGGAACATTTTATAGACTGACTCTCATACTAGCTGATCATTTGTCTTTTGAACATTCCTGAATTACCTCATTCCTACTGACACATCAGACATAATACATTTTCTCATTCCTTTTCTTCCCTTTCCTTTACTTCCTCTGTATCCAGAGGTCCATATACAGACATGCTGTTGATTATTCACGCTATGATTTAGCTTATATATGGTCTGCTACATAGGCCAGCTCTGTGGTGCCTCCTTCTGGTGGGTGTGATTGCCCTGCCTGTATTTTGGGAGTACAAGGCGTTCAGTCGCTGAGTATTTTTAAACAAACCTCTCTTTGTTCTCTGTGCTGCCCACAGTCACATGACCTAGCTGTTCCTAACTCCTTGTTTATTTTTGCAAGTTTTCAGAAATCATTTTTTTTTAAACATAAATGCATCTCTGTTTGAGTGAGATCAGGCAAACAAAAAAAAAGTGGGGGATGGAGTTCATAAAATCTCACGGAGTTGAATATTGGGATAAACTTGCCTGTCTTTGTGAGGGAAAAAGCATGTATAGTACATTAATGATGTTAATATGCTTGTGAGAATATAATACTAATTGTATATGCTGAGCATATGTTAACAATATATAGAATGGTAATATTCTGAAAGTTAATATTAGAGAATCTCAATGTATTAATATCAAAAAGTGAATCAACATTGTGTTCAGGTTCAACGAAGAACCTTTAAGAGTTGAAAAGCTTTTGGACCCAAAAAAGGTCATTATAAACTTGCATCAAATAATGGGTTAATGAAGCTGCAAGTCCAGGTCTAGCCAGCACATTATGTATACACAAATAAAGAAAAAAAAGGGAAAGCACAAGAAACGTGGGGGCCAAATGTGCCCACAGAAATATTTGTGAATTAGTGCCCAACCATTTTGTTAAATCGTTTTGTCTACAACCCAAAGACAGGTCCCCTATATACACAGTATTTGCAGGGAATATAAAGGTAATGCCATATATGCACATATTACATTTATTTACTTATAAATACAACCTAATTTTTTTTTTCACAATGTACATATTAAAAAAAAGTGCTTTTAAAAAATCTAGTCAGTTTAGATGAAGCGGTTAAAAGGAACATCATAATTGTGAGATTATGGAGGGTATTATCATGTCCAGTAATGTTACCAATTCTAAATCCAGAACATACGGAAACCCAGTTTGCACCCATTGCCTGGAATTAATATATCACAAGGTCTGATACTGATGAGATTGCAGTATGATCAGATGTGACCCAATCTGCCATAGGGGCAAGCCAATCCATCTCTGCTCAAACACATTCAATTTCAAGCTGCAGAAGCTTGCTGTTATTATTCAAAGCTTTTTATTGTTTGCTGTGGCCCAAACAAGGGTGACTTTATGTCTCATTTAAGTACAGATGCTCATACAACTGTCACACTCTACTATAATATCTGATTGCATAGCTAACTGACCCAGGGCAATATCCTGTGTTATGATGGATTGCAGAAAGCCAGTTTTGAGGTGTACAGGTGTGAAATTGCAGCATGTGATGTCTCCAGAGGAGGTGAGTAGTCCAGGCAAAGTATCTGCCTGTATATTCAGTATACTTTATTTTATCAGTAACAGACCCACAAACAGACAGTGTGATTAATATTGGAAGGGGATGTGACCTTAAAAAGATGTGGAACTCCTTTGTTAATACAAAATACTATGTAGGTCAGCAATGATTTTAATGCTGCATGCAATTTACCATAAGCATCATTGAATGAAGGTGAGATCAGTTCACCCCAGCTTTACTGTCACAGGCCACATGGTAGAATAGATAGTTCAAAATGTAACTGCTAATACATGCACTGCATGCATGAAGAATTGTGTACCTTGGCAGCTAATGGCCACATCAAAATATCTTCCACCGTCTTAAAAAAAAGCTTTTCAGAACATAGGTCATTGAAAAAGCATGCAATAATTAAAATGACTTATTCTAGGGTATACAATAAACCTTAGGGTTCTTTAATTGCCTTTAATAAATGTAAACCCAAACCCTGTTTATGAAACAATTTGTGCACAGGATGGGTCTCTTACAGGTTTGTGAATTATGTTGATGTATTGTTTTGCTTTTCTGCACCTACAGGGATGTATTGACGACTGGTGATTATCATCAATGTGGGGTTCTCCCCCTTTACAGAACCTGTACATGTCAAATACTGTACACCCAGTTGGTGCTGATGCCCGACTATACATCACAGGTGTTGCAAAACAACAAAATGTGCTGTTACCTCTTAGTTCTTTACCAAGTTTCTTTTGATCCTCCAAGCAAACTGTGCTAAATATATCTCAATAGTTTAGCCTGGATATTTCTGACCAAAAATATGTATATGTAGTACCGTATTTGCTTGAATATAAGACGACCCCCCAAACTTTTGATATTCCTTTAGGAAAAAAACTAAAAGCCTGAATATAAGACTACCCTATAAGAAAAAAGTTTAACTTGTATATATTCACATGTAAATTGCTTTTTAATATTTAATAAAACTTATGTCTCCCCCCCCCCCCCCCCCCCCCCCCCCGCAGGGATCCGAGTCTTATAGTCAGACCTGGATTTGAGGTCAGACTATAAGAGGACCTCGATTATAAGATGAGATCGTTTTTTTCAGAAAGTTTTTTTCTGAAAAAACCTTGTCTTATAATCGAGCAAATATTATTTAATATATTAAAATTCCTGTTTTTACTTTGATACAGTTACTAGGAATTGTGTTCCACCTATCTGTGGTAGGACCTTCTCATGGTGGTATATTTCTCAGTACAGAGGCCTTACTTTTTAGGAAAGGCTATATAGGCCCCACTACGTGAATGGAAAAGGTTGTTGGCCCTTCTGAGGCCTGTGTGCTAGACAGGGTGCCCACCAAGCTGTTATTTTACAAGTAGGCTATTAAAAATGGCTTTTCAGCCATTGCAATAATTATAACTCTCTGGGATCAATTGCAAAGCTGATATATTTACCGAAAAAAGATGGCAACCCTAGGAGTAGACCAATATCAACTGCAGGATGTTACTGCAGCTGGCAGTGAGCAGGACAAAGTCCCCCAAAACAGGATGAACTCTTGAAGATTTGAAATAGTCATAAACCCGATTCCAAATTTACCTTAGGTGTATTCTGAACTGCTAAAAAAACAGAAATCTAGCTCCTGTATTGAGGGTTGCTTGGATAGGAACTGTACCATATTGGGGAGTAATACACACCAGGGCCGGCCTTAAGTGTTCCGGCGCCCTGTGCAGGGTTCCCCCGTGGCCCCCCCCCCCCATGTATGTATCTCTCTCCCTTCCGATGTTTGTCCCTTTCCTCTTCATTGCCCTGTCTGTCTCTCTCTAACTCCCCCATACCTGTTCTCTCTCTTTCCTCCTCTTCCTCTGTTCTGTCTCTCTCCCCCCCTGTTCTGTCCCTCTCTCTCTCCCATTCCCTGTTCTGTCTGTCTCTCTCTCCCTCCCCGTTCTGTCTCTCTCTCCCCCCGTTCTGTCTGTCTCTCCCCCTTCCCCCTGTTCTGTCTCTCTCTCCCTCCGTTTTTTCTCTCTCCCCCCTGTTCTATATCTCTCTCCCCCTTCCAGCTGTTCTGTCTCTCTCTCTCCCATTCCCCCTGTTCTGTCTTTCTCTCCATCCCTCCACCTGTCTGTCTCTCCCCCCCCTGTTGTCTGTCTCTCTCTCTCCCCCTTCCCCGTTCTTTCTCTCTCTCCCTGTTCTGTCTCTCTCTCTCTCCCATTCCCCCTGTTCTGTCTTTCTCTCCATCCCTCCCCGTCTGTCTCTCTCTCCCCCCCTGTTCTGTCTGTCTCTCTCTCCCCCTTCCCCCTGTTCTGTCTCTCTCTCCCTCTGTTTTTTCTCTCTCCCCCGTTCTATATATATCTCTCTCCCCCTTCCAGCTGTTCTGTCTTTCTCTCCATACCCCCCCCTGTTCTGTCTCTCTCTCCCCCCTGCCTCTCTCCCACCCCTCCCCTCCAAAGGTGAATACAGGGAGGGGGCGGAGCTAACCGGCTCAGCGTTGTAGCTCCACCTCCACCCTGGGAAGCAGAGCAGCGTCTGCTTCACTGGGAGCCCAGGTCAGCAAGAGAAGGTGCTGCTCGGCTCCCCATGCTTAATGCAAGCATGGGGAGCCGAGCAGCACTTTCTCATGCTGCCAGTGGACGCTGCTCTGCTTCACAGGGTGGGGGCGGAGCTACACCGCTCAGCCGGTTAGCTCCGCCCCCTCCCCGGATCTAGACGAGCATGCCGAGCAGAGGGCTGGTGAGGGGGGATCTTTTAAACTCCCCCATCCAGTGCCACTACCGGCTTTTTTTTTTCTTTCAGCGGGAGGGCGCCCCCTGGGGTATTGCGCCCTGTGCGCTTGCACAGGTCGCACACCCCTAAGGCCGGCCCTGATACACACCATCCACTGTTGAGAGACCTATAAGGACAGCCATGTTTTGTCTACAATTACTAGGGAAATTACAGAGCAATAATTTGGAGAAAAATATAAGTGTAGCTGTGCTACAGATGACTTCAAATGATGTCCATGACGAAAGGGATGGAATGACACAACAGAGTTTGCAATATAGACACACATCAAGGTGTATTAAATACGGCATATGCAGGGACAGATTTTCCAGTAAAAATGTAAAGAAATCATCTTATTTTTCTCATTAAGTTTTTTTTAGGATACTTGCGGAATAAAAATACTGAAGATAAATACCATTGCAAATTTAATAAAATTTCAAGGCGAAAGCCTTGAAAACGGTATAACAATTATTCAAAATCACCTCTGCCACTGTTTACTTAATTTGGTTACTTGAAATGATGGCTGAAAACCTCCAGTTCTAATATTTTGCTTGCATGGGTACGTTGATAGCATTGTTGTAAATGTATAATGTTGGATTTCTGATAAAATATACTAGCAATTATTACACAAGTTACAGGACACAATCAAGGCAGCCTCTGCCGTTATACACTTGGAAGGATGTGTGACACAATTATATTTATTGCGTGTTATATGCCAACGTCCATACATGTTTCATGCACCTAGAGCCTATTGTACACAATAAATTTGCACCAGGCACACGTGATGCTGGCACAGTGTCATATTTTTTATACAGTGGCCACATCACTGATTGGCTGAAGCAGAGCATGAGGTAACATATCCTGCCTTATTCCCCTTCCTCCCACTAACCAGCAGCACAGTGACACAACACAGGGTCAGATAAAAAAGAATGGATGCAGAGTGGAGACTGGTTGGAGTCATTCACTACTAAATATGCATATACTCACACATCTAGAACATACACTCATGTGTGACACACTTTTCAAACTAGTTGGGGCACCATAATCAACTGGTGAGATAGTTGCCATATTATTCCTGATGTTCGTTTGAAAAAACTGGGGTTTACAGTACAACTTGTTTCTCAGAGACAATCAAGGGGATATATTTATGATATTATAAAGTAGCTTTAATCGCTTATGTATTGATGTCTCACTTGCCCTATCAATCTATCTTACTATAAATTCAAACTCTGCATGCCACTCTTTTTTATGATGTTACATAAAACAAATATAATAACCCTAGCGTTAGTCCATGCTCTTGTGAGATGAGAACTTGAAATTGTCTGTTAACGCTACTATGTCATAAATAATGACATTTCTCAAATTCCATCCACAACTGAATAACATCCAGTTACTGTAAGAGCCTCAATAAACACTACTGGAACTCATTATCGTAGGGAACTCACTGTTAGTTTGTGAGGTGTGGTCTGTGCATTCTGTTTTTTCTTTAACACTTCTCTTTATTTGGCTCACTTTAGCCATTGTGCTAGTTTATCATTTGTACATTTGGTTTATAAGATAAATATACGTAGTGCTGAAATTCACATCCAAAAGAGTGAGCTAAAGAGTTAATGTGCCACAGCCACTGCTGCGTACACTGCTTGTGGCTACATTAAGAACCAGAAAGAACATCAAAGGAGTAAAAGTTATTTTTAAAAAAATGTCAAGACTGGATTTCAACCTGCAAGATTTTAAGAAACGTTAACATTTTTACAATTGCAATTTGTTTGTACCCACTTACTATCACTAATATTGACACAAACATATGACCAGCCAATCTCCGACACAAACGGAATGTTCACAGTCAACACAAAGTGTTTGACACTAGGAACACCAGGCCCCACTATGTATGTATGTATGTAGACAGATAAAATCAATTGTGAAGTGAACCCAGAGAGGAATAGATTAGAGACTGTAACAGATACACTGATACCTTTGGCATGGGATGACCTCCATTTTCTCCTCTGTGTCTTACTAACACAAAGCCAAAGCAAGAGGAGGTTTTGGTTTATTTGGCTTGAGAGGTATCTTTGGTCAGGGATTAGTAGGAGGATGCAGCACAAGGAAGGAAGAGTCCTCCAATTGGGACAAATTTGACAGGACAGGATTGTATGGAAGTGTACAAATGGGAATGTTCAAGAACACAGTCATTGTTGTGCATGGGAAAAGCTGTTTGTGAAGTAGACGTATTCGTGTGTTAGTGTAAGTTATGAAACGTGCATGAAAAGCAGCAGCATCTAGGTCTACTATGTAAATGGAATGGTCTGATTATGAATGTGTAAGGCAGGTCCTTCATGCCAATCAATAGGCAGCATTTGTAAAATATGTCTAGCTGTGAGTTTGTAAATTCGTATTGAATTGGTCCCAATAAAACAAAAGTTTTTGGAGACTGCAATACCTCCTGTATGACTGAATGTCCTCAAATATTTAGTGTGCCTTCCATGATCTAGGTTTGAAAAGGAAGGGTTTCACCATGACTTAACACTGCTTCTGGATGTAGATCTGTAAACCTATGTACAAGTGTTGTTTGTGAATGTACACTACAGGGCCAATAAAACAAACAGCATCATTATATTTTGGTACAAGTCGTTCACACTAATTGTGCATTTGGAAACTATTCCATTATAGCTGTTTTTTTCTCCACCTCAACTGAAAATCATATACATATGGAATAAAGTTTCCAAGCACTCTGATTTTTCCACTTATATGTAATTAAAGTGTCAGGTACTTTTCCTCCAACACATTGTTGAAGTGTGACTTCCGAATAAAGGACGTGAAGAGCATGTTTTATTATGAACGATTTAGAAGGAAATATTTATGTTAGAAACATGGAGCCGTCATTGCCAATCTGTTTGTGTGCATTTTGGAAACTCGACACTCAAAAAATTTGCGCTTTGTACATAGACCCCACTGTATAGATCTTTTAAAAAGCGTATGTCTTTGTACACACATACAACGTGTATACAGCTGTGCACAGGTGTGTGTGATTTTGTGCACACAATGTAGATGAATCTGCATCCATGCATTTGGAAGTTTGTGTGTATTGCGTACATGTGCTCACATCTATGAGTGAGTAATATCAGCAGTACTACTGATCCGAAACACGCAGAGAAAAATAAATAAAAAGGTCTGGTTCTTTTTGGTACCTTCTGAAATGACCAGACAGGGGAAGAGCTAGTAACAATGGAACAAGGGAAAAGACCCCCAATCCTGCATGCACTGTAGGGCATGACAGAGAATGGAGTTTATAGGTTCTTTTAACTGCAAATGTGGAAGGAGTTCATAGTTCCCATTATGTGCAGTGGTTGGATAAATACACAGGACTGGAGCCAATGCCCTGTCAATGTCAGAGGTCACAAGTGGCATTAGTGCCTATTCCAACACTTTCCATAGGAGCAAAGTATTGTGGGAATTCACACTCTGGTCCATGAATCACTGAAGTGCTGCGAGACTGAAGAAGACCACAAGGAGTGGGAAAGAGTCAAGTTCAATCCCCCTCAGTTCAGGCTGGACGAGGCTTAAGGGAGAGGGTCAAATTGGTCTCTGGTGGAAGTGCAGGACTTTGGGGTAAAGAAGGTAACTCATAGGGCACAGAAGTCATTATGGCAAATCTTCCATAGCTGTCTCTGGCTCCAGATCTCGGTCATCTGGCAGCACTAATTTCTGATTGTCAGGAGCTGAAAGTGAGACAGGCCTGACATCCTCTTCAGCTGGTTCTTCCTTGACATGGACTGGTTGACTGGAATGACAGAAAAAAAAAGTTAGTAGTATAATCTCATCCCTCCATAAATGATATGATCACAGACCAACCTCAAAACGGTGTTGGTAAAATATAAAAAATATTTTTTTTTGTTTTTGTTTTTATAAGTCAACTATGACTCAATTAAGAGTGAATTATAAAATTAAAACATAGTTACAGAATACACTGGTAAAATTACTTGTACCAGGAGATGATGTGGAGACAAGAAAAATACTTTTTGGTATTTGGTGCCATTTAAAAAAAGTAAGCTAGCGACAAGTCTAAAGAAAGCCACAACAGATTTGACTAAATGAAAGTGCAACAAAAGCAAACATCAACAATAAAAGTCTGAGGCAACAAAATTAATTTTGAGTATGCTCTGTATGGTGTAATGAGGATTGTAGAACAAAATAGTGAAGTACCTGTATTGCGGGGAAAGGCGTGGACTGCTCTCATTGCTGTTTCCAGGTTCCCCAGTACTGGTGACATCGTCATGTCCACCATGAAGTCCACTGACCGAGCTGTTCAGCAGGGAGGGGCTGTTCAGGAGTGGGAAACTACTCTCAGCCAGTGCTGCCTGTATGAGAAGAAAGTTAAATTATTAAAAATGAAAAAGAGGCTAGGTAAGATCTGGACAGGGCATGTGTTGCATCAGCTGCTGTATTTGTATGTACTCATAACCAAAATCATGCCATGCTGGTCCCAAATAAACCTCAGCATGAAATGCTTAAACGCACAGTCTAGTCACCTATATGACTTTGGTGCAACTTGTAGGCACCAAAGAGTGAACTAGACTGTCACTTTCAGTTTTTTATTTTCGTTAAAAAAAATGTAAAAAAAACTTACGGACGCACCGGTCTTGTGCAAGCGCAGTGAACAATTTTCCCACTAACCCCTGTGCGCATCTACTAAAATCTCCCGGCACCTCCTGCACTAGCTATTCCTGCCTGTGTTGGAGACGCGCGTATACACGCGTCTCCATGGTAACAGGCACACTGAGCTGTCAGGAATGCTCAGTGTGCTTTCCAGTGTGCTCACACTGCCCGCTAGTCACAAGTGCAGAAGGCTGCAATAATAATAAAGGATTAAGCGATGTATTACCTGATAGCTGGCATTTAGGGCTCCATAACCAAGGCCTGAAATCATATTCTTAACAAGGGTTGGACTCCTGCAATAATTCAGCAATATTAGAACATGGACATATTAAACGTCATTTACAGTCATACAGAACATGCATATGACGATGGGTGGACAAATTTACAAAGAGGGGAAACTATCTAGAAAAAGCTTTAACTGAAAGTCATCAACAGCTATGTGAACAATTCACAATCGAGTTACTGCTAATGCACCTCGGATTTCAGTAACACTGATTTGATTATGTTTTGTGAACCAAAAATGTGACTCTAGCGCCATCTGCTGGCTATGTTTGAGTAATTAAGTATTGCCAATAACTAACTAGGACTAGACTAATATCACCTTAGTATGGGTGCCCATTTAATTTTCACTTCAAAATTAAACATCACACATGGCAGTGTTGTTTATAATGGAGTCCTGCAGTATGTGCTTTCAGTAAAGTTATCCAAAGTAAAATACTGTCATTAGATTGTTATATAGATGGATAATAATTCCTTTCTAAGTAAAAACTGCTGCTGTAGATTATTAAAGGGACTCAACCTAAACATTGCTTATTATGTGAATGTAGAAAATGTAAAAAATGATCTAGTCGTTGTGTTAGCAAAATTGCATGCAAAATAAGAGAAAGATATGTTTTAAATGTGTCTGTGATGTCTCCTTCTTATGACTTCTTGTAGCACAGACACATTTAAAACTTATTTTTCTCTTTTTTTTACGCTCTGCGGCGAGCAGGCAGCATGGTGATGTGTGCCTGGGAAGCATACAGACACTATGCTGCCTGCCATTAGACACCAGGGAGCTGGATGGGGTAATCTGCAATGTAGGTGCTGGGTAAGGCCTGGGTGTGCAAGGTGGTGTTTTTTGGCAAAAGCATGTGGGGGAAATAACACAAGGAGAAATGGATTGGGTGATGTTGAGGTCCAAACTATTTGGTTTACAAGGGGTTTCACAATTTATGATAATGGCCTAAAATAATGACAGATGTTTCAGAAAATACCCCTTTATCAAAGCACAAATATGTATGTTTCAGGGAATGCCCCTTGATCAGTATACTAATATGTACGTTTTGGGGGAATAACACTTTAAGAATGTACAAATATGTATGTTTATTAACCGATTGTTCTGTATTAATCTTATTTCACTTTTCCCTCCTCGGGTAGCATAGACCAGCCCGGAAGTTTTTATCCACTATGAAATTAACCTAGGTCTCATCCAATCTATTTGATTTGCACTGTGCATGGATCCACATATGTTTAAAGAGGGACAAAATCCTCCAGGGCAAATATAGTTTTTGGATGATGCTTCTACAGGGAGTGCAGAATTATTAGGCAAATGAGTATTTTGACCACATCATCCTCTTTATGCATGTTGTCTTACTCCAAGCTGTATAGGCTCGAAAGCCTACTACCAATTAAGCATATTAGGTGATGTGCATCTCTGTAATGAGAAGGGGTGTGGTCTAATGACATCAACACCCTATATCAGGTGTGCATAATTATTAGGCAACTTCCTTTCCTTTGGCAAAATGGGTCAAAAGAAGGACTTGACAGGCTCAGAAAAGTCAAAAATAGTGAGATATCTTGCAGAGGGATGCAGCACTCTTAAAATTGCAAAGCTTCTGAAGCGTGATCATCGAACAATCAAGCGTTTCATTCAAAATAGTCAACAGGGTCGCAAGAAGCGTGTGGAAAAACCAAGGCGCAAAATAACTGCCCATGAACTGAGAAAAGTCAAGCGTGCAGCTGCCACGATGCCACTTGCCACCAGTTTGGCCATATTTCAGAGCTGCAACATCACTGGAGTGCCCAAAAGCACAAGGTGTGAAATACTCAGAGACATGGCCAAGGTAAGAAAGGCTGAAAGACGACCACCACTGAACAAGACACACAAGCTGAAACGTCAAGACTGGGCCAAGAAATATCTCAAGACTGATTTTTCTAAGGTTTTATGGACTGATGAAATGAGAGTGAGTCTTGATGGGCCAGATGGATGGGCCCGTGGCTGGATTGGTAAAGGGCAGAGTGCTCCAGTCCGACTCAGACGCCAGCAAGGTGGAGGTGGAGTACTGGTTTGGGCTGGTATCATCAAAGATGAGCTTGTGGGGCCTTTTCGGGTTGAGGATGGAGTCAAGCTCAACTCCCAGTCCTACTGCCAGTTCCTGGAAGACACCTTCTTCAAGCAGTGGTACAGGAAGAAGTCTGCATTCTTCAAGAAAAACATGATTTTCATGCAGGACAATGCTCCATCACACGCGTCCAAGTACTCCACAGCGTGGCTGGCAAGAAAGGGTATAAAAGAAGAAAATCTAATGACATGGCCTCCTTGTTCACCTGATCTGAACCCCATTGAGAACCTGTGGTCCATCATCAAATGTGAGATTTACAAGGAGGGAAAACAGTACACCTCTCTGAACAGTGTCTGGGAGGCTGTGGTTGCTGCTGCACGCAATGTTGATGGTGAACAGATCAAAACACTGACAGAATCCATGGATGGCAGGCTTTTGAGTGTCCTTGCAAAGAAAGGTGGCTATATAGGTCACTGATTTGTTTTTGTTTTGTTTTTGAATGTCAGAAATGTATATTTGTGAATGTTGAGATGTTATATTGGTTTCACTGGTAAAAATAAATAATTGAAATGGGTATATATTTGTTTTTTGTTAAGTTGCCTAATAATTATGCACAGTAATAGTCACCTGCACACACAGATATCCCCCTAAAATAGCTAAAACTAAAAAAAAACTAAAAACTACTTCCAAAAATATTCAGCTTTGATATTAATGAGTTTTTTGGGTTCATTGAGAACATGGTTGTTGTTCAATAATAAAATTAATCCTCAAAAATACAACTTGCCTAATAATTCTGCACTCCCTGTAGGGACCACCATTCAGAAGTAATTCTACTTTCTTTTGAAAGTCTCATAGAAAATGTAAGACTGCAGGAGCTGGTTCTCCATGACATGGCAATTGTGATTAGTACAGCACTATACACACCTCCAGCAAGTAAGGAGATAATTATCTTATAATATACTGTTATTGGGCAGGCGTGTCTGGCTGGTGCATGAGGTAGGACGTGTGTGGAAAGAGCTCCTAGGCAGCAACGGGCTAATAAAGCTACGAATCATATCTACTTACCGGAGACGGACTATCACCCGACTCATCCGTTATGGGGAAACCTAGGGAAGCCCATACTTCAATTGCCAAAGGCAAAAAATAAAGAGCCGCAGAGTTTTTCACGCCGCGAGCGGGAAAAATATCAGAAGCTCAAGATGGCGGCGCCTCCGCGGATCCGAGCAGCGTGAGAGAAGGCCTCTCGGACTCGGAAGTAGAAGACTTGGGTCGCACTGGAGCGGCTGGTAAAGACCCATCACTAAAACATTTGATCCTTGATTTTAAAAGAACAATCCAGGCGGAAATGCAACAAATGTCGAAAGACATCCGCACAGACCTGAGAGACATCGGCGAACGCACAGCCCAACTGGAAGAGAAAGTTGGAGTTCTCTCCGGAGCCCACAACAAACTCACAGCAGCCCACCTCGCCGTTGACATTAGCCACCACAGATTGGAAATGAAGTTGGCGGACTTAGAGGATAGGTCACGCCGTAACAATATTAAAATCTGAGGTATTACTGAGGAGGTGCAGACGGAGGATCTTGTCATCTACCTCGTGGTTTTGTTTCAAGAACTGGCACCAGATCTGTCGCCCCTGGAGCTCACTATAGCCCGTGCTCACCGTCTTTCCAAACCCAGGAGAGCCGCGGGAAACCACCCGAGGGATGTCATAGCGAGAATTCACTTCTACGAAACTAAAGAAACAATTATGCGGATAGCAAGGGACAAGGTCTCGGTACTGGAGAAGCATACTCACTTCCAGTTTTTCAATGATCTGTCCCAATGGACCATGAATCGACGCAGAGAATTTGGAGCCATTACTACCACTCTCAGAGAAGCCTCCATTAAATACGCGTGGGGCTATGCCCTGAAGCTAATGGTTTTTAAAGATGGCTTTACCAAAGTGTTTAACGCCCCAGAAGATGCTCACATTGTGCTGGAGAAATGGGGACTGAGCTGCCCAAGGGCTCGAACGGATCCTCCCCAGCTGACATTGGAGATGATCCCTGTTGAATGGAAAACCAAAGACAAGCGGAGCATGAAGGCCGTGGACTAAACCGGGACTCAAAGTGCTTCAGGCCTATCTTGGATGAGGTAGTTAATTGGCGTCTAACTGATTGGAATAAAGCCATACAGATGGACCTATTTTGACTTGGGCTACGGCCTATGACTCGATCTAAACTCTATTGTTTTTCTGTTTTTTCTGTTTTTCTGCTTTTCAGTTTTTCCGCTTGAGTTTGGAAGAAGGGACCAAGGGCATGCTTTGGAGACCTGTACTCCTGGAGGAGCACCAAACGTGAGAATTATCCCAGTATAGTGGAAGCAGAGTTAAAATAATGCACTGTGCTTATGGTTGGACTGTGACATGATATGTATTCACTTACATCTATAGCTAAATCCTTACTCTTCTCTCTTTACCTTTACCATTTTCTTTTCTTTTCTTTATCCCTACTGTGTGCCACTTAAGATATCGCTAATTTTACGCTTTGTGCAGGTCTCTCCCTCACCCCCCCCCCCCCCCCAGGTTCCAACATTCGTGTCCACTTCTCCTAGCTTCCTCTCTCTCATCTCCATTCTCTTTTCTAGTTTCGTATCCACATTTCCACTTCTCCTAGCTTCCTATCTCTTATCTCTCTCTCTATTTTGCTCTTCATTTTCCAAACTAAACCTCTCTCTCATTTTCTCACTTTCTCATTCATTGCCATTCACGCTGTAGGCAAATAGGCATTAGTACCGTTATCTTTCTCTACTTCCCTTTTCCTCGGTCCTTCCTTCCTTTCCCTTTCTTTCTCTCTCGTTCTCTCTTTTTCTTACTTTCCTCTTCTTTCTTTTTCTCCCTTTTACTTCTTTCTCTCTTTCTTTCTTGCTTTCTTTAATATTCTCTCTTTTTGCTTTCCTGCATGCGCACTCTTTCATGCTTCATAATATATGATGGTTCATACTTTCATGAGTGTAATTTGATGTTCTGGAAGGTACTGTTGAAGACGTTACAATTTGTGATCATGCATAGACCTTACCTGGCTGTTATAAAGAGTGCCCTATCACATAAGGAGTAAGGTATATATAGTGCTGCTTCCCTTACGTATAGCGGAGTTACTGCCTTAATGTTTTGTATCTGTTGAATTATTTCTACGTGATTGTCGTAAAGAATGCAAGTGTGAGCCTGTGCACCCACCCCGATTATGCCAAATTGTAGAGGGAGGTCTGGTGACCCATGTTTTGGTCTAACCAGACACTTGGCAAACCAAAGGAGGTCATTTTTGGATGGCTTCAAGGACCTAGTGTCCCCCCCCATTGTTGTTCTTACCTGTTTATTCCCCCCTCCCCTTCCTATCCCTCTTCTTTTCCCCACCCCTTTTTACCCCTTATCTTTTCTTTCTAGTTCTCTTTTTCCTTGTCTCTCTCTTTATCTTTATTTTCATTTTCTTTTCTTTTCCTTATTTGGATCCCTTATGACGGAGGAGAGGCTGCCGCAGTGGCATGCCTGCCGGTCCCACTCAGACGATATTGTATAAAGAGCAAGAAACAAATCTCCTGTAAATGCATTTAAATTTTTTATCACTTAATGTCAAAGGCCTCAATTCCGCATATAAGAGAAGCAGAGCCTTGCAAGAAAATAATAAACACAAAGCTCAGGTTGTTTGTTACCATTTTAAACAGAAGGCACACTCGCTGTTCTACCCTAAGCCCTACCCTTCTCAATACCACGCCACCACACAAAAGAAAAAAGTGGGAGTATCCATTCTAATCCACAATAGTGTCGCATTTCAGGAGATCAAAGTGGATATAGACCAAAAGGGAAGATATATTATTCTTGTTTACCTCATCAACAATCAACGTTTTGCCATCCTCAATTTGTATGCACCTAACCAAAATCAATCTCTCTTTCTCAAATCAATGCTACGGAAGATGTCCAAAACCCAAGAACGTAAGGTGGTGGTATGTGGGGATTTCAACTCGATCTCAGACGTTAATTTAGACACATCCTCTGACCTGACAGGGCAGTATAAACGTCACCAAATTAACATAGCCGCTGTGAACTGTTCAACCATTTCCTCATATGATCTGCATGATGCATGGCGGACGCTCCACCCAGCTGAGAAGAAATACACTTTTCACTCCAAAGTACACAACACGTATACACGTATCGACAAAATTTTGATGGATAAGCTCACCTTGCAGTCGGTAGAAGACATTTCCATAGGTCTCCTGGAATGGTCAGACCATGCTCCGATTATAATGAAATTAAGTGAGGAGTTCTCGAATAGGGGGAAAGGTCAGTGGAGGTTAAACGAATCCATGCTGACCGACAAAGAATTCACGGCATAACTGAGTGTTGCTTTGGAGTAATACTTTGTCTTGAATGATGTGGAAGGAACTTCACATGCTACGTTATGGAGCGCTCATAAAACCGTGATCAGGGGCCTATGTATACAGCAGGGATCAAAAAATAAGAAGCGGAGGCTTCAGGAGCAGATCCGATTGGAAACAGAACTGCAACTGGACACGGCCAGAAACCAAACTTCCCCTTCCCTCGGGAACTTATCGGTGGTCAAGAAACTACAAGCTGAACTCAAAGCGCTTAAACTTGTGCAAACAGGCTACATGCTGCGGAAATTGAAACAAATATACTACAGTAAAGGCATGCGTGTTCATTGATGGCGGCTAAACTGAGAACACAACAAACCAAACAGAAAATAGCGTTCGTAATAACCGACAATAATGTTAAAATCATGAACCCAGCTGAGATTAGGAATTTGCTACGTACTATAGTGGGCTATACAACTTGAAAGACGACCCGCTTCTCACCCATCCAAATGCAGAATCCATAGATTGGTTCTTATCTCCACTGACATTGCCACAACCGCCGGCCAGCCACCACCCCAAGCTTGTGTCTCCTATTACTTCAGAGGAAATTGGATTGGCAATTGATTCTTTACAGATACGCAAGTCACCTGGCCCGGATGGATTCCCCAATATATATTACAAAATTTTCAAGATCCAATTAGTACCTCACATGACCAATCTCTTTAATTCGTGTATGCAATCCGGCAAGTTACCAGACGATATGTTGGAGGCGACTATAGTTACTCTGCCCAAGCCGGGCAAGCCCACAACCAATTGCCCAAATTTCCGACCCATCTCGCTTCATAACTCGGACACGAAGTTATATGCAAGAAAAACTGTCGAACAGACTTGCCTCGGTCCTGCCCATGGTCATTCACCCAGATCAAGTGGGGTTCGTCCCAGGCAGACAGGCATCCGCAAACACTAGGAAAATGTTGGATATAGTATATACAGCTCAGCTCAAGAACGTCGCACCAAGTGTTTTTTGATGTCCCTAAACGCAGAGAAGGCCTTTGACAGGATCCATTGGTTATACCTGGAGAAAGTGCTGAGCAAGTTCAATTTCCCTACAAAACTCATCACCGCAATCAAGGCATTATATTCGCATCCCACCGCCCGGGTGCTGACGTCGGGATTCCTGTCAAGGGCCTTCTCAATCACCAATGGCACTCGCCAGGGATGCCCGCTTTCTCCCAGCATTTTTGTATTGGCCATGGAACCACTGGCACATGCCATTAGACACAATCCTCGCATCACGGGTTTTGAAGTCAACAGAGAAAAGTTCAAAATTGGTCTGTTTGCTTACAATGTTATGCTTTCTTTTACTCGACCTTCCACTTCACTACCCAATCTACACACAATTCTGACGTCATTCGCAGAGGCATCCTATTACAAGCTCAATGTAACGAAAACGCAAGTTCTCCTAATGGGGTACTCTATTTAGCTTGTTGAACGTCTGAAACTATTATTTGAGTATGAATGGAGAACTACAGACATTACATACCTGGGAACTAAGATTCCAAATAATTTCGTTCAGCTCAATTTTCTACCCCTCTTAAGAAAAACGGCAGAAGATCTCCAACGCTGGGCAAAGCTTGAACTATCCAGGATTGGTAGAATCAATTCCATAAAAATGATGGTGGTCCCCAAATTTCTATATTTGTTGAGAGCTCTTCCTATTAAGCTTCCTGTATCGTTTCTCAAACAGACTGAAGCATGCTGGAACAAGTTTATATATGCAAGCAAACCCCCCAGGTTGGCCTTGAAACTTTTACAGTTGCCTCAAAACAAGGGGGGACTGGCAGTACCGAACTTCACGAATTATTATCTGGCCAACCTGGCGAGCCAAGCCTTGGCTGCGGGAACATCTGCCCCGATGGAACCGTGGCAGAAGATGGAGGAGACGTATACTTACCCTCATTCATTGCCTACCCTACTGTGGTCTCCTTCGCTCATTCTGCCAAGATCCCAGCGGATACTTCCCATTATGAAAGCAATGCTCGACTCATGGTACAAGTTAAAAAAGAAATTGAACACAAAACACATCCTCACCAAATCCTCTCCACTCAAGTTTCTAGAATACATAAATGACAGCATTAACCTACGAGCGTGGGAGAGGGCTGGAGTGAAGAGTGTTGGGGACCTATATGCTCAAGACTTGTTAATGCCCCTGTCGCAGCTCCAGGACACATATGCCATCCCTGCTGGGGAATTTCTAACGTACCAAGCAATAAAATTTGTGTTGGACAAATACCCTCCTATAGAGGACCAGATCCCGATAACAATTGGTATGAGTATGGAAAGACGCCCCTAAGACCAAGGCTTCACTTACCCGTTGCTATACTATATTTAATTCATCATACGAACTAAAGGGACTAAATTACAGGATTCAATGGGAAAAAGAATTGAAGCGCTCACTAATCGACTCTCAATGGAAACAAGCACTCACAGCGCTGAGAAACACAACCAAATGCTTGAACCATGTGGAAACGCATAAGAAAGTTTTATTCCGGTGGTACCTGGTGCCTGACAGGCTGGCTAAGATTTACCGCACATGCTCGAACCTTTGTTGGCGACAGTGTTCGGATATTGGCACAATGCTTTATATTTGCTGGTCGTGTAAGATTATTCAACCTTTCTGGAAAGCAGTTTTTGGATTACTCAATGACACACTGTCTTCTGCGCTGGCGGCCACGGTGGAATGCGCTCTATTTCTGATCATCCCAGTTTCAGTGAGCCCGCATGCTCGCCACATGGCTAAACACATCCTGATAGCAGCCCAATCTGCAATACCAGATCTTGGAAGCAGGCCAAAATATATATGCTTATGTTTATATGTTTTATAAGGTTTATATGGTTTATATGATTTATATGTATGTATTTCATTACTCATTACTCTGTGCAGTAGGAACGTGGTTTATATGATTTATATGTATGTATTTCATTACTCATTACTATGTGCAGTAGGAACGTGGATTGTACGTTCCTACGACTGCTACACCATGTACACTGACCAAATAAAAAAATAATATACTGTTATTTATTGTGTGCTGTGTGATTGACACAAAAACACACCAATGGAAATTGTCGTTTTCCAGACCGGTTATATCGAATGCCACTGAGAGCTGCTGTGTAAGATGGCAGCTCACTGTTACATTGACAGACTAGGCCTAAATAACTTTTCAAATTTCAGTTTTAGTGAGTCCAAAGTAGCCTTCAGTCTCATAATTCTTTTTAATGAGCATGGAACTGATTCTCTCAGGCCTATCGAATGATGCCATGCTCTGCTAACATCCATTAATGGTATCCTCATTTCTCACATTGTCTGATGTATCTTCTAACTACCTTTTGTTGAGAAGAGTAATTAAGGCTTACCCTGTCATCTTTGGTGGTCTTCTCTTTTGATATTCCAACTCATCCACCGTCCATACGGCCCCTTTCACGTTCTCTACTCGCACAAAGCACTTGTGCAAGCTGAGGTTGTGACGTACAGCATTCTGCAGGGAAGAGTCTCAGTGAGTATAATATTCCAAATACTCCTGCGCCAGGAACAGAAGCACCTTTTAAATGTTGTAGCCTATCAATACAACGATGTGCACTGTGTAACACTGCTGTCAAAATGGTTAATCTATTTTTTGCATGACACCACTCACCATGTACAACAGCCCTGGGGACATTAATAAAGCGAGCAGTCTAACAGCTGCCTCTAAGGAACATTTTGCAGTCTCAGCCTCTTTACCCAGACTAATTTCCTTCTAATTAAACACTGTACATTTTGGTAAGTCTCATGAGCTGCTGCCTGTGACAATTCTGATTACCAAGGAGTTAATCTCAGGGCGCTGGTGCCCACACATGCATATCACCACCCCTTGCTGACGCTCCCCCACACATAAAATGATATGACCCCAATTTCAAAGCGCCCCTTTCTCTCAATCTGAGCCCTGGCTGGAGATGAGAGACTAATTTGTTAGGCTAAAACATTAACAGTAATTTGAGAGGTCAGTAAGGGGTCAGGCAAGCAAAACTTGAAGGGAGGAGAGAAAGATACAAAGAGAAAAAAAGGTAGCCAGGGAACAGAGAGAAGAGATGTTGATGCAGAAAACAAAAGAGAGACATTAAGTTGGACAGAGCATAAAACAATCTGTAACAGCCAACTGAGTTATAAACGTGACCATTTAATGTCTTTTTTATAACAGAATTTAATTTACTCATAATTACTGATAATTGAGTGATTAATTATATATACTCAGGTAGAAATATTCAAATTATAGCAAGGCTTACACCAGATAGGGACATCTTATAATACCAGACATTGCCTCTATATACATAACATTTGCTTCTAGACAATTTTTTTACTGCCTGGTGGTAAAATACTGGCTGGGTGGCAACCCTAACAGCAGATGACACAAAGTAAACCCGTAAATAACTGAAATCTTTTAGAAATGATTTAAAGTCTACTCATCAAAGAGATAATTGCAAGGAATTGAGACAGGAATTACCAACTTAAGGGCAAAGTAGCTGAATTGGAAAACTTCTCCCTTTCAACTACGTTGGAGAATTTTTCCAACCTTGGCCTACAGTTTGAAATTCCTATCGCAATTCCCTGCAAAGCTCTCTGAGTAGACCCTATAGTTTATTCCTGAGTGTTTTGGAATTCTCTTATCATCTACAGTAAAGATCGCACCTTTAGGACGTTATAGAAATTGGTCACAGTCTACTAAATGGCCAACAAGAAAAAACTGCAGAAGCATGGTAGAAGGAAGATTTTGAAAAACAGAGGTAGGATAACGCATGGCGAAATGACTAAAACAATTAATTCAAATACTATCCTTATTACATTGTAACACATCAAATGAAATCTTCATTTTTTTCAAAAACATAAGTGTTAAAGTTAGGAGTATCAATGCCCATTAGAATTTCCATACTCCACCCTTTCTTAACACTTTACTGTGTTGCAGAATGCATACATTTCAAAAGTTAAAGTTCTTCAAGTTAAAGTTTTTTACATATCACTGTTGTTATATATATTTTAATTAATTTATTTTACCACACACCAAAGCAATAACTTCAAATGATAACTATGGTGGGATAAGAAATTAAAGACCATGGAAACTTCCATGGAAAACTGATAAATATTAGACTGGAATAAATTGGCTGGAATAATTCTCCCACCAACCTGTCTCTCCTTCTTTAAATTTACATAAATATTTAAAGCTTGTTGATCCAAGGATAAATATGATTTCCTTTTGGAATCAACAAGGAATTCTCCCCCCTATGAGGCAAAAGTCAAAATTACTTAATTAAGCTTTTTTCCATTCTTTTTTGATCAACAGCTGACTTAGGTATTTTTTCACCTTCCATTTCTACTTTCCATTACACAAGATAAGGTTATTTATAGGGAAATATAATTATACAAACATGTAATAATAGATCTCTATAAATAATCACTTAAATGTGTGCATTACTACACTGAAACTGTTCAGAGTGAAAAGTTAAGCTCAGGGTGAAATATTCCCTCTTAAACTGAGTATCTTCTCAGTCTTAAATTGTAAGAGCAGATATTCTCACCTTCCAAGTAGCTGTGTTTCTCCGAAAGTAGGCAAACATACGTGTGAACCAATTGTAGATTTCATTTAGTGTCAGCTGCCTGTCAGGGGTGTCCAGGATAGCCTGAAAAAGAAACATAAAAGGGTTAATTTACACAAATTGGTAAAATAATGGGATCATTAAGAAATCCTTTTTGGTCCTATATATTTCCAGGCTCTTACCTGTCGTATGAGGGAAGCATATGTGAAGGGGGGACGGACTTCAGCATTTTTATAGAACTCGTGATTCTGAGCAAGTTCTGAAATAATAACAGAAGTAATTAGAATTAATTAAATGGAGACTACAAGTAGAAATAAATCACAATGTTAAAAAATGTAAAGAAAAAAAAATAGCCACCTTGGGCCCAGCAAACTGCCAATAGCCCCATAAAAAAAGAAATACTAGTTAAAATACTAGCCCTGGCCACCAATAAATTCTATAGGGGACTTCATGCATTTGGCCAGCTACCAGGTCCGTTTTTTTATAGGGGGGCCCTGCTACCTGCCCTGATGGTGTACTTTGATCAGTGTGTTTCAGGTGCTTTGGCCGTTATCAGCATGGAATCAACTACGATATCTGAATTTGCAGACTTATTCGGAGGTACATTGGGGTATAGTGGGTATCTCAGAATTTGGTTCCCAATGTGCCCCAAATCAGTTCGGTCTATAGACCCTTTTTTGTAGAAATTGCACAAAATGGTGGTGGTCGAAACTTGTATTCATGTTATTAGCAACTACGCTTAGTAGGGGTAGCATTGAAACACGTTTTATGGAAAATAGGTGTCTCGTAAAATGACGGGATGTAATCTTAGTTAAGTTACTGAAGAGAATAGAAATACCACATAATAACATTGAAGAAGGAAGAGAAAGTGTTGTCTGATGGTGTTACCTGAGGAAATAGGTGTGCAGAACTTGTCCACTATCCTCCTGCGCACAGGACCAAGAGAGGGAAGGCTTGAGGAGCTTATCACAGATGTGCCCTGTCTCAGGGGAGTGATGGGAGCTGTTGCTGAGGTGGGGGGTTGAGGTAAGCCGTCTGGATAGGTGTCAGGTGACATTTTAGTAAGGGAGGCACTAGAGACCAAATTCAGCTGTGATGAAATGGAGAATTGAGACAATCAAAAAAAGTACATCCATTTGCTGCCAGATTATTAAAAAAATGTGGCTACTGGAAATTAATTTTGACTGGAATAGTTTAAATGTTTGATAACTCACTGGTTGACTGAAAGGTTTTGGTTCTGATGGTCTCATATGAAGATGAGTCATCATGGCCTGTAAGCGCTCACTCTCCTTCGCTAGCTGGAAAGAAAATATGTTATTAGTTGGTGCAGACAAGGGATGTTTAGAAATGTCACAAACATTTTTTTTCCAGCGATTAAACCAAAATGACTGATGTCTAGTTCTACAGCATATGTTACCCACCTGTATCTCTAACTGTTGTACCACCTGCATCTGTACTCGGCACTGGGCTGTGCTGCGATCGTCAAGAGCATGCTCTGTATTCAGGTGCCTGCATGAGACACATACATTGTATGGTAAACAATCTGTATATAACTATACAAATTATACACAAATGTTTACAAGTGTGATGCTGCGCCACTTTCCAACATTTACATTTTTAGGAATGTTTGGGCTTTCCTTAGAAATGCATGTTCCACATTATTTGAATAAATCCTAGAATCCCCAAGACACACAGAGTTTTAGGATATTGCTTGGCATTTTAGTCATTGACACAAAATGTAAATACTTTAATGTTATGTGAATTAAATATATTAAATCAATTGCCAGGATAACTAAGGCAGAGATATATGTGCAATGCAAGTTTAACAAGAAGCCCATGACCCCTCAGCCTGCTTAAAAGAACAGATTTGATTAATCAATATATTTATCTCAGCTTCTAAAACTAGGACAACTGGGATCTAGTATTAAACTGCTAGTATACAAGCTTGCATGTATCTGGAAACACTGCTTTAAATGTAAATAGCATAGTCACAGCACTCATACATAATATTTGCTCTGCACTCTTACTTTGCTGATTCCCCTTGATATTTACACTTGGTTATCCCAGCTTCTCATCTCGAGTGGCCAGATTATATATTAGTTAACTGTGAATATGTTTCTAACATATATTATTTTCCATTATTCAAAGATATTCAAAATAGAAAAAAAAATTCAACTGGCAATACTGAATGTAGACCACAATATCAAGAATCACCTCAATATTCATTTTCAGAACATTTTCCTTTTTTTTTTAAATCATGCGTACCCTACAACCTGGTCCATACCCCTTCAGGGGCTCCGTGCTGACCCACGTCATAAAAGTTACTGTAATATTAATTGGTACAGCAGGGTTTACATGACTACCCACCACCGGAGTAATCGGTGCCCTAGAGCAACCATCACTGGGAGATAATGTGCTTTGGGAAATGACGCCAGTCTCTTCCCCATAGATATAGTGTTAAGCGCTCCCCATGATCGATAGTCACAAGCTTCTCCGGCAGTGGGCAGATATGTTTGACCGGTATCTCCACAGGAGAAGCTGAAAAATAGAATAAACACTTAGGAAGGAGCTCTTGAGACTTATTTGCTATCTATCTTTAAATTTGGTGTGAGATTTCTAGTTCAGGGAAACTTTCAAGTTAAAGTATTTAATCTAGAGAATTGTTGGTGCCTAATCTATAGATGAAATTGCCTCACCTGATTGAAAGAGATCTTGTCATTCAAGTTCTGTGGAATTTCAAAGCCACATATTTCTAGATGCTGCCATTTACAACATGAAAACATACTTTCTTGTAGGACAATGGTTTAGTGCCAGGCACATCATTGTTACTTCACAGACAGTAGTTTATTACACACACCATGCCTCATCTGTGATGGTGTGAACAGTGATGAGGTTCATGTAATACACACAGCGGCCACAAAGTATGACAAGAATAGGATCTGTATTGCTATCACAAATGATAACGCAAAATCTTGCACCAGATTGGTTAGTTTAGTTGGAGTAATATTAACCTGAGGAAAAAATGAATGGCAGAGGCAGAAACAAGTGGCTTATTAAATCATATTCTTTAGATTGATTTATACTGTATTCATTTATACACCTCTGTATACTTATAATATAGGTAATGATAAGGTAAATTATTGTGCAATGAATGTGTTAGGTACCAGTATATACATGTGAGATCCAAAATATGACCTGATACCTACCATCTTCATCACCTCTGGTTGGTCTAAAAAATCTTTCATATATATAATGTATAATGTAACACACTCGTTAATAATTTAATTGTTAAAACAAAAACACAGATAAAAAATCTCTCACTAATACTGACTTTATAAACTGCCCCATATCCTCGCAAAGGGCCTCACAGCCTGGCCATCGACATTCACCGTGTCCGTAAAGAAGGTGTGAACTTGGGGTCACCTCATAATGTGAGGAGCTGGGGATAATAAAGGGAAAAGGGTAAAGATGAAATGTACATTGAAAATGTTAATGGTAAAGAACAAATATAACTAAAAAAGCCACAGTGTAAAGTAATATATTGGAGAAGAAGGTAAACCAAGACATAGCACCCAGATTGATCTTATACTAGAGAGAGGCCTATATCCAAGAGCCAGAAGATCAGGAAAACTCCTGAACTACATGGGATTCATACTCAGAAACCTATCTCAGTAGCTGTAAAGTCATTATTATTATTTTTTAAGGAAACTGGACATGTTGGGCTGAACATGTAATTCAAAAAAGTATTGTGTTCTGGGCCTGAAACTTATTGGCTGGTAAACCGAACATTCGTAGAAGAGAACTTTGTATCATGTAATGTTATTCTTGCACGGGCAAATGGTAAGATCGGGAATATACAGTGCTAATGTGGGCACCAGGCCAAAAGAAGGAAATCATTTAGATATTTCAAAAAAGGAATTCAAAACTGGGATTGTTTTTTGTGGATAAAAAAACACAATTGATGGTGTATAATCACCATAAACAAGTATGATTAAGGTCAACACAAACACATTTCTAAATATATATATATATAGTGATATATATACCAAATTTGATAAATAACAAAAGTAGAAGGTATTAGGGCCATAGCAACAATGTAAATGGAGCTACATGGAGTCCTAAGATCACCAGCAAAGAAGAGACCACATCAATTCCACATAGTTTAAGTAGATGTCGAGAACTCACCTATCCCTCCGTGTATTTTGTAGGGCACTCTGACCGTTAGGCAGGGAGGGATGCATTGTGTGAGGTGACAACTTGGTGTTTGGGTACGAGGTAGTGATTGAGGTGCTCAGGTCAACACTGTCCTGTTTGCTGGATTCCTCCTGGCTGTTGGCCATCTCTTTGAGGAGCTGATGCAGATCTGAGGGGGAGACGGCTGGCCAAAGATATTTATCACTACGTTATAATCTTGGTATTGTATGTTAATTAAGTTCTACACAGCTTTGATGACATTTTTGTTTGCAAGTTATGCTTGGTTCTAAATTTTGCCAGTATGACTTGGCCGTATAAAGAGCTGTAACATATCACTTACCTTGTGACAAGTTCTGCATTTGCATTGGTCCCTGCTGTAATCCCACCATGCTCTGTCTCTGCAGGTTTAGTAAGTGCTGCTGCTGTAATTGCTGCATTTGTAAAAGCTGTTGCTGGAAGGCTATCTGCTTGCTTCCCAATACTGGCTGCAAGGCACAGAAATCATCTAAATAATAACTGGGTAATATTCCCATTCACTACACATCAATGGAAAGGAGCAGAATTCCTACTTTTAGGATTTGTTAATATAATTAATCTACATTGCCATACAAGAAATATTGTCAGGTCCTCAAGTTGTGATAACAGGATAACTGAAGAAAATTGCAAATATATTAAAGTTATTGTTCTACACTTATACAGGTAAATGTTCAAATGCCACAGCTTATATTTACTGAGGACATGCAAATAAAGTCATTTTATTGTTTTACTATGGTTCATAAAGAAATAAGGATATGTTATGAAGTGACCATCTGATCATTTGTTTGTGTACAGCTGTATTCACCATTGTTAATGTTAAATGTGGGATGTTGTGTAATAACAAACAGGATGAGTAAAGCTTAAATATAACCTATAAGGAAAGCTTTTCTAGATTTGTGCCCTCTGCTCTCACTTCACCTTTCCAAACCAACATACCTCTTTTGGCTGCTGCTGCTTCCCTGCCTGTTGCTGAGAGAGAAGCTGGAGATGCAGCTGCTCTTGTTGCTTTTTGTAATATTCTTGCAGCTGTAGAAACAAAGCAGGGATATATGATAAGTGAGCAAGGACAGTGCTTCCACTATACCAAGTGCTACAATGCAGTTCATCTTTGACTAGGTCCTTTTGGCTTATCATGATACCACATTTGGACCACAAGCTCATGTTTGTGTTACATTGTCTTCGCATTTCTAGTGTGCTCACACACCTCTAGCCAGTGTGGTTTTAAGCGGTTTTAGTAATAACATTTTTGGTGTGGAACTTTAACATGAGAGGTTTTTCGTATGGGTTACACTATTGGTGCACCAAAACCCTTCGCATTAATCTCACCTGCTGCAGCATGAGTGCTTGCTGCTGTTGGAGAACAGCTTGTAGCTGAGCAGGGGACAAAATCTGCTGCATTTGCTGCTGTGTGATCATCTGTGGAGACATCATGGCCACTGACACTGGAACCTGTGGTATTGGAGAAGTTAAATTAGTACACAATTTAGCTATTTCACATTGTTATATGCTGAATCTTGTTGGGAGTTCTCACCTGAACTGAGGGCTGTTTACTCTCTGCGTTGTTAGGGGAGTTCAATCCTGTTGCCTGCTGAAGCAAAAGCTGCCGAGCCACCTGCAGAGCCTGAAAAAAAGGGGTTAAAATGCCTCATAATGTCGAGAAGAAACATTAACCCATGCAGTGAAACAACAAAACCAAAATGTATGTTCCCCATCTCTCTGACAAGAAAATCACCCTATCAAAAGCAAAGAAATTATAACAGTGAACCTCTTCTACAATCGACTGTTTGCATGTTCGCTATTTCTCACCATATTCTGTTATGACTAGTGTTTAAACATTGCTTGTACGCCTTTCATTTTAACAGCCCATTAGTGATTTTTCTTATTTCTCTTTTTTGCCACTTCCATTGTTGCTGTACTCCAGGTATGCCAGCTATGTAGATCATATTTTATTACCACAGTCTTCTACGACAGGCCTTAACAAACCATAGGAGTTATTGCTCCAAACTTTTTGGATTATTTCATGTACAATTCTAAAGATGCAGTGCTTCCCTATGTACAAACAAAGGAGAGATTATGCACCTTACTTGTCTATATCCTTTAGGAAATGCTGCATTAATCTTGCCATGGTTTTTTTTCTAAATGTAGATTTTTAAAAGAGAAAATAACACAGTTGAGTAAATATATTCACTGGCTAGCTCTGTACTGCAACATTTCCTCTCAGTAACCAACATGCACTAGTCGATCAGGCATTATCGTGAGCTGCCCATTACCTGTTGCTGTTGAAAGTGCAGGAGGTCTGCTTGAGTCAACTCTCCATTGGTTTCCCCACTTGCTCCACCTTCCCTAACTCCGCCTCCATCTGATTGATTTGGAAGGCTGACGACTCCGTTTTGACCATTCGGTGTAGATCTTATGGACTCAGATGCCGATTCCACCATCATGACTCGTTTTTATTACCTGATGAGGGACCGAGAGATATAGTCTGATGAATCTAGAACCTCCGATACTCTACAATTAGCATGTCACACCTGAGCATAACTATTAGATATTTCTTAAATGATAATACTGTGAATATAATTAATATTTCCTCTATGTGGGCAATTAAGAAACATATAACAGATCCAAAAATACAGCATTCATGAGTTATTTATAGTGTAATAAGACACATAACTAATCACGAAACTCACATCCAACATGGAAGTCCTTATCAGTCCATACATTATTACAGCATTTTACTCACCCATAATTTTAAAAAAAGTTATACTTGGCAGGAAAAACACCACTGAATGGAGAGAGAGATTGTATTACCGACGTCTTGCCAGTGTACTCTAGTTCTACTATTTTAGAAGCTTTGCTATTAAGAGACGGGTGGGAGCAGCTCTTGGTATCTGTGCCCCTTCTCAGTGAGCAAACATTACAGGGCGTTCATTTACAGCCAACAATCAGAACTGGCCAATCCACATTCTGCAGTTCAGGTCACGCTGCACAGGGCGGGGATGGGTTAGATAAGGAGGGGGAGTGCATTTTGTTTTACTTGCACACCTGACACATGCAGCCGGGTGAAGGGTCCTGGACTCTGCCCTCCCACACCCTTGTCAGATAGAAACAAGCTGTTCAGCCCCTTAAACATATTAACACATTCAAAGCACAAGCATACCTGTGCCTACCTAGAAGACTAAACAATGTCTAGATTTATGAAGTGTCGGAGTGTATTTACAGAGTAGTTTCTGTGTAAAACGTATCTCTGTTTACATACATAGTTTCAAGTCTGTTTAAATATGTTTATATATAAAAATAAAATAACAAACCCTCCCTGTCCCCAACATATATTGTGTAAACTCACTCGCTTCATTTGCTTTATCACAAAAACTGCTTTTGAATTTATCCCTGTGCCTAATTAATACATCATTCATAACAATGACCAAGAGCACTTTGTACCATGAGTGAGTGACTTTTCATACACAGGTGTTGTACTTTTGTGTGCATCTGGGATGGTGGTATGTTCTTGGCTTACTTGGCTTGTATGGTTTGTTCTCTGAGGTCTATTACTGGTTGATTGAGCTGCATTTTGGCAATATGATAATGGGGATATATTTGTGTTATCTGGAGGAGGGAGACGGCTTTAGAAGAGGCAAGGTAAGTAAAGCAAGGGAGTTGTTTTTTCCTCTTCCAGTGTAGTCCACCATAGAGGTGGTGGGGATTACTGGTAGGGTTATAACTAGGTAGGGTTTCAAACTGTCAATAAAATACCCTCCTTTGAAAACTTCCGGGGCTGAATCACTTGAATGCAGACTAGTCATGTTCCATCTTCCACTACTACTTGAAATCCTGACCTACATGATGATCCATGCAGGGCCCTCCAATTGGAAATTGAGATCTTGGTAACCCAGTTCTATATGGCCAACAACTCCCACTGCCATTTTCCAACTCACCTACAGGGATATTTACTAATACATGTTAGTGTATCGTTTTCTGCCCCGGTATTTCATATGAAAATGTAACCCTTCATAAAACAAAATGCCATTCCTTATCCATGCCATATTTAATCTCAGTTTAAGAATGATAGTTACTGCATCCATGCCACCTCACTCAGTTTTTCTTCTTGATTTTCACTTTTGAAGAAATACTTCCAACTGATATTATGTTATTCAATGATCTGATTCATCAAGTTTTTGTAAATGTAAACTCACTGTGTGCAACGTGTGCACTTCTTCATCATCTAGATGATCCTACAGCCTACCGTTTCAGGGAGTCCAGCCTGCATAGCCTCAGACACTCAGCTCTTGAAAGTTAACAAGTGCTAGGAGAGGAAGCTTCTCTTCTCCATCTCATTAAAAAGGTAAACATGAGAGCCAGCTAAGTGTCTAATTAAGCTTCTAATTAGTCCCTGCTTGTTACTAATGCAAATTAGATTACGCCGCTTAACTACAGCATGTCCACAACACCCTTGTTAATTGCGGCCTTTGAAATTAAATTACTCCCTAATTAGCATATCAAAGCCATTGATTCACTGCCAGAGAAGACAAGGGCAGGGGAGAGGCGAGTGCCAAGTTTTGTTAATTAGGGTCGCTAATTAAATTGTGACGTGTGATTGCACGGTGAGGTCTCGAAAAGGAAGGTGCGCATGCTTGTAAAAATGTCAGCTCATGGAGCCAAGTGAGGACAAAAGTCAGAGCTGTGAGTAGAATTGGTGCTCACATAACTATACTTCAATTATTTTCAGACAACACCAGCACATATTTCACAACATACAATGCTTAATATAAACATAAACATATAATACACAGCTCAGTATCAATTACATTTATACACCACTCTCCAGAGTTTGTAAAACATATAGGACTAATAAAAAAAATCTCAAGTTCTCAACTGTGTCTCCAAAAACATTGTAGATTCACAATATAACAGACAATAATTTATACAGCTGTGCATCAATTCTTAAATGGTTGCTATCACTAAACTTGGAGAGATTTAACTATTCAAGTTAAATGAGACCTACATACACTCACTGCAAAAAATAGATTCTTACTAAAGTACATATGTACACACCTTCCTGGTTAAAATGTGCCACTATAACTTGTTTATACAAAATAATAAATACAATTTCACTGGAAACTATAACATACCTCGGTTTACCTCAAATCTACCACAAATACAGTTCTCTAAGATTTCTGTCTTTAGACTAAAAACTACTTTTATTTAACTCTAACACTGCTACAACCTGGAAGTTGTTGATATACCAAGGCCCAGCACTTCCTTATAACAGTTTGTTAGGTCTGGGTTGTGGACATGTTATTCTGGACATTTTAGAAACATCTACAAGCAGAGGACTTTCTTCTGCAAGAAACTCACTTGCTTTCCCCAAGACAAGAGGAACAATCCTTATTCATCTCTTATTCTACTAAAAATATGTTAAAATGGGCAAATAAAAGGAAGATTCATAATGTTGCAGTGTTTGAAATAAGAAAGGGAAAAGAAAGCCCAGAGAGAGGCCTCTTTTAATCACCCTCCACACAAACCTCGTCCCTGAGTAGATTCAATTAACTGATAACAGAAGCATCAAATTAATTTTTCAAGGATGTTAGATTTTGATGAAGAAAATCTCCCTGATTTTAATCGGGCTGGCGTTTAAAAGGCATAAATGAATATCCTTTTTAAATCATTGAGGGCACCAAAGGACACAGGCTCCTCGCTTAAAGTGCGCATTGCAATGTTTAATAAGGGGTGGGTGACGGAATAATGTTGCGAATATGTATGTATGAAAAAATTAAAATAGGCCCCATGCCCTCCTGATTATAAAACCATGGTCAGGAAAGTTCTCTCAATTCCTTTTTCAAAAGCAGATGAACAGAAAGCATTCACAAGGCAAAAAATGGAAATGGACAGAAACGTTGATTCCAATCTCTACATAAAGGGATTAATTCAGCGATTCGTTCACACAAGTATTTCGCTCTCATAGTATAACCACCAGAAATATGTGCCCTATTACAAGTAACAAGTTGTTGAGTGAGCAGGAACAAGTTTATATATGATTGTCCCTCTTTGTTTGCCACACAACTTAGTGTGGCCTTATAATTAAAATACAACAGCAGGTATGTTACTGTTTGTAACTGTACATTACTAAAGGGTTTGTTTGTTGTTGTTTTTCATAGACTCTTTCATGACTGAAAAAACTGTTGATTTAGACAATGGCCAAAACTTCCAATTATCTTGCTTCTAGTATCAACTGTCATTTTATTTTTGTAACAATGAACAGTAAAGACATCTAGACAAAGAACAACTGAGCAAGTAGACCAAAATAGTTTTTTATAAAGCTTGCTTAAATATGTGGATTGCATTACATAATTTAAAGCAATCCATTGCAAGTTCTATAATGTATTTCTCATAGACAATAACTCCCTGCAACACATACGTCTAGATCAGGGCTTGACAAATTTAATTTACTTTTAGGAGCCAGAAAAAAAATCTAGGAGCCAGACAACAGCACATTCACAAAACCACACAAAGAGACAGTCAGCCAGTCACATTCATACAGAGAAAGTCAGTCAAATTCATACAAAGACAGTCAGTCACATTCATACAAAGACAGTCATATTCATACAAAGAGAGTCAGTCAGTCACATTTATACAAAGACAGTCACATTCATACAAAGACAGTCAGTCACAATCATACAAAGACATTCAGTCAGTCACATTCATACAAAGACAGTCAGTCAGATCCACACACATCCAGAGACAGTCAGTCAGATCCACACACATCCAGAGACACTTAGCCAGACCCCCACACATCCACACTTAGCCAGACCCACACACATCCACACTTAGCCAGGCACACACACACATCCACACTTAGCCAGGCACACACACACATCCACACTTAGCCAGGCACACACGCTTATTGCACGGGAGGGGGATTTCTACTGCAGCTTGGTCCATGGCACAGACCATCTGCACGCTACTACTGATCGGTGGGATGTCACGTGACACCCGCCGATACGACACTACAGCGCGAGGGAGCGGAGCAGGAAGCGCACACTCTGCTTACCCTCGCGCTGCGAAAGAATAATACCGGTACTTTTTTTTTAATCTAACCTCAGGATGGTGGAGCGCCATGTGCTGCTGACCCTACCCGGGCGCAGGTACAATTTCCTAGTCGCCATGGCGACCTGGCACCCGGGCTTTGTCGAGCCCTGGTCTAGATGTCATTATAACCATTATAATCCATGGTAGTGGGGAACTTGCTCCTAGCACATTACTATAGAGAGTGGTCTCAGCATTAAACTCATGTGACAAATGGAATAAGAAGTATGTCATACAGGCCATAGTGCTAAACACATTTAATTCCATTGGATACATCGAAAGTGAATCAAAAGCTTAATTTCATCCATTTCTCCACATAAAAAACTGACTGTCCCTTTAACAAAGGTCTTTCAATTTAACTGATATTCAATAAAAATACTTCCAAACCATTCACTGACAGACACAGGATCCAAGATAGAATTTTTATAACCTTTTATGTTGTACCATTATTTAGTTACTTGCAGAACAAGGATCACAAAAATAGGCAAATAATATACTTGTGTTTCACATAGAGAAATATTATTTGCTTCACATATAAATGAGAGTTTACTACTCGTTCTTGAAAAAATGATTGTCCCTGGACATGCTGTGACTTCATGTAAAAATGACATGGGTGTGGTATGAATGTTTGTCAGAAGTAAGAATGCAGAACTACATGTTTTTTTTTTCTAAAGTTATGGATTTGTAAATGTGGAATAAAGCGAATTGGGGTCATCTTTTTGGTAACGTAATTTTTTAATTTAAATACCCTGGAAACACACTCTTAAAATTATTTTGACTTTGGACAATTAGTTTAATGTTTACATGTTATTTCTTTCTCTGGCTTCCAAATATTTGAAAATCAAAACTTGAATTAATATAGCCGTAGCATACCTATTCTGTACACAATATACATCACCTCTTATACTGAGTAAACATTGTTCTTTTCTTGTGCTTGCGGTCAGTAAAGATATCTGTTTTAAAAAAATAACATTTCTATGTGACTAGACTTTGTGGATTGCTCAAACTTGTTGAATAAAACTAATACACGGCCACATCTTTCTTGTGAGATACCAGCTGGACAAATGTTTTAAACAAAGGAAGGTCTTTGGCATATTCAAAATATCATCTTCACATAATTACATGGCAATGGATTTAAATGTAAGATTGACAAACATTTATAGTATGGCTGAATATCTTTTCATACCCAATCTAAGGCAGGGCTTTACCAATATTTAGAGACTTAAACTAGGCTGGCTCCTGAATTAGTTGGTTTGGCTCCCGTTGTTAGGAGCCAGGAAAAAGGTATGCCCAAGGAGTTCTATGTAAAAACAAACCAAAAGACTGGGAGGCAGCTGTATGGATTTTAGGAGCCATGGCTCCTGGGATTTGTCAAGCCCTTATGTGTGGATTTTAAACTTGTTTTGTAAAAGACTTGTAATACTGTCCTATGGGGCAGCCAAATGAATAAGCATTATCTGGGGTAATATTTTTTTTTCCATAACTACTTAAGTCTAAACTAAACTCTGGGGTGAATTTATTCAGCTCAGAGCAGATTTCAAGAACTTTGCTTTATTTCTCATCAGAAATTGTTGTATCAAGAGCTGAAAAAAGAGTGTACACAGCTAAGAAAGAGAATGTGAGGAGAGATAACCAGGTTAAACACAGAAATTCTTGGAATGAATGTCCCAACAGAGAAAACAAACAGAGCACAGAACACACAATCTACGTCCTGTCTCTTACCCCTCCTTCCATTTGGCCTGTGTGCTTGATGTCTAGAACAAAAACCCTGGGAATTGATGCTCAATGAACCGGCGGTTTGGGAATGAAAAGGTACCATTAAATTTTTCTAGCTTTAGCCATGGATCATCTTATGTATACTTTTCCTTGGATACAAACAGTAAATGATAGAAATCAGGAGTTTTTTTAGAATTAGAAGCATAGACTAAAATATTATTCAAACAAACAAATAATATTTAAACATTACTGCAATCGGTTCATCACCAATTTGTTTACATTTCCTAGAATTCCCATGACGTTAAGTTATTTTCTGGGACATATGTGAAAAAAGAAATAGAAACAGTTCCTAAAAGTGTAGGATACACCAAGTTTGCAATCGAAAGTTTTCATACTGAATACATCTTCCGCTTCTCATGTTTGTATCCCTCCTAGCATTCACAGAGACAGTATAATCTCTAAATGGGTATTACAATTTTTACAGCATTCGATTGAGCATTAAAAGATCTGTCCACTATCTAAAAACAAAGGACTTGCTTTCTGCCCGAGGATCACTGAGCAAAGAAGGAATGCGCAAAGTATTTATTTTCAGTGAATGGTTGAAACGGTTTGGGAGCCTCCTCTCACATACTGCACCTCCAACACTATCAGGAAGATTGCACACTTATGCCTTGCAATAAACATTGGACAATATGACAATAGTATTTACCACATACACACAATTTACCCTTGGAAGGTTCTTCCACAATTCTGTAACTGTAAGTTTTCTATAGGATCCGCTAATAATTGTGGCTAGGCAAATGTTGGTACTCAAGTTAATTTAATTACCCATTTGCGACTAGATGGTGAGGAGAATGTTTTATCTCTTGCCACCGAGGGATATAAAACTCCTTCATATATATGTTTGGATTGAAACTTGTCTCCCTTGAGTTGATCAAGTCTTTCCCAAGTCTAGTTACAGAGGAGAGTTGTCAATGCATATTTATACAGTGCTTCACAGGGTAACAAGTTAGTGCCTCAATGCAGTTTATTTGATGGTTAAGATGAAAATTTGGGGGTTTCTACCTGAGAATAATCACATCTTAAATTCACCCAGGGTTTAATGAGTGAACACTCAGAAAACATGAGAGTCATTGTTCACATCAGCTAGATTTCTAGTGGAATGCTAATCATGCTATAACACAGCTGTCCGTCATAATAGACTGCCGTGTCGGGCAGCATGGAGGATGTCTGCACGTATCGTGCAGACATCCCCCGGCTGCCCCCACTAGCCACCAGGGAACGAAACCAGGTAAGGGGGCAGGGGGGGGGGGGGGACAGAGGACACAGACAGACAAGGGGAGGGGGGGGGATAGAGAGAGACAAAGGGAGGGGGAGGACACTGACAGACAAAGGGGGGAGACACAGACAGACAAGGGGAGGGAGGGGGGGATAGATACAAGAGAGAGAAGTTTTGGGGGGAGAGAGAGACAACGCTGGGGGGGGGGAGAGACAGCTGGGGGAGCGGGAGAGAGGCCGCATTGGCACATAAAAGCAAATAAAAACAAGAAATGCATTTGTATAATATACATTTTTTATTAAATATTAAAAATCAATTTACATATATACAAGTTAAACTTTTTTCCTATAGGGTAGTCTTATAATCAGGCTTTTAGAGGTGTTTGGATATATGTGTATATGTAAACTAGGTGTGTGTGAGGTGTTTGGATATATGTGTATATGTAAAGTAGGTGTGTGTGAGGTGTTTGGATATATGTGAAGTAGGCGTGTGTGTTTATGAATTGCGTTTATGTTTGCGTGATTGTCTGGCTCCTAAAAAATAATTCTGGCTCCTAAAATAAAATAAAATTTGTCAAGCCCTGGCTTAACATCATGTCGTTCAACATTTAAAATCTAATTATTGCAGTCTAAAAGGCATGCATATGGAGGACGGTGTGGCTGCTATTGTTTTTTCTTTTTTGGAGGTGTCTCTCCCGAGCTGTAGCTTTGTTCTTTAATATGGAGGGAGGTCTCTTGAGATGACAACTGTGACAGATACCTCCGCTGATTAGTTTGTTCTACTTTCTCCAGCTCAGGGACAACATAAGGAACTAAGCATAGTACATGACTCTGCATGTGATCTAATTACAAATTGCAATGTCACCAAGTTTTAATATCTAATGGTAAGTTAACTGACAACATTCAGTCTCACAGCAAACATGCCTGTATGTAAGCTACTGTTCAAAAGTTGGGGGTCACCTAGGAATTTTTTTGTTTTCCATGAAAAGTTCCATAATGAATGGGAAATAAAGTCAAGACTTTTAAAATGATGAACTTGAATTAACTAACACAACTTGGCATTGGAACACAGGAGTGACAGTTGGTGATAATGGGGAACTGTACACTTATGTAGCTATTCTATTAAAAATCAGCTACAGTAGTCATTTATAACATTAGCACTAGCACTGTATTGGGATCTAGACTGTTTTTTTGGATCCAATTGATGTTTTTCAATAGAAAAAAATGCTTTTATTTCAAAAACAAGGACATTCCTAACTGACCCAATACTTTTGAATGGTAGTGTAGATCAAAACACTTATTTGGGGCTTACTTGGGGCTTTATTCGTATTTCATACGTTTGAAATTCACTTTTCAATGCTATGCTTTTAGAGGAAAAAAGGTACACTGCTAAAGATTCTCAAAAGTAAAAAGTATGCCAAGTTGTCATTGCAGATACAATAAGGTATTTAGGCACTCTCCTGTTGACTGTTGAGTATCTGCCGCCAGCCTATTTAATCACTAAAATATTTCAGACAGGAAGAATCTGATTTAAAACAATGATTTTTATGGCACTTTAGGCCCTGATTTTCACAGTTCGCTTGTCAGTTTAACTTAGTGAGCAGACCCTATAGTTGTGGGAATAGCAGCCTCTTTCTTTGCAATTAGCTTGCTGATAGGTAATCAATCTCCCATAACGCATTAAAAAGGTTAACAAAATACAGTGCTTTAGGTAAGAATATGTAATTTCTCCTTTTTCTTTTTACATCTGGCGACAGAGGTCTTGTTTTTTTTTTTTTTGAGATAATAAATACATTTATTTGAAATAATGGTGATATAGTAAATAGTAGTGATATATTAAATAATAATGATACTGTAAATAATAGGGGTGTTGTAAATAATAGTGCTATATTCAATAATTGTGCTATATTAAAAAAACAGTGCTATATTAAATAATAGTATAATTAAAGAATAGTGATATATTCTTTTTCTCTATCTTTTTTTTATTTTAATAAACGGTTCACATTTACAAAAAGTCAAAACCATAAAACAAACAATTTCATAATATTCGGCTATAAGACTTAAACACAAAAAAAATTTTGTTAGCTAATTATAGCCGAAAAGAAACGAACATATAAAACATGGTGTCGGCATATCGGTGAGGGAGAGTGGGAGCTCCTAAGTCCTAACTTATATTTCGTTATATATCTACACTCATCGGGGTATCTCGTTGAGGAGGTTCTCTGTTTGCTCTCGCTATAGGGAATTTCTTATTGAGAAAGCTCCATTTCCCATAGGGCAATTGCCTTTTCAGGAAATTTTGCCCTTTTGCCAAAGGTTAAACCTTTCTCCATCTGGAGTTGATATTCTATCTGCCTTCTGTATGTTTCCCAATCTGGGACACAAGTCGATTTCCAGTTTCGTGCTATAAGGATCTTTGCTGCAGATAGAATATGCTCCAGTAGGAACTTCTTATCGGGCCAGTGGAGGTGGAGTAGGTAAGCTTCATATTTTCGGTTAACTTGGATTCCCCGAGATAAGATTTGGTCCGATATCATCACCCAGAATTTCCCCAATCTTGGGCAGGACTACCATATGTGCTTGAAGGAGCCTATCTCGCTTTGGCATCTCCAGCACAGATTTGGAGTGCCTACGTACATCTTGCCCAATCTCTCGGGGGTCAAGTACCATCGGAACATCACTTTGTAGTGGAGTTCGAGGAGATTCAGACAATGGATAGACTCCCTCAGATCAATCATTGTTTTTACCCAGTCGGAGAAGTTTATCTCTGTTTCTATCTCGATCTCCCATTTCACCAAGGCTTTGGGTTTCTCTTGTGGGGGATCGAGAAAGATGTTACTCCTTACTAATTTTTTGATGGTTGTTTCTCCTTTTAAAACCTCTAGTAGACATTCTTTTTGTGCCTTATGTCTTTCTTGTTCTTTTAAAATAAATCCTCTTATTCTTAAATAGTTAAATATTTCGCTCGTTGGGAGAGCAAATTCTTCTACCAGAGTGGAGAATGGCTTAATGTTTCCTCCTTCCTTTAATTGGAAGAGCTTTGTTAAACCAGCTTCTACCCAGGGGGAAGTGCTTAGGTTAGGTATGTTCTTGTCTAATAGTCTGAGGGAGGAGTTTGGAAAAAGTATGCAATCGATATTTAGTTGTTTCTTAAATTTCCTCCAGAAGGTTAAGAGACCAGTCACTATTTGATTTTCTTTATTTATTTGAGCCAAGGAGATTTCTGCATTTTTTTGCAGGGATAATAGATAGCTCAGATCTGGGCTTTTTTTTTTTTTTTTTTACACTCAGATCGTTCAGCACCTTATTTTGTATAATACTTCATTGTTTTGTGCTATCAAATCATCCTTGTGCTTTTCATATACTTTCTTGTTATTAAATATTTTATTTAAATATAAACATCATCAACACCAGATCTGGGGTTTTCAATAGGTTAGCCTCATATTTATACCACTCCTCATCTTTCTCTTCTTCTACCAACCATTTAAGAGTATGCCATAGTGACGTTGCATCATGGTATGACTGAATTTGGGGTAGACCTATACCGCCCTGTCTTACGCTTCTTTTTAGTATTTTCTGGGCGATCCGAGGTCTTTTACCTCCCCATAGGTGAGCTACTAATAAAGTTTGTATCTCCTTTATGAGAGCTCGCGGAAAGGGGATTGGGATCTGTCTGAACATATATATGCATTTCGGGAGGATATATGCTCTTATGCTATTTAATCTCCCCCACCAGGATATTTCCAGGTTGCTCCAGACCTTCAGTGAATCTCTGGTCTGATTATAGAGATAACTAAAGTTAGTTTCTAGCATATCTTGCAGGTTTTTTGTGATCTTAATTCCCAGGTAGGTTATGTCTTTCTGGATCCAATTAAAATTATATTTACGCGTCCATGCATCCCTTAATGTCTAACAGCGTGTGTAAAAGGTTCCAATGAGAGAATGTATAGTAATGGGGATAGGGGACACCCCTGTCTAGTTCCGTTACTCATCTGAAACCAGGGAGAGGATATTCCTGCTCCCACAATCCTAGCCGAGGGGGATAGGTAGAGGGCTCCTATCATCTGGAGCACCCTCCCTTTAAAGCCGAACCTCTCCAGGGTCGCCTGCATCAATCCCCAGCTGACCCTGTCAAAGGCTTTCTCAGCATCTAAGAACAAGGCCAGCATGGGGGTCGATTGCCCGCAGGCGCCTTCCATAAAATGGATCATACGGCGGATATTATTTGTTGATGATCTGTCTGCAACAAAGCCTACCTGGTAACATAGTAATTTAGGTTGAAAAAAGACACAAGTCCATCAAGTTCAACCCTTCTACCTATCATTACAGCTTTTGATCCAAAAGAAGGCAAAAAACCCCTAAGGAAGCTATTTCGAATTTTGCCTCCTGGGGGAAAAAATTCCTTCTTGACTCCAAGAGGCAATCAGATTTCTCCTTGGATCAATAAGCTCTTTTATTAATGCTTATTCTATTATTAATAGCCCTGTATGTTCTGCTTTGCTAAAAAAACATCCAAACCATTTTTAAATACATCTATTGTGGTTGCTAGCACTACCTCTCTTGGCAGTGAGTTCCATAACTTTATTGTCCTAACCGTAAAGAATCCCTTCCTTTGCTGTCTATGAAATCTTTGCTCTTCCAGTCTGAGGGGGTGACCTCTTGTTCTTTGTACCTTTCTGTTAATGAACAGGTCACTGGAGAGCTCTTTATATTGGCCCTGCAAATATTTATATAATGTTATCATATCCCCTCTGAGACGCCTTTTTTAACGTATATAAATTCAATTTTTTAAGTCTCTCTTCATAACTAAGATCCTCCAAACCCCTTATTAATTTTGTAGCTCTCCTTTGCACTTTTTCTAGTTCCTTAATATCCTTTTTAAGGAATGGTGCCCAGAACTGTACTGCATATTCAAGGTGAGGTCTTACCATTGATTTGTAAAGAGGCAAGATGATATCCTCCTCCCGTGAATCTATACCTCGTTTTATACATGCCAATATCTTATTGGCCCTTGCAGCTGCTGACTGGCATTGGACACTGTTGCCAAGTTTGTTGTCTATAATTATTCCTAAATCCTTTTCATTAGTAGTCTTTATTTACTAAGAGAGGAATTACGGGTTTCAATCTGGCTGCTTTGACGGCTGCATAGATTTTTATATCAGCATTCAATAGGGAGATTGGGGCGGTAATTTCCTATTTGAGAAGGGTCTCTTTCATTTTTTAGGATAGGGATGATGTTTGTCTTAGTCATTTCTGATGGGAAGTTCTCGTCAAGACCTATTTTGTTTAATAGTTGAACCAATCTTGGACCAAGTTCTTTTTTAAAGGTTTTATAGAAGATATTTGTAAACCCGTCTGGGCCTGGAGCAACTTTGTTTTTTAATTTATCCAAGACCTGGTTCACTTCATCAATTTCAATTGGGCTATTTAACTTTGCAAGCTGTTCCTCCGAAAGGGTTGGTAGCCGAGTGCCATCTAGGTAGTTCAAAATCTCTGCCTTAGATGTTTGGTTTTTTATGTTGTACAGCTCTTGATAATAGATACTGAATTGTTCTCCGATTTCTTGCGGCTTATAAAATGATTTCCCCTTAGTATTAATCCTATATATTCTTTGAGCGGCTTCTCTTTTCCTTAATCTTGACGTTAAAATGCGATCTGCCTTATTATTCCTGTAGTACCATGATTGGTTGGCTTTTTTCAAATTTGCCTTTATTTTCTCCATGTGCCACCTATTTATTTGGTTTTTGATTTTTTGGATCTCTTTTAACCTTTCCGAGGTCGGATTGATTTTATTGGTTCTGACCAACTGTTCTAGCGTTAGTACTAATGTCGGGAGGGAGCCATAATGCATCTCTTTTTCCCTTGAAGACATCATTATTAAGTGGCCTCTGACCACGCTTTGTATGCACACCACAGAGTTGTTTGAGTAATATTATCAGTTGTTGAACAAAGAAATGTTCTGTGGTTTCTTTTATATGTTTTGTGATGTTTTCTTTATCTAAAAGCTTGTTATTAAGTCTCCAATCTATCCTTGGTTTTAATGTATTATTTTCATTTAGCTCCATTACTACCGCTTCATGATCTGACCATGGCGTACTTCTGATACTGATTTTATGCACCGCTAAGACTGCGGCTGTGTCGCCCAGGAAGGTATCAAGTCGCGAATATGAAGCATGCACTCCTGAGCAAAATGTGAAATCTCTCTCATCTGGACAGAAGGCTCTCCATAAGTCATAGATATGGAATTCTTTTACTAATTGTTGGAAGAGTTTTGATTATTTAGTCTGTTGACTGCTTGGAGGAGTATTATTTCGGAGACTTCGGTCCAGATTTGAGTCCAAGACCATATTAAAGTCGCCGGCCACCAACATGAGGCCGTTTAAGTAAGCTTACCTTTTCTAATAATTTCGTCAAGAAGGCCTGAGGGATAATATTTGGGGCATACACATTTACAATTGTGATCAAGAGTCCATTCACTCGACATATTAATATAGAGTATCTTGCTTCGGGATCCTTAACCACTGAGATCTCTTTGTAATGAATTTGGTCAGAAACCAGAATAGCAACTCCTCTTTTCTTTTGTTTTTCTAAGGAGGCACAGGCCGCTAATCTATATACCTTTATTTGACATTTTTTTTCCATCGCTCTCGTCCAGTGGGTTTCCTGGATTAGGGCAATATCAATTTTTTCAGCCTTTAGCGTTTTCTCCAGCATCGATCTTTTAAACGCTGTATTTAACCCCTGAGTGTTCAGAGTTATCATTTTAACCATTTAATTGCAAGTGGACTATTTCAGTCCCCACAACCTCCTCCACTGAGCCGACAACCGGAGGGACCCTTCCCATGGCCTAGGGCTCGCACCCTCCCCATTTACTCATTAAAAAAAAAGAAACAGACCTTTAAGGTCCGCTAAGCCGAGAGATAGTCGAGGTACATTATTCATATCATTTCCCGATTTCCCCTGGTTCCTCTTCGTTTAACTCTTCCTCCCCTCGCCCCCCCACCCCTGACCCCCCCCCCCCCTCCCACCAGGAGCCGCGGAAGATCCCATTATTTAGAGGTCTTGTTTTAATAACTGTTCTTGAGTTTGTATAAAGGAGAAAGTGCTTTAGTTTGTTTCACTGTTTTAGGTACGTTACCAAGAATGTACTGAGGTGGCAAAAAAGCTCAGGTATGTTTTCTCAAAATCATATCATCCCTCTATTGACTATTAATAAAAATGAAATGACAGGTGAACTGCAAAAGTCAGGTATTAAAGTGTGAGGACAATAAAACAAATGTTGTATCTAAAATATATGAGAATTATTAAGATAAATAAATATAATTCTGCCCAGCCGTGGGGCATAAAACAATTGTAAAGGAGCACTCCAAGATCTTCAATTCATTCAACACTGAACCTTATATTGCATGACACAAACACAAAAATCTACTTTTCAGTCACACACCGAGAATTTTATCAAGTTCTTCAAGAGCCGGGTTACCACTGGGGCAATTAACCCCTGAAGTCCAAAATTCACATATATATATATGAATGTCATGGTTCATGTACTTTTCTACACCACTGTTATAACATGTATATACTATAGGACATAACTGTTATAGCAGTGGTGTAGATATGTACTGTATAAATGCCCATGACACACAATGCAGCACTGATGTCTAATTTTAGTTCACAAATTCAGAAATTATTTTATTCATTTGTGTTTTTAGTTCACATATATTTCTTAATTTTGTAACGTACACCTATGGCTGGAGCCACCACAAGTTTGCCTGATCACTGAACTTGGGAGGTCCAATGGGCTGGAAACAGAGATGAAAGGATATGCTGACCCACGTGCAGTTGAGACAGTCCAGGGTTGCCACCGATTTGAACAGTACTCAGTAAATCATTTGGCTGCTTGATCATTGTGGAAACTGCAGCCAACATTAGCTGATATTCCACTGTGCTTCATTTCCGGGGCCCACAGAGAAAAAGGGAGCCGGCAACCTTCCTGTTCTGCACACTGTCTACTTTCTGTAGTATGATGTCACAAACTAGTACACGCTCTCACTAAGCAATGTGCAGGAGAGGAGCTCCACGAAATGCCAGGGATGAGTGCCCTTTTGCTTTCTCTCCCACACAGTACCAGGTAGGCAAATGAAAGGGGAGCTTAGCTACTACATTAGTGTTAGGGTGGCATAGACTGTTTTTCCTATGATGCCCAGCCAGTGTTTGGCTGACTAAGCATCATGGTAAAAGATAAGGCTTCAGAGTCTTTAATGTTTGCTGAACATCATGGGAATCGTAAGCCTAGGTTATCCAACATGCAGCCCGCAGGCCAAATGCAGCCCATTTGACGGCAATGTGCAGCTCACCAGACTTAACTTCTCATATTCTTATTAGCAATATAAATGCATGGTTTGGTTTGGATACAATTGATCCAAACAGTTTTTGGATTGCTTTCGCAAAACTGCCAACCAACCAAACATTTTTCTATGGCTAACAAACTATTCTACACCACTCTAAGAGTATGACGTCCAATACACATATGAACTTCAGATAAAACCTGGATGCCCTTGTACTAAGCCAGTGATGGCGAACCTATGGCACGGGTGCCACTTCAGGCACTCAGGAGTCTCAGGTGGCACTTGGCATCTAAATGTATAGTCACCATCATCATATATGGAGAGATATGAAGCATATTTACACGATGAGAGGGAGCAACTGAAGGAAAGGAAACAAAAACAGGGAAAAGGAGAAACTAAAAGGAAGAGCGTCTGCAATAAAAATGGGAGACGGATCATAATATAGGGAGAAATGGCAGGTGGAGCTCGATAACTTGGCTTATTGCATAAAAATTGGCACTTGGACTCAAAAGTCTTTGCCATCACTGACTTGTTTCTTGTTCCACCATTGACGGGAACTATAGTCCACATAAATTGTGGTGCCAAATAACTGTTATAATCTGTTCCTTACCCCAAATTATGTGATGAATAACCTTGGCTCACTAACAATTGTGGACATCGGTTCCCATGGTGCCCAGCTGACTATATTTGCTGGCAAAGAAAGCATCATATCAAATGTATTTTAAAGCTGACCTTTTGCATGTCCAACTGCTGTGAACTACTCTTCACATGGCTGACTGGGCTTTATAGGAAATGTAATGCTCTTGAACTGCTGTGGATTACACTTCCCATGATGCTTATGATGTCTCATGGCTGACTAACCATCAGAGTTAACCTTTGACACTTCCACTTCTATGAACTGCAAAAAGCAGGCATAAATCGATGAACTGAAAAAACTTTTGCCTATCTATCCAGCTCAACTATTAAAGTCTGATTTTTTTGCGGGTCACTTGCAATTCAGACTTTTAGTGAATAGGCCCCCGAGTGATGGAGACAGCTGAAAAGAGACAGAGGGACATATTCAATACAATGTAAAGCAAGATGAGATGATAATATTTTATTCATTAAAAGATGAGCTGTAGGTGAGTTGAGAGGAACATTTCATCTCACAAACGTAACTACGCAAAACTGATAAGTTTCTCCTGCATAATGAATTTTAAATAGCGAGAAATCTTCTAGCAGGGGAGCTGTTGAGGCCAGGATGACTGTGGGAGCAGAGGTTGCTACCTTTATCGTAATGTTGAATGTCGAATATATTGAGGCAATGAATAGCATTGCACAGAGCAGCAACATGTATGATGGACACCTATGACAGATTTAATTCAATGTCCCAGATCACATACCTATTAATATCAGTTACCTTCAAAAATTTCACAATACTATGCGTTTATATTTCAATGTGTGCAATAGTTTTTCTCTCATGCCTTTTTGCGACATTTTTATTTACTGTCCTGAACACACCTCCTTTATTCTCACTGCATTTTAAAGAAAGCAGCAGCACCATCTCTTCACAGAACACAATCTGTCACAATTATTGTCTCGCTGTCTGTTTTGAGAACTTGGGAACTGACACTAAAGAAGTAAATAGCCACATCAAAGTAGAGTGGTCATTCATCCCTCGGCCCACCTGCAAATAGTATCACTCATCTTCAGATTTGGCCACTGCTCCCTAGTTTGAGCTTTGGGATTATTTCAATCTTTCACAGAATTTCCTCTGACCAGAGGTGCTGTCACAATTAAAAGTTGCCTTTCACTGGGTTATGGCTCCTCTTAGTGTCCAAAGGTGATGCAGACTGCCACAGAGTGGTCTAATTATGTTAACTACCAGTAGGTCCTTGTAGCTAGATTCTTGTTAATGGCTTATGATTAAATGCAATACACACACAAAAATAACATAAATCTAAAAATGTGAAAAGTACCTACATTTTGTGCCGTTCTTGATAGGGTAACCTTATCAGGCAAATATCCTGATTGATTCCTAAGTCCAGGTCTGTTTTTGTCTGAAAATGTATCTTTAATCTTTCTGAAGATTTAAGGCATAAGATACCCTAGCTAATAGCTTTTAGAGCTACATAAACCTCTCCCAGAAGATTTCTTGCATTGAGTAACATGTGAGTAACATGATATCTTAAAGTTGATTGTTTGTATATATAAATGTATGACATTATGTAAACACTTAACAAAATATTAATATTTCGGTATATACAACATGGTTATGCATACCACTAGCAAAGCTATACAATTTTTCACATTTGTCATTATTGCGGATTAAATTGTACTTTGACTTTATTCAAACATAAACCAGTACAATATAGGATCATATTTTTTTTTCACTGGTCATGGTTCCCGGTTTTGTACTACTTAAACTAGGTTGTGCATATTTGTGCTTTGGGCTGCTGTTGCATGTTTGGCAATATGCCGTGATGTTCCGCTCCACACATGAAATCATTTTGCAGTTTTTGTGACTGAGGTGGTGATTAAACAACCTATTTGCAAAACTGATAGATTTTGCTTTAAAAACGTTCAACTTTATATTTAAGATACTTATAATATTATATGTCAGAATTTTAATAGCCGTCACATTTATATTGTTAATTGGAATAAACATTATATTACTCACCTTTACAGCTGCTATTGTAATTGTCATTTAGTTGTGATTTCATATTACTAGATACTGAAGACCATACCTAATTCCACATCACGAATGTGTGTTTCTTTATAAAACCTAAGAACCAGTAATACGTAAAAGAGCTACTAAAGGCTCCATCCTTTTAGCATACAAACCAGGTAATATTACTTTAATTATTCTGAAGGTTAAATACACACAAGGTAAAATCGTTGTGACTATTCCTCACAGCTATGTAATGAAACCAAATAATAATTCACTTTCCAGCGGTTCGGCCTCTCTGCGTACCGCAAGGAGTCTGCTGATCCCATTACTTACTTTAAATATACATTTATTAATCAGACAATCTGATCCCCGGCTCAGACCTGACAGTTCATATAATGCTTGAAATCAGACAGTACATGAAATAGAAAGTGATACAGATTATCAGAAGTATTTCAAGTATCTCATCTGAACTGCCTTCTGTATTTATAACATAAAACACAAGCAACATTACAGCATTCTATGGCACAAACAAAACAGGGTCTTACAGTCATGAGTGACAGAGAAAAGATGCAAGAAATAACGAAGACACCAGGCAATGAGGCATGTAAATTTAACAGAGATTAACTACCTAATGTATAAAGTAACAAAGAGACAAACTACATATAAACAAAACAAGCACAATGTTCATATACATACACATTGTCTATTGTACATATTTTAAGACAGAACATACAAAACATAAATTCTTATTTTGCCTAGGTACAACTGAGGTGCATTGATACATTATATATGTGGAAGACACAACAGTTTATAGACACAATACAAATATATAGCCAAGGCAGAAAACATACAAACAAGGCAAACCAAATTCATAAAGCGACAGACACATATTTAGTCAGTATGTAGAGTCTGACATATGGCACAGAATATTAAAAGCAAAGCTAGCAAAGGGGACTACTTGTAGAAGTTGTGGTAAGAAGGTGATGGTATATACTAATATACAGACACAATTTGGAGACAAAGATATATTACACAGAAAAATGAAGATACCCGAGTATAAAGAGACATTACAAGGATAAAAAAAGCAATGTGAATTTAGTTTACAGTCAACTCAGAAATGTACATCTACTGAGACAAGACATATGTGCAAAGGAGCTATACACAAACACAACACACAAAAACCAGACAGCGACATAAATTCAAAACATACACATAAAAGACAGATGCATTGAAAATAGGATATTAAAACATACACAGATATCAGATAGAAGCAATATGTGCAAAGAGACAGAGGGTGAGCAGGTATTTATAGTATAGGCAAAAAGAATGTCCAGAAAACAAAAAAAACATATAGAAAAGCATATATATAGAGCTATATAGTAAATGGTTTGACATGGTATATAGAAACAAATAGAAATTCAAAAAATACTCGTTTATAGACAAAATATGCAAAGATTCAGGTTCAAGTCACAGAAATAGGTATAATATATAAAGTATTTAATGAGTAGAAAGACACACAAACCTATAATGATAGACATACCAATATTTATTACATATTAAAATACACAAAGATACAATACATAATTATATTTGATGCATAATGATGCAGATGTTTTAGACATTATAAAATATGAACATTGACACATGCAAGCAGACACAGCAGAAAATGTCACAGTAGATGTCTCTTTCAACACAATTCTGTAACAATATTATAATACATTACCATTTATCATATGAACAAAATGTTACCAAAATGAACCTAACCTAAGACAATTGATGGATGTGCTTTTTGGCTCTTGGTAACCAACTCAATATATAAGAACATGTCGGAAGATAAACTTTTGCCCATCCAGTCTGGCCAAACAAATATGATTCCCCTTGATTTAATTGTCCCTAGCCTTATTGAATATCTAGGATAGCTCTATGCCTATCCTATGCATGTTTAAACTTCTTCACTGTATTAACCCCTACCACCTCTGCTGGAAGGCTATTTCAAGCATATACTACTCTGTCAATAACGTAATACTTCCTGATGTTAGTTTTAAACCTTTGCAACTCTAATTTAAGACTATGTCATTTTGCTGTGCTAATCTTTCTTCTTATAAATATAGTCTCCTCCTTTACAGAATTGATTCTCTTTATGTATTTAAACATTTTTTTTTTTATCATATCCCCTCTGCCTTGTCTTTCTTCCAAGCTATATATGTTAAGACCCTTTAACAATTCCTGATAGGTTTTATCTTGGAATTCATGAACCAGTTTAGCCCAGTTTAGTTTATCTCTGAACTCTCCTCAAAGAATCTATATATTTCTAGTGATACAGTCTCCAGTACTGCATGCATAGTTAAAGTGAGGACTCTCCAGAGCTCTGTACAGCAGCATGAACCCTTCCCTCTTTCTACTGCTGATAGATAAGTGTCCATATAATGCTAAAGCTGACTAAATAAGTGCCATACAATGATAACAAAGAAGTCCCTCCTTGTGGGAACTTGGTCTGAAGGAAGTATGACCAAAAATGAGACACAAGAATGTTATGGAATCAATAGAGCTGTATTTCTCATTGAACCCTGTTGAGGACCCAATGGTGTTCCATTCTGTCATGCTTTTCTTTGTATTGAGGATGCAGTGACAGCATGGAATGTCCTCTGTTAAAACAAGCAATGGAAGTGATCAATGATCTTTTCCACCACTCAAGAGGTGTTGCTGTAATGCCTTGAATTAAGCAACACCAACATTTACTGCCCAAATGTCTTAAGATCACTTGATGGAGCAATTGGGGATGCTGTACTGGAATGGCAGCATGCCAGTCCATTCTGGTGCTGCGCTGTTGTAGGCAAGAACTTCAGAAGTGATCGGTGATTACTTCCATTGCTCTTTGTTGTTGGTTGTTGTTGTTTGTTGCTATAGAGGCATTACATGAGGGTAAAAAAAGCTAATATCTAGGGTTAGGGTTAACAACTAGGGTTAGGGTTAGATTAGGGTTAGTGCTAGGGTTGGGGTGATGATTAGGGTTTGCAGTGGAAAAGGTCACTGTATGAGAAAAAGGTTCAGGTATTGCCCTATAACTTTAAAACAAAACAAAAAAACAGCATAAAATCATGTAACCATTGGGTATTTCTTAACTCAGGACAAATATTAGAATGTGTTAGCAGGTTTTTCTATTAGTGTTTGTAGATGTGTAAAATATTTCATGTAAAAGGTTTTTTTCTACTTACTGTAATTTTATTATTTTTTATAGTAAATTATATAATTACATTTTCCATCATATTCTATTATTTTTTATAATAAATTATTGCATATGATCGAAATAATGGTATGTAAAGAAAACACTTCTTATTAAAAAATTAGAAAAATATATAATTTGTGTTGGTACAGTAGATACAAAAGAGGAAAATGACAGCTAAACATAAACACTGCAAAAGTGTAAAAACACCTTGAAAATGTGTGCCGAAAACCAGCCAGTGCCATTTTTTTTGTACCTTTACCCTAGATACACAGTAGATACTGTGAGTCTACCTTCTTACCTCAACAAAGGTATTTAGACTTTTGTTTTTTGTGTCTTTATTAACTGCGTTCCTCTCCCCAAACCTAACATTGAAAGGTGTCATTTTGTCAAAAGTGTAAAAACAGCCTGTGTCCTGAACTGCACAACATTCCAAAACAGTTGGGTCCTTAAGGGGTTAATTAATAGGTAAATAAATACTATTAAATAATGAAAAAAGTGATAGTAACAAAAGGGAATCTAGTTCCTAAAACAGAAATTTAAAGAGAGTTAAAAATAAAATTGGTAGCTACGTTGATACTGAAATTAAGTTGTTCTAATGAATTCGCCTGTGTGTACTATGAAAATCATCATGAAAATATTACTTACCGATTAGGTATTTGAATTAGTTCAACAAGAATCAGTATTTCTAGATGAATATACACTTTACATGTTTAATGTGCTTTACTTGCTATATACAGAAGCTGAATGCCACCCTATGTATTATTTGCAATTCAATTATTTGAGCATGGACATTCATTTTTTTAGTTCATTGGAGGAATAGGCCATGGAGGAATAAGATATTTTTTGGCCATTCATAAAAACAGATTGTGTCATGTAGCATGACAAATAGAACACTAAAGTGTACAAATACATTTTAGATCACTGCTATACACACAGAGATCATTTCACACAATCATTCAGCAACACAGTCAAAAACTGCTGTACATCTTCTTTCATGAGACAGGCACTACATCATTAAAATGTACATGCGGGGGAGCCTAACCCTATAAAAACAATGATGTAATATGCTAAAACTTTTGGCAGGCAGGGGGCCATTGAAAAGCACTTGTGGGCCAGATTTAGCATGCAGCTTCCAGTTGGACAGCATTGCAGTTCCATACATAGTAACATTTTCATGCAGAAACACATAATATGATAACGGAATGATAAATACAGGGTAAATTGCTATGAGTAACAATGCCATTCAAGAACATGCACCATTAACATATATTACCCTGCAGGAACAAATTTTGTACCCCAGCAAATTAGCAAACATGGCATAACTAATTGTTTTTGATTTTGAACATGTTAAAACTATTAGATTTATGCTGAAGTGGCATTGTTGTACATTTATTTGTAATTTGTATACATATATTTATCGATATAGTTTCATAAGCACATTACTCTTTAGAGGTGGATAACATATTTATTGATATAGATTTATAAGCACATTACTCTTTAGAGGTAGGTAAGAATTATGCAGATTTATTATAAAAAATGGGTGTATTTAGAACTTAACGAAATTATATTACATTTATTAGAGACACTGTACATGAAGGGGTTGTTTAAACTATACGTTTATTATCGGCTATTTGTTTGTATTTCTAAAATGTAATACATTTAAAAATTCAGAACCCCAGTCATGCATAAAAAGAACATGGCAATGACATGCAAGAATATATCATCTATTACCACTCTTTAGAAAAAAAAATTTCTAGCCTCCTAACTAAAGCACACCAATTTAAAAAGTGGCAATAAAATTAGCAATGTACAATGTGAGCTGGAGTTTTAATGGGTTAGTGAATCTCCTTCACAGTAGCATCACACTGCATTATAGTAATACAGTGTTAAATGGGAAACACATTATTACACATAAGGAACGCACAGTGTAACACTAGCACTTTAAGGAAACACATCATCCTGCCCTAATGATCTACAGGAACATGCAGTGTCACATAACACATCATCACTATGCGCTGCAGCAGAAGGGTATTACACCAGCCCTGCAGGAGTTTACAGCGCGACACTAACCCTGTAAGGGTGCATAATGTGACCCTAACATTGATGAATTAGGCATTATTACACTGCCATGCAGACTTACTCAGTGTCACTCCAGCCCTGCTAGCACACACTGTCACATTAACCCTGTGGGAACACTGTGCACTTATAATATGTCACACTAAGCTTTCAAAAAGCTCAGTGTTACACAGTAACAGAGATATAAACATAAATGTTGGTGTACTAAGTCTGACACAGGTTCAAACACTATACAATCATGATGCACACTTAACAGGTGTGAACGTGCTTCCAAGTACAGTGTAATTGGCTACAAAGTTTACGCAAAAAGAAAACTGAGCCTTTAATAGTGGGTTCTCCTTAGTGTAATAAAACCAATTTCTCTGCCTTATTACACCACACATTACCAGATTTTCCCTCTGTTACACTGAGGTACAAACACATCATTCATATTCCCAAATACATACAAGCAGGCCACATTCCGGAGCCTTGCAGTAGTTTGTGCTGTGCCTTTGAGTTCTACAGCAGCTAACACTGTATCATGCAGGAAAATCCAAAGGCACATAGCCCCATAGAATCACACCATGCCTCAAAGCCATATAAGCAGACACAGTGCCATACTGACTATCTAGAGCGCACACATGGAAAAACATTACAAATGCAGCACAAACACAGTGTAACATGCCCATGCAGAACTGTACACAGTGGCACATGGTGCTCTAAGACATGCTACTGTGGTGGCCTCACGATACACTCTTGGATGTTAATGGCATATTTCCTGCCTCATTACACATCAAAGTTATAGGGTCTGAGAGCCACTGTGGGGTGGCTGTGCAGTATTGCAGCTCTCCCTCCCTGCAAGCCAACTGATCTCAGCTGTGTAAACATCCCATCCTAACCCCATAAAACTCCTCCCAGAGCCTAAAGGGACATGCAGACTGTCACTCTGGCCTTCACAGACTGGATCCTAAACTCTGATATCATTGTTTGCACTCTCTGGTTGGTATTATCATTGCTGGGTAACATTGGTCTCCCTCCAAGCTTTTAAATAAAAGCAGTTTCGTAATTCTGGGGCCAAACTGGCTAGGTAACATGGATATTTCACTAATGATGACCTCCAGTGTGCAAAGGTAGACAAACGGCATAATGTGATAAACCTGGTTACACCTGTTATCCCCCAGTATCTAATCTCTACATATGCAGCAGTAACTCACAAAGAAGAACAGTATTGACCAGGTTTAATCTTGGAGCAGGAAAACATTAGGAGAAGTCACAGTATAATAATAATAATAATAATTTCAACATGACATAGTGATGGTGCAAAAATAGGATCAGTTTTTGGAACGCAACAGAGACATGTTTTAAGTAATGTCATAAACTTAGACTCATAGGAAAATAACTTGTCTTTTTTATACTTAGATGTATGCACGTTTTATTTTGTCTAGAATTGAAGCACTGAAAAGTGGCAAGTTTGTTTATTTACACATGTTGGTCATTTGAAATCCTTGCAAATGGGGCATGGATTGCATGTTTCTGTCCTCTATCTCCTGAAAAAAGTTTTTATCCAGTATGACAGATTAATTGTAATAAACAGAGATCGACAGAAAACAAATGATTTGATATGTGACGTTTTCCACACAATACAATGCATTATAGTGTAATGGTGTGGAAATAAGAGCTGCAAATCCAGTCATATGGAAAGATTAATTCTATGATTTTTAAACAAAACATGTACTTTTATAACTTAGTCAAACAATTCTATGTAACACAAACGTTTGACCAAATTATTTAAGACCCGGTTTATTAGGAATTATGACTACATCACAGTTGATTTAAAGACCAGACAACATGAGAAGAAAAATCCCAGTTGTAATCTCCAGTTCATTCAAATAAAATAGTCACATGTCGGTGACCCCATAAAAAAAGCATGAAGAAGTATATTAAATGATCTAAGAGTTTGTTTTTTATAGAGAGGCTCTGTCTAGACAGGTTAAAAAAAAACATTTCCCTTTAACTAGTATTATGGCTGTACAGTAAAGGAGTCCTAGCATTTATAGCATCATACCGAGTGTCTCAATCACTTATAGAACTTAAGCTAACGGAGGATGATTTTTTGACTTAGAAAGGCTCCCTCAGTACCCTCTATTAGCAACCTCCTATTTTGTTTGTACAACAAAAGATTTTGGAGTGGTGGGAACACAGATGTTAACTTAGTATGCAATGTGAAAATATATGAACTGAAGGGGAGAATCCCTTACAGGCCCATGCCATATTACATTCGTTACATGTGTATGTCTGACAACAATATATATTCAAATTAGAAATATCTTTTACCACACTTTATTTATAAGTATTGTGAAGTGAGACTGGAGTGGGATTTCCCCATATGTCAATATGATCAACAAGAGTTTTCTGTCATAGGGCTCATTTTTCCCTTATGTGTACAAAAGTGATGCTCACATTAGGCCAAAATTCTCTTTAATTTGGAGGTTTCCTGGCTGCAAATTATAACACGTTTTCTCCTCAATCAACTGCAATTAACAGAATAAAGCCAACAAATGATATTCAAAGAACAAACCACAGTGAATAAATGATATGGCACATAAAAAAAACATAAAACAGACAAAACTGTTTTAACATTGCTGCTAAAAAAAAAACTATTGTGAACTTGAAAATGTAATTGTTTATATGTATAATAGAATAATATAGGCGGGAAGGGAGATGGACACTCTTTTTCCACATTAGTCAAAAATACATGATTTAGACACATCAATAGACACACTGAGGACAGGAAACAGGTAGAAGGCTATTCTCCTCACAGATGTGTAGCCAGTTAAACAGACTCAGTTGTTCACATTGTTTATATAAAGAGGTTTGGTAAAAATCTGGTTTTAGTTTTTAACCAATAAATAAAAATGTGTCATCTTATACCTGTTATCAAATGAATGATGTGAAAAATGTATATTAATCTAAAGTAATTCCAAAATTAGGCTCAATTATTAATCCATTCACAAAACAGTGCATTTTCCTTTAGCAACAGATTACAAGCGTTGCTATTATGTGAGCTTTGATACTTACAACATTCATTCCACGGGATTGTTGCACAAAACTTTCTAGAGAGAGAAAATTCTCCAGCATCTAAGTTAGTCTATTTGTCACAAGTAATTTTTTCAATTTTTGTATGAAAACTTTCATATAAACAATTACTATAAAATAACAGAGATAAAGAACACACGGTTTAAAATCACTTGACTGTAGTCATTTCCCCCCATATTTTTAAAGCTTAATTATTAATTTTAAATACAAAAGCACAAATAAACTTATCCATATAACAAAATAATACATATAATTAAGAATTATTTTAATTGCACTAAAAAGCAAGGAATTAGATGGGAGTTTTGATTCCATAAAGTTGCATTTATAAGGGTCTACTCAATAAAGAAAGAACTGCAGGGAACAGATGGGAATTTCAAAGTTAAGGCCAAAGAAGCTGAGTTGTAAAAATTCCCCCATTCACTTGCAATTTTTGGCCTAAAGTTTGAAATTCCCATCTCAATTCCATGCAACTGTCTCTTTATTGAGTAGATCCTCTACTCTGTCACTATTTCTTAGGTTGACTAAATGCAGTACTTAAAAAGGCAAATAATGGTTCAGACTAACACAATTTTGAATTTAAAAAAGTACTCATAACAATACTGGCCTAGAAAGTTACTTTGCAGGTTTCTAAACGGTTTATTGCACAAGAAATTGTTTGTGCAAAATCTTTTTATGTTTAAGAAATAACTTATTGCCTTGATAGTTCTGCACTTTCATACATTTATCTTAAATTTTTAAAGAACAGTTATGTTTAATATTAAACACTATAAATGTTCAGGTTTTTATACACTGGAATTTGTTGCAGAAAATGTAATCAAAATAACGAAGGAACAAAGACAGTTTTTATACACGTACAAGTGGATTTAAACAGATTTTGTAATATTTAAACCAGAGGATGAAAGGTGAGCAAGTCTCAAAAACTTAAAAGGTAACATTTTGTAATTCACAGTGAGTCATCCAAATGTTATTGATCAGTAGATCTGATAGAAGTGCTCTTATGTTAAGGAGGACAATGCAAAGCACTGTGCCTGGAAACAAGGGCATTTATCCTAGCTACAGGTCAATCAAGGGGTAAAGAGAAAATACACACCTGCAACCTTGAACATCGCAAACCTGAAATCAAAGCCCTACTGTTTCAGAACCTTGTATGAAAACACTACTCACATATACCTATATATTAGTGTGTGCTTATTTATACTAGCCGATGTGTACAATCATATATATAATATAGTACACACATTTACACTTCCTGCAATGGATCATGTATTTACATTTAATATATTATGCCACTAGACATAAACACACATAATTATTATACACACACAAACACATAACATACATATGCATAGAGATATAAACTTGCGTACACACATATTACATATATATACGTATATATATATATTTGTATGTGTATATATGTGTAAGTATATACATCCATTTACAAACATATATGTGTATAAGTGTAAATATAATATTAAATATAGTATTTTTTTAAGAGTGTGTAAAGTTAGATTTTAAGCGCTTGAATTAAATGAGAATATCCACCTGTTTTTTTTTAGGTCTGTAATGTTGACATTGAGCAATGCAAACGCTATTTCTATTATTTATTTATTTTTGTATATGACTACAGAGCAAGATAGGTGGTACCAGCATATGTGCATGTATATATATTTATATATATATATATATTTTTTATATATATATATATATATATATATATATTTACTTACTAGACATTACTCAGCACTGTACATGAAAAATATTTCATATTTATTGTGGCTTAGCCAATGTTTTTGGCAGAAAACAGATATATACAGTGCAAATAACAGCCAAGCAAGCTCACTTATCACAGAATGGTCATTTTGACGAACACCAGTTCTTAAAAATTAACCCACACATATTTTACACAAATCATTAAAAAAATTGGTTTGTTTGGACAAACCTGCATTGGTCTGCATTTCTTATTTTGTCATCAAAATTAGCATGACTAAAGTAAAGTTATTAGTTTAAAGTCACATGGAGTTGGTGCTAATAAATACTTTGTGCCCCACTTTATAGAAGACTATCTTTAAAACTGGGATACAATAGCAGACTAGATTTTATTTTGACAAAGGTAGAAAATACATTTAATATATTGACAGTGATGTACTGAATCCCATGTAGGACACCGTAAGTATTTGAGATAGTCTAGGCAGGGATTAAAAACAAATAAACTTGTTGTGTAAGAAAAAAAGAAAAGATTAAGAAAGTTGATCATTCGCTGACCTCAGCTATCTAGCTTTGGGATTGTGGCCTTTTCAATGGGGCACAAAGCCATATAGACTATAAAAACATATATAAGGTGTTTGTAGAAATATATACCCTCATGCAAATTATGTTGGCATTTGGGCTAATAACAAAGTGTATTTTGGCATATATATTCCCAACATATCTCCATATATTTACATACTAAGCACACACTTAGAAACACCCACACAGATAATGGGAGCAATCATTGCCTGATTACTGTCACCTCGTTAGCATGTAGAGAAGTGACAGTGGGATATCAAAAGCACATTTTTTTTTACCAAGGCCACTATGGGCAGAGCGATACACATTTCACACTTTCATAAAAGATATATCTTCGTAAGTGACTAACAATGCTAAAAAATGTTAACAGGTGGTTATAAAATATAACCTCTCTAAAAAGTAACTAAGAATTTTTACTAGTAATATAACAAATGTATTTTGCTCATTTAAAATCATTTAAATGGGCTATTGTGTATGCACACAAACTGTAAATGTACTCACAGAAATAGATTTTTTTCTAATAAAACCTATTTTAGTAGAGAACCATACAGTCTTAAGATTGAGGAATCTGTATGAATACTGCACACTTCTTACGAGTTACGATAGCAGTCAGCATTGGATTTTTAAGCATTTGGGAGTAATGTTGAATATCCTTTTTAATTAACAATTGTGGTTTTTCTTTTGTTACATTTACATATGTCACAAAGGCAAAGTCCCTGCCATTATTGTAATTTTTTTTTTTTTAACAAAGAAAAAAAGAAATTCAGAAATTCTGGATAACACGTGAAATCTGTAAGGATGAAACAGTCCGCACACCCAGATTGTGGAACTGGGCAGTGAACATATGGTGGGTCTGGGTGAGATATATATTAACATATCAGGATCAGACACGCTTACTTTCTATCACCTGACAGGAAAGAAATGTGGCAGATTTACTCAGCAAACTTCTTACTTTACATCAACATTCATACAAAATCAGATAAAACTCAACTCAGATCATATGCACAAAAATGTACTTACCTTTATAGAAATACAATGTAATGGTAAAAAAGTTATTTATTTAATCTGATCTCATAGGAAACATGTTTAAAGAAAATAAAGCCAGGTAGCCACAACTTCTAATATCTTACAACTGGTATCTAACTTTTTAGAAGTATTTAGTACATGTTTGTATAGAAAAAAAAAATCATGCTGGCTTATTTATACATAAACTTGTTCAGAACAACACGTGTAAAACAAGCATTCAAATACCTTATTTTTTCACATGTTAAAGATGCACAAATGGTTGATTGACGAAAATCAAGTCTTACCTTTTACATACGTCCCAACTGATTTTGTACGATTGATTTACCAGCGATCAGATCCATACAGACATGTGAAGTATCAGCAGAACTTAACAGAAAAGGTGGAAGTTTATGCTCTAGGTAGACATTGTCTAATCTCCTGGAAATAAACACAGTCCTTGTGTACCAAAGAGAAACTGAATATCCCCCAGCAGCAGGTGGACGATAACTTGGGAAATGTGGGAGGAATAAAGGGGAATATGGAGATTCAAAAATAAAGGAAGAAAACTTAAGTGGAAGGGAGAGATTGTCCTTGCGTCTTCCAAAGAAGGAGGTGGAAAGTGACTGGATGCAGGAACAGAAAAAAAACTCCTTGCTCGCCCCCCCACTGTGACACGACAAAGACAAGAGCAGAGCAGCACCTCTCTCTATCTGCTCACAGCCCCCCCTCCCAAAACACACACACACAAAAAAATGTTCAGACAAACCTCTCCAGCCCCCTCCTCCTCCCTGCAAGACACCAGCTCAGAGACTGAAAGCAAAGAAAGCAGGGAAGGGAAGAAGAAAAGATTGGGTCTTCTCTCTAGGCACGAAATCTGAGCCGCCTTTTCACATCTCAGTGCACAGGCGGATTCAGACAGGGCTTATTCACAAAAAGCCAGCAGCTCGCTCTGCCGGCTTGGAGGGCACTGTTAGCCCGCCTTTCTTCTAGTTTCAGGACTCCCTGGGCATCCTACTGCTTTGGAGATTTACATGGGGGAGGGAAAATAAAGTTTGAACTTTTGTTTTTGTATTAAATGCTATAGCTAGCACCCCAAAGAAGATTTTTTTTTTTTTTTTTTAAAGTAGCCATTCCATTTATATTTAAGACATCCAGAACATCAGCTGTGAGAGTAAGGATTCAGTACTAACTCTTTATTTTGATTATAAAATGAGATCTGATACTGCCTTCTTGTTAGTACTTCTGAAAGGACCCGTACAAACTTCTTGCAGCTAGAAATATTTTCACTGAAAAGTCAAGTGTACTGTCTCACTTTGTTTTAACTTCATATGCTTCGAACAAGGAAGTGCAGGTATGCAAATTAGAAACTGTTTTTGTGTCTCACTTGGCATGTATATGAAGACAAAAGACTGAACTATGCCAACAATACAAAAATGCTTGTAATGGCTAATCTTTGGCATGACGACGGTTGTGCAATTCATTTCCCATGACACTTAGCCTATCATTTTCCCATGATGCCCAGGCAGCCATCCTGAGATATGTGTGTTGCCCATTTGTTTACCATGCATTATTAGCACGTGGCATCCCATGCCAGTGTATCCAATTAACCATTACAATGCCAAAGGCAAGAGAGCTTAGCAACCAGCACATGTAGTCAGGCAAATGGTTCAAAATATGAACAAAAATCGGTTAATAATTTCACCTTTACATTAATAGTGTGATGTTTTGTTTAGTTTTTATTAAAAAAAAATTTGATTTCCACTCTGGGCAATACAATACATTTTATTTCAATTTCCTGATCAAGTAACTCTGTTACCCACTATACTTTGCAAATACACCAACTTGACCTTTTTTGAATGCTGTAATACAATTTGGACACACAGCAACACTGGTGGAAAATACTTTCATGTCTCAGCCTACCGCTTTTAAACTAGGAGGATATTGGTGATCTACACCAAACCAATAATATGAATGCACTGCTTGAATGCATTGATGCATTTGTCACCTAGCAGAGTTCTAACTAAAAAAAATCTATAAGCTAAAGATCTACCAAAAAGAAAATGTGATTTGTTGTTGTTTCATAACATTTCAATGAAGCAGGAAATTATTTTATATCACATAGGCGCTGGTACAAAATAAAGTAATAGAGGCCCTGAGCATAAATTATAATGCATGAGGAAACTAATCTGACAAAAGAATGGTGCATCCTTCTGAGCAGCATTATATGCCTGGATTACGCAATCAGAGAAATACATATCTAACAGCGTTTAACACCGAAACAAAGGACTCACCCTGGATGGGAAGTGAAATGATTAGGTGCAAGGTCGAGGGGGGTTTGAAAGGTCTTCTTTTAAGTGGTGAGCTGCACTGGTACCACACAGAGTAAAGAGCAACCAAGGGAAGTAGTGCGGTTAGGTGATGCTGAGGAGTAAAGTTGCTTTAGTTAAGTGACGATCCTCAGAAAAGCTGCAGCAGTTACATTTGCGTCGAATAGCCAATGATCAGACTCACATATGTTTCTTCACACCCCGGACTCAGATGGGTAAGCAAACCCTGGCAGAAAGCGTCCATACCAAAATAAACAGAAATAAACTTTTCGGAGTCAGTCTGCCTTGAGCAGAGAGAAACGTGAGGAAGAAAAGAAAACTGGAGAAACCAATCATTGTCTCCCTCCCTGTATGCCGGGGGCTTCAATAAAACGCCTCACACTTATTTTAATTAGCAAGTAATTTAAATTGCCCCTGAGCTGTGTTCACCGGAAATCCTCGCTGGAAACGATCCCTTCATGTCACTCAAATAGTCTCAAAACAATTCGACATTCCACTGACACTACTCACTTTCAAGGTTTGATCCCAGTGATGGAATAAAAGGTGGAAAAAAAGTATTTACAATAGAAATTAACTATGAGATTGATTACGAAAACAAATCAGTGTTAAATCCTTCAGAATTTTATAACGCCTGAGAAACAGCTGTATTATAACCTGTGAAACATATAGGTAATAGACAAAAATATGTTATATGTTAACGAAGCTCTTACTTTAAGGGGCAGTACAACCACATTGCAATTACATATAGCTGACCATTGTACAGGTCTACAGAAAATGTTAAAGCTTTAAAATAAGCTAATTTATCTAATTTCATATCCATGATGCATATAACCCATGATGTTATTATATGAAATAACATTTGTCCTATTGGATTAAAGTAGTATTTTTGAGAACACATAGCCAGGGGTTGGCACCAGCACTGTTTGTGGTGGACATTTCTTGGACTTTATAAAGGACAATTTAATAATGTTCTATGAACCTTCACAGACCTTTCCATTGACACAGGTGTTTTTGTATGGACAATTTGCCTATACCTGTGCGGTAGATTATGGTGACCTTGTTTTATTTCTGCCATTCAGAGACACAGTATGGAGCAGGTGAGATTACACACACAGGTGTAATAAATATAAATACACTTATCAGCCATAACATTATGACCACTGACAGGTGGCAAGTTGGTGGAGGAAGTATGATGCTTTGGGCAATGTTCTGCTGGGAAATTTGGGGTCCTGCCATTCATGTGGATTTTACTATTACACATACCACCTATCTACACATTGTTGCAGACTATATACACCGTTTCATGGAAACAGTATTACCTGATGGCATTGGTAAGCAGGATTATAGGCCCAGCCACAAAGCAAAAATGGTTCAGGAATGGTTTGAGGAACACAGCAATAAGAATGAGTTCAAGGTCTTGACTTGGGGATGGGACACTTCATCGCGGCTGCTTCAGCTTCACCGCTGACTCTGCACCGCAAGACAGCTTGTCCCCCCCCAGCTCGTCCCCCCCCCCCCCCCCTGGATTTTTGCAATTCTCCTTTTTTTTTAAATTATTATTATTTTTACTTAGTGTGTAGCCTCTAGTTGTCCCTAGGGGACTGCACACCAGTTGCTGGGGTAGGAGGTGGCACCCAAAGCTGTTGCTCTCTGCAACTCTGCTTGCTGTAATACTGGTCTCCCATCCACATTGGTGCAGGTCTCTGCAGCTGTCAGTCATGCTGCATGGAGAGCCAATGACAGGGGTGCCACTCCATGTGGCAGCATGACTGACAGAAGAGAGCCTGCAGTGCAACATCATGGAGGAAACAGGGGAAGATACTCCGAGACCATAGCTGAGCCTCTGTAACAGGTAGGAAGAGCTTATAATAACTTTAAGGTACATGGAAGAGTGGGGTAAATCCAAGGAGGTCCCTCCCATTTCCCTGAGGTCTCCATTTGACCAGTCTGAGCAGCTCCTCTGACCAGGCTCTGCTCACATTAACATGGTGACAAGTGGATGGGGCAGAAAAGATAATGGAGGATAAAATGATGTGATAGATGGAAGCAGATTGCAAACAAAATGGGATGACATGGGGCAGAAAAGATAATAGAGGATGAAAAGAGGTGATTGGAGCAGAATACAGACAAAATTGTGACATGGGGCAGAAAAGAGGTCACTGACATGGAGGAATAAAACACATAAAATGATAGAGAAAGAGATGGCAAACATGGAGGAATAAAACATAAAAAAGGGGGAAAGAGATAAAGAAATGTCATGGATTTAGGAATTTGGGTGTTCAGGGAATTTGTTGCGTTGTGTTTATATTGTGTGCTATAGTGTTGTATCTGGTGCTGTAGAGTTATATTGTGTGCTATAGTGTTGTGTCTGGTGCTGTTGGGTTACATTGTGTGCTATAGTGTTGTGTCTGGTGCTGAGAGGTTATATTGTGTGCTATAGTGTTGTGTCTGGTGCTGTTGGGTTATATTGTGTGCTATAGTGTTGTATCTGGTGCTGTGGGGTTATATTGTGTGCTATAGTGTTGTGTCTGGTGCTGTGGGGTTATATTGTGTTCGATAGTGTTGTATCTGGTGCTGTGGGGTTATATTGTGTGCTATAGTGTTGTATCTGTTGCTGTGGGGTTATATTGTGTGCTATAGTGTTGTATCTGTTGCCGTATGCTTATATTGTGTGCTATAGTGTTGTATCTGGTGCTGAGAGGTTATATTGTGTGCTATAGTGTTGTATCTGGTGCTGAGAGGTTATATTGTGTGCTATAGTGTTGTATCTGGTGCTGAGGGGTTATATTGTGTGCTATAGTGTTGTATCTGGTGCTGAGGGGTTATATTGTGTGGTATAGTGTTGTATCTGGTGCTGAGAGGTTATATTGTGTGCTATATTGTTGTATCTGGTGCTGAGTGGTTATATTGTGTGCTATAGTGTTGTGTCTGGTGCTGTGGGGTTATATTGTGTGCTATAGTGTTGTATCTGTTGCCGTATGCTTATATTGTGTGCTATAGTGTTGTATCTGGTGCTGGATGCTTATATTGTGTGCTATAGTGTTGTATCTGGTGCTGAGAGGTTATATTGTGTGCTATAGTGTTGTATCTGGTGCTGAGAGGTTATATTGTGTGCTATAGTGTTGTATCTGGTGCTGAGGGGTTATATTGTGTGCTATAGTGTTGTATCTGGTGCTGAGGGATTATATTGTGTGCTATATTGTTGTATCTGGTGCTGAGTGGTTATATTGTGTGCTATAGTGTTGTGTCTGGTGCTGTGGGGTTATATTGTGTGCTATAGTGTTGTATCTGTTGCTGTATGCTTATATTGTGTGCTATAGTGTTGTATCTGGTGCTGAGGGGTTATATTGTCTGCTATAGTGTTGTATCTGGTGCTGAGAGGTTATATTGTGTGCTATAGTGTTGTATCTGGTGCTGAGGGGTTATATTGTGTGTGCTATAGTGTTGTGTCTGGTGCTGTTGGGTTCAGGGCCGGCCTTAAGTGTCCCGGCGCCCTGTGCGGGCTTGCCCCGTGGCGCCCCCCGTCTTTCACCCCCCATATGTATGTGTCCCTTTCCTCTTCCTTACCATGTCTGTCTCTCTCTAACTCCCCCATACCTGTTTTCTCTCTCTCTCCCTCTGTTCTGTCTCTCTCCTCCCCCTCCTCTGTCTCTCTCCCCCTCTCTGTTCTGTCTCTCCCCCCCTCTGTTCTGTCTCTCTCCCCCCCCTCTGTTATGTCTCTCTCCCCCTCCCCCTGTTCTGTCTCTTTCCCCCCTCCCCCTGTTCTTTCTCTCTCTCCCCCCTCGCCCTGTTCTGTCTCTCTCCCCCCTCCCCCTGCTCTGTCTCTCTCTCCCCCTCCCCCTGTTCTGTCTCTCTCTCCCCACTCCCCCTGTTCTGTGTCTCTCTCCCCCCTCCCTTTGCCTGCAAATGTTGATCCAAGGAGGGGGCCGAGCTTACCAGCTGAGCAGTGTAGCTCCGCCCCCACCCTGTGAAGCAGAGCAGCGTCTGCTTCACAGGCAGCAAGAGAAAGTGCTGCTCTGCTTCACAAGGTGGGGGCGGAGCTAAACCCCTCAGCCGGCTAGCCCCGCCCCCTCGTCGGATCCAGCATTCTTTTGATCTCCCCAATCCAGTGCCTCTACCGGCTCGCAGAGGTCGCACACCCCTAAGGCCGGCCCTGGTTGGGTTATATTGTGTGCTATAGTGTTGTGTCTGGTGCTGTTGGGTTATATTGTGTGCTATAGTGTTGTATCTGGTGTTGTTGGGTTATATTGTGTGCTATAGTGTTGTATCTGGTGCTATGGGGTTATATATTTGCTATGTTGTTCTATCTGTTGCTGTGGAGTTTCAGCTAGAGCTCTGGATATTTATCTGGTGCTGTGGTTTATATCTTGTGTCATGGGTTTTTAGCTGGTACCGTGGGTTAATATCTGGTGTTGTGGGTCTATATCTGGCACAGTGGATCTATATTTGGTGCAGTGAGGCTATATCTAATGTGGTTGGTTTATATCTGGTGCTGTGGATCTGTATCTGGTGCAGGGTTTATCAACCCTTTGCATGCCTTCACTGATAATGACAAAGCTCCTCCACTTCATGATAACTTGTCAAAAAGAGGTGCGGCGCAGAAAGGGTGACTGTAAAATTATGCCCCCCCCCTGAAAAAAATTCTGCGAATGCCAATGGCTCTTACATAGCCGCAGCCGTGATGAAACGGCCGCGTTATTCTTCATTGCTGACAGTTCAGCGTTCTAACTGCCGCGCTGAACTGTCAGCGATGAAGATGCGGCGAAGAAGTGTCCTAGACCCCTTGACTTGGCTTCCGAATTGCCCAGATCTCAATCAAATTAAGCATCAGTGACATGCATTGCAATAACAAGTCTGATCCATGGATGTCCCACCTCGCAACTTGCAGGACTTGAAGGAATTAACCACTCTATTAGCTGACCTGAGCCGTTTCAGATAATAAACCCCTCTATCAGCAGACCTGAGCCGTTTCAGATAATCATCCCCTCTTTTAGCAGACCTGAGCTGTTTCAGAGAATAAACCCGCGGCTTCATCGCTGACAGTTCAGCACGGCAGTTAGAACTCGGCAGCTGAACTGTCAGCAATGAAGAATAACGCGCCCGCTTCAACGCGGACGCGGCTATTTAAGGGCTGACAGTTCAGCGCTGAACTGTCAGCTCTTACAAACGTACAAGTTAAAATAAAATACCCACCCCTAATAAATGATTCCCCCCCCAAAGTGCCCCCCCAACCCCAATACTAAAATGAACCCCAATACTAAAATTAACCCCATAACCCAATACTAAAATTAACCCCAGAACCATAATACTAACCCCTTAAACCCTAATACTAACCCCCGAACCCTAATACTAACCCCCTAAACCCTAATACTAACCCCCGAACCCTAATACTAAACCCCTAAACCCTAATACTAACCCCGAACCCTAATACTAACCCCCTGAACCCTAATACTAAAATTAACCCCCTAAACCCTAATACTAAAATTAACCCCGAACCCTAAAAACTAATTCTAACCCCCTAAACCCTAATTCTAACCACCCTTAACCCCAATACTAAAATTCTAATTCTAAAACTTTATCTTCTAACTCTAACACATTAAAACTTACCTTTAGCGATGAAATGTCCTGCGATGAAATTTCCTGCGATGAGCTGTCGTGTGGTGAAGTGACGGCGCTGAAGCGGCTGCGCGATTCCAGCCGCGATGAAGTGTCCCATCCCCTGCTCAGACTGCTGCAGCTTACATGTGAAAGAGGGACTTAGCCAATCAGGAGATGTTTCTGAACTCTCAGCCAATCAGGAGAGTCCTCTTTCACTCAGAGCCCTCAGTCTGGGAGTTTGCCTTGTCCCATATTGAGTGTGTCTGGGACTGTCTTGGAAAACCTGGGACATGTGGTCACGCAACCTGGATGCCTGAACAGGCTGCAATTCCAAACTATCTTTTCCAGCATATAGTTAGAAGGAAGAATATGCTGTTTCTGTTGTGGGTCACATGAAAAAAACATGTGCAAATTTTACTGTGTGACTTTATTTCTGACAGCACTGAGGCACATGTGTAACATAGTAACATATTAATTTAGGTTGAAAAAAGACACAAGTCCATCAAGTTCAACCCTTCTACCTATCATTTCAGCGTTTTGATCCAAAAGAAGGCAAAAAAAACCCTAAGGAAGCTTTTTCGAATGTTGCCTCCTAGGGGGAAAAAAATTCCTTCTTGACTCCAAAAGGGCAATCAGATTTCTCCTTGGATCAAAAAGCTCTATTATTAATGCTCATTCTATTATTAATACCCCTGTATGTTCTGCTTTTCTAAAAAAAAACATCCAGACCATTTTTAAATGCATCTATTGTGGTTGATAGCACTACCTCTCTTGGCAGTGAGTTCCATAATTTTATTGTCCTTACCGTAAAGAATCCCTTCCTTTGCTGCCTATGAAATCTTTGCTCTTCCAGTCTCAGGGGGTGACCTCTTGTTCTTTGTACATTTATATTAATGAACAGGTCCTTGGAGAGCTCCTTATATTGGCCCTGCACATATTTATATAATGTTATCATATCCCCTCTAAGACGCCTTTTTTCTAAAGTAAATAAATGCAATTTTTTAAGTCTCTCTTCATAACTAAGATCCTCCAATCTCCTTATTAATTTTGTAGCTCTCCTTTGCACTTTTTCTAGTTCCTTAATATCCTTTTTAAGGACTGGTGCCCAGAATTGTACTGCATATTCAAGGTGAGGTCTTACCATTGATTTGTAAAGAGGCAAGATGATGTCCTCCTCCCGTGAATCTGTACCTCGTTTTATACATGCCAATATCTTATTGGCCCTTGCAGCTGCTGACTGGCATTGGGCACTGTTGCCAAGTTTGTTATCTACAATGATTCCTAAATCCTTTTCGTTAGTAGTTTTTCCCAGGGAAATACCATTTAACGTATATGTTGCTTTGTTATTATTTTTCCCATAATGCATAACTTTACATTTGTCTATATTGAACCTCATTTGCCACTTTCTTGCCCAGTTCCCTACTCTGTCCAAATCTTCCTGTAAAGAAAAAACATCAAGATTAGTCTTTATTAGCTTACCTAATTTTGTGTCATCAGCAAACACTGAGACATGGCACTCAGCACAACGTGGGAGATCATTAATAAACAGATTAAAAAGAAGAGGTCCCAAAACAGACCCCTGAGGTACTCCGCTCACTACCCTGGTCCAATTTGAAGCTTTACCATTTACAACAACCCTCTGTGTTGTATCTTTTAGCCAATTTTCAATCCAAATACATACATTTGCCCCCAATCCTATTTCTCTCAATTTGTAGAGTAACCTTTTGTGTGGAACTGTATCAAATGCTTTAGCAAAATCCAAATAGATCACATCAACTGCCACACCTAGATCTATATTTTTACTGACCTCTTCATAGAATGTTATTAAGTTTGTTTGACAAGACCTGTCTTTCACAAAACCATGTTGACTTTTACTAATTATATTCTGATTCAAGATGTATTCTTGAGTGTACACCTTTAGCAATCCTTCAAATAATTTCCCCACTACAGATGTCAAGCTCACTGGCCTATAATTACCAGGCAGAGATTTTGATCCCTTTTTAAATATTGGAATGACATCCGCCTTTCGCCAGTCTGTTGGCACTATACCTGAACTGAACGAATCCCTAAAGATCATAAATATTGGTCTGGCCAGAATTATGCTTAACTCTCTAAGGACCCTTGGGTGTATACCATCTGGCCCTGGGGCCTTGTCTATCTTAACAGAGTTTAATTGCATAAACACTTTTTCCTGTGTCAGCCAATCCCATGTTTGTGGTGACTGTTCCGTAACTTCCGGTAGCAGGGGCTCATCCATCTGTTCTTCCTTAGTATAAACAGAAGAAAAAAAAGTATTTAAAATGTCTGCTTTTTCTCTGTCCTCACTTACCAAATTTCCCATTTGGGATAACAATGTGTAATAATGAGAAGTTATATTAAGTGCTTAAATCGTATGGCCTCAATATACTGATTGAAACAACAGACTGGATACTATAGTGTGCTAAAAGTACCACTTATTTTAAATGGGAAAATACATACAGCGGAGGACTTTTAAAAGCCAACATAGATACATGAATAACAAATATAGGGAGGGAAAAAAACCAAAAAGTTTTATACATATATAGATAAACAATAAGCCCATTTATGGAATCTTTGCTCATGCAAAATCCACAAGTTTTTTTTTTTTTTAGAAAGCCACATCTTTACTGGAAATGGATCAAACTGGATGAATTAAATGGTTATAAAAAAGAAAAAACTGTAATGCAGGTGCATTTTGTGCAAATGGCAATACTGTATTTTGGCCTAGGCTAACTGGGCTTAAAAGCTGCACCCACCGCTCAGACATGCCCACTCGTCCGAATCACATATTGCCCGTTCAATAATTGGCATGGGTGGTGGCTCAGTGTAACCAGCACACAATGCTGTCACATACAGGGAATGTGGCATAGAGACAAGCAATCAGTCTCAGGCACTGGGAATCTATTTGGGGACAAAATTGTCAATGGGTAGCTGTTTGCACACAAAGTTGTCACTGGTAAGCTGTTTGGGGACAACAATGGCACTGGGAAGCTGCTTGGGGATACAGTTGGCACTGGGAATCTGGGGACAACATTGGCACTGGAAATCTGGGGTCAAAGTTGGCATTGGTAAGCTGTTTGCGGATAAGCTTGACACTGGAAATCTGGGAACAACACTGGCACTGGAAATCAGGGGGAAACGTTGGCATTGTAAATCTGCTTGGGGACAAAGTTGACACCGATAATCTGTTTGGGTACACAAATGGCACTGGTAAGTGCTCTGTGGACAAATATGTCACTGATAATCTGTTTTTGGGACAAATATAGTACAGATAAGTTTTTTTGAAGACAAATATGGCACTGGGGAGCTGTTTGGCCCCAATATGCCACCAATATGCTGTTTGGAGACATAGATGGTGCAGACAAACTGTCTGGGCACAAAGATGGCACTGACAAGTTGTTTGGGAACAGAGATGACAGAGGTGGAATAGATAACAAGGTATACACGCAAATTTTACATCTTCCCCAGTCTAGGCGCTGCAACACCAAACAGGGACTGTATCACGAACCTTATATTCAGCAAATATCCAAGAATTGCACCAGCTTAACTCCAGAAGAAACACGGGATTTGGTCCAGTAAAAATAAATGAGTATTTTATTATGTCCTTAGACCAAGGATAAAAAATTACACCCAGCGGGAGACAATAAATGTGAATAGAACAATGGCTCATGCTTGATGACTTTCGTATATAAAGAGGATTAAGCACATTAAGTGTGAAACGTGTGCACATTTATGGTCTCTCTCTGGCTGAAGTTTTTAACCTTTGTATAAGGATATAATAAAAGACATTTATTTTTTCTGGACAGATCGCCATGTTTCTTTTGGAGTACAGCTGGCAGAATTCTTGGATTCATGATTTATGACAGAGGTGGGGCCTAAAGAGGAAGGGGTGGGACCTAAATTAGAAGTGGTAGGGCAAATGAATATAAGGGGGTACATGAGTTTAGTCAGGCCTAGAGCAGCCCAAAACCTAAATACTCAACTGGCCAAAGGCAAATAATAATACAGCTTTATACATGGAGAAGCTGGAGAATATTTTTTTCCACAAATTTATTATCGATTTTAGGGGCATGCTCACCTAAATTTAAATAATTTATTTTAGTCTATATATGTGAATGCGATATTATAAAATTATATTTTTTGCAAAAAATGCTGCAGCTTTCTGCAGAAGTCAGTTTTCATAATTTAATTAAACTTTCAATTATGATGATGCATACATTCCTGGTGACATATGAACACTTTTACCCTCTTACTCAATACTTGATTTCCCACAGAAAGGAAAAAGGGGGTGACACATGAACTGGATTATACACTATATGAACAAAAGTATTGGGACACGTGACCATTCCACCAACAGGAACTTTTATGACATCGCATTCTAAATAGATAGACATTTAGATGTGGTTGGTCCCACCTTTGTAGCTAGAACAGGTTCCAATCATTTGTGAAGGCTTTCCACAAAATTTCATAGCGTTTCAAATATTTTGCCATTCATCCAATAGATGACACTGATGTTGGACGAGAAGGCCTGGCTTATAATCTCCATTCCAGTTCATCCCAAAAGTGTTTGAAAGGGTTGAGGTCAGGGCTTCTGTCTGGGCCAGTCAAGTCCTTCCATACCAAACTCCATCCATCTTGCTTTGTGCGCTGTGGCACAGTCATGCTGGAGTAGAAAGGGATTATTCCCCAAACTTTTCCCACAAAGTTGGAAGCATAGCAGTGTCCAAAAATGTCTTGGTATGTTGAAGCATTAAGATTTCCATTCACTGGAAGTAAGGGGCCTAGACCAACACCTGAAAACAGACCCTAACTATGATCCCTCCTCCACCAAACTTTATAGTTGGCACAATGCAGTGAGGCAGGCAACGTTTTCCAGGCATCAGCCAAACAGAGACTAGTACATCAGACTGCCAAACACTGAATCGTGATTCGTCACTTTAAAGAACATGTTTCCACTGCTCCAGATCATGCTTCACACCATTCGCTCCTGGCATTGTACTTGGTGATGTAAGGCTTCCATGCAGCTACTCAGCCATGGACACACATTCCATTAAGCTCCTGCCACACAGTTTTTGTCAGCTTTTAATGCCAGTGGAAGTTTGGAACTCTTCAGCTATTGAATCATAGCAGCATTAGAGACTTATGCTCACCATGTGCTTCAGCATTCGGTGACCCTGCTCTATGACTTTATGTGGCCTTATGCTTTGTGGCTGATTTTCTGCTGTTCCTAAATGCATCCACCTTTCAATAATAGCATTTACAGTTGACCATGGAATACCTAGAAGCAGTGGCGTCACGAGGGGTGGGCTACTGGGGCTATAGCCCAGAGTCCCCCCTTTATAGCCCCGAATGGAGACTCTGGGGCTAAAGTATACTTTAGCCCCAAACCTCCAGGGCTATCATAGTTAAAAAGAAAAAATAAATACCCCGGTGAGCTTTCCTCCGCCTGGGACATGGTCCCAGAATCGGAGGATTAACTTCACGCGGGGGTGAGGGCCAATTGGGAGGAAAGGCTGCTATAGGGAGCTCTCTCCCTAGCCTCTCCTCCTCGAGGTGCGGCCCACAGGCAAGTGCATACGGTGACCGCACTTCCTGGCCAAACAGAGCACAGCGCGAAGGGTGCAAGCTCCGCCCCGTCACGCTGTGAGATCTGCTCGCCGGAGGAAGATCCTGGATTCCGGATTAACTGTAAGGAAAATTTAAAAAAAATAGAAGAAATGTGTGACTGTGTGTGGGTGTCTCAATGTGTGTAATTGTGTGGGTGTCTCAATGTGTGTAAGTGTGTGTGGGTGTCTCAATATGTGTAAGTGTGTGGGTGTCTCAATGTGTGTCAGGGTGTCTTAATGTGTGTGAGTGTGTATCAGGGTGTCTCAATTTGTGTGTGTCAGCGTGTCTTAATGTGTGAGTGTGTGTCTGAGTGTCTCAATGTGTGTGTGTGTCTGGGTGTCTCAATGTGTGTGAGTGTGTGTCTGGGTGTCTCAATATGTATGTCAGGGTGTCTAGGTGTGTATGTCAGGGTGTCTATGTCAAGGTGTCTAGGTGTGTGTGTGTCAGGATGTCTAGGCGTGTGTGTCAGGGTGTTTGTGTAAGTGTGTATGTGTATGTGAGATTCAGGGGTAAGGAGCGTAGCGCTGGGTGGCGGGTGGAGAGATGAGGTGACTCCAAAAGTGACACAAAAAAGGGTAAGGCGGTAGAATAGTCAGTCCAATCCAAAAGGTCAATGCCGGTAGTCAGGATAAACAAAACAGGTATAGCAGTGCAGGTAGGGATACAGCAATAAGGATAGTCCAGGGAAAAAGCCAAGGTCGGTACACAGGTATATCTTCAATCAAAGTAGCAGGTAAATGGGGAATAAATGGTACTGAGAACAGACACCACAGCTCATCAAGCAAGCAATGATTGAGGTGAGTGTGGGGTTTTTATAGAGCTGTTGATTAAGGACCTCTCCCCTTTACACCTGGGGACCGCCCCTGCACCATGTTGTGAATAGGGAGAAGAGGTACAGCCTCCTCTTCCCATTCTCCCTGCCCTTTTGCCAACAACCAATCGCGCAACGTTTCTCGCGAGTAAGCTCCGCCCCCTAAACCTCTTGGAAGTAGTTGCATTCACTGTTAGCGGGTGAATAGTAACTCGAGGCCGGGGATGCGGCCTACCTCGCGGTCGCGCTAAAGCGCGATGGCGGCAAACAGGGACAGAGGATGACTTTGGCTGTAAGGGTCCCCTGGGCAAGGTAGGTGAAGGTCCTGGGACCTGACAGACTCCCCCCAGTACACGCAACCTCCGGGTGCGTTGAGGAGCCGGGTGCCCGGGATGGAGCCTGTGAAAAGATCGGATCTTAGCAGGAGCATGAAAATTAGCAATGGGTTCCCAGGTTCTTTCTTCGGGATCGTAGCCTTTCCAATGGACCAAATATTCGAGTCTTCCATGGCGAATTCTGGAATCTAGAATCTTGTCCACTTCATACTCCTCCGATCCATCGATGGTTATTGGTGGAGGAGGAAGGGTATGTCTTCGAGGATAGGCGTCTGGTTTCCATTTCTTGATTAAAGAGATGTGGAAGACTGGGTGTATCCTCCAGGTCTTAGGGAGTGATAATCGAACTGCTGCGGGGCCACAGAGTGTTGTGATAGGAAATGGTCCTAGGAATTTTGGACTTAGTTTGCGAGATGGCCCAGTTGTCTTGATATGAGCCGATGAGAGCCAAACTTTTTCTCCTACTTGAAAGGAAGGTGCTGGAATCCGACGTCTATCCGCGTATCTTTTATAGTCTTGTTGGGCCTTGTTTAGGGTGGTCTTGATAACAGAAAAATTTTGTTGGAGATGTTGAAGACGGTCTGTGACGGGAGGTACATTACTGGTCTTTGGTAAATCAAGATGGAATGTGGGATTGAACCCGTAGTTGGCTTTGAAGGGGGACATGCCTATAGTCCTCTGTAGATGATTATTGTAGGCAAATTCCACCAAGGGTAGCAAGGATAACCAATTGTCTTGGAGATGGGTGATGTAGCATCGAAGATATTGTTCGAGTATTTGATTGACTCTTTCTGTCTGTCCGTTGGTTTGAGGGTGGTAGGCTGAAGAGAGGAGACGGTCTATCTGAAGTCCTTTACAGAACGCTGACCAAAATCGTGAAGTGAATTGAACACCTCTGTCGGATAATACGGATCGAGGAAGACCATGGAGACGTACGATATTTTTCAAAAATAATTCGGCAGTCTCAGCCGCGGTAGGTAACTGGGTGGTAGGAATAAAGTGTGCCATTTTTGTGAACCGGTCGACCACAACCATGATGGTATTATGTTGTAGTGATGGTGGGAGATCCACTATAAAATCTATTGTTAGATCCTCCCAAGGGTGATCTGGAGTTGGAAGCGGTTGAAGGAGTCCTGCTGGTTTGGTATTTCTACCTTTGGAACGAGCGCAGATGTCACAAGAAAGGATATAATTTCTTATGTCTTGTCTCCATCCTGGCCACCAGAAATATCTACAAGCTAGATCGACTGTTTGTTGGAATCCTCCATGTCCTGCGAGAGGAGCATCATGGAGGGATTGTAAAACAGCAGTCCTTACTGGTGGGGGTACATAAATGAGTTTGTTTCTGTACCAAAGACCCTGGTCTTGATTTAAGGAAGAGGTCTCTGTTAGTGAGATGGGGTGAGATCCGTGTTTCTTTATCTCTGATAAAAGAGAGGTGTGAAGGGCTAGAAAGTGACCTGGTTGTAGAATGGTATTGTTTGTCATAGATTTAGGGGTTGAAGGTTCGTGGAATCGGGATAGGGCGTCAGCTTTGAGATTTTTTGATCCCGGGAGATAGGTTATATGTAACCTGAATCTCGTAAAGAAAAGAGCCCAACGGGCTTGTCGCGGGCATAATCTTTGGGCTTTCCTGAGGTATTCTAGATTTCGGTGGTCGGTAAATACGGTGACAGGGTGAAGAGCTCCTTCTAAAAAGTGTCTCCATTCCTCCAATGCCAATTTAATGGCTAATAATTCACGGTCGCTAACACTGTAATTAGTCTCTGATGGGGTCAGTTGACGAGAAAAGAAGGAGACTGGGTGAAGGAAGTCTTTCTCTCCATGGCGTTGAGACAGAACTGCTCCTACCGCTGTTTCGGAGGCGTCTACTTCCAAAAAATAAGGTTTTTTAGGATCAGGAAGGACCAGAATGGGAGCTTGAGTAAATTTATTTTTTAGGGTATCAAATACTTTTTGGGCTTGTGGAGTCCAATGGAATGAAGTATTTTTCTTGGTAAGTTGTGTTATGGGATGTATGATGCGGGAAAAACTGTTGATAAATCTACGATAGAAGTTCGCGAATCCTACGAACCACTGGACAGCTTTCACGGAATTAGGAGTAGGCCATTGAAGAATAGATGACACTTTCTTGGGATCCATCTCCAAACGTCCCGGAGAGATCACATATCCCAAAAATTCAACTTTGGTCGTTTCGAAGATACACTTAGATATTTTAGCATACAGATTGTGTTGTTGCAATCTCTCAAGGACCTGGAACATATGTTGGCGATGAGTTCTTAATGAAGGAGAGTATATTAAAATATCGTCCAAATAGACTACCACAAATTTATCCAACATGTCTCTAAAGATGTCATTGAGGAAATGTTGAAAAGTGGCTGGGGAATTGCATAATCCAAAAGGCATCACTCGATACTCGTAATGTCCGTAACGAGTTCTAAAGGCCGTCTTCCACTCATCTCCTTTCCGTATACGTACAAGATTGTATGCCCCTAGAAGATCAATTTTGGAGTATATCTGGGCATTTTGCAGGTGATCCATAAGTTCGGGAATCAATGGCAATGGGTATTTGTTTTTTATTGTTATATAGTCTACACAGGGTCGTAACCCCCCGTCCTTCTTGCCAACAAAAAAGATGCCTGCTCCTGCAGGAGAAGTGGAAGGACGAATTAATCCTTTTCGGAGACTGTCATCCAGATATTCTTTTAATACTGTCAACTCAGGTTCAGATAAAGGAAATATTCGCCCAAGGGGATGGCAGCCCCCGGGAGGAGATCGATAGGGCAGTCGTATGGTCTATGAGGAGGGAGACGCTCGGCCTCTTTCTGATTAAAGACGGAGCGGAACTGGTCATAGGCCTCAGGTATTTCTTCACGTTGAGAGATGGGTTCTTCTATAAGGGTGATATGAACTGGAGGAAGACAATGTTGGAGACAAAATGATGAAGAAAAAGTGACTGTTCCGGACGACCAATGGATGAGGGGATCATGAAGCTTGAGCCAGGGTAATCCCAGGATGAGGGGAAATAAAGGAGAATGTACTAAATTGAAGGAGATGATTTCTTCATGTTTCTTTCCTATGCGTAGTCGCAAGGGTTTGGTTTGTAGTTTCACAGGACCAGATAATATAGGGCTTCCATCTACCAATTGCACAACTAAAGGTGGATTTTTAGATTGTGTAGGAAGTTTCAGATGTTCCGCTAGGGTCAGGTCTACAAAGCATTCGCTGGCTCCAGAGTCGATAATAGCTTCTTGAATGATGATCCTATCTTCCCACTGTAAGGAAACAGGAACAGATAAGAGAGGGGTAACACCTCCGGTCATGAGAGGAGTGGGAAATATAGTCTTCTTACCTCGAGAAGTCAGTCAAGGACAAGTGGCGGTAGTATGACCAGGGGTTCCACAGTATAGACAGAGATTAGCCCTTCGTCTACGGTCTTTCTCTGCTTCAGATAAGGGTCCACGAGCCACTCCAAGTTGCATAGGTTCTTCACTTCCAGTGCAAAGAGGAGGGGTTGTAGTGGTTGAGCTGGTAGACCGAAACGGAAGCTTGGGCCGGGAGAAGGTATTCTGTTGAGCCATTCGCTCTTCTTTTCTCTCTCTCATACGTCTATCCACTTGGGTGACCACATTGATCCAGGCATCCAATGATCCTGGAGTTTCTACTCGGGCTACTTCATCCTTCAGGAATTCAGATAAACCCAAACGAAATTGATGTATCAAGGCGGGTTCATTCCATTCAGTCTCCCCCGCTGTTCGGCGGAAGTCAGCGATGTAATCCTCGACAGGACGTTTACCTTGTCGTAGAGATCTGAGGTTAGATTCAGCTGTTGACTTACGGTGGGGATCATCATAGAGGTTATCCATTTCTTGGCGAAATGCCCCCCATGATGCTAGAGAGGGGTGTTGACTCTCCAGTAGATGTTGGGCCCAGGTCATGGGACCTCCAGATAGAAGGGAAATAGCGGTTCGAACCCTTACGAAGTCTGTGGCATAGGTCCGGGGTTTTAATACAAATAGTAATTCACAGGCCGTGATGAAGGTTCGGTATTTGGTACGGTCTCCTTCGAACCTTTCTGGGAGTTTGACTTGAGGTTCTGGGAAAGCGGCGCCCCCATCTTCTGGTGGTGCGGCGACAAGAAATGGAGGAGGTACTGCAAGGGCGGGAGGAAGTGGTGCCGCTTGGAGTGCTTGTACTTGATTATGCAAATTTATCTGTTGTTCCTGGACTCCTTGTACAGTGTGTGTCAAGATCGCAATTTGTTGTGTCAGTGCTTGTATAGCTTCAGCCATCCCTGCAAGCTCCATAGCTTGGCTTGCTTGATATGTGAGATTCAGGGGTAAGGAGCGTAGCGCTGGGTGGCGGGTGGAGAGATGAGGTGACTCCAAAAGTGACACAAAAAAGGGTAAGGCGGTAGAATAGTCTGTACAATCCAAAAGGTCAATGCCGGTAGTCAGGATAAACAAAACAGGTATAGCAGTGCAGGTAGGGATACAGCAATAAGGATAGTCCAGGGAAAAAGCCAAGGTCGGTACACAGGTATATCTTCAATCAAAGTAGCAGGTAAATGGGGAATAAATGGTACTGAGAACAGACACCACAGCTCAGCAAGCAAGCAATGATTGAGGTGAGTGTGGGGTTTTTATAGAGCTGTTGATTAAGGACCTCTCCCCTTTACACCTGGGGACCGCCCCTGCACCATGTTGTGAATAGGGAGAAGAGGTACAGCCTCCTCTTCCCATTCTCCCTGCCCTTTTGCCAACAACCAATCGCGCAACGTTTCTCGCGAGTAAGCTCCGCCCCCTAAACCTCTTGGAAGTAGTTGCATTCACTGTTAGCGGGTGAATAGCAACTCGAGGCCGGGGATGCGGCCTACCTCGCGGTCGCGCTAAAGCGCGATGGCGGCAAACGGACAGAGGATGACTTTGGCTGTGAGGGTCCCCTGGGCAAGGTAGGGGAAGGTCCTGGGACCTGACAGTGTGTGTGTGAGAAAGAGAGAGCGAGAGACGGTGTGTGTGTGTGAGAGAGATGGTGTGTGAGACAGAGAGAGAAAGAGAGAGACGGTGTGTGTGTGAGAGAGAGAGACAGTGTGTTTGATAGAGAGACGGTGTATGTGAGAGAGAGATGGTGTGTGTGAGAGAGCGAGACAGTGTGTGTAAGAAAGAGACGATGAGAGAGAGAGAGACGGTGTGTGTGAGAAAGAGAGAGAGAGACAGTGTGTGTGTGAGAAAGAGAGACGGTGTGGGTGTGAGAGAGAGAGAGAGACAGTGTGTGTGAGAAAGACAGAGAGACGTGTGTGTGTGAGAGAGAGAGAGACAGTGTGTGTGAGAAAGAGAGACAGTGTGTGTGAGAGAGAGAGAGACGGTGTGTGTGAGAAAGAGAGAGAGAGAGAGACAGTGTGTGAGAGAAAGATGCAGTGTGTGTGACAGAGCTCATCTGGGCTCTAGCCCCAGATCATCTGAAGACCTAGTGTGTGTGAGAAAGAGAGACAATAAGAGAGAGAGAGAGACAGTGTGTGTGTGTGAGAAAGAGAGAGATAGAGAGACGGTGTGTGTGTGAGAAAGAGAGAGAGACGTGTGTGTGTGTGTGTGAGAGCGAGAGACAGTGTGTGTGAGAAAGAGAGACGGTGTGTGTGAGAAAGAGTGAGAGAGAGACGTGTGTGTGTGAGAGAGAGAAAGAGATGGTTTGTGTGAGAAAGAGAGAGAAACGGTGTGTGTGTGTGAGAGAGAGAGAGACGGAGTGTGTGACAGAGCTCATCTGGGCTCTAGCCCCAGATCACCTGAAGACCTAGCAACGGACCTGCCTAGAAGGGATGCAATTTCATGAACTGACTTATTGTAGAGATGGCATCCTATCACAAAATTACACTTGAATTCCCTGCGCACTTCAGAATGAGTTTTTTTCACACATGTTTGTGAATGCAGACTGCATGGCTACGTACTTGATTTTATACACCTGCCACAATGTGTCTGATGGAAATACCTGAATTCTGTAATTAAGGGGTGTGTCCCAATACTTTTGTCCATACTGTCTATTTCCCACTGCCATTGTCCAAAAAACATTTTTGTAAGCCTGCCAGAAAATGAAAGAAGCATCATCATGGCATTTATACGATCGTCACCTGTGAACATGATACTGTCTAAGTCAGTGGTGTCCAAACTTTTTTCAAAGAGGGCCAGACTTGATGAAGTGAACATGCGTGAGGGCCGACCATTTTGCCTGACAGTTAAAATTAAGTACAAATGAACTATTTTATGCAAACTTTATTGCAAACGATTTGAATGACAATTCTAAACAGTAGTAAAATCACTCTGCCTTTCATATCTGAAGGCCAGATGAAAAAAAAACAATTCAGATGCCCAGGAATATTATGCCATTCAGATGCCCAGGAATATTATGCCATTCAGATGCCCAGGAATATTATGCCAGTCAGATGCCCAGTAATATTATGCCAGTCAGATTCCCAGGAATATTATGCCACTCGGAGCCCAGTAATATTATGCCAGTCAGAGCCCAGTAATATTATGCCAGTCAGATGCCCAGGAATATTATGACAGTCAGATGCCCAGTAATATTATGCCAGTCAGATTCCCAGGAATATTATGCCACTCGGAGCCCAGTAATATTATGCCAGTCAGAGCCCAGTAATATTATGCCAGTCAGATGCCCAGGAATATTATGACAGTCAGATGCCCAGGAATATTATGACAGTCAGATGCCCAGGAATATTATGCCAGTCAGATGCCCAGGAATATTATGCCAGTCAGATTCCCAGGAATATTATGCCACTCGGAGCCCAGTAATATTATGCCAGTCAGAGCCCAGTAATATTATGCCAGTCAGATTCCCAGGAATATTATGCCAGTCAGATGCCCAGGAATATTATGCCAGTCAGATGCCCAGGAATATTATGCCAGTCAGATGCCCAGGAACATTATGCCAGTCAGAGCCCAGTAATATTATGCCAGTCAGATGCCCAGGAATAGTGTGCCAGTCAGATGCCCAGGAATATTATGCCAGTCAGAGCCCAGTAATATTATGCCTCTCAGATGCCCAGTAATATTATGCCTCTCAGATGCCCAGTAATATTATGCCAGTCAGATGCCCAGTAATATTATGCCTCTCAGATGCCCAGTAATATTATGCCAGTCAGATGCCCAGTAATATTGTGCCAGTCAGATGCCCAGTAATATAGTGCCAGCCAGAGCCCAGTAATATAGTGCCAGCCAGATGCCCAGTAATATAGTGCCAGCCAGATGCCCAGTAATATAGTGCCAGTCAGATGCCTGTAATATTGTGCCAGCCAGAGCCCAGTAATATAGTGCCAGCCAGAGCCCAGTAATGTAGTGCCAGCCAGATGCCCAGTAATATAGTGAAAGTCAGAGCTCAGTAATATAGTGCCAGCCAGATGCCCAGTAATATAGTGCCAGCCAGGGCCCAGTAATATAGTGCCAGCCAGATGCCTGTAATATTGGGCCAGCCAGAGCCCAGTAATATAGTGCCAGCCAGAGCCCAGTAATATAGTGCCAGCCAGATGCCCAGTTATATAGTGCGAGCCAGATGCCCAGTAATATAGTGCCAGCCAGATGCCTGTAATATTGTGCCAGCCAGAGCCCAGTAATATAGTGCCAGCCAGATGCCCAGTAATATTGTGCCAGTCAGATGCCTGTAATATTGTGCCAGCCAGAGCCCAGTAATATTGTGCCAGCCAGATGCCTGTAATATTGTGCCAGCCAGATGCCCAGTAATATAGTGGCAGCCAGAGCCCAGTAATATAGTGCCAGCCAGATGCCCAGTAATATAGTGCCAGCCAGATGCCCAGTAATATAGTGCCAGTCAGATGCCTGTAATATTGTGCCAGCCAGAGCTTAGTAATATAGTGCCAGCCAGAGCCCAGTAATGTAGTGCCAGCCAGATGCCCAGTAATATAGTGAAAGTCAGAGCCCAGTAATATAGTGCCAGCCAGATGCCCAGTAATATAGTGCCAGCCAGATGCCTGTAATATTGGGCCAGCCAATGCCCAGTAATATAGTGCCAGCCAGAGCCCAGTAATATAGTGTCAGCCAGATACCCAGTAATATAGTGCCAGCCAGATGCCCAGTAATATAGTGCCAGCCAGATGCCCAGTAATATTGTGCCAGTCAGATGCCTGTAATATTGTGCCAGCCAGAGCCCAGTAATATAGTGCCAGCCAGAACCCAGTAATATTGTGCCAGCCAGAGCCCAGTAATATAGTGCCAGCCAGAGCCCAGTAATATAGTGCCAGCCAGATGCCCAGTAATATAGTGCCAGCCAGAGCCCAGTAATATAGTGCCAGCCAGATGCCCAGTAATATAGTGCCAGTTAGATGCCCAGTAATATAGTGCCAGTCAGATGCCTGTAATATTGTGCCAGCCAGAGCCCAGTAATATAGTGCCCGCCAGAGCCCAGTAATGTAGTGCCAGCCAGATGCCCAGTAATATAGTGCCAGCCAGAGCTGCGGTTTTTTGCTTATGGGGCTGTGCAGCCACAGACTAGTAAGGGGACCCATGCTGACCCCTGTCTACTGCCAAAAGTGCCTACAATGGGCACGTCAGCATCATAACTATTCCACAGAGAAATGGCAGAAGCTGGCCTGGTCTGGTGAATATAATATAGTGCCAGCCAGATGCCCAGTTATATAGTGCCAGCCAGATGCCCAGTAATATAGTGCCAGTCAGATGCCAAGTTATATAGTGCCAGCCAGATGCCCAGTAATATAGTGCCAGCCAGATGCCTGTAATATTGTGCCAGTCAGATGCCCAGTAATATAGTGCCAGCCAGAGCCCAGTAATATAGTGCCAGCCAGATGCCCAGTAATATAGTGCCAGCCAGATGCCCAGTAATATAGTGCCAGTCAGATGCCTGTAATATTGTGCCAGCCAGAGCCCAGTAATATAGTGCCAGCCAGAGCCCAGTAATGTAGTGCCAGCCAGATGCCCAGTAATATAGTGAAAGTCAGAGCCCAGTAATATAGTGCCAGCCAGATGCCCAGTAATATAGTGCCAGCCAGGGCCCAGTAATATAGTGCCAGCCAGATGCCTGTAATATTGGGCCAGCCAGAGCCCAGTAATATAGTGCCAGCCAGAGCCCAGTAATATAGTGCCAGCCAGATGCCCAGTTATATAGTGCGAGCCAGATGCCCAGTAATATAGTGCCAGCCAGATGCCTGTAATATTGTGCCAGCCAGAGCCCAGTAATATAGTGCCAGCCAGATGCCCAGTAATATTGTGCCAGTCAGATGCCTGTAATATTGTGCCAGCCAGAGCCCAGTAATATTGTGCCAGCCAGATGCCTGTAATATTGTGCCAGCCAGATGCCCAGTAATATAGTGGCAGCCAGAGCCCAGTAATATAGTGCCAGCCAGATGCCCAGTAATATAGTGCCAGCCAGATGCCCAGTAATATAGTGCCAGTCAGATGCCTGTAATATTGTGCCAGCCAGAGCTTAGTAATATAGTGCCAGCCAGAGCCCAGTAATGTAGTGCCAGCCAGATGCCCAGTAATATAGTGAAAGTCAGAGCCCAGTAATATAGTGCCAGCCAGATGCCCAGTAATATAGTGCCAGCCAGGGCCCAGTAATATAGTGCCAGCCAGATGCCTGTAATGTTGGGCCAGCCAATGCCCAGTAATATAGTGCCAGCCAGAGCCCAGTAATATAGTGTCAGCCAGATACCCAGTAATATAGTGCCAGCCAGATGCCCAGTAATATAGTGCCAGCCAGATGCCCAGTAATATTGTGCCAGTCAGATGCCTGTAATATTGTGCCAGCCAGAGCCCAGTAATATAGTGCCAGCCAGAACCCAGTAATATTGTGCCAGCCAGAGCCCAGTAATATAGTGCCAGCCAGAGCCCAGTAATATAGTGCCAGCCAGATGCCCAGTAATATAGTGCCAGCCAGAGCCCAGTAATATAGTGCCAGCCAGATGCCCAGTAATATAGTGCCAGTTAGATGCCCAGTAATATAGTGCCAGTCAGATGCCTGTAATATTGTGCCAGCCAGAGCCCAGTAATATAGTGCCCGCCAGAGCCCAGTAATGTAGTGCCAGCCAGATGCCCAGTAATATAGTGCCAGCCAGAGCTGCGGTTTTTTGCTTATGGGGCTGTGCAGCCACAGACTAGTAAGGGGACCCATGCTGACCCCTGTCTCCTGCCAAAAGTGCCTACAATGGGCACGTCAGCATCATAACTATTCCACAGAGAAATGGCAGAAGCTGGCCTGGTCTGGTGAATCATACTTTCTTTTACATCACGTGTATGGCCAGGTGTGTGTACGTCGCTTACCTGAAGAACACATGGCACCAGGATGCACTATGGGAAGAAGGCAAGCCGACGGAGGTAGTGTGATCTCGAAGCATCTCAAATTACAAAATGCGTGAGGGGGGTCAGCATTTCTCACTGCAAATTCATGGATTTTGCATCTTTCAGAAACTGAAATAAATTGCCTTTTGAACGGATGAGCTTCAGTCTTCCTTTCTGTAGAAAGATACTTTTACCATATTACCAAAAACAATTAAGATAACTGTATAATTTTAAAGAAGTGACAAAAAAGAGTCTTGCAAGTATGAAGGCCAAAGAGGAAAGAATACATAGCAAAAAACAACAATAGTCACGCCCTTCAACTTAATAATTTGCAAATTACATCTATTTAAAAAAATATAGTTCTCAACAACTCCAGAGACACATTTGAAGTAAATGTTTTTTTATAAAAAAAAAAGCCATTTTCCGGTCATAAAAAGTGAATTTGTGTCCATTCTCCTTCATACTTATAGGAACTAAGTCTAAAGATTGTGTGTTCTGAGAATAGCGAGGAAGAAAAGAGAGAAAATGTGTCTACGATTTTTCTTTCAATATCTTACATTTTTCTCTCAATCTATGCATTTACTTGCAAGTTGTTAAAACGGGTACTGTAAATATTTTAGGTGAAAGAGTTATTTTAGTTGGCCATTAATCTATGTTTTCTTACCACTAGAGTAACAAGTTGAGATCACAGGACACAGGTCCCAAATCTCTCTTGTATTCTGTCTTGTATGTTAGTTAGCTTTGCTTATTGTCTTGCTAATAAGGAGTAGTTTTTTGTACCAGTAATATCTGAATAAAACAACTCAGTATTGCTCGACCTATGACATCCAACAAGTCATTGCAAGTGCTGGTATACAATAATTCTTGTCAGCATTTCTAGTTCATGCATCGTGCTATGTCTAAAATATGAAAGGTTAGGAAATGGATTTCAAGTCTGCAAAAACATATGTCTACCTCACTAGTCACTACCTGTGCTTTTGAAGTCATCTAAATGTATTCTGTAGTCCAGCTAAGCTCCCAGGGTCTTGGACACTTGCTGGCAGCTGTTTCACCATGGCAGTTAGAAAACTGACTGTCCAGCGTGGCTGTTTCGGCACTGAACTGTCAGCGCGAGACACTAACCTCCCCTAATAAAATAACCCCCGCTTACCCAAAAAGTAATCCATAACCCTAATTCTCAAACTAGCTCTAATACTTACCCTGAAACTTGATATCCAATATTAACCCTAATATTAACCCCTAGCCCCTAATACTAACCCTAAATTAACCCCTAAACGAGCCCTAATACTAACCTGCTCTGAACTGTCAGACGCTAAATCCATACAAAAGAGCCTATTTCCCTGGATTGTCTGACACATATATCCAAGGTGCAAACCAACTTACATCTTTGTTAAGTTGTCCAGTGTTTTCCCACATGATAAGCTGGGTTAGTGCGGAGTATGGGATTGTTATGGCAGGCCTATGAAGGGTGGAACAATAGATGCCACCTTTTCTTTGAAAAAATACTGGCCATGTAGTTGTCTCCATAGACTTAACATTGGTATCAGACCAATTTTATTACTGGGTGGAAACACTAGGTGCAGTACGTGCCATGGATCTGGACCTTTACACTTTTATCAGTATCACAGTCAGAGTAAACCATATTGGTTTAGTAGTAAGCCAAGAAATTGCTCCAGGGCTCTTTACGGTCTTGTTCCGTCACTGGGCATGTGAATGTATGTGAAATTCTAATGATGTTAACAGCATGAAGACAGACTTGAGAGGGATCTCAGAAACAGAAAGGCAAGGGAACATATTGGATATATATTAACTATAATGTATACAAATATAATACAATTTCTATGTTTTATTTCTATTGTATAGTAATAAGTAAGATGCTGGTGCAAATAAATAATAACCCTCTAAACGCATACACAAACCTGCATTGTGTTAACCTTTTCAGTTTTGTAGAAGTATGTAAAAAAATGTCAGCCCCTCTAGTAATTCAAATATTAATAAATAATGTTTGCCTATATTTTACCTTTAAAATTAATGTCTTAATGAATATGAATAAAAAAAATCAAATATCCTCTCACAGTCTCTTCTTCTCCCCTCATGAACAGGATCTTCTGCCACATTAATAATTGTTACAGTTGGATTCTGTAAAGTTCATGGTTTCTTATCACTGGCTGGTAGAGAGCTTTCTCTCACCTATATCTTTGTGACAGAGCAAGAACTGTGCTCTCAATCCAGAGAAGACAGAAAAATGGGGACAGGAATAGAAGAAGGTGTGGGTAGGGAGGGGGGCTCTCTTTCTTCTTCCCTGAAGGTCACCTGAAAAGGTCCAATGCCTTAATTACCCTCTTTAGAATGCGGGGGCACACAATGCTCTGTTATAGGAGCGTGCTAGCCATGGCTCGCTCTCAAAGCTTTAGGGACCACGTTTTGCCTGCATCTCTCGCTTCTCCTTACACAGAATAGCAGCAGATCAATGAATATTTTAACAAAGAAATATTTCATTAAAAGAGCTGATTGCTTAATGAAGTGTCCCTGGGAGGCATCAGGACGCCTGCCTCTTTCCCTTAATGCAGGCAAGATTCATATCACGGACAGCTGATTTATCAAATTACCGTAATCAACTGCATAGACATACTAGATGTCCAAGGGTGCACTTGCAAAGTTTAACCCCTCAACATTTGAATGGCTAACAGCAGGCATCCACCCGAAGCCATTTTAAAGGGCCTTTATTAACAAACGTTCATGTTTAATTTTACTATAACACTAAAGGGTCTACTCAATAAAGAGAGAATTGCAGGGAATTGAGATGGGAATCTCAAACTTGAGGCCTTTGTAGCTGACAATGCAGCTGAATGGGAGAATTTTTCAAACTCAGCTACTTTTGCATTAATTCTGTCTCAGTTCCCTACATTTCTCTCTTTATTGAGTAGACCCTTCAATTATTTTGTTTTCCTGTATCAGAGATTCTCAAGCTTTTGTGTCTAGGGGGTCTATCCACTAAAAGGTGAGTTGTAGGTGAGTTGAGGTGAGATTAACATTTTATCTCACCATTTTAACGATGCATTGTGCAGAGACAAACCTAGTGAGTTGCTCCTGCTAAGAAAACTCATCAGGATTGTCCCTGCACAATGTATGGCTAAACTGGTGAGATTAAATATATTATATTGCTAAATAAACATAACCAATGTAGAAATTAAATACATTTAAAACACAATTTTATACATTTACATAGACAGAGGAAGGAATTAGTACAATATAGTGTTACTACACACATTTCCTTTTTTACTAAATGTGAATAATGGAAATAACAAATATTATTATGGTCCCTTTATCTACTGACTTAATAATGAAGACTGTTTATTTTGAACAGTTTATACTATTCATTGGTACTGCTGCTACTGCTAAACAATGACATTAGAGTTAAGAATGAGGAAAAGCATGCACTGGTTAATTACAAAAATGTCTGTAGGTAAAATCATTTGGTTCACAACAGGAACCATCTTGCAGCTCAAGGGGTCAGAATAGACAAGAGGGAGCCTTGACAAGGCTGAGAAGGGTTACACTGTCAGATGTCAGTCAGAGTGTATGGGCAGTAGGTTGAAAGTAATGGGCAGTTAAGGGTCAGTGGCCATTGTAGTTTGAAATTACCTGGTGAACCTTTGTCCCATGGTCCCTCCCTTTAGGTTATGGTTTATCTTTCACAGTCGCTTGCCCAGGTATTTGATTCAAGAGTAGTTTTATAGTTATTGGCAGTGATCATGGGAACATCATGTAGGGGGCAGGGAATGTCCTCCCCCCTTTGTTTTTTGGCTGGGCAAGCTTAGGTTTTGGTTAAGTCATATGTATCAGGTTTAATATATTTTGGATCATTGTTCATGTTAACGCACCGATTTATAGTTACAAGTTTTGCAGGACAATGATTTTAATAAATAGGCTGTGGCCTTCTTATACCCTTATCTGGTGTTGTGTTTATTTATTAATCTACGCTTAGTCCAATCATACAATATGGCTGGAAATTTCTGGTCAGCATAAAAATAGCTCTTTGTTACAATCAATTTCTGGATGTTATGTTTTTTGTTTTTACCAAAAAAAACAAATACATTATTAAATAGCTTTAGATCAGTTTGTGAGCACAGATGTATGATGAAAACCTTAGAAGGAAAAACTTTGCATCTTGTCCTATCAGACTATATATATATTCTTTATTGTGTCAACAAGATCTATTTACTAAGCGTGAAATCAGGAATTAATAACTTAATTGGAAATAGAGGGACTTTTTTTTTCCCATTTATTCAACTATTAATGACTGACGTTTGCAGTTCATTTGCAATTCATTCGCCAGTTTAATTTAAGTATGTATGTGATAAAAAAGGAGTAGTGTCACCAAAAAACAATAATAATAACAATAAATACCCTTTGTGTGCAAATGCTGCCACTCTTAGCACTCCTCAATGTGCCATATGTATAACAGAGAAATGGTGAAGGAACAAGGGCGCAGATTGTCACACAGGGAACATGAAAAAGGATATATATATAGTGCAACAAAGTTAAAATACACTGTGTTAAAAAATGTGTATATTTAGTGCACTCACAAACATCCAGGTCAAGTAGGCATCAAAGAGGATAAAATTCCATTACATTTTTTTTTTAATATAATCCATAAAAAAAAGTGTCTATCGAAAAAGTCCACAGGAGCAGCTGGTAAGTGTTCCAGTCCGGTTGTAGTGTTGCCCAATTAGCTCAACGCTTTTCTCCGTGGTAGAATTAGAAAGTCCTGGCTTCCTCAGGAGTTGCAAAAGACACTATATTTGTGTGTTTCTATTGTCTTACCGTATTTGCTCAAATATAAGATGAGGTTTTTTTCAGAGCAAATGCTCTGAAAAAGCCCCCTCATCTTACATTCGAGGTCTTCTTATAATCTGACCTCAAATTGAGGTCAGATTATAAGACAGGGATCCGGGTCCCCTGCAGAGCTGCAGGGGACCTGGATCCCCTCGCTAACAGCAGATGGATGTCTGTGCGATGCGCACAGACATCCCCTGCTGCCGCCCGGCACGACCACCGGGACTTCTATGATGAAGCCCTTACGGCTTCATCATAAAAGTCCCGGCGGAAGTGCCGGGCAGCAGCGGAGGATGTCTGCGCGTATCGTGCAGACATCCCCCAGCTGCCTCCACTAGCCACCAGGGATATCTGGGCAGCCGGGGGATGTCTGCACGATAGTGCAGACATCCTCCATACTGCCCGACACTGCCATCTATTATGACGGACGGCTGTCCGTCATAATGGACGGAAGTGTCGGACAGCATGGAGGATGTCTGCACGTATCGTGCAGACATCACCCGGCTGCCCTTACTAGCCACCAGGGAGATACAAGGTGAGGGGGAGGGAGGGGAGGGAGACACAAGGGGAGGGAGGGGGGCCACCAGGGAGACACAAGGGGAGGGGGGAGAGACGCACAAGGGGAGGGAGGGGGGGAGAGAGACACACAAGGTGAGGGGGAAAGCGAGAGACACACAAGGTGAGGGGGAGAGCGAGAGACACACAAGGTGAGGGGGAGAGAGAGACAAAAGTTTGGGGGGAGGGAGAGAACGCTGAGTGGACAGACAGAGACAATTCTGGGGGAAGGAGGGGAGAGAGAGAGAGGCAGCATTGGCACATAAAAGGATATAAAAACAAGAAATGCATTTTTATTATATCATAATTTTTATTAAATATTAAAAAGCAATTTACATGTGAATATATACAAGTTGAATTTTTTTCCTATAGGGTTGTCTTATAGTCAGGCTTTTAGTTTTTTTCCTAAAGGAATATCCAAAGTTTGGGGGGTTGTCTTATAATCAGGGTCGTCTTATATTCAAACAAATACGGTATGTTACATGTACATATTGGCTGATTTATTTGCTTCAATCATTGGAGAGAATCAAACTACTGCACAAATATACGTATTTGTTCTGCACCACTGGTGTTTGCTTGCACTGCACTTTATTTTATATACGTGTGACACATATACAGGGAGTGCAGAATTATTAGGCAAGTTGTATTTTTGAGGATTAATTTTATTATTGAACAACAACCATGTTCTCAATGAACCCAAAAAACTCATTAATATCAAAGCTGAATATTTTTGGAAGTAGTTTTTAGTTTGTTTTTAGTTTTAGCTATTTTAGGGGGATATCTGTGTGTGCAGGTGACTATTACTGTGCATAATTATTAGGCAACTTAACAAAAAACAAATATATACCCATTTCAATTATTTATTTTTACCAGTGAAACCAATATAACATCTCAACATTCACAAATATACATTTCTGACATTCAAAAACAAAACAAAAACAAATCAGTGACCAATATAGCCACCTTTCTTTGCAAGGACACTCAAAAGCCTGCCATCCATGGATTCTGTCAGTGTATTGATCTGTTCACCATCAACATTGCGTGCAGCAATCCCAGACACTGTTCAGAGAGATGTACTGTTTTCCCTCCTTGTAAATCTCACATTTGATGATGGACCACAGGTTCTCAATGGGGTTCAGATCAGGTGAACAAGGAGGCCATGTCATTAGATTTTCTTCTTTTATACCCTTTCTTGCCAGCCACGCTGTGGAGTACTTGGACGCGTGTGATGGAGCATTGTCCTGCATGAAAATCATGTTTTTCTTGAAGAATGCAGACTTCTTCCTGTACCACTGCTTGAAGAAGGTGTCTTCCAGGAACTGGCAGTAGGACTGGGAGTTGAGCTTGACTCCATCCTCAACCCGAAAAGGCCCCACAAGCTCATCTTTGATTATACCAGCCCAAACCAGTACTCCACCTCCACCTTGCTGGCGTCTGAGTCGGACTGGAGCTCTCTGCCCTTTACCAATCCAGCCACGGGCCCATCCATCTGGCCCATCAAGACTCACTCTCATTTCATCAGTCCATAAAACCTTAGAAAAATCAGTCTTGAGATATTTCTTGGCCCAGTCTTGACGTTTCAGCTTGTGTGTCTTGTTCAGTGGTGGTCGTCTTTCAGCCTTTCTTACCTTGGCCATGTCTCTGAGTACTGCACACCTTGTGCTTTTGGGCAGTCCAGTGATGTTGCAGTTCTGAAATATGGCCAAACTGGTGGCAAGTGGCATCGTGGCAGCTGCACGCTTGACTTTTCTCAGTTCATGGGCAGTTATTTTGTGCCTTGGTTTTTCCACACGCTTCTTGCGACCCTGTTGACTATTTTGAATGAAACGCTTGATTGTTCGATGATCACGCTTCAGAAGCTTTGCAATTTTAAGAGTGCTGCATCCCTCTGCAAGATATCTCACTATTTTTGACTTTTCTGAGCCTGTCAAGTCCTTCTTTTGACCCATTTTGCCAAAGGAAAGGAAGTTGCCTAATAATTATGCACACCTGATATAGGGTGTTGATGTCATTAGACCACACCCCTTCTCATTAGAGAGACACATCACCTCATATGCTTAATTGGTAGTAGGCTTTCGAGCCTATACAGCTTGGAGTAAGACAACATGCATAAAGAGGATGATGTGGTCAAAATACTCATTTGCCTAATAATTCTGCACTCCCTGTATGTATTCATATATATTGACTTTGCAGTGCCATCCTAACTTTATTAATGTAATATAATGGATGTGGTTTTGATGGACGTGGTTTTGGTCACCCAAGTGGGGCAGAGGTTCAGCATTTCATATTTGACCCAGGCAGCACAATGGGGTTGAGAAACATTGTATAACAGAGCTGTGTGCTAAATGACATCATGGTTTACCATTAAACTAGACAACACCGCAATCAAAGAAGTAAAAATATATTATAAAAAACTGTGCGTATTTTCAAAAAAATACAAGCACAACATTTTCTGTAAGTGGGCTCAAGAAATTTTCTTTAACAAACCGTTTCAGCTGTTATTGATCATTTTTCAGTCTGTTCAGTCAAATTTTAATGAGCAAATGATTTTTAATAGGCCTATCTTTCCGGCAATTTTTCTGAGGGCAAGGAGTGCATATTTCACAATTTCCTTTTTTTTTTTTTTGCACTGTGAAATTTTGGGAACATTTAGGTTGAACATGCCAGGTCTATTTGGGATATTTTTTGTGTTTCTGAGGCTGCTGTTTCAAGATGGCAGGCTAGTCATATCTTAATGTGGTAATTACACGTTAGTTATATTGTTTTAAATTGATTAATGTAAAGACATTTTCAGGCGACAGGTCCATTTTACAGATGATCTATGCTCTAGTCTTTTTGGTTCATGAGTCCCATAAAAAGACTGCCAGTGGTTACAACATTTGGCGTCTGGCCATTTTCCTCATGAATTCATTGTGACATAAGCTTTGGTAATGGCAAAATCCATATTTGGCTAAAGGGTCTTTGACATCTGACATACATGTGAAACGGGCAAGTCTGCATCCCCCATTTTATTGATGTTATCTTATATAAAACACACTTAACCTCAAAGAGGTAAATCTGCAAATTGAAAATTCTGAGCCTTTAAAAAAATTTAGATTTTCAAATACATTGATTTGGCCTGCTATATTTGGTATATTTATAAAACGAAAAAAATTCTAAATTCGAATTTCAATTGAGTACTCAAAAATCTCAACCGAAATAAGAATTAAATGTAAGTAGAATGTTGAATAACAGATACATTTGTATAGTATCATAGTGGCAAGAAAAGATATAAGAACTAAATGAAAAAATATTGTATGTAGTACTTGAATCTTATACTAACTTCTTATATGCTACCATAGCATGATACAGTAAATGCATTGTACCTATTAGTTTAACCTGCTGATAAACTATGATTTTTCATCAGTCATTAAATAAGAATCTGTTTCAACCAACAGAAATGCACAATCGGTTCCACAACCTCCCAGCTGGAGGTCTATTGAGCCAGCTGGAGGTCTATGAGACATATGCCAAAGACATATCCCAAAAAAAATACAAAAAAGTGGGCATCTTACTGATTAAAAGTTGGTTTCAAGTGCTTTGGATCAAATTAGGAATTGCAAACAGCCATGTTGTCTTGCCCAGTTTTAGAACCATTCTTATCAGGGCCGGCCTTAGGGGTGTGCGACCTGTGCGATCGCACAGGACGCAACACCCCAGGGGGCGCCCGCACGGCAAGCACAAAAAAAAACAAACAAAAAAAAAGTAAAAAAAAAAAAGGTTTGCCGGTGGAGGGGGCGGAGCTCACCAGGTGAGAGGTTTAACTCAGAGGTGTACCCTGCCTCACGGGGAGCCGTGGGCAGCATGAGAATGTGCTGCTCGCGCTCCCCATGCTCAGTGATAATGCAGGGTATCGGGATTTTCTCCCGCACAGACAGAAAAGAAGGGGAGGGAGAGACAGAACAGGTGAGGGGGAGAGAGACAGAATAGGGGAGGGGGGAGAGACAAAACAGGGGAGGGGGGGAGAGACAGAACAGGGGAGGGGGGAGACAGAATGAGTGAAGAGGGAGAGACAGAACAAAGGAAGGGGAGGGAGGAGAGACAGAACAGAGGGGGGAGAGGGAACAGTGGAAGGTAGGAGAGAGAAAAGAGAAAGGGAGAGGGAGAAAAGAACAGGAGGGGGAGAGAAGAGAACAGAGGAGGGGGGAGTTAAGAAAACGGAGAAGAAGAGAGAGAACAGATATGTGGAGGAGGGGGAGAGAGAACAGCTATGGGGAGGAGGGGGAGAGAGAGAACAGCTATGGGGAGGAGAGGGAGAGAGAGAACAGATATGGGGAGGATGGGGAGAGAGAACAGATATGGGGAAGGAGGGGGAGAGAGAACAGCTATGTAGAGGAGGGGGAGAGAGAGAAAAGATATGGGGAGGAGGGGGAGAGAGAACAGATATGGGGAGGAGGGGGAGAGAGAGAACAGATATGGGGAGGAGGGGGAGAGAGAACAGATATGGGGAAGGAGGGGGAGAGAGAAAAGGTATGGGGGAGTTGGAGAGAGACAGACATAGCAAGGAATGGCAAAGGGATAAACATGAAGATGGAGAGACACATAAATGGAGGGAGAGGAAATAGACAGGAATGAGGTGGGGGGCGCCACGGGGGAGGCCCGCACAGGGCACCGGAACACTTAAGGCTGGCCCTGATTCTTATATCAATCAAGGGCTAAACAATGGGGGGTGGGGGGGGCAATGGGGCAGTGCCACTGCTGCCAAGGTTGATCAGGTTTTTTCCTCCTTTTGGTGCTGACTATGTTAAAAAAAACTTCAGTAATCCCTTATTGACATTAATGTGCCAAATTCTATTAGGTGGTTCCTGCCAGTGTTCACTTTGACAGCAAATATTGATTTCTTTTTTAGTCATAGTATTTTAAGTAGAATTGAGTCAGTTAAATCACCAGCAGTGAGAGAGGGAGCAGGTAGTGTTAACTTGCTAGGAAGATGGGATGGGAAACACTCACTTGACAGTACCAGGTGAATCAGATGGAGGAGTATCCTCTTGCTCTGTGGCTTGCAGGGCATTGTTCCAGGTAGCAGACAGACACAGGTAGTCTACATCTCAGCCAATCCACTGCCGATAGAGTCAGGGAACTGGGCTTTGGCAAAAATCCAATGGAACCAGAAGTCCAAATAGGTAAATGTACTAGTCCCTCCCTATCATTTTCATCACGTTTTAGTCAGTTGACTAAAATTGCAATTGATTCTCATCATAGTTTTAGTCCTATTAACATAGTTTTTATTTCGGTATTGTTTAGTTTTTGAAATTAACACTGGTTCCTGAGCAAATTTTTGTGAATTGTAAAAAAAGAAAAAGGCCCAATTGCTGTTATACATAACAAACAACATAATATACTATTGCAGTATTCAAACACTATGTGGGTCTAGTTATGGTATACGTACAATGTGCAATGTTATTCTAGGAAGCCAATTACTTTATGCGGTGTGCTCTTTTGTGCTTTGATTATAGAAACAGCAAAATAAGTCGTAAATGGGTGAACTTCAGTACTATAGATTCCTTCTTTAGGACATGTGCAAAAGAGTCATCAAGGAGTACTGTCAACACTTCAGTCTACAATTTCTTCCGCTGCTTCCGCGCAGCCGCTTCCGCGCAGCCGCTTCACCGCCGACTCTACACAGCAAGACAGATCGTCGCTGGAGATTTCATCGCGGGACATTTCATCGCTAAAGGTAAGTATTTTAGCTATTTTACTTTGGTTAGAATTAGGGTTTAGGGGGTTAGAATTAGGGTTTAGGGGGTTAATTTTAGTATTAGGGCTCAGGGGTTAGGATTAGGGTTAGTATTAGGGGGTTAATTTTAGTATTAGGGGTCGGGGGTTAGTATTAGGGGTCGGGGGTTAGTATTAGGGTTAGTATTAGGGTTTAGGTGGTTAATTTTAGTATTAGGGCTCGGGGGTTAGTATTAGGGGTCGGGGGTTAGTATTAGGGTTAGTATTAGGGTTTAGGGGGTTAATTTTTGTATTGGGGTTAATTTTAGTGTTAGTATTGGGGTTTAGTGTTTAGTGTTAGTATTGGGGTTTGGGAATCATTTATTAGGGGGGGTTATTTTCTTTTTACTTGTACATTTGTAAGAGCTGACAGTTCAGCGCTGAACTGTCAGCTCTTACAAAGCCGCAGCCGCGATGAAACAGCCGCGTTATTCTTCATTGCTGACAGTTCAGCGTTCTAACTGCCGCGCTGAACTGTCAGTGATGAAGATGTGGCGCCGAAGTGTCCTAGACCCTCAATATTCTGCTCTAGCATTTGAACCGAGATTGCTACGGTGTTTAGAATAATCTATCACTGACTGGTAATTAACATTATGAGATGCCATTTTCTCTAAGTGATAAGTTGAGTTTGTTGGCCAAGATATAACATGCTTGCAGTTAATTTAAAGCTGGAAATTGTTAAGTGGAATTTGTGAATCGTAAAGCAATGTGCAACAAGCCTACTGGCACGACACATACATAAAGGTTAGGGATTCATTACATTTATATATTGTATTCTATTCTGAGTTTGGTTGTTGAAGTATATATTTAAACTTAAAAAGAGAATCAGTGCTTCATTACATACATAACCTCCAGGTGCTTGTACTGTTAGTAACGCCCACTCAACTCCCATTTCATTAAATCAGTCAAATATTAGACATTCCCCGCCCACATGCCTAAAATAACCCTATGCCAGCGATTAATCGATCTGATAAAATCAAACTAATGTTAAAAAAACCAGCACATATACATACACCTCCTAGATCATTTACACAGAACAAAATACAAGTGCAAGAAAACATAATAGGCTTTTAAAGAAAGAATGATTTGAACTTTTTAATCAGAGGATTTTTTGGGGGATGTATTTTGTTTATCAAATGTGCACAAATATTCTTTGGTTTAAGTTAATATGTGAATTCTGCAAGGTAAAACTGATTTTGATAATCACAAGGTTAATAATTATAGTGGTTAAGTAATACTCCTGTCATACTACCATGGGCGTCCGCAGGGGGGGGGCAAGGGGGGCGCTTGCCCCCCCCTGGATTTTTGCAATTCCCCTTTAAAAAAAAAAAAATGTGGCCTCTAGTTGTCCCTAGGGGACTGCACACCAGTTGCTGGGGTAGGAGGTGGCACCCAAAGCTGTTGCTCTCTGCAACTCTGCTTGCTGTAATACTGGTCTCCCATCCCCTGTCACTGACATAGAGGAATAAAACACACAAAATGATGGGTCAAAGAGATGGCAAACATGGAGGAATAAAGCATATAAAAAAGGGGGAAAGAGATAAAGAAATATCATGGATTTAGGAATTTGGGTGTTTAGGGAATCTGTTGCTTTGTGTTTATATTGTGTGCTACAGTGTTGTATCTGGTGCTGTGGAGTTATATTGTGTGCTATAGTGTTGTGTCTGGTGCTGTTGGGTTACATTGTGTGCTATAGTGTTGTGTCTGGTGCTGTGAGGTTATATTGTGTGCTATAGTGTATCTGGTGCTGTGGGGTTATATTGTGTGCTATAGTGTTGTATCTGGTGCTGTTGGGTTACATTGTGTGCTATAGTGTTGTATCTGGTGCTGAGAGGTTATATTGTGTGCTATAGTGTATCTGGTGCTGTGGAGTTATATTGTGTGCTATAGTGTATCTGGTGCTGTGGGGTTATATTGTGTGCTATAGTGTTGTATCTGGTGCTGTGGAGTTATATTGTGTGCTATAGTGTTGTATCTGGTGCTGTTGGGTTACATTGTGTGCTATAGTGTTGGATCTGGTGCTGTGGGGTTATATTGTGTGCTATAGTGTTGTATCTGGTGCTGTGGGGTTATATTGTGTGCTATAGTGTTGTGTCTGGTGCTGTTGGGTTATATTGTGTGCTATAGTGTTGTATCTGGTGCTGTTGGGTTATATTGTGTGCTATAGTATTGTATCTGGTGCTGAGAGGTTATATTGTGTGCTATAGTGTTGTATCTGGTGCTGAGAGGTTATATTGTGTGCTATAGTGTTGTATCTGGTGCTGTGGGGTTATATTGTGTGCTATTGTATTGTATCTGGTGCTGAGAGGTTATATTGTGTGCTATAGTGTTGTATCTGGTGCTGAGAGGTTATATTGTGTGCTATAGTGTTGTATCTGGTGCTGTGGGGTTATATTGTGTGCTATTGTATTGTATCTGGTGCTGAGAGGTTATATTGTGTGCTATAGTGTTGTATCTGGTGCTGAAAGGTTATATTGTGTGCTATAGTGTTGTATCTGGTGCTATGGGGTTATATCTTTGCTATGTTGTTCTATCTGTTGCTGTGGAGTTTCAGCTAGAGCTCTGGATATTTATCTGGTTCTGTGGTTTATATCTTGTGTCATGGGTTTTTAGCTGGTACCGTGGGTTAATATCTGGTGTTGTGGGTCTATATCTGGCACAGTGGATCTATATTTGGTGCAGTGGCTATATCTAGTGTGGTTGGTTTATATCTGGTGCTGTGGATCTGTATCTGGTGCAGGCTTTATCAACCCTTTGCATGCCTTCACTGATAATGACAAAGCTCCTCCACTTCATGATAACTTGTCAAAAAGAGGCGCGGCGCAGAAAGGATGATGGTAAAATTATGCCCCCCCCTGAAAAAATTTCTGCGGATGCCCATGCATACTACTATTGCATTTTACCAGTAACCTCCAAGAGCATTAATAGAAAATGTAATTTGAAAACAGGATAACATTTTAGGCGGTTCAAGACCAAGCTGAACTATCCAAAAATAATGTTCTTATTTTTGTGGAATATCCAACTACTGGTTCCCATGCTCCCAATAAATGTTCTTGGATGGAGGGTGTAAACCAGTCTCTGGAGGATAAGTTTCTTGGTGTGCCCAAGACCAATGTCTGAGGAATGGGACGATATGATTGACAGATCCATCATTATGAGAAGGGCTAACTACATACGGTAATAGTCCTATGAAAATAAAAGTTGCATTAAATAGGCATTTTTTTAAATAATCAATATATTTACATATATTGTATCAGAATGTACAGGACCAAAATCAGAATATATTCGTGGAGTTCAAACCAACCATATCCAACGCTATTATTCATGGATTTCATTAATAGACAACACTTTTGTATGGGGAGCACTGATGATTTTTCAAATTCTTTGATAGATCCATTGCTACAAGCTACATAACTCTAAGAAGAAGTGCCAAAATATAGGGGTTTATGGAGCTGATAAGTTGCAAAATGAATTAACCCACTTGTAGGTCATGGCTAATAATAAAAGGGTAATTTTTTTTCAAGCTTCAGAGTTCTGTGGGAGGCTTTCGATTACATGCCCTTATGTCACTAATGTTGTGGTCCCTTTTCCACTGCATATTCATGAAGAGCTCTAAAAAGGTGTAACTGACAGAGGCAGGAATAAGTGCCAAGGACATCCCATGCCCTGTTCATACCAGAGCTATAAAAAGTTCCCCATCATAAAACCCTTCCAGCTATGCTCTCTAATTTATAGAAGGACCTTATACTAACATACTGCAATGCAACTGGGAATTACACACATAAAACATTGAATGTGACAGCAGATAAAATAATATATAATTCTATAATATACAGTGAATCTGTTTTACATTTTACTAATTATTTTTTTTAAAGGGACTGAACATTGTTTTTACAGGGAATGTAGAGAATAAAATATGATTAGAAATGATCTATACATTTTGTTAGTCAAACTGCAAGGAAATGCCAAAATTAGGAGGGAAAATGGGTCTTAAATGTGTCTGTGGAGTCTCCTGTTTATCACATCACTGTGGCTTGATATGAAAATTAACTGGTTTTCAATGGAACATTTGGAATTTGCATATCAGGTCACAGGTATTGTCACAAACAGGAGATGCCACAGGCACATTTAAAATAAAAGTGTCTCCCTGCAATTCTGCTAATATAATGTATAGATTATTTTCAATCTGTTTTATTCTCTATATTCACAGTATACATTTTGTTTAGGTAATACAGTCCATATAAGTATGAACAATTATTGGGATACAAACCAGTTGTAAGATGCTTCAAACACTCTTTTTTTATATATTGCTTTGTGGCTTCTAGGCTAAGGAAAGCATCATAGCTCTCATTTTCTCATTTATATATTCAAATGATCTACCTATAGCACGGGCGTCTGTGTGTGCAAGTGGGACTCTGTGTGTGCAAGTGGGACTCTGTGTGTGCAAGTGGGACTCTGTGTGCGCAAGTGGAACTGTGTGTGCGCAAGTGGAACTGTGTGTGTGTCTATATATATATGATAACGGCTCCAGGTGGAGCCGAAACGTCGATGTATACGACAGTCAGTATGTAATACAGGTTTTTTCTATTTTTCTAAAAATCCTTTGAGTGCGTGTTTTTTATTTCTTTTTGGACTGATATATATATATATATATACACACACACACACACACACACACATTTCCTTTCAATCAAACATGTATGCGGCCCACGCAAAAATACATTTACAGTGAAGTGGCCCACTGCAGAAGAAACTTGGACACCCTGGACCTATAGTAACCAAATATGCATTTACTTTCTCCCAACCAAATATCTGAAATTCCAGTGAATGGGGAAATATGCAGTGTTCTTTTTAGGGAAGCAACCAGTCTAGTTTCTAAGAATGGTGTACTGCTCTTAGGAATTTAAGGGTCAATTTTACCCTATTTCCATGTGGGCTGCTCTGTCTGTTTGATAAGATGGATGCTATAGTTCTAGTCGTTTTAAGGAATCTTTATATAATGTAACCAGTTTATTGTCATGTGTGAGCCTTAGTCATATACCTCTCAACATTTCAAATGGCCAAGGAAGGACCCTTTTTATTTTTGTCGGAGGGGTTGAAGGTATGTCTTTGGGTGGGGCATTAGTACATTTTAATTGACTATCCGGCCAATTGGTAACTATTTATGTAACTGGATAAGTTATTTAATAATAAAGTATTTTATTTACACAAACTAATTTAAAATGATTTTACTGCATTAAACAGTTTATTGTGAGTTTTATTGCTCTGGTTCACTCTCGCACACTAATACACACTGAAAATACTTAGCTCCCAAAAAAGAGGTACAATAGAGGAGGAAAGAGGGACAGGGGGATTTGGGTACAAAATAGTGATTGCCCTTCCTAAATAGAGACATTTGGCAGGTAAGTAATCAATGTTTGTAAATTCAAGCTGCCAATATATAAGATGAGGTGGCTGTAGCCTCCATGGTTGAGATTGGCTCATATCTATCTTGCCCCATCAAGATGGGCAGATGACACACCAAAAGACCTGTGGTGCCAGGAACCCTTCAAGATTCAATGTCTGTTTACTGTTGAGTAATCCCCGCAAGTAGTAGAAGATGGATCTGGTTTGAGATAATTCCTGACGTGCATAGTAACAGCAAACAAAAATATGCCGTAGCTCCTGGCGACAATATGTTCTATCTGCACCACAGAGGCAAAAAAGGTCACATGTAAATACTGACAACTAGATACTAGACATTATAGATCAAAACAGCAGCCCAGTTATGGACTAAATTTCTCATGATGCTCTGAATGTTTTTGGATTAGTAAGATGGGAAATATGCACTACTTTCGGTTACACATCACTGTTAATACTGACATGTAGATAATCTACCACCCGGAGCAAGTGGGCAAACTCAGAGGTGGCTCTAGACTTTGTGAGGCCTTAGGCGAAAGTCGAACATGAGGTCCTCACGGACACGCATTATTAAATAAAATACATGCAAGCGATAATAAAAATGTACTGTATAAAAAGCATATTTCAAGATCAGACTTAAATCCCAGCTTCTAGGAATTTACACCTCCTAGAATATTATTTGTCTCATAATTATTCTACAAATATCTACAAACATTTGGTATAGATAAAAAGTGTGTGGCTGACTAACGCACACTCTTATTGTTGTGTCCTAAATGTTAAAACTCAGCCAGCACAGACATTCATAGACACACTCAGCAACCACAGTCATTCATAGACACACTCAACCAGCACACACTGACTCACAGACACACTCAGTCAGCACACAATCACACTAATCCAGCACACACTGACTCACAGATACACTCAGCCAGCACACACTGACTCACAGACACACACAGCCAGCACACAATCACACTCAGCCAGCACACAATCACACACTAACAGAAACACTCAGCCAGAAGGAAAGGTGCTCAATGTTGAAAGTGGTCTCACAGACCTCGTTGTGCTGGAGGCCTGGCACTTCTGCGCTGACCGTTTGTTCTTCCTTACAGCACCGGATGCACTGTGACAGTGGGGGTGGAGTGATCTTAACAGCGTGTGATCGCTTTTAAAGAGGGGGGGGGGTGAATCTCCATGCCACCCCTTAAAGTGTCGGCGCTTATGGCCAGGGCCGCCACCAGGAATTCAGGGCCCCTTACTGAACAAATATTCTGGGCCCCATAACCCCCCCCCCCCCCCCCCGAGAATATCTCCCACTCGCCCCACCTACCCTCACAAGCATGTTATCCAGGTCCAGTATAATATGGAGGGTGGTAAGGAGCAGTTGGTCAATATGCCACTAATTTGCCACTGAATATGCCAGAATTTAGCCATTCAATATGCCAGGATTTTACCACCCAATATGCAAGGATTTAGCTACTCAGTATGCCAGGATTTAGCCATTCAGTATGCCAGGATTTAGCCACTCAATATGACAGTATTTTGCCACTCAATACTGGCATATTGAATGCACGGAGGAGGGAAACTCCGGTCGCATTTTTTTTTTTTTTGTAATGGCTTCATTATGGTTTTTAAAAAAAGCGACCAGAGTTTCCCTCCTGGCACCAAGGTTAGTGTAACAGGGAACTTAACTGCAGCATTAAGCTCCCATCACATCAACTGACCTATTCTTATGAATGGGGACTCTGTTTAGGTTTATAGAATAGCAATAGTATTACATGTATTCCATAAACCGAAAGTCTATAAACCGAAAGACATTCGGTTTATAGACTTTCGTTTTATAGAATACATTTAATGTTATTGCTATTCTATAAAAAGAAAGTCTATAAACATAATATCTTTCGCTTTATAGACTTTCGGCTTATGGAATACATGTAATACTATTGGCTTTCTATAAACAGAAATAGAGTCCCCATTCATAAGTAATTCTTATGAATGGGGTCCACACCGAACCGAAGGTTGTTCGGTTTATAGACTTTCGGTTTATAGAATACATGTAATTCTATGCTATTCTATAAACCGAAAGTCTATAAACCGAACGACCTTCGGTTTATAGACTTTCGGCTTATAGAATACATGTAATGCTATTGGCTATTCTATAAACCGAAATAGAGTCCCCATTCATACGAATTGGTCAATTGAGCAATGTCTTTCGGTTTATAGACTTTCGTCTTATGGAATACATGTAATGCTATTGGCTATTCTATAAACCAAAAGTCTATAAACCGAATGACTTTCGGTTTAAAGACTTTCGGTTTATAGCCGAACCTCGAACTCCAACACGGACATACAGTGAAATGTCCGGGTTCGGGTTCATGGCACGGACACCGTAATGTCCGGTACGAACCCGAACAGTGCGGTTCGGGTTCGCTCAACACTACTGATAATGCTTCTTTAATGTGGAGCACCACATATAATTCAAACATTCAGCTGAGGATTAGACACAAATTGCTGATATGGTATAGACAGGACCATTGGTCAGTTTTGGTGACATAACATGGTAATACATAGTAATTTAGGTCTTAAGTAGTGTTTTTTTCACACTGCATTTTACATGTTTTATATGTTTTTTGCAAGCTATAGGGCTATAGCCCTATAACTTGCAAAAATCAACAGAAAACCATATAAACAGTGTTTCTAAACTCAGGACACATATTACAATCTATTTAGCAGGCTTTTTTATTAGCGTTTGTAGACGTGTGAAATGTTTTTACATTTTCCATCATATTTATTTTTTATAGTAAATAATATGATATGATCAAAATAATGGTATCTAAAGACAGCCTTACTTATCCCAGAAAAAAACAATATATGATTTGTGTGAGTGCAGTAAATGAGAAAGAGGAAAATTACAGCTAAACATAAACACTGCAGAAGTGTAAAAACAGCCTGTGTCCTGAACTGTACAACATTCCAAACCTTGTCATGTTCTTCAAGGTTTTGAACTCTTCCATGAAGAGTTTGTTGACGTGAAACAAAACAAATGCAAACACTGTAACATTTTTTGTTGGCCACCATTATTATTTACAAGCAAATATAGTTTGTTGATGTTACACCTGCATTTCCTGGAACTGATATACTAAAATATTAGCGTTTGAACAAGCAGTGCTAGCCATTACAAACCAAAACAGCAGTCCAGTTATGGACTACATTTCTCATGATGCTCTGAATGTTTTCGGCTGAGGAGGACAGGGAAATATAATTCACAGTAGCTGTAGTGCAACAGATTAGATATCAATGTTGTAAAGCTAGATGAATACATACAAGTATGCAAAAACAAAAATATTCATATATATACATACAGGTCTGTATAAACACATTCACACACACACACACACACACACATATATATATATATATATATATATATATATATATATATATATATATATATATATATAAACACATACATACAACCACATCCTGCAGAAAGGAGCAGTTTACAGACACAGGACTAAAGCTTCCATCCCCTGCTGAATTAGCACATCCTATCACAGTGGAGGAAGAGATCTCTTTATTGACTGGTAAAGCAGATAGGAAGAAAGCAAGCATTAATCTTTTATGAGAGAGAGTGAGTGATTCCTGGTTACTTTCTGCAGAGCACATCATAGGGAGAGCATGAATGAAGTTGAACACAGAGGGTACAAAGTGTTATAGACCTCTGCCCAATGCATTGATAACTCTTCAAAAGACCTAATGCGCTATCAGAGCAAGAAAATCCCACAATAGTTGTCCCTTTATAAAGCATGGTTAAGTTGATAAGATGAAATGTTCATTTTGCCTTAGTTTATCTGCAACGCCTCCGTACTTCACTTTTAGTTTGATCCTGCATAATGCATTGCTAAAAAAGTAGAAGAGGGTCTACTTCCCCTACTGCCACCAGTGACATGGGGAGCCATGGGCAGCGAGTAGAACATAGCTATCAACATGCTAATGGGTTAGGGTCACCTGAGCATAATGGTCATAACACTATATAGTGTCAACCATTTGGCCGACTGAGCATATCATTGCCAAAAGCCCTGAATTTTCAGGGACCGACCAGCCAAGAGGCTGTACTATATATTGAAACAACACAAGTGTATATCTTATATAGGCATGTACTGAGTATTCAATGCCCATGACTAGAGCACCATTTATCTGCGGGCACATTTTTATGACTTTGTTTATAAAGACATCACATGTTTTTGGATGGAGTTCACAGAGGCCACAGTGTTTATTTAAATCCAAACACATTTTATTAGTTAAATAACTACATGCAAATAAGAAACATTTATTAAAGGTGGCAAGTTGCACTGAAATAACAGGTGGTGCTCTTTAACAGGTGCAATAAAATTACTGCACCTGTTATACAACCTATCAAAAAAAGATTAACAAAAAATGCGCCCCAACCCCCTAATAAATATACTGTAGGATAACAGATCAACAGACAAAACTCCTTTCAGACTCTCTCCAGGCGATACCTGCAGTACTGTCTTTCTGCATGGGCAGATTGGCGATTGTCCAAGGGAGGGCGTGTCCGGCCAAAAAAATTAATGTTTGCAATCACCAATCAGTCTGAACATGTACCTTAAAAAAAATAAATGCTGTTGCTCCCGATCACTCGACATCTGCAGTAACAGCGAGTCAGTGGTCACGTGACCTTTTCAGCTCTCAGACTGCTGAGATGCGCGGGAGCAGTAGTGAGAGTCAGCAGAGAGTCAGACAGACAACGTGCAGACTATGTGGTATTTATACAGCCATACAAGAGAGCTAGAAGCTGTAGGAAATGGGGTTAGTGGTCTAAATGTGCACAAAATCTGCACCTACATAAATTCATTTCATTGACTTATGACGACACTTTAGTCATCTTCATTCACATACAAAGCTTTCCACAAGATAGCAGTCTCCCTTACACAATACTATTACATATTACATACAGTGGATATAAAAAGTCTACACACCCCTGTTAAAATGTCAGGTTTCTGTGCTGTAAAAAAATGAGACAAAGATAAATAATTTCAGAACTTTTTCCACCTTTAATGTGACCTATAAACTGTACAACTCAATTGAAAAAAAAACTGAAATCTTTTAGATAGAGGGAAGAAAAAATATAAAAATAAAATAATGTGGTTGCATAAGTGTGCACACCCTCTTATAACTGGGGATGTAGCTGTGTTCAGAATTAAGCAATCACATTCCAAATCATGTTGAATAGGAGTCAGCATACACCTGCCATCAGAGGCGTCGCTAGGGGGGGGCTACTGGGGCTGAAGCCCCGAGTCTCAGCCCCATAGCCCCGAGTTGCGACACTAGGGGCTAAAGCATGCTTTAGCCCCGAGTCTCTAACTTACCTGCAGGTGCCTTCCTCCGTTTTTTTTTACTGATGCTGATCCTATAGCTGGCTGAGGGTCATGAGAGCTTAGGGATGCAATGATTATATAATCATTGCATCCCTAAGCTCTCATGACCCTCAGCCAGCTATAGGATCAGCATCAGTGTGAGTCACATAATCAAAAACATAAAACCTGACTGTGGGCATATTGTTTAATAAAAACCATTGGGTCTAGATGCACTACTTTTAATATCATATATATAACTACCCCCCCCCCCCCCCCACCTCAGTAAAAGTCATTATTTGTGGTAATTTGTTTCCCATAATATGTTATTTGTAGTCAATCATTTTTGGGGCTCTATAATACTGAAATGACCCCCCTCTTATGTGTTTTTTTGTTTTTTTTATTACAGATCCCCCGCCCCCCCATTAATATCAGTATTATAGAGCCCAAAAAATGATTGACTACAATACAAATAACATATTAATGGAAACAAATTACCACAAATAATGACTTTTACTGAGGTGGAGGGGGGGGGGGGGGTAGTTATATATATGATATTAAAAGTAGTGCATCTAGACCCAATGATTTTTATTAAACAATATGCCCACAGTCAGGTCAGCATCCCTGATCGTGTATATACACCCAACCACTCCAGAAATATTAATCACCATTTTACATGTCAAAATGAACAAAATGGTTCACATCTCTTCTATAAACCTGAATATTTTTTGTTCCTGCTGATGTTTTATGTTTTTGATTATGTGACTCACACTGATGCTGATCCTATAGCTGGCTGAGGGTCATAAGAGCTTAGGGATGCAATGATTATATTTATATGATGTTTATTTCAATGTGGCCCATATTAAAATATATCATTGTACCTCAGGTGGGGGACAAAGGCAATTATATATTTTAATATTATATTAATGGGGGGGGGGGGGAAATCTGTAATAAAAAACAAAACTGAGTGGAGCTGACAGGGCTTGGGCTGAGTGAATTATATCTTTTAATATTTATATTTATGTGTGGGGAGGAACTGTAAAAAGAGGGGGCTGCAGTCTGTGGTGAATCTTGTTTTTGTGCTGCCCTAGGCAGACAAATTTTGGGCACCCCCCCCTACCCACGATGCACACCCACGACATGACCCATAACCCACCTTGCACACCAAGGACATGCCCCATCACCCCATTTACATGCCTCTATCACCTCATTACATACACATTACCAATATTATTTGCCCATAATATTCCCTTCCGATCCCCTCTCACCTCCGTCTCTGCCTGCAAGCGCGGTCTTTTTTTTTTTTTTTTTTTAAAGGGCCGGGCAGCTGCCCCCCCAAATTTGCCGCCCTAGGCATCCGCCTAGGATGCCTCGCGGTAAATACAGCACTGGCTGCAGTGGTGAAGGAAATGTATATTATAATATATTTATTTGGAACAGTGGAGGAAAGGGGATTGAGATAAGGGCATTATATACTGTAATATTATATTTATGTGGGAAGACCAGGGCTTGGCAAATCCCAGATTGTCTTGGCGACCAGGAAATTAGGTCTGGTGCGTGGGTATTGTTAGCCTTGTATGGTGCCCTCACTGCTGGGATGTGACATACTGACTGTATATGTGTGTGTGTGACTGACTGTGTGTGTGTTGTGTGTGTGTATGATTGACTGTGTGTGATTGACTGTGTGTGACTGACTGTATCTGTTTTATCTATAAAAAAATACTCTTAAAAGGTGCTGTAAAATGCATGGTTTCCCTTTTTATGAACAAAAATATACTGGTATAATGATGCAATGCTAGGGGGCTGGTTTAATGAAGCAATGCTAGGGGGCAGGTTTAATGAAGCAATGCTATGGGGCTGGTATAATGGTGCAATGCTAGGGGGCTGGTATAATGATGCAATGCTATGGGGCTGGTATGCAATTATTTCCTGGGCTGGTTTTCATTCCCAGTCTGGCCCGGGGTTTATGCTCTCGTGGGGGTGAGAGACAGGTGACGTTGGTGCGGTTATGACGTTCCGGGATATGGTATTACAACTGCGCTGTGTTATATATATATATTGACATTTATGTTTGCTTACAACAGAATCTACTGTCCATTGGCTTCCCCCACATTCATATTTCAACAACTGAGAACCGCAAAAAATAGTTTCTTGTGCTTCCTACAGAGGCAAATTGTGGGTGTCCTAATTGGAGGTGAGATGATATGTTAGGAGAGTGTGAAAGGAAGTTGAGATGATGATTTGAGCAAATCTAACGGTATTTCATTTTTTTTCTCTAGACAGATATATGTCCATTGTTGATATTTACAGTGACGCTTGCTGTCGCCGTCTATTTTGGTAGCTGTAGTCAGTACAGGTATGATACCATGGTGTTTAAATATATTCATATTATGTATTTATTTGTTTGTGTTGTTAACACATGGAATTGACACATTTCAAAAGCCTGTTAACTCGACTCCTTAATTTCTTGGGGTTATATAGAAAGGTTTTTCCATCACAAATGTAGTGCATATTTTATGCCTACCCCTATGTATAAAATGAATTCAGTCAGAAAAAGTCATAGTGCACCAGTTGCACCAAAACTTTAAAAGGTGATATAAGTTGGTTAAGTATTTTGTTGCATGCTAACTTTAAAAAAAAAGTCACACAACTGCGACAATTTTGATCCCTTTATTGGACTACATTTGTCCGCCAATCCTAATATGGTGTTATCTGCACTGTTATCTAGTGTTAAAGTCACAATTTGAGAGTAATAAGTTGCATATTGAGCATGTAAAGTCGGATTTTTGTCCACATAACAGACACGTGTCTAAATGAATCAGAATTAGACATAAAACATTGCCACTATTTCCACATAACCCTCATTGTGTGTACATACGTCACAATAGCTGCACTCAAAGCAATAACTTACAGAGACTCTGGTTTTTATATGCGTAAAGTTATCTTTATTTTTCTTAAAACTTTTCCATTAAGCTGCAAGTTAAAAATATAGCCACCAACAGTGAGGAACCCAAGTTGCCACCAAGCTTTGTTGACTTACTCTGACCACTTACTCTGTCAGCACTCTAATCTCCAAAAAATTATTTAAAAAAGGAACAGTTTACAAAAATGAAACCATTTAGAGACAAATGTGGTCCTTAACTTACATTGATTCGCAGTATGGACCATTATAACTGGACTTGCATCTATGCTGCCTATTTAAAGTGCTTATACGCACTGAATGTAATGGGATCCTTTTTATATACATTTTTATAGGACATGGATATTAGAAAGTTCTTTCTTGCTAAAGCTGCAGCAAAGGAATCATCACCATCAGATGAGTCTCCGCAGCAGCAAGAAGAATCAGAGAATGCTGAACAAATGATTGAGGTTTATGATGATCCATTGGATGCTGGGGAAGGGTCAAGTTCATGTACAGCTAGACTTGAAGAGCTGACAGAAAGACCAGGGAGCAGCTCTGTACATATTAGTATAGTATGTGAGGCTGCTGACCTAGGTGATGTTGAAAAGGGTCCAGTACAGCCTAAACTGGCACAATACCCTTATGAACTTTTTGGCACACAAAAACGTTCATCTCAGTTTCAGTGGTTTCAAAAATATAACTGGTTGGAGTATTCACTTAAAAAAAATGCCACATTCTGTTTTGCCTGCAGAAACTTTGGGCCAAAACAAAGTCGGTCACATTTGGATTCACTTGTGTGTAAAAGTGGATATAAAAACTGGAAAAGAGCTCTAGACTCGTTTAAAGAACATGAAAAGTCATCCAGTCATAAGTCTAGTATGCTGGCGTGGTCATCTTACAAAGATAGCATAGTACATGGCAATGTGGTGGAGAAAATACAGACAGGCAGTGATGCTCAAATCCAGGAAAGGAGACAATATCTAAAACGTATTGTGGCTATCACAACCTTCCTTGGTAAGCAAGGCATTTCATTTAGGGGTCACGATAAGACAGAAGAAAGCCACAATAAAGGAAATTTTAAGGAATGTTTGCATTTGCTTTCCAAATTTGACCCTTTCCTCCAAAATTATTCACCACCTGCCAATGCTACTTATACTTCCCCTTCATCTCAGAATGTAATGATTCAGTGCTGCTCTGAGGAAGTTACCCGCCGGATAGTTAGTGAGCTGAAGGCTTCTGGTGTTTATTCGATCATGGCAAGAGATCACCAAAAAGAGCAGTTGGCCATATGTATCCGTTATGTTTTACCTGAAAATGGTGAAATAAAAGAACATTTTCTTTCTTTCAATGAACTAAAACATTTCAATGCGGATTCAATCACTGAATCTTTGCAGGAATGCTTAAAAGAGAATGGGCTAGATAGTCTTCTATGTGTTGCGCAAACCTATGATGGTGCAGCAGTAATGAGTGGAGCAAGTGGTGGTGTTCAGGCTAAATTAAAAAAATACCACCCTGAAGCAATATATGTGCACTGCTATGCCCATGAACTGAACCTTATATTGTGCCATACTTGCAAGGCAATAAAAGATGGTAAGGACTTTTTCAATACCATGGAAAATCTATATGCATTTTTTAGCACATCTCTGATTAACCATCAGAAGTTTAAAGATGTGCAATCTACTTTAGGCTTAAAACCAGGTGAGCTAGTTCAACTGTCTGAAACACGCTGGTCTTGCCAGATACGTTCTGTGAATGCACTTGTCACAAACTTTGCTGCAGTCTACAAGTGCCTTTCCGAGATGAAATCCAGTACTGCAACTGGTCTGTTTTCAAAACTAAAAAAAATATCAGTAGTCTTTTGTCTTTTTATGTTCCAAAGTTTATTTAGCATAACAGAGGGTTTCCATAAAATGCTCCAAAAAGAAAATCTAGATTTAGCTAAAGGAGCTGACCTAAAAGAAGCAGTTTGCAGTACTTTCAAATCCATGCGCACACCTGAAAAAGCTTCAGAGCTGCTTCAAAAAGCTGAAACCTTATTAGCTAGTATCAATACGGAAGGTGAGGGAGTGGCAGCGCAAAGAAAAAAACAAAAGTACATGGAAGACTATGTGACTGAACCTAGTTTTTCTCGGGAAGATATTGGTTCCAAAGATGACTTCAGAACAAAGTTATTTTTTCCATGTGTAGACCGCATGCTATCTGAACTAGACCATAGATTTTCTAGTATCAATAAAGAACTTATGAAATGGATTCAGGCTTGCAGTCCCGTTTCGTCAAACTTTCTTTCTGAGGATTTAGCTGAGATTGGTAGGCATTACAAAGTGGAACTCAAAAGTGAGGAAGTGCTTGTTGACAAACATTTTTTTGAACAGAAACAACAGCATGGTGAACACCTGTCAATGGTTCAGATCTATCAGCAGTTAGATCCACTAATGTTCCCAACTGTAAAAAAAATTATTCAAATTGCTCTAACTATTCCTGTGAGCAGTTGCAGTTGCGAGAGATCTTTTAGTGCACTCAGGCGGCTTCATAAATGGTTAAGATGTACAATGGGACAGCCTAGATTAAACAACCTTGCAATTCTTTCAATAGAGAAACAGGTTCTTTTATCTGTTTCTGAGGAAGATATCATTGATCGTTTTGGCCATAAACAAACAAGAAGACAAGCACTAACATTTGCTAGTTGAAAATGGAAATTAAGCGTTTACGTGGACATTATATAATTTAATGCAAAGTTTTTGTGAAGAATGTCTTAATTACATAGGTAGTATGTTTGTTATATATCTTAGCACTTTAACTGTGATGTACAGCTGCATACCGCAGTTTCACTTAATGCACATTGTTTACATCTATTTTAATTATTTTTCATATTAAGGAGTTTGAAAAAAATAAGCTATTCATTGGTAATGGACAGTAGTTAAAGGGACTTTTTCACCTAAACATTGCTTTTACTGAATGAAGAGAATATAATGATTTAAATAATCTATACATTATGCTAGCAGAACTGCAAGCAGTTGGCTAAATTTGGAGACAAAATGTGTTTAAAATGTGTCTGTAGAGTCTCCTGTTTGACATCACCTGTGGCACGGTATGCAAATTATACATTTCCCATTGAAAACCAAATCCATAAATTCTCAAATATTATTTTTCTCCTAATTTAGGCATTTGGATGCAACTTTGCTAACACAATGTATAGATAATTTTCAATCATCATTTTTAGTGTGAATGAAGAGAAAACTATGTTTAGGTGATACCATTCCTTTAACTAAATCTGTTACTCGTGAAGATATTTATTGTTTTGCACTATGGTTTACATGTTACAATGATACCTTCAAAATTAAAATGTCTCTACAAATTCATTTGTTTGTACCAAAGTATTTAAAGCTGTTAATATATTACATATATGGAAGGCGGGGCCTGAAGTTGTGGGAGGTGCTTGGTTCCCCTTCTTAAGGGGCACCAGCCCTTCCCTCACTACCATCATAGGTCTGGTGAGTTGTCCCACCCACCACACCTCCTTTTATAAGCATTTCTTAAGGTAGGCCCTCTTTTATTTCAGGCCTACTACCTCGTCAGTTACGGCACACCACAACTGACCTTTCCCTTCCTTGTTTGTCTTAGGTTACTATTGCTACGGCTTTATGCCCTGACCACAAATGTGTTATGTCTAAGTATTGATGTTTTACTTGCTTATCTTAGGAACCTAAAACACCTTTATTCAAAGGTTTTCTTAAGAACTGTTTTATTTATTAAATTGTTTGTGATATGCTGAATATATATTTAAAATATATACAGGTCTCTTCACTGGGTTGTACAACTGCTGACCTCAGGTTTAACTTGTACAAATGTGCAAGGACATTGTTTACATCTGTTTTTTCATTGATCTCTTTTGTACGGCAATTTTTTTTTTTTAAATTAAAAAACTGTCGTAAATGACTCTAGCTTTATTTTTTTATACATATCTAATTTATTTCTATATGATAGCAGTGGTCAACAGTTGGATTTCTATATTCTTTCATCACATATGTGCATGCAGATCTTATTAATAGAAATGTAAAAATGTATGTGTGTATATATATATATATATATATATATCCATACACACATGTATTTTATGTGCATGTATATGCCTGTCCAAGCGTGTGATATTCTCTACGCCAGTGCTATCACATCTGCTATGGGCTCTAGCCCCGGATCTTTTGGGAACCTAGCAACGCCCCTGCCTGCCATCATTTAAAATGCCTCTGATTAACCCCAAATAAAGTTCAGCTGCTCTAGTTGGTCTTTCCTGAAATTTTCTTAGTCCCATCCCACAGCAAAAGCCATGGTCCACAGAAAGCTTCCAAAGGATCAGAGGGATCTCATTGTTAAAAGGTATCAGTCAGGAGAAGGGTACAAAGGAATTTCCAAGGCATTAGGTATACCATGGAACACAGTGAAGACAGTCATCATCAAGTGGAGAAAATATGGCACAACAGTGACATTACCAAGAACTAGAGCTCCCTCCAAAATTGATGAAAAGACGAGAAGAAAACTGGTCTGGGAGGCTACCAAGAGGCCTACAGCAACATTAAAGGAGCTGCAGGAATATCTGGCAAGTACTGGCTGTGTGGTACATGTGACAACAATCTCCCGTATTCTTCATATGTCTGGGCTATGGGGTAGAGCAAGACGAAAGCCTTTTCTTACGAAGAAAAACATCCAAGCCAGGCTACATTTTGCAAAAACACATCTGAAGTCTCCCAAAAGCATGTGGGAAAAGGTGTCATGGTCTGATGAAACCAAGGTTGAACTTTTTGGCCATAATTCCAAAAGATATGTTTGGCGCAAAAACGACACTGCACATCACCAAAAGAACACCATACCAACAGTGAAGCATGGTGGTGGCAGCATCATGCTTTGGGGCTGTTTTTTTTTCAGCTGGAACTGGGGCCTTAGTTAAGATAGAGAATTATGAACAGTTCCAAATACCAGTCAATATAGGCACAAAACCTTCAGGCTTCTGCTAGAAAGCTGAACATAAAGAGGAACTTCATATTTCAGCATGACAACGACCCAAAGCATACATCCAAATCCACAAAGGAATGTCTTCACCAGAAGAAGATTAAAGTTTTGGAATGGCCCAGCCAGAGCCCAGACCTGAATCCGATTGAAAATCTGTGGGGTGATCTGAAGAGGGCTGTGCACAGGAGATGCCCTCACAATCTGACAGATTTGGAGTGTTTTTGCAAAGAAGAGTGGGCAAATCTTGCCAAGTCAAAATGTGCCATGCTGATAGACTCATACCCAAAAAGACTGAGTGCTGTAATAAAATCAAAAGGTGCTTCAACAAAGTATTAGTTTAAGGGTGTGCACACTTATGCAACCACATTATTTTATTTTTATAATTTTTCTTCCCTCTATCTAAAAGATTTCAGTTTGTTTTTCAATTGAGTTGGACAGTTTATAGGTCACATTAAAGGTGGAAAAAGTTCTGAAATTATTTATCTTTGTCTAATTTTTTTACAGCACAGAAACCTGACATTTTAACAGGGGTGTGTAGACTTTTTATATCCACTGTAAGTGCTGCTTTAATTCTAGATCTGGATGATTATTATTTATATATTAACTCCATGAATGCCATCTTGAAAGATGTAACTTAAAACCTCAGCTGTATTTGGTTTCCCTTTCCTTGAACTGAACCAGGTAGCCACTTTTAATGGCCAAAATATGGCTCCTAAGAGTGTTTTAGTGGCCCTTACCTGACTAATAAAACCATCCCCCCAAATCTTTGCATCAGCCATTGTATACAAGATATATGCAGGTAAAAGAACATACAAAATAGTAGTGCAATACATATATCAAATAAGGTGCTATTATTAGTGTTGATTTACTCTCACAAGCACAGTAGATATTTGTGACCAAAGGGAAGCCAAAATTGTGTGGATCCTTCCAGTAATTATTTACTATCTGTATAAGATGAGCAGCACTGACATGGATAAATAAATGCCCACAATGAATACTAATATTTAGAAGACACCGATATTTAATATTATATTTCTATGTCTTCCATCACTGGTAGGAGCTTTCTGGATGGCTTGGACTATGGTTACCTATGTTTTTCAGTGACAGCTTAATGCATAGCCTTACAGAACACAAATAAACTTTACGATTAGAGTTGAGCGGACACCTGGATGTTCGGGTTCGGCCGAACTTCGGAAAAAAGTCCGGGTTCGGGGTCGAACTTGACCCCAAACTTTACCCAGAACCCAATTGAAGTCAATGGGGACCCGAACTTTTGGCCACTAAAATGCCTCTAAAAAAGTCCTGGAAAGGGCTAGAGGACTGCAAAATGAAGTAAAATGTGGGTGAGTGTCCCCATTCATACGAATAGGTCAATTGACCTATACTTATGAATGGGGACTCTATTTCGGTTTATAGAATAGCAATAGCATTACATGTATTCCATAAACCGAAAGTCTATAAACCGAAAGACATTCGGTTTATAGACTTTTGTTTTATAGAATACATGTAATGCTACTGCTATTCTATAAAAAGAAAGTCTATAAACAGAATGTCGTTCGGTTTATAGACTTTCGGCTTATGGAAAACATGTCATACTATTGGCTTTCTATAAACCGAACGATGTTCGGTTTATAGACTTTCGGTTTATAGAATAGCAATAGAATTTCATGTATTCTATAAACCGAAAGTCTATAAACCGAACGTCGTTCGGTTTATAGACTTTCGGCTTATGGAATACATGTAATACTATTGGCTTTCTATAAACCGAACTAGAGTCCCCATCCACTCTAGTTCGGTTTATAGAAAGCCAATAGTATTATATGTATTCCATAAGCCGAAAGTCTATAAACCGATGTTCGGTTTATAGACTTTCGGTTTATAGAATAGCAATAGCATTACATGTATTCTATAAACCGAAAGTCTATAAACCGAATGTCTTTCGGTTTATAGACTTTCGGTTTAAGGAATACATGTAATGCCATTGCTATTCTATAAACCGAACACCGACTTTCGGCTTATGGAATACGTCATACTATTGGCTTTCTATAAACCGAACTAGAGTCCCCATTCATAAGAAATTCTTATGAATGGGGACTCTAGTTCGGTTTATAGAAAGCCAATAGTATTACATGTATTCCATAAGCCGAAAGTCTATAAACCGAACCATGTTCGGTTTATAGACTTTCTGTTTATAGAATAGCAATAGCATTACATGTATTCTATAAACCGAAAGTCTATAAACCGAATGTCTTTCGGTTTATAGACTTTCGGTTAAAGGAATACATGTAATGCCATTGCTATTCTATAAACTGAAAGTCTATAAACCGAATGTCTTTCGGTTTATAGACTTTCGGTTTATAGCCGAACCCCGAACGCCAACACGAACATACAGTGGAATGTCCGTGTTCGGTTCCGGGGTCCGAATACCATAATGTTCGGTACGAACAGTGCGGTTTGGGTTCGCTCAACACTATTTACGATGCCACTTTCTGCGGAATTCAACTTCCAGCATGCTCAGTTCCAGCTTAGCGGGTGTAGTGTGCACTGTCTATACAAATAATGGGTGTGGAATGTCTTATAATAACACTACAATGCCTAAAAAACTTTTTGTGTAAGGCACAGTGCAATTTCGGAAAAAAAAAATATTTGATACAGTATGACTGAGCATGCTTTTTTTTAATATGATTTATATAATGTTTTGTGATTGATTCCTTGGGGACATCTGATACTGACTGATCAAATAGGTGAAATGTAGTATTTTTTATTTGCCTAAATATTTATTAAAAAAAATGATATAAGTTAACATCATCAAGTAATGAGTATTATTCCTGCCACAGACAGTGATCCAGATGATTTTATGATTATTCATTATTATATAGGGCAGCACACTTACATTGATTTTTATTATCATAATTGTTATTGTATATCGATAAAAACTCAGCATTTTCCTCCTTTCATAGGTTTTAGTATTGCGTATTAATAGTGATTTCCTACCAATCTGACCCCCATTATTTAATACTGGATGCTAAAATGACTATTAAACTGTTTTTTAACCCTTGCTTCCTTAAATCGTTTCCCAATTATACCCATCTTGTAGATACAGACAGGATTATTCTGACAGCTAGGTTTGCCACCTGGCCGGTATTTTGCACCAGGCTGGTAAAAAAAAATTGGCTTGAGGCCTATGGAGGCGGTAGTATTTTTTTGTAGAAAAGGTGGCAACCCTACTCACAACTGGTCTGAAAGATGGCGTGCACTGTCTGTGTCGACACGCGCAGAGCCAGGTACAGCAAGGGCTGGCCCCGTTTGTCTGATCAGGGTCTGCATCTTCTGGGAACCTCTGCTAGTGCAGAGGGAGAGACCCTCATTTTTTGCATCAGCAGAAGTGACCTAGTTAAGGCAGAGTTAAGGCCCCCTCTGCTGATCTCATAGGGTCAGCAGTAGAGTTGAGCGAACCCGAACAGCAAAGTTCGGGTTCATACCGAACATTACGATTTTTGGACCCCGGACCTGAGCACGGACATTCCACTGTATGTCCGGGTTGGAGTTCGGGGTTCGGCGATTAATATCGCCTTAAATTTAAAATTACTAGTGACTGGACAGTTATTGCTGCCCAGTCACTATTAAAATAAGCCCCCCCCCCCTGGTCCCCACCCATTGCCCCATTGCTATTATTAGGGTCCCCACCCGTCGCTCATGGGTGGGGACCAGGGGGGGACACTAGGTCCCCCCTCATTATTATTATTAGGGTCCCCACCCATCGGCAATGGGTGGGGACCGGGGGGGACACTAGGTAGAAAGTACTCAATAACCAGAGTGCCAAAGGTTAGTTATTATATGATTATGGATTGATACTGCAGCTGCTGTTTAACCCTGGATATATAACTTATACTCTATTATTTCATATTTAAAGACCAAACCAAGCCAAATGATCCAGAGAAAGGCAAAAAAAAAAAAAACCCTTAGTAACAGGAAATAAATTCCTCCCTGACCCTGAAAACCATCGAATGGCTGGTTAATCCTGGATTGAGGCTGTATAACTTATACTCTCTGCATGAATTCTGTGGACAAAAGATCTTATACTATAACTTATGCTATACACATCTATCCTGCAACCATTGTGGCATCCCACTCTCAGGTACTTCTTGGCCACAAGATTATCCTGATCATCCTGGCTGCTGATCTAGAAAAAGAATTGACCTGCGTATTAATAATACTCACGCAGTAAATAGCCCAGCCCAAGAACTCAGTATAAAAATAAAGTTACTTACTGTGCCAACTTTGGCATATGTTTTTTGGCCATGAGATCATCCTGGCTCCTCCTGGCTCCTGATGGGTCCAGACTGATATAGTAATACAAGCCTCACCTATATATACAATGAAGCTTTTGTGATGTGTTGCCCAGCCCCTTGACCAACAATGGTGGGTGTGGTCAAAATACTGCCCATATAAGGAAATGGGCAGGGCAGGGCTGACATTGCATCAATGGATACTGATATTATTGCAGATTTATGTTTAAATACTGCTCTAAATTAATGTCCAATGCCTAGATTGGAGTTCAAAAAATATAGAAACAAATTTTCAAATCACATTAATATTATTTGTACTTTCTGTTCATATTTTAAACAATGCTTAAATCAGGCAGTAAGTATTTTTTTCTGTGTATGTGAGGTGTATGTATGTGAATGGCTGTTTATTTGAAGTGTGTGTATGTGACTGGCTGTGTATGTGAGGTGTGTGTATGGGACTGGTTGTGTATGTGAGGTGTGTGTGTGCCTATGTATGTGAAGTGTGTGTGTCTGTGTGTGTATGTGACTGGCTGTGTATGTGAGGTGTGTGTATGAGACTGGCTGTGTATGTGAGGTGTGTGTGTGTGTGTGACTGGCTGTGTATTCGAGGAACTTAGCAAAACCTAAAAATACTTACATTTCCATTGGTGGTAACCCTCCTGAACGACCACATTCACCGGTAGAAGGGAGCGCTGCCTGTAGAGAAGGCACTTCCCTTCTACTGGCAAGAGGAAGGTTGTAACGTGTAACATAAACATTTTTTTTTGAAGCTGTCTGAACACATGTATAGCGATCAGTAACAGACGATCAGTGGCAGGTTTGGTGATTGGTCAGATGATCATCACCATTTGCCTGGTCAGATCAATATTTGTAAATATTGATCTGACCCATGTAGATCTGCCTCCTTCTGCTCACTTGAGTTTTAATGAGGGAGAGACAAATCTGTATAATGTAAGTTTTAAATTGTAATACATTAAATAAAATGTAAAAAAAAATGTGAGGCCCATGGGTTTTTATAAAAAAAAGCCATACCCTATGTATAGTGTACCCTGTGTTTCTTGTAAAAAAACATTTTTTCTTGTCTGTGCATTTTTAGGGGTTAATTTGTGGGTACTGTAATAAATTACAGTACTACAAATGCTCTTATATGAGCTATTAACCCTTTCCTTGCTCTACATGTCAAAATTCCGAGTTGGAAAATAAAAAAGTGCACCTCTCAAATGTGGCTGGTGGTAGAATTAGTGCATGGAAAGTGTTACAATACCACCATTTGAAATAGCTTAGGGTAGTGATGGTGAACTTATGACACACGTGCCACAACTGGCACGCCAAGCTCTTTGTTGTGGTACACTTGGCTAGGAGGAGTTGTGGGGCTAAAGCCCCTAATCTTAGCTCCATTGGCCCAAAGTGAAAATTCACTGCAAAATAAATATTTACAGAAATGCTATCCTGTTGCCTCCTGTACATCAGTATTATTGCTCAGGAGCCAGCAGGATAATCGTTTCAGTAACTGCACACCACTACAGATCGCAAGTTGGTTTAGCCTGCAGGTTTCTTGACAGCTGACAGGCCCCCTCTTCACACAGCAGTGTAGCAGCTCCAGCAGCTCTGCCAAGGAAGAGACTTCCTGCAATGTATGTGTGAGTAGGTGTGTCTGTGTGTATACATGTGCTGTATGTATGTGTGTTTACATGTGCTACATGTATGTGGACATGTTCTGGATGAATGTGTGAATATGTAAGTGTGTATACATGCGCTGTATGTATGTGTAAGTATGTGTGTATACATATTCTGTATGCGTGTACATATGTGCTGTGTGAGTATGTATGTGTGTATACATATGCTGTATGTAAGTGTGAGTAAGTATGTGTGTATACATGCGCTGTAAATATGTGTAAGTATGTGGGTATACATATGCTGTATGTGTGTATACATATTCTGTATGCATGTACATATGTGCTGTAAGTGTGAGTATGTATGTGTGTATGCATATGCTGTATGTAAGTGTGAGTAAGTATGTGTGTATACATGTGCTGTATGTAGGTGTGTATACATGTGCTGTTAGGGTTGCCACCTTTTTCACAAAAAAATACTGGCTTTGCTGGTGCCTCCATAGACTTAACATTGGCATCAAGCCAATTTTTTACATGCCTGCCGGTAAAATACTGGCTGTCTGGCAACCCTATGTGCTGTATGTATGTGTAAGTGTGTGTATACATGTACTGTATGTATGTCTATGTTTGTATACATGTGAAGTATGTGGGTATACATGTGCTGTGTGTATGTGTGAGAGTATGTATGTGGATGTTTAATATAAAGCGCTGTTGGCACTTTGAGTTCTGGAACTTGGCTGCATGCAGCAAATTGGGCAGTCTGGCCCAAAAAGGTTTGCCATCACTGGCCTAGGGTATCTACGTGAAAAATTATATGGTATGATGGGGTAATATACACTGGCCGGCTTCAAATATCTCCCAGATGGGTCATGGGCGCTGGTTTTCTGCATATCACAATTCCAAATTGGAAAACCAAAAAGCACACCTCTCAAATGTGGCCTTTTAACCCCCAAACAAGCTGACAAAGCTATGCATGGGTGGTATCTCTGTACTAAGGAGATGTTATTGGGGTGTTGTTTTCCAGTGACACATACCAGAATCTGTGAACTGATGTCTGAAGTACAATTTATGTGAAAAAAAAACACAGAAAAATTACTACCACAAACAACCAGACAAACCTATGCATGGGTGGTATCACAGGAGAAATAGTAGAACCTATTTAGCAGGTTTTTAAATTAGCTTTTGTAGATTAAAAGATTTTTCAAATAAAACATTTGTTTTTGTTAAATTTGTCATCATATTTTATAGTATATTATAGGATATAATGATGGTGTAACTTGTAATGATGATTTTCAAAGGATCTTCTAGAAATGTGACTAGTGACTTGCTAATGATATTCTTTTAATTGTGCATACTGCTGTACTAATTATTGCAGCAGTATTGTGCAATTAAAAGATTATCACAAACAAGTCACTAGTCAGATGATTCTGTAAAAAGATCACTGTGTTACACTGTAATTGGATGCTGGACCTGCTGTGTTGATTCATTATTGCTACACATGATTTTTTGTTGTTGGTGGTGGGGTTAGGGGTGTTGTTTAAGGGGTGGTGTTAGGGTCGGGGTTATTCGGCCCCACTGGCTTGCTTTGCCCGGGGGCCTACAATGTCGTTAAGACAGCCCTGGATACCCGCTGACCCCTGCAGCCACCTACTAACTTACAGAGGCTCCTGGATACTCAAATCTTCTCTATTCAGTTTACAAAAAAAGCTGCTGCAGCCATCTTAACCCTGCTACTTCTGCTTCACTGCAAGAGCACAGGCAGGCAAGGAGTTGTTATTCAGGCTGTCACTATTGCTTTATTCTACTTTAGAATGTGGTCTCCAAGGAGGTGAAATACAAATCTGGATTTTTGGTCATTTCAGATAATGGATTTACTCAACGTGTATTGGACTTTTGATTGCAGTCCCTTTTCAACCTAAATTAGTATAATACAATTGTATTATTATCATGTCAGTATTTTATTATAATATCCCAGTTTCCAAGGTTATGTCTCAACTAAAGGAAATTCCAAATCAAAAAGTGAGAGGCAAAACAATGACACCCTGACTGGACTTTGGAAGGTCTGCACATTCTAGGTGGTGCAACGTGACTGCATACTTATATATACAAGTGCATGTTCATTCATATGAGTACATGTATAGACTTCGTGACTCCTGGTAGTATCTTCTCTAAGGAATTCAGGATTCTCTCTGACACTATACATGCATTGGGCTCTGATTTAGAAAGTGTGCTCTGTGGTTAACATCTTGAGTGGCAGCAGAGGGTGAAATGAGCCACTGTATAAAAGAGAAATAAACCGCTCCTCCAGATACAAATTACAGACCAAACGACCCTCACTCAGCTGTGACATCTGGTTACAAAAACAGAAACCGCAGAGGGGAAAACACACTTTCTGTTTCACTATTTATCGCCCTGTAACCAGCCCCAGATGAGCGGCTATACAGCCTCATTGCCCTTTAATCGGAACAGTCTGTCTCTGTGCTCTGCACTTTATCTTGCCTGTTACCGAGTAACGTTAGCTTTTGCTGGTGCCACAATGTTAAAGTCATGGAGAGGCAGAGGGATTATGGAGACATGCATATCTTATAAACTCATCTCATGCATTAGAACTTTTCTGGACAAATCGTTAAATAGTTTGTTAGAATCTTTATTCCAAACATAACGTTACTACTCGCAAACGATATATCATACATATATGTACAGACATTTAAAATATATACACATATACCAATGCATACATTTATACACAAAGACACACAGATCACTTTATATTGACATATAGTGCAATAGCATGTATGTTGGTTATAAAAACAGAATTTAAAAATGAAGATGTCATTATCCATTTAACAATTCTGGAACCTGTTTTCTAGATGACCAATCAAATTTTTGTTTTTGTTTTACACAAGTGAGTTTGTTAGATCTGCTCTGCCATAGTTAAACACATTACCTTTGATTGGCTCTCCACCCTGTCCTATAAAGGAAGAGAATGTTGGAAATGCCATATACATTTTTATTTTTTGCACAGCCAGCTGTGCTATGCTGAAGTAGTAACAAACTCACATTGTAATTACACTATTTAGTCCATTAACAATTCATTCTTTGTTTTGTAGTGTGGTAGACATTCTACTTCAGTATAGTTATTTTTATATTGATTATTTTGAAGTTAAAGAGGACAGGATCATATTGCATTATTGCTCATATTAAATGTCAAACAACAAATGTTTGTTCTTCCTCCAGAAGCGATGTAGAAATGATAAAAGTTAGGCACCTGCCTCTGAAGTCTGAAATAACTTTAATAATTGTATTTACAAATGGAATTTGTTTGATTCTCTCCAAGTGTTAAGAACATTTATCAGTACATGACTTCCGTTGCAATTTTGGCATGTAGCAACTTTGTCAAATTACCAATCTCTTTTAATATTAAAGCTTTTTTTAAATTAGCATGTGTTCAAGGACTGCCTTAGACCAGTGGGTCCCGACCCAAAAGTGGGTCACAAGCTGGTGTGGAGTGGGTGACGGATATATGCTTCGGCTTCATCAAAAATCCTAAAGTTTGATTTGGGGATTGAACCATGAAGTAGTGATGCACTCTGGGTTCACCATCTGAAGCTGAGAAATTTCTTTGTGTCGCATCACCCCAGACTTTGAGACACCTATCAAGAGCAAAAGGCGTCCCAGCTTTCTCATGAGTTCCAATTAGCCTTATCTGTTTCAATGGACTTTTATTTCATTGGGTTTTTAGCTCAAAAGCACTTTAATTTTGACTTGCACTTGTGATTACTGCACTATTATTCATTTTGCGAAGAAGCCCTGTTTTGTTTTTTTTTGTTTCATCTTTTGATCAGGGCATACATTGTGGAATACTGTTGAACATTGTATTGTGGAATAAATTATAATGTTTCAGAAATGAAATTCTTTTTGGGTCTGGACTTAATGACCAAGGACAAATACCAAGGACATGTTGAGAATCACTGCCTTAGACACAGGTATCTCCATGCAATCAGCATGTATAAAGACATCTATGCAAGGCCTACAAATATCTGCATTTTATTAAAAAGAACTTGTGTAACATGTTCTGCATTGTTTCTAAAAAGTATCATCAGCCTTCACTGTACCTTTAAATAAGAATTGAGACTGACTGAGTACATCATTTTATTTATTTTGCATGTAAAAAACATTTTAGGACATACACACAAAACAATATGTTGAAAAATTCTAATACAGTACACAGGAACAAGTCATAAAAATATATTACCGGTGAGAGGGAGCTTCCTGTCTCATCGAGTGCTTTGCATACAGCTTGACAAAAATATGTTTGGCGTAAGTATCATTATCATATATCTACACACAGTACCATCAACGTACTCAACACCTGATAAGGGCTTTATTCAGTTTGACAGATAGACAAACATAAGATGGTACAGAGAGCCCCACTTACCAGTTTGCAGTCTAGAAGCATGAGAAGTTTGATGGGGAAGCAAATTAAATTCAGGACCTTGAACATGTCAATTTAAAGCAATTTTGTGCTATAACAACCCACAATCAGAGAGTTTGCATTTGGTGTGCCCTCCTCCCCCTGTCAGAGTGTTGTTCTCCTCTTATCCCTCGGGATCCTGCGATTTGCCTCAGGGCACAAAGTGAATGATCCGGTAACACAGAAATCTCAGAGTCCTCTTTAGGGGTCCCAGGAGGAGATAGATCTGAGAATGCTGAGCACAGAAGATGCCTGCAGCAAAGTCAGTGCTATAACAGGAGCCTGACAGCACTGTGAGGTGGGATTAGGACCGGCATCGGGATGCAAGCATATGCAGGGCACCCTCGTCCTCTCAACACTTTTTTTCAAATTCTTCTTTTATGGGAATGAACCAGAGACGAGTATCGTACACAAATCAAGTTTTGATCAACTCAAATGCTTCCTGCTTGGAATACAAAATTGCTGGTTTTAGCAATGTGTACCGTAATACAGTTTCATGTTCTAGTACAAGTATTGCTACTATCCTGGATTTCTAAAACACTAGGCCAGTTGTTTAATGCTAAATTACATAGCTATTACTGAAATGATCATTTATCTACAAACAACACCATCAACCAACACAGCGTTTAATGGACTTTACCTATTCAATTTCACAGTCAAACATAAGGTAGAGAGAGGCCTGCTCACCAGCTTGCAATCTAGGGCCATGAGAAGTTTTATGAGGAAGCAAATTAAATTCAGGACCTTCATGACGTACCCAGTACTGTATACAGTAGTACCACAAGAGTCTTTTTTTATGGTTTGACCTTAGATTGAGTTGGCAGAATATGATTTTCCTGTAGTGAGTGTTGGTATTTTGTGACCTTTAAAAATCAAATCAAATGGGGTTTTTGCTATCTAAACTATCCAGAATGAATGTGAATCTTTCAGGAAGAAAAGATTTTATGGATATTTACACACACATATACACATATATATCCAACTCCCATTACATTAACATATGATATATATGTTTCTTCCAGCCACATCCCTGTATTTTTTTTTAACTTTTCCTTTAAGTTTCAAGGTCATCAGGGAGAAACAATGACACCAGTCTCTGTTTGAAATTCGAACGCCATTGGCGTCCATTGCCACCGTTTCCGTGGCAACACAGTAACCATTAATTTTCAATTAAAGTAGACAAAAAGCGTGATGACAGCTCTGGGTCTACTGAAGATGTCAAGAATCTGTATTAATATACAGCAAGAGAGTATAATTGTGTGTCCATCTTCACAAGCAACAAAGATGGGGGATAATTAGCAGCTAGAAAGCCACTATGTAATTTCGTGCTTATTGTCACCACCGCCCGGCACATTAGCATAAATTAAAAGCAAGTTTATTCCTATTAAAGTACCCTGATATTTCCAGCCTCCTTCTTTTTAACTGTTTGTTATTAACACAGTGTTATAATACCGGGAGGAAGATATATTTAATGAAACAAAAAAAGAAAGATATTCATCTTACTGTATCTATCCTATCTCTTAAAGGGACACTCCCACCAAAAAATTAAAAGGGTTTTATTTTTACTATTTTACTTTGTTGATTTCGGATATGTCTTTTGTTTTTGTTACGCAAATTTATTTTCTGAAATATTTTACTAAACAAGTGTGAGTTTTTTGGGGTGTACCCCCGCCCCCGCCCCCCCAGTGACTTTACAGCACTAGTATCTCACTTTGGGGCCGTGGACACAGAATACAGTCTATAAGTCAGAATTCTGATCACAGACTTGCATTGAATGGGAGGGAAATGTAACTATTACATCCTAAGGGGTTGGGATTATGACTCTGTTTGATCAGGTCAATATCCTTTCTTTGTGTTGGAAGGAAGGTAAAAAAAAAGTTGTATACAGCTACCTAGTCCTGCCCACTATGATAAGAAGGAGCCAGCAGGGCCGGTGCAAGGATTTTCGTCTACACAGGCGAAGGTGCATTTTGGTGCCCCCCTGCTCTGATCCGCCACGCCTCCCACACCATTAAGCCTCCTTACATTATATATATATATATATATATATATATATATATGAATAATGTATAGTGTAGAAAATAAATACATCTAAATATTCAACTTGCATGCTCTAAATGTGTCACACATTGAAACCCTTAAACACAAAGACACCCTTGCAGTCACACACACAGACACCCTTACCACTTACACACACACACAGTTACACCAATTCACACATAACCTGAGACACACTATTTTGCCACTCAATATGCCAGTATTTAGCCCAGGGGTACTCAAACTTTTTAAACAGGGGGCCAGTTCACTGTGCCTCAGACCGTTGGAGGGCCGGACTATAGTAAAAACAAAAACTATGAACAAATTCCTATGCACACTGCATATATCTTATTTTGAAGTGAAGAAACAAAATGTGAACAAATACAATATTTAAAATGAAGTAAAGTTAAATCAACAAACTTACCAGTATTTCAATGGGAATATTATGCCAGTCAGAGCCCAGTAATATTATGCCAGTCAGATGCCCAGGAACATTATGCCATTCAGATGCCCAGGAATATTATGCCAGTCATAGCCCAGGAATATTATGCCATTAAGATGCCCAGGAATATTATGCCAGTCATAGCCCAGGAATATTATGCCAGTCAGATGCCCAGGAATATTATGCCAGTCAGATGCCCAGGAATATTATGCCATTAAGATGCCCAGGAATATTATGCCAGTCGTAGCCCAGGAATATTATGCCATTAAGATGCCCAGGAACATTATACCAGTCAGATGCCCAGGAATATTATGCCAGTCATAGCCCAGGAATATTATGCCAGTCAGATGCCCAGGAACATTATGCCAGTCATAGCCCAGGAATATTATGCCATTAAGATGCCCAGGAATATTATGCCAGTCAGATGCCCAGGAATATTATGCCATTAAGATGCCCAGGAATATTATGCCAGTCATAGCCCAGGAATAATATGCCATTAAGATGCCCAGGAACATTATGCCAGTCAGATGCCCAGGAATATTGTGCCAGTCAGATGCCCAGGAATATTATGCCAGTCAGATGCCCAGGAATTGCTCGTTATACCTCCCTCCTCCCCCTTACCCAGACCCCAGTACTTACCTCCATGCCGCTGTTCATGTCCGTGGCTGAGAAGGAAGCGTTGTGAGCTCCCCTCAGGCCGTGCGCATTCAATAAAGTGTGTTGAAAAAAAAGTTTCAACACACTTTATTGAATGCGCACGGCCTGAGGGGAGCGCACAGCGCTTCCCTCTCAGCCACGGATCTGAACAGCGGCATGGAGGTAAGTACTGGGGTCTGGGGGAGCGGGCGATTTTCCCGCCCCCCCATTGGTGCGCCCTAAGGCAGCCGCCTGTGCTGCCTTACGGTAGCGCCGGCCCTGCGAGCCAGGGGTGCATCTTATGACATAATGAAGGCTCTGGCCATAGTTGTAAAGTGAGACTTGGTGGAAGATTTTGGAGAATGTTGCATCATGGGTACAATTCTCAAAATGGATGCTGGAGATAGATACCTAATTATATTTTTACTTTTATATAAAATTAATTCAAACATATATATATATATATATATATATATATATATATATATATATAAAACTGTGGCATATATCTTCTATATGTGTTTGTTTTAAATGCACAGGTAATCTAGTTACATCTTATGTAAGTGGTAGTGTCCCTTTAACACATTCAAAAGAATATTTTAAACACATTCACTTTCCTGATGTCTCTCCAATCAGACATTTGGTTTATTTCGAAAGTATAATTTAGTCTGGAAGGGAGCAGTTTATTGTGTCCACTGAACCCTAATATTCCCAACAGCTCTATGTTAATATTTTAATTCATGACATTTATATGAAAGCAGTCCACAATCCTTAATCTACTTTTGATATCTTTAGTTTTCATTGCAACATTTCAGGAAGGTTTATTCTATAAGGAAAAAACGAGACTGGGAGCCACATATCAAATAGGTACCATCCTATTGGGCAGATTACTTCAGCACTATCCGTTCTCGGTCTGAGATGTAGCTCCCACCCCTGTTTTTGTCACTGAAGTTAATTTTAATGCCGAAAAATCACAAGAAAATATATTCAATTCTCATATGTATCAATTAAATGATTCAAAACGTATATTAATTTTAGGAGTAGGGATAGGGTTGCCACCTGGCCGGTATTTTACCGGCAGGCCGGTAAAAAAATGGCATCAGGCCAATGTTAAGTCTATGGAGACAGTACCAAGGCCGGTATTTTTTTGAAGAAAAGGTGGCAACCCTAAGTAGGGAACCTGGTAATGGAAAGACCTAGACTGATTACAGATTTTGTGGACAGGGAATAGGTAGAAAGTGTGTAGAACTTGAACAAAACTTGCAATATTGCTCAGCGCAAGTGCTTACAAGAAAATAACTGCATTCACACTGGAAAATTGTAGTACAGGTATTCAGGCATTACAGGAATAAAGGTTTTACAGGTATATATTCCCAAATAAATACCAGTTTGACAACCTCTTTTTTTCCTAAGTGGTAAAAAAAAAGTAATCTAAACTTATTTCCCTATTTACAGATAGTCTTTTCTTTTTTTCTTGGTATTCAACACCATTAGTCATTAATGATAATAATTTTACCTCACATACTGACTTTTCACCATACTAGATGAGCAAAAAAAAAAAAAAACTCATTAAAGTCCACGACCTCACCACCCTTGTTAATCTTTTTTTTTCACTCAGTAGCTAGGAAACATAGGATGACGCCAGATGTATTTTTACTGATGACTAACATTACAGTATACTAGATTCTTACGCTCTAGTTTGTGGTGATCAGGTCAGACATTTCCTCTTGCTTTTCTGGTCTTTGACTGCCTTAAATGCTCTCACTGACTTATTTATCTCAGTGCTACGATACGGGGTATATATCACAGCTGGGCTCTTACTCACTGCAAATTAATTCATGAATTTCAGTGAAAAGAAAACTCTGCTTCCCTGATCATATCCAGTCAGAGCTGTCCTTCAAGGAGGGAATTTAGTGCAATTACCCTAAAGGGAGCCATCCCAATACTCAGTCACAACATTGACCTGCTGCATGGGAAATGACAGGCTGAGCGCTTTGCAAAAGGATCATCCTTTTCTCATGCATCAAACTGGCATTACGGGACCTCAAAAGAAAAAGGTACTGACTGGCAGTGAAATACTTCTATTCTGTCTTTGGGTTGATTCGGCTGAAAAAAAAAAAAAAATACAGGGACAATCAAGAAAACAAATCCACTTGCAGATTGTTGCACATTTATACAGTTAATCACAACATAGATTTAATACACATTGAAAAGGAACTCCTTTCCATTAAGACTCGTCAATATATTCTGCCTCTTTCTTTTAACAAAAAATGACAATGTATTTGTATTTTCTGAAACTTCAAAAACAAAGGGTCCTAATGATACCTATTCATGCTACGTTAGCATGACTCCATTTAGTATAAGTGAGGGTATGTATAGATCCAAACAAATAGAGGTACATATCTCAATTTGCCTATGTGCCCTCCTTGAAAATGACCACATCACTTACTAAATTAACAGTTGGACATATAAATAAATCTAATTAAAGGCATGTAAAAATACTTGTAATATCTGTGAATAACTCTGGAAGTAGAGTGGACATTTTTAGAAATATGTCATCATAACATTTGCTGGCCAAATATATTGCATTTTACAGATGCCATTATTGAATAGAAGATCCCCTTGTGAAACACCAATTATCAAGTATCATATAATTTTATGCTGACCCTTTAATTGTACATTACAAAGATTATGGGGGTTATATATTAAAACTCTCGCACTGCAAAATGTCGGGAGAGGTATAAAAAGGCACAATCACTGTTTGTTATGTATAATGGTGATTGCACCATTTTATAAGTCGCGAAACTTTGCAGTGCAGGAGAGGAATCTCCGCCAAACACTGTTTGATGGTGGGTCTAACACAAATCAAGTTATTTTACGTGCCTGATTTTTTTATACATTGGCTGCGCAGGCAAACTAAGTGCTGGCACAACCCAGAAGTACTTTTCTAATGGAGGCGCGGCAGAGTCACAAAATTTGTCCATAGGTACACATGCTGATAGTGCCAATATTTGGTTCTATTAGCATGTGCGTCATGTTTATACCCATTGTCATCATATACCCATTGCCTCTAACCAATCAGCTGTAGGAACCAACTGGTTTTAATACCAATTTCATGATGTTAATACTCTTACTTTTGTCACTAGTATTTAAATAAACACACATGTGGGAGCACGTAGCTCCTGTCAGTAATATAGCTCCTGTCAGTAATATAGTCTTTGCGTCCTGGGATCAATATTTACTGATGTTTTGGACTACCATCCCTATGATGCTCAGCCAACATGATGCAAGCCTTTTGCTGGTGTGACATCATAAGAGCTTTAGTAAATAATATAACTTCTACTGCAGCAATCATGATGTTCAGTCAGCCAAAATATTTTGATGAGGCTGTCCAAAATTAAAATGCTGCATCATTCCCTTCCATGTACACACAAAGGGTCAAACAAACATGCACCCAGCCCCCAAATAGCCTGTCAGTGACAACTAAACAGCTTGCCAGTGACAACTTTGCCACCAAACAGCCTTTCAGTGTCATCTTTGACCTCAAACAGCTTGTCGGTGCCACCCAAACAGTTGGTCAGTGCCAGCTTTGCCCTAAATCAACTTGTCAGTGCCACATTTGCCACCAAACAGCTTCAGTCACAACTTCACCCCACTGCTTGTCAGTCGCTTGCTCCCCTACCCCCCCAAAATAATAATTATTATGATATGCTTAAGAATACTGTATGAACAATTATAAAACTTATCTAATTGTGCTTGACATACAATCAGTAACTAACTGTAAGAGGTAAATATTCTTATAAACCTATCACAAAAAACTAACAATTACTAAGGCAGACAAAGTGGCCTGGATGCATCTGTTTCCAGTGATAAGCTGAGAAAACTGAGTGAAACTTTGGAAATGGAAAGTTAACAATTTCAGTCTGCTGTCTCTCTAGGAAATGGAAAGATGAAGACAAAATGAGGGAGACAGAGAGATGAGTAAACAGGAAGCAGCCAATGATGTGGAAGGAATGTGTTACGGGCAGCGTGTCTGAGAGAGAGAGAGGGTTTCCGTAATTTGCCTTTCATATGCTGCACTTACGTGATATTAGTAAACCAGACAAATACAGAACAGGACGAAGGCCCACATCCAATTACCGAGACAGGCCAAAACTCCAGCCCCCTCAACACCTCCTCTCCATACACCGCCTCCCTGTGGTGTCTGGGAGTCCTTAGAAGTTTTAAGTTCCACAACGCAGACAGCTCTGGGTAATAGGAAAAGTGGCAAGAACATGTAAGCAAGTCAGAGGGGTTTAATAATACTGAATCTGCTTCCCTATTCTGAGGAACAGCTACGCTTCAACAAGTAATGCAAAAATCTTTTCCAGCAGCACAGAAATAAATTATTATATAAAATGTAAAAGCTCCCCTAAATTAAATAAGACCATGTTTAAAACAATTAGTATTTTCATTGATATAATTTATTGCACCAACAAACTACACAGTTCTTGATACAACAGTTAAAGTTTACTATAAACTAATTGTAATACAAAGAATAGCTGCATGATTGCCAGTAAAATAAAATGTTTTAGTGCATGTTCAATTTATTTTGCCAATAGGTACACACATAATTAAATGTAAAATACATATAAACATTATAGCACAATTAAATGTATAACACACTCTGATAATAGTAAGGTGCTGTACATAACAGAAAATCAAAGTGACTGGTCCAGTTTTATAAAGACAGGTGCCTACCAGTGTGCCGAACCAGAGCAAAACTGTCACGGAGCTCTTGACTACTCTTATTACGTAAGAGTAGTAAACCAATTATCTTCATTTATTCCTTTGCTTCATTCAAACAGTCAAAACAAAAGACTTTAATCTTCAAACCTAAAAACCAGAAACATGACTACTTTCATGAACAAAAATCATGATAATGTAGAAAAAATTAAATACCAATGAAAATAACAGGATATGGCATTCATTTTCAACTGGTGGGCCATGTGCTGGATGTAATCCGCAGGGACCCTATTCTTGCTGAAAAGCTTAACTTCTACTCTATTCCTTCATGAAATTGGGCTTTTGTATCACATGTGGTCCACCAAAGTTAAATGTGCTCCCCGGACTATGACAGGTGTATCCCTTTAAAAACGTATTATGTGAACACCTAAAAGATGGCATAAACTGTTTTACAAATCAATCTCAGGCTTTATTAAGCATAGACCTGATCTCTCAATTGTATTGCTTTTATCTCCATGTGTAGACCGATAATTCAACGTGCAATGCACAACCAGTTGGTTAACCAACTTCTTAGATACTATATTTTAACTCAGCTGTTCATGAAGGCTGAATTGTCATTATCCACAAACAGTCCCCAGTTTGATAGGACAGTCCATTATTTTGTGGTTTTGCCTTGTCACATTGCAGTGCGCTATGTATAGGTCAGTGGCGGATGCTACCAGCACTGTGTATTTCTGGGGTTTGTGTGCTCCGAACAGAGAGCACACAATCCCCAGAAATACATCCGGGGGCTCTGAATTCGTCAACAGAGTCACTCACTTTATTGCCAATTCGACGAGCACTAAAAGTATATGAATTTTCATATACTTTTCGTGCTTGTCAAGTGACTCTGTTGCCGAATTCGTAGCTGACATTGCCTTTCGGATGTAACTTGTGTATTTCCCCGGAAATACACGAGAGACATCGTGCCTCTGAGTGACAGGCGTGCTCCGGGCTGGCAGGACGCCTGTCATTCAGGGGCACGATATGCCCCTGGTATAGGTGAATTCGAAGAGACATACATAGCTTGTAAATACTTGTAAAGGGAGCTCAGTCTGGCAGGAAACATTTAGAAATGTCCTTTACAATAATAAATAGTTAGTACATAGGTCTCCAACTCTTCGATCACAAGCTGCAGGCAGGATGTAATGCTGCTAGTCCAGTGGTAGAACAAAAGTTCAGTGTTTCTGCCCCTCCTAACCAGCATTATGACTTTACTTTGTTGCCTACATACCCCATGATGCTCAGCCAGAGTAGGTGGAGTATATCAGACTGGGTATATTGGGAAATATCATTGATTATCATTAGGAACTCCAGTTGTATGGGCTACATTTCCTATGATATGCAGCCAGCTATTAGGCTGAGAGTAACTTGTGGACTTCCATACCTCGCCAGAGGTACCCTCACTACTGGTGGTCCCTGGTATATAGCACCACCTGCAATGCCAGGAGTACCACCCCTTTACAGGACATTAAGCAGTGTCAAAAAATATCCATCCATTTTTAATGCCCATGCTGGGATATTATCCTGGGATAAGTAGTTATGTACCCATGGTTATATCAGTCCAATGCAAACAGTTGTTATTTACTACTGTAGTAATAGGCTCAGAAAAACACTGGTCCTCAAAAGCACCTATTAGAGACTTCAAGAAAATTACATCTCTAGAGAAGGACACAATAAACTATAACTATTAATATAATTCTACCCAGGTTTTAGGTGAAATACAAAGATTGCTTTTCGCACTGGTTAACATCTTAATATCAACATACTGCTGCAACTGACAAAAATGGTGGGATTTCCCTTAATTTTGTTCCCAGTATTCTTGTAAAAAAAAGACTAGATCTGTTTAGTATGCTGATAAAAGCAAGGAATGCTTTGAGTCCCTTTCATCATCTCACGTAAGCAGATATTATTAACACACTCGCAAATGTTTCTGGAGAAATGGAGACAAAAATTACTGGTTCTATTAAGCGCTTGTGCTTTTGTTCTTTCATCAGAGGTTCCCAAATATTTACTCAGGCCCATATTCGAAAACAATGCTGTGAGATTATTTTTTCCTCAGATCTCTTAAGGTCTCCTTCACAAATCACACAAAAATGTAACCAGGTTGTAATCAAGCAGCACAGCCTTCTTTGCACATACCACACTTAAAACAAACACTTCCAGGAGCTTTTTAGCTCCGGAGGATCTTAAACAAACCTCTTATGAGGCTCCCACTGATACTACAGACTGACTGAGGACCGATATCCCCTCTCAAGTACATACCTTTGTGTTTCATCTTTACATGCACATAAGATGATAAGTACTCTTTCACATCTTAAAAATGGAGGTCAGAAAAAAGCAGCACATCCTGTGTGTAATGCTTTACCTCTACTACAGGTAACTCTACCAGTACCAGTTTTGTTTTTGCAAACGGCCTCCACAACAGTGAAAAAGGCTATTTACTTTTGCTCCAGTAGATGTTTTGAATAGTCAACTGCTCCAGTTTTCCATACAAAGGTTTAGCATACTTTACAATGATAGAGATCTATATGTATATTTTGTAATGTACAGAAAGATGCAAACAGTATACTCTCACAATAGGTAAATAGAATTTACATTTAACTCTGTGTGTCGGAACAAGGATAGGATCAAGGGGTTAAACTGTTGAATTCTTCTTAAAGATGTCTGCTATTCATGCTAAAATTCTTCTGCTGTCTGACATTGACGTGCTGTTCCCCAAACAGCACATAATTCTTGATCAAGCAAGTTTCAGTGCGTAAGCCATATAACTCACTAAGCAAACAGAGAGTGGCAGAAAGGACTAATATAAATGTAAATGTTAAGCAGAATATCATATGCATAACTGGGAACATTTGTGGGACAGTGGCCTAGAGATCATTTCTTTATTTGTTCCCTTGCAGAGGTTAGCCAAGGGTCCCCTTCACCTGGATATAGATATTTTGGCCCTCCTTTACTTTTTCTACAATCACAGAGTAACACAAAATATCAGACTATTTCCTCCATGCATACTATTTCCTCCATATCCTATTTGACTAAAATGTTGGGATAAAACAGCTGTTATAAATTAAACCTCACCAACTGTAAAATTGCAAGGTGCCCCTCCCATCCTGACCACATAGTACATCGTTGCATGATACCACCAGTACAATACCCTCAACTGTCCACAGTACAAGCTTTGTCCCCACACCACTTGACGTGTTTAGATTGTAATTTTACCACCATGTTACACTGGTTTCTTTTAATGTCACTGCCCAATGCACTCACATAAAGTTAAGTAGATGTTTAGGTTAAAAAAAGGCTTGTGTCCATCAAGTTCAACCTTTTTCCTCTTCCATGTTAACGGCAGTTGATCCAAAAGAAGGCAACTAAAACTTCTTATTTGAGCAGTTTCAGCAACATGTAGTTACCCTTTCAAATCACAGTGGACATCGTGCATTGACTGAATGCTATCCACATATACAACAGCTGTTGACGGTAAACAACAACTCACTGATAATGCACAATCGTCTCCAGTTACTAGCCTCGCTCATCTCAGGGGACCGTGGTATGTCCCAGTCTTCAGAAACTCTGGCACTCTTGGAAGGTGCTTGGGACCAGACAATCTTACAATCATGCCTTAAACCCATGCGGTCATTGGTGCGTGGGACAATACCTGGATCCCGTATCAGCTGATGTGATGTTTATCCTTAAATTCTTCACTGACCTGGATGAACATTGATGCGCCTATCAGACAGTTAATGTCTACCGCTCCACTGTCTCAGTAGGTCACTCGGGTTTCAGTGCAATCCCAGCGGGTAGACAGCTGCTTATATGCCATCTCTTGGCTCAACCATCTTTGCCTAGATATTCTGCCCTTTGGGGTGTTAGTGTGGTACTGTGCTTATTCGAGACATGGCACACGGCCCATCACTTTCTATCAGTTGTCAGCTAAAATATTTACACTATTTAGTCTCATCTTGTGCAAATGGTTTTCCGACATTAGGGTATTGGACATATCATCATGATCCTTTACTCCAAATGGTGTTTCATTTACTAAATCTAGACACACTAAATCGTTAATCATGACCATCTTTTATCCATCCTTTCCACATAATGTGAATTTATGAACTTTAGACCACTGTCTTTAGAAGTTTATCATATACAGAATTATTTCTGGCCCTTTGCAAACCTCATAATCCTGTACCTACCACATTATTGGTCAGCTGGATAATGAATGGATACTGAAGGAGAAAGGGGTCCATATTTCCATCTTTGGTCCTCACTCAACCAGTGGGGCTATGGCCTCCAAAGAAGTTGTGTTGGCTTGCAGATTGGAAGGTCTGCTTAAAGTTGATGATTGATCTTTCCGTGAATTTTATTTTAGACCTGATCCTCATTTTTCCTCTAATGTCTCTACTTTGAGCTTGCATAATAGGAGTCTCCATGTCTTTATCAATTCCCAGATTTTACTATTATTATGACGTAAAGTCGTGATTTATAAAGACAAGGAGGTGAGTATTATTCCCACCCGATTATAAATTGCTTTTACTCACTCTTGTTGATTTAACCCCTTAGTGACATCCAGTGGTGTATCTTGATTTTGTGCTGCCCTAGGCAGACAAAATCCAGGCACCCCCCTACCCAAGCTGCACACCCACGTTACACACCTAAGACATGCCCCATCACCTCCATTTCATGACCCCACATCACCCATAACATTCAGACTCACATCAAGCTCATACTCCCATCACACACACACTCCTACTCCCATCACACTCAGTCACACACTCCTACTCCCATCACACTCAGTCACACACTCCTACTCCCATCACACTCAGTCACACACACTGACTCCCATCACACACACTGTCTCCCATCACACACACTCTGACTCCCATCACACTCAGTCACACACACTGTCTCCCATCACACACACTCTGACTCCCATCACACTCAGTCACACACACTGTCTCCCATCACACACACTCTGACACCCATCACAGTCAGTCACACACTCCTACTCCCATCACACTCAGTCACACACACTGACTCCCATCACACACACTGTCTCCCATCACACACACTCTGACTCCCATCACACTCAGTCACACACACTGTCTCCCATCACACACACTCTGACTCCCATCAGCACTTACCTTTCCCTGGTGGCTAGTGGCAGGCAGCATGGTCCCTCCATGCTGCCTGTTTGGCTTCCCGGCGATTGTGCCGACAGGTCACGTGACGGGCGCGCGTATGACGTCAGCGCGCCCGTCACGTGACTGTCGGCACTTCCGTGTCACACTGCACGGGGAGCCGAACAGGCAGCACGGAGGTTTCTCTGTGCTGCCTGTTCGGCTCCCCGTGCAGCCTGGCAGGCAGAGCGATGGCGAGGGGGGATCTTCCGATCCCCTCTCACCTCTGTCTCTGCCTGCAACCGCGGTCTTTTTTTTTTTTAAAAAGGGCTGGGTTTTTATTTATTTATTTTTTCAGTGCTGGGGCCCCCAAAAATTTGCCGCCCTAGGCATCCGCCTAGGATGCCTCGCGGTAAATACAGCACTGGTGACATCACCTTTTGACCTTGTCTTTCCCTTGGTGGCAAGGGCTGTTTTGACATTTCTGGGGTGTTTGTGTTTAGCTGTAATTTTCTTCTTTCCCACATACTGTACCCACACAAACTATGTATTGTTTTTATCGCCATAAGAAGGGCTTTCATTAGATACCATTATGTTCATCATATCTTATAATTTACTACACCAAAATCATAAAATATGATGAAAAAATAAAAAGACACCTTTTTTAACTGTGACCTAAAATATCATTTACAAAATATATATTGTTATAGAGCAGATACTAAAAATAGTGTTTTTTTTCTACAGTGAACTTTTGACCCCAACCGAACCCTAAATCTAACCCTTATGCAAACCATTAATTTATTATAATTTAATTGTAACCCTATCCCTTATGCTAACGCTAATTTAATTGTAACCGTAACCATTATTCTAACCCTAACTCTTATGCTAACCCTAATTTAATTGTAGGCCTAACCATTATTCTTACCCTAACCCTAGATTTTAACTAAATAAGTATTTTTCATCAGAGCGACGGAAGGGATTTTTTTTCACTTCCGACACTCTACCAACAAGATGGCAGTAGCCGTGGAGCGATCGTGAGTGCCCCAGAATAAAAATTTCGGTGCTGCCTAATGCCTCGACATCGAGGCAATAGAGCAGCACCACCAGAGCGGTTTTCATGATTGTTGATCGTAAAAAATTTTTTTTACCGCAGGACATGCCAGGCACATCCTTTGTTGGGAATGGATCATGTCATTTATGTATTCTACATATTTTATGATATTATCTTACAAGTTTGGTTAAGTAACCCTTGTATATCTGACATGTTTGTTGTGCTTCATTAAATAGTACATGCATACTACCATATAATCTTCTATTCTCTTGTAGCGTAAATGGGTTGGACCATTTGAAGCATGATTTTTTCCTTTTTTTTGATTGTTGATGGATTACTTGATTGTTTGAACTGTTGATGGTTTATTTGTGGACTGTTCTCCATATATATATATATATATATATATATATATATATATATATATATACCGTATTTATCGGCGTATAACACGCGCCAGCATATAACACGCACCTCATTTTAAGAAGGAAATTTCAGGAAAAAAAACTTAAATTTCAAATAAAGAACTTTAAAGCCCAATATGCCATTTTAATAAGCCAGGATATTGCCCCCAATATGCCATTTAATATGCCAGGATATTGCCCCCAATATGCCATTTAATATGCCAGGATATTGCCCCCAATATGCCATTTTAATATGCCAGGATATTGCCCCCAATATGCCATTTAATATGCCAGGATATTGCCCCCAATATGCCATTTTAATATGCCAGGATATTGCCCCCAATATGCCATTTAATATGCCAGGATTTTGCCCACAATATGGCATTTTAATATGCCAGGATATTGCCCCCAATATGCCATTTAATATGCCAGGATATTGCCCCCAATATGTCATGTAATATGCCAGGATATTGCCCCCAATATGCCTTTTAATATGCCATGATATTGCCCCCAATATGCCATGATATTGCCCCTTAGTATGCTCGTTATGCCACCCTCCCCCCCCTTCCCCAGACCCCAGCACTTACCTCGTTCCTGCTCTGTCCCCCGGTGCTCTGAAGCTGCGTGGCTGTGAGGGAAGCGTTGTGAGCTCCCCTCCAGCCACGCGGAACAATAAAGTTTGTTTAAAAAAAACACACTTTGTTGACCGCGCTGCTGGAGGGGAGCGCACAACGCTTCCCTCACAGCCACGCAGCTTCAGAGCACCGGGGGACAGAGCAGGAACGAGTTAAGTTTTAGATTTTCTTTTTTTTTACATTATATCGGCGTATAACACGCACACATCCTTTCCCCCCTATTTTTAGGGAGAAAAAGTGCGTGTTATACGCCGATAAATACAGTATATATATATATATATATATAAATACAGTATATATATATATATATATATATATATATATATATACATATATATATATATATATGTATATATATATATATATATATATATATATATATATATATATATATATACACAAGAGAGGGGAGGGCAGGTATGACATGTTTTGATTGATTCATTTTCTGTTCAATCTCTTCTTTGCTGCTGAGGGAATAAAGAAAGAGATGTTGCATAATACTTGCCTCTACATCTTTATAAATCATGACTTTATGTCATATTATAGTACAATCTGAGAATTGTATATCATGAGCTCAGTTTTCAACATCTATTTCATATGTGTAATAGGGAATCTTTAAGAAGAGCCCACCCATAAATTGCACTATATTTGTGTCTCCTTGTGTACGTGGCCCTGTGTGATGTCATTTGGTATCAAGACAATTTGGAGATTGCTATTTCTGGGCAGCTGTAACATTTGAGAAATATAGTTATTTGAGGAATATAGTTATTATTTATCAGGAAACAAGTTTTTTAGTCTATGAACAGTACATAAAAGACAGCTTGCAATAAGGATGCTTTTGTTCATTGCAGGAGCCAAATTCTTCTTTGTTCAAATAAATAAGGGTCTATTTGTCCATGTGTAGACTATAGTGGTCTGAACAACATCACTATAAAGAACTGCTATTCCCTGCGACTGATCTCAGAGCTCTATCACATTTTCCAAGGAGCACAGATTTTTACCATATGAGATCTCTGAGGTGCATATAAGTTGTAGCTGATACACCAAGGTCAAGAGTCGAAAAAAGCCTTCAAAACTCAATTCGGAAATTATAAATATCTTGTGTTGCCCCTTGGCTTGTGGACAGCAACTGCCCTTTGAAAATATGTATTCAGTGACATGTTGAATCCATTCTGAGACCCACTGAGCACCTCCAGCATGTATGATCTGTACTCTCCCCTGCTACACCTTGTTGTTTTCCTGCATCTGGGGTATTCCTGGCAGCTGTTTTCCCCCTGGAGCTAAATATTGGGGAATAACAGTTGTCTCACAGACTAACTTTCTGTCTTCTTGCACGCACGCTTTTACTTCTTGATCCCGAGTGTCGGGCTCGTGTTGGGAGCTATTTTAACAAGGTGGGTAACTGGAGTGCCGCAAGGATAAAGGAACACACAGTTCAGACTCTGATTAAGTAGTGTAAGAATAAACCTTTAGAACAATTCAGAGTCGGGGCAGGCAGCATAAAGGCAAAATGGTATAACAATCCAGAGACAGGGCAGGGTACAAGCAGGGGAATCCGTAGACAGAGCCGGGGTCAATAGCCAGGAAAATCACTAAACTCAGTATAGATATACACAAGTGGGTATCCACTGGACTCTGGAGCGTGGGAAACATGTTCTGTAGAGTGACAAATCATGCTTCATTGTTTGGCCATCTATTGAGCATACCAAGACATTTAAGACTAATATGCCATCAACTGTGTGAATAGTTTGGGGAAGACCCTTTTCTACTCCAGCATGACTGTGCCCCAGTGCATAAAGCAGAACTTGTTTGGCCAGCACAGAGCACTGATTTCAACCCCATCGAATACCTTTGAATGAACTGAAATTGAGATTGCCAACATCAGTGCCCGACCTCACAAATGCTCTACTGGATTATTTATAAACAAAATTCCCACAGAAACATTCTTTGTTGAGGAAAGCCTTTCCAGAAGAGTAGGAGCTATTATAGATGCAAAGGAAGGACCAACTACATATTAATGTCTATGCATTTGGAATGGAATGTCATATAATGCCCTGTTGGTCAGGTGTGATGGTCAGGTGTCCCAATAATTTTCTCCTCGTAGTGTATTCATTACTTCTGGTGTGGTGGGGAATCCTTATTAGGTGTCTATGGTTACTTTGCATGTAAAACCAAGGCATGGCACTTCTGCAGTTTGTGTGTTTATCCCAGATTGTATTAAGTCACTGTTTTAATAAGTGTTGTTTAGCCTTTTACCAGTACAAATCTGCCTTTGTTTTTAGTCTGGTATTGAGAATTTAGAGATGATTTTAAATATATGATTACTTCATTCCTTTTTTGCTTTAGTGGGTTGCATAAAAACATGTGGTTTATCTCTTACCCCAATATATCATGGCTCCTTTGGTCTTGAGGTAAGTTTCTTGGAGTAGAAGTGTATCTCCTTGTAGTTTTGCATAATAGCCTGATGTTTCTTCTATGGGATGTTAAGTCCTTGTACATTGAGAGATGATCTTCAAGTCCATGTAACACATTTGTTTTTATATATATATGCTTGCTTACAGGTGACAAGTTGTCTCTTCGGATTCTCCCATTTTCACTAAATGCCAAGGAAAGATTATCCTTTGGGTCCTGTAATCCCAAGAGGAAAAGGGAAGAGGAACAAGCAAGTAGAAGAGCCATCTTCCTAACATTATCTGGGGCTTCCCTCTGAGGTATAAACCTCACCTGGTCCTGGGTGGATTACAAGCTGATTATTGCACCAAGTCTGATAGCTAGGAAGCTAGGATCTTGGCATAGTTTAATGTATAAAAAAATGTAAGTGTACATATTGATAACAGATAAAAAAAACTTGCAAATCCAAGTAAAAAAATATGAAGCAGGACGGGTACTACATATATAAGTGGAACAACCATCAGTTACTAAATGTAAAACAATTGCTATTTGTAACTATAACAAGGGAGTAGAACTGTCTACTGCTTGACTCCAGAGACTAGAGGGGAAAGATTTCAATTGTTTGTTGAAGTATATCCAATATGAGCAATTATATTTTCGGTGTCAACTATAATGTCCAACTAAGGCAAATGCATTACCCCCGTTTTTGTTTAAAGTCCCTACATATATTGATAAGATCAGCTGTCACTGTGAAACAATGAGCGATGACTGTCGAGGAACCTAGTATAGTTGCTGCTGGTATTTTAATTAAAAATCCTGCTAAATAGATTCTAATATTGGTCCTGAGTTTAGAAATACCCAATGTTTACATGTTTTTTTGCTTTTTTTTGCATGTATATAACACTGATATCTGTCACGAATCCCTGAATAACCCCCCATATGTACACTTTTTTAAAGTAGACATCTCAGGGTATTTAAATTTGCAGCCATTTTACCACCAATTTATGCTAAAGTTTGCAAAGATAAAACATTTTGGGTGATTTTTTTTACACCGATTGTAATTCAGGTATGTATTTACTGAGAATGTATAGGGGTACTGCCAAACACCACCAATATGTGTTCAGCAACATCTCCTGAGTACAGTGATACCACCCATACATAGGTTTGTCAGGTTGTTTAGGGGCTAAAAGGCCACATTCGGGAGGTGTACTTTTCAGTATTTCAGCTTGGAATTTTGACATGCAGATAACGTGCACCCATGTCCTACCTGGGACATTTTTAAAGCCGTCCAATGTAGATATAAAATAAAGAGGTTAGAAGATGGCGCCAAAATACACTTATTTATCACTAAATAGCCCAAACACAATATATAAATAAATAGGTAAAATATATGCAATAGACACTAATGTGGACCATCGGACACACAATTTAATAAGGTGAAAAGTAAAAAAGTGTTGTGCAATAAAAAATTATACTTATCTTACATACTGGTAATGAATGCCTTTAAAACTTGGCAATATGAAGGATATACTGAAGGAAGCAACAATGATGATGATATGATCCCCCCAAAAAGAACCACTCACATGTACTAGAGCTACATGTACCGGCTAGTATAGTATAGTCGCATTGCTGGACTACAGTCCCCACTATCCTCAGGTGAAATGGTGTAAAGCTTTGTGTTGTATGGAGAATACAATGAAATATATAAAACAGCAATAAAATATCCAACAACTTGCATGTAGAAGATGGCCACAATAAAACGCCAGTACAAGGATTCAAGTACATGTGAGTGGTTCTCTTCTGGGAGCTCATTTCATCATTGTTGGCTCCTTCTGTGTCACACATTGTATTTATTTTTCTTTATTTCATAAATGTACATATTGGCAAGTTTTAAAGGCATTCATTGTCACTGTGTGTAAGATAAGAATCAATTTTTATTGCGCAACAATTTTTTAACTTTTCATTTTATCCTAGATATAAGATAAGGCCAGGGACTAATAAAAGTATTTAGAAAATTGGGCTGACTAGATGGTCAAAATGGTTATTATCTGCCGACACATACTATGTTTCTAAATAAATACAATGTAATGCCACTTTCTATAATATTTGTGTTTCATGTAATTATAGCTTATTAAGTAACACTATAACATAGTAAGGTTGAAAAAAGACACAAGTCCATCATGTTCAACCATTCTACCGATCATCCAAGCTTTTATTCCAAAAGAAGGCAACAAACCCCTAAAGAAGCTATTTCGAATCCTAGGGGGAAAAATTCCTTTTTGACCTCAAAGGGCAATCAGATTTCTCCTTGGATCAATAAGCGCTCTTATTAATGCTTATTCTATTATTAATAGCCCTCTATGTTCTGCTTTTCTAAAAAATAAACATTCAAACCATTTTTAAATGCATCTTATGTAGTTGATAGCACTACCTCTCTTGGCAGTGAGTTACATAACTTTATTGTCCTTACAGTAAATAATCCCTTCCTTTGCTGTCTTTGAAATCTTTGCTCTTCTAGTCTCAGGGAGTGACCTCTTGTTCTTTGTACATTTCTGTTAATGAACACGTCACTGGAGAGCTCTTTATATTGGCCCTGCACATATTTATATAATGTTATCATATCCCCTCTGAGACGTCTTTTTTCTAACGTGTATAAATGCAATTATTTTAGTTTCTCTTCATAACTAAGATTCTCCAATCCACTTATTTATTCTGTATCCCTCCTATCCCTTTTAAGGACTGGTGCCCAGAACTGTACTGTCGGGTCCCGCACCTGGGTTGGCCACTTCCCCAGGGTCCCTTACCTGGCACTGCCAATTCCAGGCTCCAAGCGCCCCAGCCTGTAGTATGTTGCGTCCCATGTTTTGCGAGCGCGAGTACTAGGCTACAGGCGGTGTGTGTGTGTGTCCTATGTTAAGTTAGCATGCCCTCATTGGGTAGAGCAAGGAGGAGGGAATAGGAGGTAGGCTTCTGCCCTACCTCCCTTCCTAGGCTTCCCAGAGACAAGAGGTGTGTACCTGGGGAGTGGTGGGACCTCTCCCACCACTCCCCAGGTACACACCTCTTGTCTCTGGACTAGGCAGACTATAAAACAGGCAAGCACTGTTCATTCAAGCTGCAGTACCTAGTATTGTTCCCTCTTGTTATCCCTATCCTTATTACAGTTCATATCACCTCCTCCTGATTGATTTCCTCTCTGCTGACTTAGTTTTTGGACCTCACCTGTTTTTTGCTGCTTTCTCCTCTGATTTTGACCTCGGTCTGGATTATTGCTTGTGAACCCTCTATGCCTGCCCTGACCTTCGGATTGAACTTAACCACTCTTTTTGCCTGCTCCTCTGGTACCTTGGTTACAGACTTTCCTTTTATCTGTTGACCTCCTGCAGTGGTGACCCCTGTGCTTCGCTCCCTGGTTCACCCCTTGACATGTACTGCATATTTAAGGTCAGGTCTCTCATATCCTCCTCCTGTGAATCTATACCTCGTTTTATACATGCCAATATCGTATTGGCTCTTGCAGCTGCTGACTGTCATTGACCACTGTTGCCAATTCTGTTATCTACAATTATTCCTAAATCCTTTTCATTAGTAGTTTTCCCCAGGAAAATACCATTTAAAGTATATGTTGCTTTGTTATTATTTTTCCCATAATGGATAATTTTACATTTGTCAATATTGAACCTCATTTGCCACTTAATTGCCCAGTCCCTCACTCTGTACAAATATTCCTATAAAGAACAAACATCAAGATTAGTCTGTATTATCTTACCTAATTTAGTGTCATCCGCAAAAACTGAGACATGGCCCTCAACACAACTTGGGACATCATTAATAAATAAATTAAAAAGAAAATTTATTAAAAAGTAGAAACTTTAAATCTCTTACTTCCTCCAGTGTCTTATAGACAGGGTCTATGGAGGTGCTTCACTAATGGTCTTATAGACTCATAGACAAGGGCATGCTAAGTTTGGCGTGCAAGGTCTAATCTATGAGACTGATGGTTTGACAGAACAATATGGGGTTTCCCATTGACAAGAGGTCATGCCTACATTCAGTTACTGTCCCAGTTATTTTTAAAGTACTTTAGAACACATTTATCTACACATTGTCCTAGCCAAGCCGCTAACAAAAGTATAAATGTTGGAAAAAAACAAATCTGATTTGGGAAAAAACCTCCACTCAGCTGAATGGAAGAATTGTTTAGCTTAATGGGAGACTTTTTCCAACTTTGACCTTTACACTCACCATATGTGTCTCATGTCCCCCACTTGCTCTAGATTGTAAGCTTGTGGGCAGGATTCTTTACCTCATGGATCAGTCTGTCTTGTTTTTTCTGAAGCAGTTCCCTTTTATGTTCCATACCAATCACTACATAAAGTGGTGCCTCTATTTAAATAAATAAATATTAATGTAAGTTAATTCTCTCTTTCATGATTAAAGCCCTATGTATTATATTCAATACACATTGTTGAACATATTTATAAAAAAGAAACTGCACTAGTACCTTATGTCTTTGCATTAAATGTTTACTGTTTAAATGCAAACACGGCTTTACATGCAAGAAGTACACTTTAATATAAACTTGACATACAGGTTAATTAAGGACCAGAATATGACATTGGACTTGAATTATAACATAGTAACATCAAGTCCATCAAGTTCAACCTTTCTACCAATCATTCCCGCTTCTGATCCAAAATAAGCTATTTTGAATTTTGCCACTTAAAGGAAAAATTCTTTCCTGATTTTAAAAGGCAATCACATTTTTCCATGCATCAATAAGCTCTATTATTAATGCTTATTCTATTACTAATAGCCTTGTATGTCCTGCTTTAAAAAAAAAAATCAGGATTATATTTAAATTCATCTATTGTATTTGATAGCACTACCTCTCTTAGCAGTGAGTTCCATACCTTTTATTGTCCTTACCGTAAAGAATCCCTTCCTTTGCTGTCTATGAAATCTTTGCTCTTCCAGTCTCAGGGGGTGACCTCTTGTTCTTTGTACATGTCTGTTAATGAACAGGTCACTGGAGAGCTCTTGTGTTAGCCATTAAGGGGTTAAAATATAAAATATCTTCAATGATTTCACTATGCATTATGCAGGGCTGGCAGGTTTGTCCTGGTGCAATACATAGTTAACTTACTTACTTAATTTATGCATTTGCTTCTAATTCTGGCAACAGTGTACAGTGTATGTGTTATTCTCTACATTCACATCACAACCAATGTTTCATTAATAAAGGAAATTCAATTAAAATCATAATTACAGAAAGTCCAAAATGTTTCCAGATGCTATTGAGGAACTGTGAGAAACACAACTGATTCACCTGAATCAGACAGAAGTGATGGGGCGTGTGAGTAGGGTGACCTGCCAGAATATTATTTATATTTTTACAGAATGAAATCCCTGGAGTACTGCAGGCGGAAGCTGTTTTCACTCTCCATGTTTACATATAAGCAGCCGGAATTTCCATTCTCTTTTACCTGAAAGCCGCAGGCAAAAATACTCATGTTACTTTTGAAAGAACATTTCAGCACCCCAATAGGTAGCGTCCTCATTCCTACTCCTCCCCCGCCTTCTCCTCTCAGCCGTTCAGATATGTATTTTGAAAAAAATTCAACCCCCAGGTGAATTAGTGGGAAGATGGTGAAGTGGGAGCTCACTTACACCTCAAAGGTGACCCTGGGAAACCTTAATCATACCCTGCTAGAGGGGAAATTGACAGCTGTGTATACACTGCACTTCCTGTCATACACAAGTACAGTATTATTGTATACACTTACAATTTGTGAGTCATGTATAGTTAAAATCCTCAACAGCTCAACCCTCCCCAAAATATATTGTTTTAATATATATATATATATATATATATATATATATATATATATATATATATATATATATATATATATATAGTTTATAGGTGAGTCACCAGATTTCACCATTAATCTGAGATACCTTTGAAAAATCTATCCTGTAGGACTGCCAAGAAAGATTGCTACCCTATAAAAAAAAGATTAAAAAGAGAAATATGGCCACATAAGTTTATTATATAGGCATGGCACACTTTGGCATTATAGAGACTGTATAGTTTGGAAGCTCTAACATATAGCAATGCCTCAGCTATGAACTCGGAGTTCTTGATGCATAGCCAGCCTTCTGCAGTGCCAGTAATTGCCTATTTCCATTGCAGAAATCCAGTGGATGTGGCTTGCTGAAAAAATGTAAAAAGTTGGGGGGAAAAAGAAAGTGCGCTGCAAAGAGGGTGCCAGCACAAGCCCACTGGGGGTGTTACCTGGTGTGGTTCAACCACCCTTGTGACACCACTGGGTATGACTGTTTCCCTGATGGCCCTTCATGGCTCCCCTATTTGTCCTGTACATGGTTTGCACTAATTCCTCAGTATCCGCCCTACATGCCATAGTCCTTGTGCATGCTGATGGATCTGTGTTATCAGTTTTTACGGTGTTCTGTATCTGTTTATCTTCTGTGCCAGGGGTGTCCAAGTTTATTCTGCAAAAGGCCACTTTGTGCGTGGGCCGCATTCATGTTTCATTCATTCAGAGAATAATATATATAATTATATACATATATACATGAGTCTGTGTATATATATATATATATATATATATATATATATATATTATATAATTCACACTAATGTACAGCGGTCCCATTAACTACACACACACACACACACACAAACACATATGCATACACAGTCTCACTTACCACACACACACATACACACTTACCACATACATACACACTTACCACACACCCACATACACATTTATACACACACACATACATACACTTACCACCCCACACACACACACCACTCATACACTTATCCCCCCCACACACATATACACATTTATACACACACACTGGCATACAAATACTTACCCCATAAACACATACACACACACACTCACATACATACACTTACCCCACACACACATACACATTTACATACACACACACACACACACACTCCCCAAGGGGTGGAACGCACAATAAAAAAGGCAAATCGCACTATTTCTTGCTTTGTGGCATCCTAGTTTGTCATCCGGGTCTGGATGGCTCTGATGCCTCTCTTTACTGCAAGGATGGAGTTCACCTCACTGTGTGTGGAGCAGGGAATTGTACAATGACACAAGTGTTCCCGCTCCACACACAGTGCATAGCTGGACCCAAGTGCGCATGCGCTCTTACCTTACCTCTTACCACAGCTGATACGAAGGGGGCTGGAGGGGTGTGTGCGTCCTTCGGGCATGCACAGTCCTGGCAAAGTTACAGCTGTAACATTGTGCGCATGCGCGGTGAGTGAGTTCTACTGCTTCTGTGCAGTAGAATTCACTTGAGAAATTTGTCAGAACACCGGCAAAAGTTAGAATACTGTATGTTATTCCTGAAGGAATGGGGGCCACAGAAATATTTTGCATTAAATCACTGGCACTAGGACAAGTCAATAACAAGTTCAGCATAAAATGCTGTTAATTCTTATTTCCCCGTTAAAAGTATGCTGGCCCCATGAGAAGAAAAGTGGCCCCCCTACTGACTGCGGGTAGCACCATGCCCATGTTCAGTACATAAATAAATATATAGGCCACAGGCCAGAATATGCCAGTGGCCCAGATCACAATAAATTACATGGCCCCCTGGGGCCGCAGGTTGGTGAATGCTTTCTAAAGTAAATTTAAATCATTGCCCGCCTCCCCGGCATGCAAGAGGTGCTCTGTAAATAAAATATTACCTGAATGCTCATTTTCAGGACCAGGGAAAGGGGCCATTCAAAAAAACAAAATTATTTTTTCTCTAAAAAGCCCAAACCTAACTCTATTCAGTCTGCCCTCACAGGAGGCTGCTGGTCCCGGGGGAGGGAAAGCAGGGGGACAGTAGGGGAAAGTTTTGTTGCCCTTAGTGTGAATATAAACTGGCATGTATGTTTGACATGCCAGTTTATCCTCTGAATAGCAGCTGCCATGCTTGGACTGGAAATCCAGACTGGTTGGTGACTGGTTCTCTCTTCAAACACAGTGAGAGACCCTCGGTTTTCATGGGATCACAGGCAGTGGTGTATCTTGATTTTGTGCTGCCCTAGGCAGACAAAATCCGGGCACCCCCCTACCCAAGCTGCACACCCACGTTACACACCTAAGACATGCCCCATCATTCAGACTCACATCAAGCTCACACTCCCATCACACTCAGTCACACACTCCTACTCCCATCACACTCAGTCACACACTCCTACTCCCATCACGCACACTCTGACTCCCATCACACTCAGTCACACACTCCTACTCCCATCACGCACACTCTGACTCCCATCACACACACTCTGACTCCCATCACACTCAGTCACACACACTGTCTCCCATCACACACACTCTGACTCCCATCACACTCAGTCTCCCATCACACACACTCTGACTCCCATCACACTCAGTCACACACAGTCTCCCATCACACACACTCTGATTCCCATCACACTCAGTCACACACACACACACACTGTCTCCCATCACACACACTCTGACTCCCATCACACTCAGTCACACACACTGTCTCCCATCACACACACTCTGACTCCCATCACACTCAGTCACACACACACACACACACACACACACACACACACACACACACACACACACACACAGTCTCCCATCAGCACTTACCTTTCCCTGGCAGGCAGGCAGCATGGTCCCTCCATGCTGCCTGTTCGGCTTCCCGGCGATTGTGCCGACAGGTCACGTGACCGTGCGCGCGTATGACGTCAGCGCGCCCGTCACGTGACTGTCGGCACTTCCGTGTCGGCACACTGCACGGGGAGCCGAACAGGCAGCACGGAGATTTCTCTGTGCTGCCTGTTCGGCTCCCCGTGCAGCCTGGCAGGCAGAGCGATGGTGAGGGGGGATCTTCCGATCCCCTCTCACCTCCGTCTCTGCCTGCAAGCGCGGTGGGGTTTTTTTGTTTTTTTTTAAAGGGCCGGATTTTTTTTTTTTTACATTTTTTTTTTTTTTCCAGTGCTGGGGGGCGCTGCCGCCCCCCAAAATTTGCCGCCATAGGCATCCGCCTAGGATGCCTCGTGGTAAATACAGCACTGATCACAGGGGACCTAGCAGAGAGACCCCCCGCAAATTGCAGACCCCGATCGGATGAGGGGACTAAGACCCTGGTCTGATTAGCTGTGTGTGAACTGACAATGTCAGTGCACACCACCCACACGGACAGGCTCTGAGACTATTAAGATACACATCGGGTTTACTGGCCAGAACCATGACATGTTTTTTAACCCTTGGTTCTTTCAAGGAAGCAAGGGTTAAAAAAATGTTTAATTGTCCTTTAATAGGATTCTTCAGCATGATGTTGGTTACTGGCTATATAAAGTAGATAGAGAGGCAAAAAGATGATAATTTCTAACTTTATTTGCATATGGCTACCCAGAATCCTTTGCAGCACCAGTTTAGGATATCTGTGTATAAAGCAGGTGGGTAGTGCTAAGTAAAATACCTTGTCTACCCTTTGTAATACTGTTCACATTCTTTATAAACGTGATTGTATGGCAACCCCAAGTCCTGCACTGTGCACATATACATACACCATATATTTATATACAAATCAGTTAAACAGGTAGATAAGCAAAATTTGAGTTGTGAAATATGTCAAAATAAAGTAATTTGTTAGAGGATCAATCAAAAGTATATTTACTTTAATGAATTAGCATATGAGTAACACACCTTCAGCCTGTTCTCTAACAATATGATCAAATGCTGATGCACCCAAGTATGGTGGGAGATTTATATCAGGGATAACTAACAGGTAACTTTGAAGGGGTTGAACATGATGCTTTGGAAGTTACAGCCAGTGCTGTATTTACCGCGAGGCATCCTAGGTGGATGCCTAGGGCGGCAAATTTTGGGGGGAGGCAGCGCCCCCCAGCACTGAAAAAAAAACCAAAAAAAAACCGCGGCTTGCAGGCAGAGATGGAAGTGAGAGGGGATCGGAGGATCCCCCCTCACCATCGCTCTGCCTGCCAGGCTGCACGGGGAGGCGAACAGGCAGCACAGAGAAACCTCCGTGCTGCCTGTTCGGCTCCCCGTGCAGTGTGCCGACACGGAAGTGCCGACAGTCACGTGACGGGCGCGCTGACGTCATACTCGCGCCCGGTCACGTGACCTGTCGGCACAATCGCCGGGAAGCCGAACAGGCAGCATGGAGGGACCATGCTGCCTGCCACTAGCCACCAGGGAAAGGTAAGTGCTGATGGGAGACTGTGTGTGTGTGTGTGTGTGACTGAGTGTGATGGGAGTCAGAGTGTGTGTGATGGGAGACAGTGTGTGTGACTGAGTGTGATGGGAGTCAGAGTGAGTGTGATGGGAGTTCGAGTGTGTGTGATGGGAGACAGTGTGTGTGACTGAGTGTGATGGGAGTCAGAGTGTGTGTGATGGGAGACAGTGTGTGTGACTGAGTGTGATGGGAGTCAGAGTGTGTGTGATGGGAGACAGTGTGTGTGACTGAGTGTGATGGGAGTCAGAGTGTGTGTGATGGGAGACAGTGTGTGTGACTGAGTGTGATGGGAGTCAGAGTGTGTGTGATGGGAGACAGTGTGTGTGACTGAGTGTGATGGGAGTCAGAGTGTGTGTGATGGGAGACAGTGTGTGTGACTGAGTGTGATGGGAGTCAGAGTGTGTGTGAGGGGAGACCGTGTGTGTGACTGAGTGTGATGGGAGTCAGATTGTGTGTGATGGGAGTAGGAGTGTGTGACTGAGTGTGATGGGAGTGTGTGTGTGATGGGAGTATGAGCTTGATGTGAGTCTGAATGATGGGGCATGTCTTAGGTGTGTAACGTGGGTGTACAGCTTGGGTAGGGGGGTGCCCGGATTTTGTCTGCCTAGGGCAGCACAAAATCAAGATACACCACTGGTTACAGCTCTACTGTGACATTCTGTATACTGTACATCTTCTCCGTATACAAAAAAAAAATCTAAGTTCTTCACTTAGGGGGCTTCACTTTTGTCTATTAAACCCTGACCAGAGTTTTGGCTGATAAGTTAGGTAACAAAAATATCTCTGCCTGAAATATAGCTGACTCGCTTGGTAACGCTGATCCAAGGAATATATTGCACTGGACCCAGTGGTGTATCTTGATTTTGTGCTGCCCTAGGCAGACAAAATCCAGGCACCCCCCTACCCAAGCTGCACACCCACGTTACACACCTAAGACATGCCCCATCATTCAGACTCACATCAAGCTCATACTCCCATCACACACACACTCCCATCACACTCAGTCACACACTCCTACTCCCATCACACTCAGTCACACACTCCTACTCCCATCACACTCAGTCACACACTCCTACTCCCATCACACACACTCTGACTCCCATCTCCCATCACACACACTCTGACTCCCATCTCCCATCACACTCAGTCACACACTCCTACTCCCATCACACTCAGTCACACACTCCTACTCCCATCACACTCAGTCACACACTCCTACTCCCATCACACTCAGTCCCACACACTGTCTCCCATCACACTCAGTCCCACACACTGTCTCCCATCACACACACACTGTCTCCCATCACACACACACTGTCTCCCATCACACACACACAGTCTCCCATCAGCACTTACCTTTCCCTGGCAGGCAGGCAGCATGGTCCCTCCATGCTGCCTGTACGGCTTCCCGGCGATTGTGCCGACAGGTCACATGACCGGGCGCGCGTATGACGTCAGCGCGCCCGTCAGGTGACTGTCGGCACTTCCGTGTCGGCACACTGCACGGGGAGCCGAACAGGCAGCACGGAGGTTTCTCTGTGCTGCCTGTTCGGCTCCCCGTGCAGCCTGGCAGGCAGAGCGATGGTGAGGGGGGATCTTCCGATCCCCTCTCACCTCTGTCTCTGCCTGCCAGCGCGGTCTTTTTTTTTTTTAAACTTTTTTTTTTTTTTACATTTTTTTTTCTTCAGTGCTGGGGGGCGCTGCCGCCCCCCAAAATTTGCCGCCCTAGGCATCCGCCTAGGATGCCTCGCGGTAAATACAGCACTGACTGGACCCAAGAATTATTATTGAAAAAAAAATTTGGAACAAAATTTTTAATAGTGTGATAGTATTTCTTTTCTACAAATATGGGTAGCTGGAACGGTTCAACTTAATAGATGCAACTTCCCAACCTAAATGACTGTATAATTTAGGAACGATTATTAAAAACTGACAGGTGAACTGCAACAATCTAGCATATTTTGTAATCTTTGTATGATGCAAATGTCTATCCATTTCAGCCACACAGAATTTGCTCAGTATCATACCTTCCAGATCTTCAAGCATTGAATAAACAGCAGTATGAAAGTCTGTCTGATTTAGTTCAGTTTCCTCTTTATTTTTCAAATGCAACAGGTTTAGGTCATAAGTCCAGCCATACTAAATGAGTATTAAGATGCATGGACACACTGCTATGATGGATTGCTTCAAGTTCGATTTTTGCATATGGTGGTTGAAGTGCTAAGTATTAAAATACAATAGGGGGTGTTTATAAAAATTATCCTTATGTAAAGTGTCAGGAAGTGAGAAGAAAAAAGCCACAGTTGCCAATCATTATGTATGTAGGTGATTGCACCTTTGTAAATAATAAATCCTGACACTTTTTCTGTCACACAATATTTTCAGTAGGCTCTCTGACACATCAGATTCTTTTCAGGGCCTGATTATTTTTTTACATGGACTGCACTGGAGCTCCAGTGTAACTAGTGGAGGCTGCTCAGTCTCCCATCTGTCAGGAGTCTGATTTACACAAAGCTAATGGCTATTGCCATGTGCACCATCTTTATAAATAACCCCCATTATGACATGTGAACGTGTTTATTGGTAGCTGAGTTGGAAATATTTTCCATCTTTCCTGTCTTATAACTCAGCTATTAATGCCTGATTTTAGAAGTTCACCTGTCAGATCACTTTTAGTTAATAGCCCCCTAATGGTTTCCAGTGTTGAGTTTTAGTATAGTTTGTCTGGGGTTTTTTCTGCTCAGTTAATTTTCTCTCCAAGTAGTAGGAAGGGGAGATTGGCCAACATTATTAACCTCTGCTCCTGATGACACTACTTCTCCTACATTGTGTGGTTTGCCCCCTTCCACAGAGCATTAGACCAACCTCCTATCTCCCAGGAACACAAGATCTTCCCCATAAGGCTAGAGGAGATCTCAGGGTCATTGTTCCACCAAAAATACATTACATATACATTTCTGATGGCCAACATTAAGAGGCAACCCTTTTACTACTAGTGTGAACAGCATACAGGTTAAAAACTAAGATTAGTCCCTTTTGAGAATAAAGAGAGTCGGTACTTACCAATCAGAAATAAAATATTATATCTGAACCTATTATTTGTCACAAAATGACTCATCAATTTGCTTTAGACCATTCCCTGTGATGACCACATAAACCAGTTGGATACATTTCAATCCTGGTAGTACAGGCATGATGAGTTACTGCCAAACATTTAAATTAAAAAATAAAGTTAGACAAAAATAAAGATGGTTAATGCTTTTTTTTTATTAGTGTCTCAAATATTACAGTTTACAGATAGTTAAATGCATTGCAACTTTTCCAATTATTGTTTATTATTAATTATTTAGAATTAATTCAGTATAAGAAAAACATTTGATCTGATTAACACATTATTGTTATTCAATATAAATACATAAAATTGATATTTATCAGTAAAAATAAAAAATTCCAGAGAAAAGTGAAACTAATTTTGATTAGTTTGGTGGAGCAAAGATTTTCTTGCAGGAGTCAAAGAAAAAAAGCATTGCTTCTTTTTACGGTTACTACGGTTAATGAGGACAGAAAAGAAACAGGAAAGTGCCCCACTGATTTGAGAAGCCAAGCTCCCTGTATTTATCCAAGCTGTGTGTGTGTCAGAAGGGTAGCCTTGCTGCTCTCACACACTGTCTGACTGCAGCCTGTCAGGAGATCCCCGGGTTACAGACTGCACAGGCTCAAGGGACAGCAGCCAAGGAGAGAGGCCGTCTAGCCGCAGATCCAGATGTGGGGGCCACTGAACGCCAGCTCTCCCTGAAAAGCCTTTCAGACTAAACAATTGTGACTTGGCTGTGAGAAGCAGGACAGCTCCAGCTGCAGCCTCCCCCTCGTGTCCCTTTAATTGGACTGGCAGGCGCTGGGGTGCACTCAGAGAGGGGGAAGCTCCCCATGGGACCACAAGATTTTGGCAAAGCTTCTGCACGGCTACCTTAAAGAATGAAATAGAAAAGAGGAGGGGGAAAAAAACGAAAATTGGGAACACGCTGCTGAGGTGTTTACTGCCAAAACCAGCTGGGTCTGCTCCTATTTCCCAAATTCTGCCCCATTCCTCATGCTGCATATAATATGAAATCCCAAAGGAGGAAGAGCTGATGTTATGCTGACCTCTGAAGTGGGAGCCTGATTCTGAGCTAGTGCCAGCTGTGTGTGACCTTATGACAAATATTACTCCCCTTCTTCTCACTCTATACCGCTTTAAGTAATGATTCATTTTCAGAGTAAAAGATATCTAAATTCCGAGGTTTTGTTGATACACAAAATTGACACTGATGACAAGGCATGTTAGAATGGTGGGCATCATCATTAACATGTACATGTGCCACTAAGCTGATAATTTAATGGCAGGCAGGTAAAAAATTGGCTTGCGGACTATGTTAAGTCTGCGGACTATGTTAAGTCTATGGAGTCAATACCATGGCCAGTATTTTTTTTAAGAAAAGGTGGCAACCCTATTAACATGATAAAATAATAAATTAACCCGTTAATGACTTTTGGCCCCCAGGATAAGTACAATTTTGCCTGTCCTGACTGAAAGTGTCTTCATCTGACAGAGGGAATCCCACTATGGTTCTCTGCTGCAAAATCTGCTGCATAATGCCTCGCAGGGTACCAGGATGCACTGCTGTTTGCAGCACATACTATGCTGTCTACATTGGTAATTTGGACCATGTCTTCAAGGATGACATAGCACATCCTATTGTAAGAACTGGTTAAAGTGTTTTTGAAGTAGATAAAATACAATGATATCCTTACACATTGCCTGACGAAGTCTCAAAAGTTCATATAACACAACACAACACAGTCAGTGTTAATATTTTTAACAGGAGTGGATTTGCTGTCAAGCAATAGCAGAATGTCAAAAGAGTTTGAAAATTACTCCTACTAATTAACAGGTAGAGTTATGTTCCCCCATGCATGTTCTGAGGTATCTATGAATACTTTCTGAATAATTTGAATGTTTTTTTTTTCTGGTGGAGAGTTATTGTTCATTTAAACAAATTAATGTTAACAAACTCCAAGTAATGGTTTATTTTTCAAGTAATCTTGCATTTTGGACACAGATTTAAAGATTTTTAGTTTGCAGTTAGCCTAGGGAACAATGTTCTTTAATGCTATGTAAAGTATCCTATGTATATTATGTATCTATGCTGTATCCTTCTGTATCATATCTAGCTGTTCTGTTTGAGGCCTTGCAAATGCAGCCAAAAGTAAAGAAGGGCATAGTAAAGTTAATAAATCTAGTATTTGAGGGGAGTAGAGTGGACATATTGTAGTTTCATTCTATAGTCAAACTCAGCTCTAATACAACTGCCCCATAATCTTTAAATTATTATAAAAATCATCCAGTGTTTTATTGTAGTTAAACTGCGACATTTGAAAGAATATACTGTTTTATTCAAATGCATTTAAAAACGCTAATTGCAAAATATACGTTACACATACCATAGAGTTTTCACCATTAGTAAGGCTTCTGCCATTAGCACAAATATATAAAATATACTAAACTTTGTGAGACATTTTTGAACAGTATACATGTAAGAAAATGTGCTTGCACATTTTTAGTTATTTTTATCATATAAACTGTATGAAATATGTATTCACTATTACATATTTGAGGTGCACATATTTCATTATAACACAGCCATAAAAGTTTGCCGTTAAATACGTTTTAAATCATACTACAAGTAATTTAATTGGCCCCATAGTACTAGCGGACCAGTGCACTGTGGGAGAAGGTGAAATCTCATTTATTAGCATTATGTACATTAAATGGGGTATTTTCACATTATGTTTGGTGGTGTGAATCTAATGTCATTGATGGAATAGTGCAACTATTGCATTGAAAAACAATCTTCATTTGAACATGTCATATGAATGGAGGAGGCAGTGAATAGTTAACAGTTTTATGTAGTCCGAGTCTCAGAGGCTCCTGATAATAGGTTGAGACCTGAAACGCGTTTCACGTTTAGTTTCCCGATGCCCTACTGTATGTCATATGCTGAAATAAAGTTTGTTTGTCGAGTATTTCTTCTACTGCTGCGTATGTTTGCTGAAGTTTGCATAAATACTCCGCAGACCTGTACTTCTTTAGTTTTTATAACCCAAGCAAAGCGACACTAATAGTTATATAGTTAGTTAGATTGAAAAAAATACATGTAGTTAAGTTCATCCTATCGAAGTGTATAAGATCCATTTTTTTTTTATTTATTTCAGCATCTTATTTTCTTTCCTCCAATCCAGTGGGCCATCTCCATTTGAAATTGAATACTTAATAATGAAATATAAAGGTGTGTAAATTATTGAAGTAAGTTCCCTAAACAGGTTAATTATTATCAGTTCCAGGAACTCTTGGGTGTTTGCCTGTATCAGCCATGAATATAAAGTTGAGGTTAAGGTGTCATTTTTTTGCCATTGGTTCCTAATGGGAATGTACTTAAAAAAATGTGTTACATTCTTTATATATTTAGAAGATTTTTTTGGTTTGTAAAAAAAACTTTACGACTGTGTTCTTTGTTTTACTGCATTACTTATCACTCATGTAAACTACTTTGGTTTATTTTATATTTATTATTGTTTCTCATTGCTTTATACTCTCCCAGCAGTGATTTAAAGAAGGCCAATTTTTCTTTTGTTCTTCTGCATGACCAAAAGAATATTAATACACATTAATACATTTAAGTGAAGAGAACAAAATTAGCTTTTTTGGAATTAAAAGGCAACTATCTGCATAAATAAGTTCTGTTTGATTGAAACATTGCACCAGTGTCGGCATTTTAGATAGAAATGTTTTAATGAATATAAATAATAATAAGAAGAATATAAATAAAGTACATTATTAAGCCCTCTATCAGGGGGCAGACATCTTGGGTCAGATTTTCATGCATCTGATTTATCTGACCGAAGATTATAAACAGCATGTCCAACCCCTTTGCTTGTACAGCTATGCAAGCAAAGAGGGCTCAATAAGGTGTTTAATTTGTATTCTTTTATTAAATAATTTCTATTTAAAATGCCTAAAGTTGTTGTAATTTTTCATACACATACTTATTATTTAAAGAGTTCTAGTTCTTTCTATACAACACGTGTTACCCAAGTACATTTCTCAAAAAAATAGTCTTGTGATCCTTCCACCAAGAGGGAGGAGATAAATTATGGGTTCTTCTGATGTCAGGTGAACATCATGGAACATCATGGTAAATATAGTGCAAGCAACTTAACCCCATGAAAAATTAAGTGCAAGTTACTGGAATGCCAAATGCAGTAATGGCTAAGCATGACATTCCAGCTCTGTGGACTAGCCTGGACCCCCTGGCTCTAGTTGATGCTCAGGACATCCATCCAACTGTTGCATAGAGCAAGTGATCACATCAGTCCCCACTAAAACTCATGCAAAAGGTATAGCAAACAATATTACAAAACCTAAACAAAAAAAAAAATGGTATAAATAGATACATTTTTTTTTTTAAAGTGTCAGCTTAAATATGTATTAAACCATTTTAGACTGTAGTGACTTTAACTACCTCAGCTTTTTGTCCACAAAAATATGATGGTTTCTTTCAGACATTTTTGGTGTCATACAAACATATCATTAGACAATAATTGCAGATGCTATACATGTTGTTTATACCTAATATAGATTTTCGAATTTCCTTTAAAACCTTATGACAGAATATTGATCTGATTTTCTATAGAGTAGCATGATCATCTTACATTCTAAATGCATTAATTTTACAAACAAAAACATATGTTTTGGAACATTACCCCATTATTCCAGAAAACTCCCAATCTGAACTATATCCAACTTTGCAGGTTATTTAAATGACCTCTTTGCACATGCATTGCAATAATTGTGCTGTTTTATTATAGTTATTTCTGGTGTATAGTGAGCTCATTTAAAATGTCTTATACAGTGGGTTTTTTTCCGATTCCTTAGACCCTAGACACGTAACCTTGATTGCCAGAGAATTACTTACCACTTCTGTGAACTTTACAGAAAGACCAAAATAGGGTTTGTTTTTTTTGTTTTACCATCATACTAATTATAACCAAAGCCAACTATGCAGTTCTCCATCTGGAATTATATCCTTTTCATTTCAACATTGGGATTAGTTTAAACGTACCCATAATCCACCAATTAGGATTACCACTCATGATTTGACCAGGATACACATGGAAAAGAATTACATTCCAGGTTTCATTTTTACATCCCTGTGTCCCGGAAAAAGGACAACAGCCACCTAAACTTCCATCCCTCATGCGGTGCAGGCCTACCCAAACACATACATTCTTCCTTATGTCTTGTGCTGCCTGTGCTTTTCAGGAAGGATCACATGACCTCCCCATCTCTGAATCTTGCAGATACGTAGGAGATCAATATATTTTTTCATTCATTAAGATCCAAAATTCGAGGGTCACCTTATAATCAGGATTGCATTATTTGAACAAATATGGTACTTATAGGAGCGATACTATACCATGTCGGAGTCTGGTATGTGCTTAATATAGACCAAAAATTACTAAATTAAACATTTTAGCAGTCATCATTATAAACACATCCATGACCACATGTACATTTCTGCCCTCTTAAAAAGTGTGCTGGAAATGGCTCAGCAAAAGGTGGGAACCCTAGGCATCATGCATATTGTCAGAATTATTTTCATGAAGCTAATCTTTGGCATTCCAGCTTTTCTGCATTGTACATCCTATGATGTCCAGCTACCCGGATAATGATTTAGGTAACTAAAAAAGTGAAATCCTCCATGTTGCCTATTTCTTCATCTCTGCCCTTAATGCATGATTTCTTCACTTCACATTTCAGTTCACCACAGTTCATTTTTCAGCGCTTAGACCCCAATGTGTCACAGTTGCTAATGCCTGGAGGTGTGCTCTCGGTGGGTGTGTATGACATCACAATATGGCCCTGATCCCAGAAATGGGTAATGTCAGTTGAACTTTAAACTTATTTTTAAAGTTGAACTTTTAGCTTGACTCATCCACACTGAAGTTTTTTAAAAAGATTTTCGATATGGGTGTCAAATCATGATTATCCCTCTGACCATGGGGCACTTGCAAGATATGCAAGTGGCCCTGACCATAGTTCATTTTTTACTGAATAAACGTTTCTGGCAAGCTATAATTCTTGCAGTGAACTAATTCGGACAACAAGTCTGCATGGAGATTACAATATTAAAAAGTCTTATTTCAGGCAGTGCAAGGGTTAAAAATATCTCTACTGATCAGTAGAAGGTTTTCTGTGGTAGTGAAAACTGAGGCCTCACTGGACAGCCTTTCCTTTGTTTGTTTTCCTGAGATTGGGAGGTCTGAATTCCTTCTCAATGCCGTAGCCGTTTTTTGGTGTTTTTAACAGTGAAGGCCAGAAACTGCAGGTATTTCCTAGAAAAATGGAGGGTGCATCTCGGGAGCTCCAATTACATAAAATGTGGGGTCAAAGGTACAAAATCAACCATATGAACCAGCCGTTTGTGATTTTGAGCAAAACACTTTTGTTTTATTTTTATGCACATGCACAAACCTGTACAGCACAATATGGTGACATTTTATGAATAATTGCACATTGCATGGCATGGCATGCTACTTTATTAATAAAAAATAAGAACATATATATGTATAAGTTTTGTATTGAGTGGCATCATATCCTGTTGCACCACATACAAAAAGGAAACAAAACATGCAAATAGCAGGTAACATAACATTATGGTACTAGAACAAGGTGAGGGAGCCCTATGTTTGTACAAATACATACCGTCTATGCAGGAACTTGTGTACAAAAAAATGCATTTTTCTTCAGCATCCAGCATAAAAATGTCTGTGACTTTTCTGCTTGGATTTTTAGCAGTGTTAAAAATTTCCAAAAAATGTTTTAAAAAATTTCCCCAATAAAAGGAAAACATGGAAAGAAAAACAAACTATTAGAAAATCGAGGAGGGAGGAAATGTTATTTAAAAGGTAACCAGACCGCATCATTTTCCAGCGGTATTATATTCTCCCCTCAGTATCCAAAATATATACGGGCTCCAGGCCAAGAATGTAAAAGAAAAAACACAGCGGCATAGACACAACATCTGGACAGAGGCAGAACAAAACCCCCATTTATCACACTTAATCCTGCAATGAAACAGTCAACAGTTTACTTCTGTTTTGCTAATTTAGCTTCTTTCATGCTATAAGGTGGAAAACCCAAAGGAGAGGCTTGCAGGGCAGGTCACTTACACAGCCCTTTAATATGGAATTTTCTGCTTTCTCTGGCATTTGAAATAATATTTTTTTTTGTCCTTACTTTTGCCAGGGATAGAATTTGTAGTAATGTTAATATTTAATGTTGCTTACTTTTAATCGTTGTCCGTGTATTCTGCTCTGTATATAGCATGAAAGTTGGTGTCATGTAAGCCATGTGCACGCCACAAAGAAATGTCTATGTGGCAGATATTGGCAAAATGTGATATATATATATGTGTTAGGTTGATGGACGTTAGCATTACCCAACAGACATGCAGTGGGACACTTGTATATAATTAGCATCCTAAATACAGGGAGTGCAGAATTATTAGGCAAGTTGTATTTTTGAGGATTAATTTTATTATTGAACAACAACCATGTTCTCAATGAACCCAAAAAACTCATTAATATCAAAGCTGAATATTTTTGGAAGTAGTTGTTAGTTTGTTTTTAGTTTTAACTATTTTAGGGGGATATCTGTGTGTGCAGGTGACTATTACTGTGCATAATTATTAGGCAACTTAACAAAAAACAAATATATACCCATTTCAATTATTTATTTTTACCAGTGAAACCAATATAACATCTCAACATTCACAAATATACATTTCCGACATTCAAAAACAAAACAAATCAGTGACCAATATAGCCACCTTTCTTTGCAAGGACACTCAAAAGCCTGCCATCCATGGATTCTGTCAGTGTTTTGATCTGTTCACCATCAACATTGCGTGCAGCAGCAACCACAGCCTCCCAGACACTGTTCAGAGAGGTGTACTGTTTTCCCTCTTTGTAAATCTCACATTTGATGATGGACCACAGGTTCTCAATGGGGTTCAGATCAGGTGAACAAGGAGGCCATGTCATTAGATTTTCTTCTTTTATACCCTTTCTTGCCAGCTACGCTGTGGAGTACTTGGACGCGTGTGATGGAGCATTGTCCTGCATGAAAATCATGTTTTTCTTGAAGGATGCAGACTTCTTCCTGTACCACTGCTTGAAGAAGGTGTCTTCCAGGAACTGGCAGTAGGACTGGGAGTTGAGCTTGACTCCATCCTCAACCCGAAAAGGCCCCACAAGCTCATCTTTGATGATACCAGCCCAAACCAGTACTCCACCTCCACCTTGCTGGCGTCTGAGTCGGACTGGAGCTCTCTGCCCTTTACCAATCCAGCCACGGGCCCATCCATCTGGCCCATCAAGACTCACTCTCATTTCATCAGTCCATAAAACCTTAGAAAAATCAGTCTTGAGATATTTCTTGGCCCAGTCTTGATGTTTCAGCTTGTGTGTCTTGTTCAGTGGTGGTCGTCTTTCAGCCTTTCTTACCTTGGCCATGTCTCTGAGTATTGCACACCTTGTGCTTTTGGGCACTCCAGTGATGTTGCAGCTCTGAAATATGGGCAAACTGGTGGCAAGTGGCATCGTGGCAGCTGCACGCTTGACTTTTCTCAGTTCATGGGCAGTTATTTTGCGCCTTGGTTTTTCCACACGCTTCTTGCGACCCTGTTGACTATTTTGAATGAAACGCTTGATTGTTCGATGATCACGCTTCAGAAGCTTTGCAATTTTAAGAGTGCTGCATCCCTCTGCAAGATATCTCACTATTTTTGACTTTTCTGAGCCTGTCAAGTCCTTCTTTTGACCCATTTTTCCAAAGGAAAGGAAGTTGCCTAATAATTATGCACACCTGATATAGGGTGTTGATGTCATTAGACCACACCGCTTCTCATTACAGAGATGCACATCACCTAATATGCTTAATTGGTAGTAGGCTTTCGAGCCTATACAGCTTGGAGTTAGACAACATGCATAAAGAGGATGATGTGGTCAAAATACTCATTTGCCTAATAATTCTGCACTCCCTGTAATAGGGTGCTTACAAGCAAGAATTCTGGTTCTGGTTCCAGTACTTTCATAGTTCATGATATCTGGTCGTAGCAGGAAGCTGTCACAAAAAAGTCAAACAAACTTCTAATTATTTTTTCTCCAGAAACATGAGTGATACATATTGGTAGGTGGCACTTTTCACGTGCCATACAACTTATAGAAGCTATGTCATTGGCAACCTTAGTACGAAAAGAGCAAGGAAAAGAATACTGTGTAGAAAGCAGTGGTGTATCTTGGTTTTGTGCTGCCCTAGGAAGACAAAATTCTGGCACCCCCCATCCATGTTGCACACCTACGACATGCCCCATCAAACACATTGCACACCCACGACATGCCCCATCACCCACATTGCACACACATTAAATGCCCAATCACCCCATTACATGCCCCCATCACCCACATTGCATACACACTAAATGCCTCATCACCCCCATTAGATGCCACCATCACCCTCATTACATACCCCCACCACGTCCATTACATGCCCCTATCACCCTGATTAATTGGAAGGAGCTAAAGCTTGCTGTATGGTGGGGGAGGGAGTGAAAATGTTTGGAGCACCAGAAGAGTGCTTTAACACCCTCTGGCAAAGTGCCACCCTCTGGCAAATTGCACCCTAGGCGAGTGCCTTGTTTGCCTAGTGGAAGATACACTGCTGGTAGAATGAATAACATAAAATCAAGGATGGGGTGGCTATAGTCATTGTACAAAGGTAATATTTTGTGAAGAGGTTGAAATAAGACCTTTGAGTTGGCTAGGAGATGACCAGGGTTACAACGGTCATGAGGGACAGAGGATGGTGAAGGGCATACTAATATTAAAAAGACTAGCGAAAAATATAGTGGGAAAAGAGTTGGAGTAGCAAGCGTAGAGAAGGTAATATAAGAGATCTTTAGGGAGGCAAGAAAAAAATTGCTTGGTTATTCCTGCAACAGCTTTCCCTTCGTGTTCCAAAGCTGAGACCTTTGTGTTAGCAGTAACATTATTCATTTCTTTAGTTGCTTAATTAGGAACGTTTTTGGTATTTGATAAGTAACTTTTTGTTTTTTTGTTTTTTGATAAGTAACTTTTAAATCTCATTGTTTATTAACACTCTCAGTAATGTTAACATGATGTGCAAAAAGCAGAAACACCTAGCAATATAATAACATCAATGACTTAATAAGGTAAAGGGCCATCCATTGTTTTTGGAACAGCTTAAGTTCTTCTTGGAATGCTATCATAAATGTCCTGCACTTTCTATAGTGGGATATTGCACTATTCTTCAAAATGAAAAACTTGTTCACTGCTTGAAGACTAAAGAAGACAGAAATTTACTTTCAACTCTGCACTCCGGAACTTCCCATAACAATTCAGTGATGTTTAGATTTGGTTATTGGACTTGCAAGCTTCAGCTTTAAGATATTTTCTCTTCACTAACAATTTAAAGAACTAAAAGAACACATGTGATCTCTAGATGCTAGAATGTAAAAGTGTGGCTCCTAAAAACAGGATGTGCACTTGTCTAGCTCCTAATTTCTACATCATTTTGTTAAGTCCTATTCTAGGCACCATAAATTGAAATGGTCTATTTCTTAAACTCTAGATTTAAGCTACCATTTTTTGGTTCCTCTATTCATAGCTCACTCCTTATTCCTTTATTTATTTTTATTTTAATAGAGACACAGCTATGAGCTGAATAGTTGCAACCTACCTCAAACTATTCTCCCATCAACTCAAATCAAATGCATTCACTTTAGTAAATAAGTGATTTTATAACTGTATTATTTTTATTCAACAGTCCAGTCCAGTTTGGGTTTAGTAAAAAAAAAAGTATTTTAGTAAGCTTCTTTCTTTAGTAAGCTTTTAGTAAGCTTCCAATAGTGACATGTAAATTTCAGGAACGTAACTAAAAACCATTGGGTCTTGGTGCAAAATGTACCCGTCTCCCCGCCCCCCACTTTGTCAGTGCCAGTATTGCCCCCAAACAGCTTGTCGGTACTACTTGCCCCCAAACAGCTTGTCAGTGCTACTATGTAGTTTGTCAGTGCCATATTTGCCCCAAAACAGCTTGTAAGTTACACCCAAATTGTTTGTCAGTGCCAGCCTTGCCCCTAGTTTGTAAGTGCAAGCATTGCCCCAGTCGGTCAGAGGAAACATTGCCCGTAAACAGCTGGTCAGTTTCAGCTTTTGCCAAAGCCTGCCAGTTCCACCCAGTTTGTCAGAGTCATCTTTGGCCCATATTGCTTCTCACTGTCAGTTCATGATGTCATTTCTTGTGCAATGGGTCAGTCAGATACAGCTTGCAGGGAGATAAAGTGTATGATCAGATGATCTCTATTCTCTCTGGCTTTTAAGGGGTTGCAGGGCTTGCCCAGGCCCCCTGAGGTGGACTGAGATTTTTACACCCCTGGTGAATTTATAATATAACCAGCACCAACACCTACTGAAATTAAAGGAAATTACACTCTTTTGAGGTTTTGGTTTCTTACTATGCTGTTGGTCTGCAAATTCCAAATTAAACTCAAACTATTGGTATTATGTGTCTGCACATATGTATAAGACAGACAATAAAAAATGATAGTTTTGTGGCACACGCAAAAAGTGTTCTATTTATTGTTCAAATCTTTCCATCACAATATTCTACCATCCCATCCAACTTGTAATTTACTATTTACTTTTAGTGAATAGTCCCCCCCCCCAAAAAAAAAGTCCCCCCAAAAAAGGATTGTTTCTCCCCGATTTGTATAAAAATCTTTCAGACATCTTTATAAACACGATATATGCTCCCATATTATTAACAAGGTTGTGTAAGGGGTATATATATATATATATATATATATATATATATATTCATATAGATGCTCATCTGTACCTGCTGGAACAGAAATACAAATTAAACAGTAATACCATGGGTACAAAAGGGAAATGAAGAAAGGGATGGACCCTCCGAAACCTAATTGTGTGATATATTAATTACAATTTTGACTGTGCACTAGAAAACTGTTACAGGTGCAAAGAGAATAATTTTCTGGTTACTCTGAACTATTAGCAGTACTCAAAAGAAGCCTCTTGTCGGATCTACAAAGAGTTAATATGAGAAGCAGATCTGTTCCTGTACACAAGGGCCTATGGAATGTGCACAATTTAATAAAAGCTGTTCTGGCTGCTATATCAACAAGAAGGGCGTTTTACAAGGAACGGGCCAAATGGCTGGGATGCAGGTGGCATCATGAGGAACACGCATATTCCACACCACAAAGTACACTTTAGAAGCACGCTGTGAAAGGGGGGCATTTATCGATGTCTAGTCTTCAAAACTGGGACAAAAACAACACCACAAATTTAACAAAGAAACAAAAAATAAATCATACCAAACTCTAGTTTTTAAAATCATAATAATAATGACACACAAGAATGTATCCCATGTGCTTAAACTATACCATAGTGGTCTAGTTTGCCTACAAAATGCACTTTTCTTTTTATTCTCCCGTATCAAAGACATCCCGGCAAAATCAGGGGATTTTCCAGCCCTGATATGCCTGTGAGTGAGATAATCTGCCAGGACTTTACTCTCTGGTTTGGCTGTTTACAATAGAAGAATAAACCATTGTCTCTTTATTTTCTGTTTTCTTTCTTGTCCCTTTTCAATATCCTGCTTCCTTCTGCTCTCTTGCACATTTATTAAGGATAGATATTCGTAGGAGATCAGTAGTACCAGCCTTTGTACAAATTTTGTTTCCATTTTGCAAACAGAGTATCAGATTTGCTGCCTGTATTTCACTTTCTTTCAAATGCATCTGCTTGGTTCAAACGCAGAAGGAGGTTAAGCAGCTTTTCATTGTGAACCTGCTGCAGGTCAGAGAGCAGGCCTATAACTGACCAGAATATTTGTGCGAGGGGTGAGGGGGAGCAAGTAATCACTTCATTCTTTTAAAAAAATTGAGGTTTCTGTGCAGTTCCAACGGGTTCCCTCTAATTACTTTAATAACGATGCACTGTGTGATTGCTATGCTAATGTCACGTTAATTACACGTGATTATCTGAAGATCAGAATAGCACCAAAGAGTAATACAAAGTATTTGCCCTTTCCGTAATGCTGGACAATTAAAGCCTTCATTGCCAGAAGCGTATACAATGCATTGTACAGCAATATCACTCCAGCCGTATGCTTTCGGGTCAACCAGCTGTTTCAAATTATGAGTCCTTGGTTTTTCTGACCCTCTAAACCTTTGGATTGAGAAATAGGAGTAAACTAAATTTTGGCAGGTTTGGTATAAGCCTGGGTGTCAACTGTTTTATGAACCTTTAAATAAACAGCAGCGCAAAAAGTCAGGCCTAGTCAGTACCACTTGGACTAATTTCCAAAATTTCTCTCTCCTGTTATGTTGGATTTTTTTTTTTTTTTAAAGAGAACAGCACATTTAGCATATTCTTGTGGAAAAACTTGCTCTACGATTTTTTTTTTTTTATTTTTTTTTTACTATACACCTGAACTGATTTAGCAGATTATTAAAGTAATGAAAAATACCTTCTTCGAGGATGAAGTACCTTGCCACAGACAAACATCAGTGCAAATAAGGGAGGGATTATATATCATATGTTAGTAGTTAACGGATATATGCTAACCATTAACATGTGATTAAATTACATGTGGTATCCAATCACAAATTTGTACCCTTTATTGTTCGCATACACTGTGACCTATCTTAACTATATCCCTTGAAACGTACTTTGGAATAAACTTGTTGAATTCTAATGTAAACTGCAATAAATTAACAACTTAACAATAACTGATAAGGCAAAGATTTTTAAAAATGAACAAAAGTTAAATTGTATAAGGAAAATTATGTGAAAATTAAAATCAAATGTTGTGTGAACAAATATTTCACTTTTAATGAGCACACAAGTGATCAAATCATATAGAATTTTTCTACTCCCTAAAGTTATTTTTTTTAAAGGAACTTGCCATAAACAGCCCCAAATATATCCTGCAATTACCTTATCAACTTACGTAAAGTCACCTTTAATTCTTTAGTGCAGCTGTGCAAAGAATTAGCTAGCATGCATAATTGTACTTTAAAGTACACAGTTCACATACAAAACTTGACATAAATCCTCATAACATAAGTGTTTCCCTTTAAGAAACAAGTAAAACAAATGTCATTCTTGTTCATACCAGTTATAATTTTTTTAAATTGATTATTCACTTGGTATCTTTTTGTAACTGTAGCAGAAATTAGTAAAGCACATGAAAATGACATAAAAAAGCAGATCGCAGGATGAGTTTCATAGCAGACTGATTTTAATTTATTATTGAAAAGCAACCAAACCAGACAGTTTATTTTAAATTTGACACTAAGTTAATTTCTATGATCTATAAATTAATATAAATGTTAGTTAGGTCATAGATCCTATAATGGAACATATAATGGGTCATAGATCTTCTAAAAAACAATCTCTCTGGTAGCAGAAGCACTACTATAATGTCCTAAAGTGGACTTTTCAGTGACATAGAAAGTGGTGAGACGAACATGTCTTCCATATTTAAAAATTTAACTATGCATTATATAGGTCCAATTGAGCTCTTCTTACTCACCAGGTTTATCCCTGCACAATATATAGCTAAATCAGTGAGATGAAATTTCGATTTCATCTCAAATCACTGGCAACTTATTTTTAGTCCATAGCTCCCAATTAGATGTATTTTTTAATTGCCTATACACAATTGTTTTTAACGTTTTTTTAAGATTAAAAGTTAGGCACTATTTCCTCAGCCTTTTTGAGTAGGTTCAACATACACTGATGAGCCATAACATTATGACCACCTGCCTAATATTGTGTCCCTTTTGCCACTTAAACAGCCCTGACCCATCAAAGTATGGACTCAACTAGACCTCTGAAGATGTGCTGTGGTATCTGGCACCGAGATATTAGCAACAGATCCTTAAGTCCTGTAAGTTGCGAGATGGTGCCTCCATGGATTGGACTTGTTTATCCAGCACATCCCACAGATGCTCAATTGCATTGAGATCTGGGTAATTTGGAGGGTAAGTCAATACCTCGAACTTGTTGTTGTGTTCCTCAAACCATTCCTGAACTATTTTTGCTTTGTGGCTGTTATGTTGCTAAACGAAGCCAACACCATTAGGGAGTACAATGCTTATGTAGGTGGTACGTGTCAAAGTAGCATCCACATGAATGGCAGGACCCAAGTTTTCCCAGAAGAACATTACATAAAGCATCACACTGCTTCTGCCGGCTTGCCACATGTCAGTGGTCATAATCTTTTGGCTGATTGGTGTATTATCTATTCATTAAAAATTTACTGTGGTGAACTGACAGCTAAAATGACACATTAATAGCAGAAAGAAATTCTTTCATTTTATTATCTTTACAACTAAGCTATTAATGTCTAATTTTTGAAATCTGCTTTTAGCAACATATTCAAGTATGTTTATTACATCACCTAATTTTTGTTTCTGTTGTTTACCCTATTGCATAGCACTGCAAAATATGATGCCATTTTATAAATATTTAAAAACAATTATTTCAGTACCACTAAGTTTACGGACATGTGGGACAAAAACCTGTATATCTAACAAATTCAGTCTTCTAAGTTTGCCAGAACCAATACAAATTTTATAATTGGGAGAAATAATCACTGCTACACTTGTATGACTGCTCCTTTCTGAGAGGACCAACCAGTATTCAAATTAACTAAAAAGAAAAGATTGGATAACAACACCATTGACTCTAGCCAGGGGAGGGCTGGCAAAGGGGGGTAGAGGGGCACTTTCTCCCCAACCTCCTCTCTAGCTTGCTGAGGGGCTAAAAATTCCTAGTCACAATTGTGACTGGACCCGCAACTCTAGGGGGCTCAGTAGACCCCTGTAACATCACAGCATAGTGAGTGTAGAGAGCATCTGAATGGATTTTCTTTAACACTCTTTCCCTACATGCTGCGTGATCTAGCATGCAGGAAGTGACATCACAGTCATTTCCAGCATGCTGGATCAATCTGCATGGAGGGGTAGAGAAACAAGAAAGCAATTTGGGGACAGCAATGGCAGATAGAAGCTATTTAGGGCCTAAGAGGGCAGTGAGAAGCTGTTTGGGGGCTAATATGACAAAGATAAGTTCTGTGGGGGCTAATATAGCACACATAAGCAAGCTGTTTTGGGACTAAGAGTACACATATATGCTGTTTGGGGACAAAAGGCTTATGATTAATTACAATGTGCAAAACAGGTTAAGCAGTTTATTGCACATTTTATCTGTATTCCTTCCGGTAATGGATTTACAATAAACCTTCACTTTGAATGATGCAACGCTGGAGTCATTGGTGTTTTTCCCAGATCTTTTGCTGTTGGTTCTTAGAGAAATAATCATGCAAATGAGAGAAGAGTTCAAAACAGTTACTCTCAGTCATATATATCATATTATACATATAGATTATTTAACCTGTTAACAGTAGTACCTAGATTTATTACAAATTTGGCTGTGAAAGGTAGAATTTGGGAAATGTATTGCCCTCCAAGGAAACAAATATACCTAAATATTAATGTTTGTTAAATAATAAAGATCACAAGTTTATGAGTGGGTATATTTCCAAACTTTACATATATATTTTCTAATGAGGTTGAAAGAAGTTATTTTCCTTGCACTTGCTGTTAAGAGCACTTCCTGACTAAAGCAGGAAGGAAAGAGTGCATCGGAAAATTGCTTTCCACAGCCTTGTGAAAAACAGTAATGTAAACTCAAATGCATTTGGTTCTGTCAAGGTATGGAAATTTATACCTTTATGTTTGTCAATGATACAAAGAGCCCTTTCATAAAGTAGCAATTGGTATTTTAGCTATAGATTTCCACTTCCCACTGAATGTGAGCAGTCATATAGAGAGGTTGGTCTGCAAATGTCTGCATATGTACACTGTGGGAGGCCTTCTATATCAACCCAGCGGCTGCTGCAGCAGTGCATTTTCAAATTTTTTCTCTTGAAGTTGGTATGAACATGTATTTAGTGAGTGTCTAAACAACATTTAACAAACATGTATTAAGAGTATTTTCCCAGCCTCGCTTCCCTCTGTGTGGCACTCAACATTACTTAGAAGAGCGAGAAAAACATTGTGCAGACAGGGCTGCTTTATATAATAGGTCTCCTCATATTTACAAAAATATTCTGCTCCCACAATTTTTTTGTAAATGGAATTTCATTTACCTAATACCATGCAATGGATCAAGGCGCTCTAATTAAGATACAATGTGTGCTCACCCAATGCCCATTTTCCAGTCTTTCCTAGTTTTTGGTTGTCCAATTAGTTCTCAATGTGGAAAACAGAACCCTGCTGTGGGCCCATTTTTGATGGTTGCCCCAGGACAAATACCCATAAGGAGGACCTGTTTGTAGGAGCATTAAACAATAATAGCGTAAAAACTATTTCCAGGAGTATATTGATGGCCGCTTCTCCCTGTAGATGTTTTCTGAGAGGTATGGATGTAAAGTACCATTCAAAAGATGTCCCAGAAAACAAAGGGTAAATTCAAAATTAAGTGGACAGATTGGTTGATATATGTGAATGGCAACTGAATCTGTCCCTCTCATATTCAGTAAAGTACATTCACATTTATTTTCACTGATAATCAATGAATATACAAACACATTTCATTCCATTTAGAAGGAATGTCCTCCCAAACAGAGGACACTGCACCTACCCATATCTATAAACCTTATCTTTTTATTTTTCATATTATTTTGTCATCTATTGTAACAATGCAATGTTCACGGACCCAGGATATACTTGAAAATGAGAGAAATCTCAATGAATCCTTCATGGAAAAATACTTTGTGCATGTCCAGTAACATTGTCCATGCTCACACTTCCTCGTGCTTGTCTTGATTTTACTGGAGCTGTTTTTGTCTTCCAAGAGAAGGTAATGGAACACATTTTTGTTTAAGGTGAGGTGCAGTAAGGTGCAGCAATTGCAACACATTTGTGAGCTACAGAGCTGAACCTTGCTTTGTCCACTTTGCTGCACGCTGCATAACTGAGCCTTCATGAATGCACTATATCTATAGACTTCAGAGTTGACCCTTGGTATGCATACCAGGTATGCTACCTGCAGTGCACACCTTCACTTTGTATAATAGGCAAGTTGGCTGTAGAGCTGATCCTTGCTGTGCATTGTAGTCAGATATCTTACTTAACATGTGAGCCACAGAGCTGACCTTTACTGTATTCACTACATCAGTGGGCTGGATAACTAAGCCTTTATGCGTGTTCTATCTCTGCAGACTGCAGAGCAGACTTTTGCTGGGCACAAACATGTAGCTGCAGAGTTGACCTTGGCTGTGTCCACTGTGTATTTAGACTACAGAACTAAACCTTTATGAGTGCACTACTATAGAGCTAAACCTTGCTGTGTATACTAGGGATGTGGGCTGCAGAGCTATCCCTAAATTTGAATACTAGACATCAAAGCTGCAGAGCTTAGCCTTGTTGCATATAGCTACAGTGCTCTGTCTACTTTATAATCCACTGTAGACAGAGCAGTACATCTCAGGAGTTGTATAACTTTATTTCCTAAAATGTACTCCTGGTTGTCTAATGTTTTGTGTAATTTATATTGTTCTGTATATATTAATCATTTCTTGGGACCAACAAATAAAAACTGACTGCAAGTTACATTAACATTTATTTATATTGCTCCAACAAATTACGTAGCGCAAGATACAGAGCATAGAGGGGAACTACATACTAAGTTAGACGAACATCTGGAGGCAGTGGAGGATATGAGACATATAATGGAGTTTTACATAAACATCACCAATCTTGATAGGAGAAATATGTGTTGGCTCCTGCAGTTTTAAACCTTTTATACCTCAATTTTTATATAAAATAATTTGTTTTTGTTGTTGGGGTGCACCAATTTCTTTAAGTAGGGCAAATAATTATTGTTTCTTTTTGCTATGCTAGTGATACACAACAAGAGAAAACTCAGCAGTTCACATGTCTAGTATACATAGCAAGGATCACTTCTGAGGCCTAAATATGTGGTGCACTAAAGAAAGTTCAGTTCTACAATTTATAAACATAGAGGACAAAGGACAGCTCTCCATTTAACCCCTTTGTGACGCATGGTGCTTGCGTCCCAGACGGCACAAGCCCCAAAACGTCACGATTTGTTCCTGGTCACCGATCACCTAGGAACACTATGGCAGAGACCTGGTCATGGTCTTAATAGACCATGTGGGTCCCTGGCAAAAGATTGAACATAAGTTGGAATACAAAAGTTAGTCATTAGTCTATCGGTATATGTTGGCACTCCAGAAATATTTTTTTTAAAAAGCCAGTGCCCGAGGAATGGATGGGCCTAAATAAGATCCACTAAGGAAATTTTAATATAAAATAGAATACTCAGCACTCAAACTAACTAAAATATGAGTTGCAGGCGAATTGATATGAGATGAATCTTAGCATCTATGTTCCTTTAATTGAACATAAAAATGTGAATAAAATTGTTATTTAAAAATTTAAAATTGTTCTATATTATGGTATGATCACAGTCTAATTGGCCCCATTCTATTATTTTTGGAGCAACTGATTATTCTCATGTTCACTAATATAATAGAGGTTATTGGTCTTTATTTTATACCACACTTTTTTGACACTTTTTGGCACTTCTCTGGTATTTGCAATTTGCATCTTATATTTAATTATACTTAATAAGCTAGGTTACTAAAAGTTAAGTTTTATTATTTTTATCTTGAGACTTTATATTCAGCCTCAATATTTTTTGCTATTTTGGGTTATCCCTAGTTGAAGTCTCATTCTAGCGGAGGAAATTCACCAGGTTTGTCCCTGCACAATGGGGGTTATTCACTGGAGTTAAGGTGAGATTTAACTATACACTGTGCAGGTACAAATTCGGTAAGTTTTTCCAGCCAGGGCTGGCCCTACAGAGGGTCTGGATGGGGCCATTGCCCCAAGCGGCACTTTAAGAGGGGCGACAAATTGCCACAGTTTTTTTTCTAAATTCATTTTTTCAACTAGCGTTCAGTCCCCTAGTAATTATCAAAAATGTCTACTAATTGCAACACTAGGGGTACAGGGAGCACAGTGTGCACAGGAAGACCAAACCACGCAGTGCACCATGGGACACCCCACACCAAGAGTGAGCACATTGATCTCTACCGGCTGTGACAGGTACTGCTAACTTGTGTGTGTTTCTCTGTGTATATGTGACTATATATGTGTATGTGTGTCTGTCTGTCTGTATTACTGACTGTATATGTGTTTGTGACAGGGTGCATGCCTATGTGACTATGTGTGCGTTTCTGTGTGGCTGCCGGGGACAGGGGGCAACATTTCAATTCTTGACCCAGGCAGCACAATATCTTGAGCCGGCCCTGTCTCCAGCTAAGCAGACTCACTAGAATTGTCCTTGCACAGCGTATATCAGTGAGATAAAATGTTCATCTCAGCATAACATCCAACTCAGCTTTGAGTGAATAGCCCTAAAAGTGATATTCATTTCTTTTATATAAGACACCTTCACATCACTGGAAAATATTCAAATTGTTTAAGCAACTAAAAATCTCAGATCACTGATACGCACACAGAAACATCTGGTTGAACAAGGCTAATATATGGGAAACTGCTTCTCAGCTTGGTGTGACCTAATTTAATTGTACACCACACAATCACTAATCACTTTTTTTTTTAGATAATTTGAGAAATCTAACATAGCTTTTCACAGAATGAATTTACATCGAGCATTTATCTTGTGAGTTATTATTTTTTGTTCGTAGTGTAGGGAGGACAAAAAAAAACATATTTTTTCAGTTTTACACAAGTCCCATATATTGCAGAATGTACACTCACACATATACTGCTGTATGCACAGACAAGGGCACACTGAAATGTTTTTCTTGGAAAAGATTCCTAACAGGTTTGCATCAGATGATAAGTTTTGCATGAAACTGTAAGAATGATTTATGAGTTCCTAATCCACATTCTTCCTGGCTAAATAAACACTGAAAGTTTTGCTGCTGTGTAATATTTACCATTAAATTACAAATGACTCCAGCAAAAAAAAAAAAAAATCTTTAACTCTCTCTGCAATAAGGGTACCTGGGCATTGTCCAGAAAAAAATCAAAGAATAATCATACTCAACATTATACAATTTTTCCTGTGGTAGAATCCCTTACCAGCAGATTGTGTTTACAGCAAAAGGCAGAAGTAAACTAATAAATACATAATAATAATAAAATAATAAAAATGATTATACCCTCATACACATTTAATCCGCTTTAAGTTAAATTAACACAAGTTGTATATTATTTTTGTATATTGTGGGTAAATAAGCTACACATATATTATGCTAAACATACATATTGTGTTTGTATATTATAGGTAAATAAATAAGCATGCTGACCAGGCGTTATATTTGTGCAATACAAGTTTAAAATATAAACCCCCTTAAAATTGCTTTCAAAGCTAAATTCACATTATAAGGGAGACTATGTAGGGGCACATATGCCTACATATTTATATATGTATATACACACATACATATCTATACTTTGCTCCTCTTCTCCACCACCGTTCACCATCTGCTTCTCATCATATGTCACCAAAACCATACACAGGGTGAATGTCATGTTTACACACACGTGATTTTTTTTCCTCCTGGTTTTTAAACAGTTTGATTCCAATCTATTTAAGGCATACAGGGAGGGGGGAAATACTCACTTTTTTATGTAGACAAGGAAACATAAATTGTAAGAGTAGCCACTGAAAAGAAATAGAAAAGCGAACAAAAAATAGAAGACAGCACTTGCTTTGTTTCCTTGTTAATTAAAATTGATAGTGAAGCCTCATGACAAATAAGCTTTATTAAAGATTTTGTGTTAACTTACAGCTTCAACAAAGTAGGTCTGGAATCAAGCTTTTATTTTTCCAAGAAAAAATGAACAATGCATTATCTTTAAAACACTGTTTGAAGAGGCTGCTGAAAAGTACATACTTTTAGGAAACAAATCAATAAGGAATCAAAGTAAACCCAGATAGAGAGTTATGTAATGCAATAAAATACAGTCTAGTTGGGGTGCCACCCCAACTATTTTATCAGCACAGCAGGTAACTGAGACTTAGGAGCCAGTGCTGGCAGCAGTAAAATACCAGCAATGCAAAAACCATTTTTGCAGTGCGCCGCCCCTTTAAGTGCCAGTAGTGGGTGTTTCCCCAGCTATAGGCACAGAGAGTGTAAAGATCACATGATCTCTCACACACTCCCTGCAGCTGTCAGATCCAGCATGGAGGATGTGGCATCACAGCCATTTCCGCATACTGGAGCTGTCTGCATGAGAAGGAAGACACGGGATGCTGGAGGCAAATATGACTATGATATGTAAGCTGAGGAGAAAGGGGCAGAGAAAATCTGTTTGGGGGCCCAAAGGGGCAGAGAGATGCTGTTTAGAGGCCTAAAGGGGCAGAGAGATGCTGTTTGGAGGCCCAAAGGGGCAGAGAGTGGGTGTTTGGGGGCACAAATTGGGTAGCTAGAGGCTGTTTGGGGGCCCAAAGGATCAGAGAGAGGCTGTTTTGGCAACCAATTGGACAGAGAGAGAGGCTGGGGAGCCAAAATGGACAGAAAGAGGCTGTTTGGGGGACAAAAAAAGCAGATACATGCTATTTGGGGAACTGAATGGACAGAGAGAGAGGCTGTTTTGGGAGCCAAAATGGACAGAGAGAGAGGCTATTTGGGCATCCAAATGGACAGAGAGGGAGGCTGTTTGGGGAGCCAAGTTGACAGACAGAGACTGTTTGGGGAGCCAAATGGACAGAGAGGCTGTTTGAGGAGCCAAAATGGACAGAGAGAGGCTGCTTGCGAAGCCAAATGGACACAGAGAGAGGCTTTTTGGGGCACCAAAATTGACAGAGGGCTGTTTGGGGAGCCAAATGGACAGAAAAAGAGCCTGTTTGGGGAGCCAAAATGGACAGAGAGATGCTGTTTGGGAGCCAAATGGATAGAGAGATGCTATTTGGGAGCCAAATGAAAAGAGAGAGATACTGTCTTGGGGCCAAACGGGGCAGAAAGAGGCTGTTTGGGGGCCCAAAGGCTCAGAAAGAGAGGCTGTTTGGGGAGCCAAAATGGACAGAGAGATGCTTTTTGAACAGCCAAAAGGGTCAGCGAGAGGCTGTTTGGGGGCCCAAATGGGCAGAGAGAAACTGTTTGGGAGCCCAAAGGGGCAGAGAGAGGCTGTTTGGTTACCCAGAGGGGCAGAGAGAGGCTGTTTGGTTTGCCAAAGGGGCAGATATGGGCTGTTTGGGGGACTAGAGCGGCAGGGATCTGCCTATATTTTGAGGGTTGTGCATCAAGCCTCCCTCCATCACCAAAAACAAAGCCTTTGCCCCTCTCAGAAGCACTGACACCTTTCACCACAAATACAGGTTGACCACCAGACACCAGTGGATCCTACAGCTGACTGACTCCAGCATGCAGAAAGAGGACTGCCAGCCTCCAGGCAGAAGTGGGTCCAGCTTCCACCTTCTTCACAGTGAGGTAAGCTAGGTGAGCATGGTTTATGCAGTCTTCAGTTGTAGTGATAGAGCTGACCTTTGGCACTGAAGATCTTTTTGAATACAATTCCTATGGTGCTTAGCCAACCATAATGTAGGCCTGGCATTATTGATCTGTGTGCCCCAATAGCTGTAATACCACAAGTCAGCCAGAGAAAATGTGCCGTTTCTATCTTGCTCAGCTGAAGATTTGATTGGATAAGCATAATAGGAATATACATTCAGTATACCCTTCAAGATATCCACAGTGCTTTAAGGGAACTGAGGTCCAGGCGCCTGTTACCCGTACCAAGGAACCTCAAGCTCAATCCCATAGGAGCATGCAACATTGAGTGGATCCACCCCTTTTGTGTCTCTGACCTTTTGTAGCTCCACCCTCACCTATGACCAGTAGTGCATCTTCCACAAGGCAAAAAAGGCACTCGCCTAGGGCGGCACTTTGCCAGAGGGTGTTAAAGCAACATTTTCATTCCCTCCCCCACCATTCAGCAAGCTTTAGCTCCTTCCAATTAATCGGGGTGATGGGGGCATGTAATGGACGTGATGGGGTTATGTAATGAGGGTGATGGTGGTATGTAATGGGGGTGCTGGGGGCATGCAATGGGGTGATGGGACATGTCATGGGTGTGCAACGTGGGTGATGGGGCATATTGTAGGTGTGCAATGTGGGTGGGGGTGCCTGAATTTTTTCTGCCTAGGGCAGCACAAAACCAAGATACACTACTGCCCATGACCGGTATTTTTTGGAGGAATATGTGGCAACCCAAAGTGTAGTTAATAGTGAAGTTGGGGGTCCAAATCAGGGCTAAGTTTGCATCCTGCTTAAGTGTTTGCCTAAGTAATAACCACCTACAAGCCATAATCTTCCGTTTGCCTTGCACAGGATGTTGTTTGTATTTGCAATATTTTTTCTCTTTTGAATGCTTTTAATGGTCCATGGACCCGGAATAAAGAATACAACTTATTACACTGCAGTCTGATTTCATGAGTGTCCACAGACTTTTGCTATTCTGTACTATTGTTGGGACGTGGAGGAGTTCCACCGTTTTGAGCACCTACAACAGACTAAACCGAGTAAACTGAGCCTACAGTATTTTCCTTTGATACAATTGCATCCTGCTATGTTTGGTGTGTTTTTGTCTGATAATTTTCAGATTCATACTATTAATTATAGTGTGAAATTGAGCTTACTGAACAAAGTGGAACAAATAAAAATGGAGATGAGTCTTAGCTAAGCCCTTAAGGAATTAAAGGTGTATATACACTACGATTCAAAAGTTTGTGGTCGTTTAGAAATGTCCTCAGGTTGTACACAATGTGCACTGATCCATTCCAAAATGGATTCAGATCGGCATGATAAAAGAATCAAGTAGATCCTAGAAATTCATCTACAAAATATGCCGCATTTCTGGTGCGATTTGCCTATTCTGACCATTTGGTCAATATTCCCCAATGTCATCCCGAATAGTTACACGATTCGGCTAGCATAGCATATCATATTTCATGCTGAATGTTTTTGAAACCGGCAGCAGCTAGCCCCAGATCCTGAGGCAATATTATTTTATTTATTTATGGGGTTTGGAGGCCATCAGGCAGCTACTGGTCCCAGGGGAGAAATAATTTTATTTTTAAATGGGATCTGGGGCCAGCAGCAACCACAGGCCCCATGGGTGCCTCTTTTTAATACTACTTAGGGGGTAGCCCGCTTTTTATTTTTTATGTGGTCTCGGGACATATGCCCAGCTCTATATGTGGGCCAGGGCAAGTAGCACCATTTTAGCAACTCCCAGTCCCTGGATATGGGTCAGGGCTTCTCGGCCTGGCCCACCATATATTTTTAAACACTTTAAAACAATTATTTTAATGCACAATAAAAGACCACTCTAAAATGTGCAGTTTCTGCAACATGAGGTGATGGTCGTGGATGAATGGCACAACATTGGGCCTCAGGATCTTGTCACGTTCTCTCTGTGCATTCAAAATCCATCAATACAATGCACCTGTGTTTGTTGTCCATAACATATGCTTGCCCATACAATAACCCAACCGCCACCATGGGCCACTTGATCCACAACGCTGACATCAGCAAACCACTCACCCACACAACGCCATAGATGCTTTCTGCTATCTGCCCTGTACAGTGAAAACTGGGATTTATCTGTGAAGAGAACATCTCTCCAAAGTGCCAGACACCATCGAATGTGAGCATTGGCCCGATCAAGTCGGTTACGACGATGAACTGCAGTCAGGTCAAGACCCCGATGAGGACGACGAGCATGCAGATGAGCTTCCCTGAGATGGTTTCTGACAGTTTGTGCAGAAATTCTTTGGTTATGCAAATCGATTGTTGCAGCAGCTGTCCGGGTGGCTGGTCTCATACGAACTTGGAGGTGAAGATGCTGGATGTGGAGGTCCTGGGCTAGTATGATTACATGTGGCTGGTTGGATGTACTGCCAAATTCTATGAAACACCTTTGGCAGAGAAATGAAGATTCAATTCATGGGCAACATCTCTGGTGGACATTCCTGCAGTCAGCATGCCAATTGCATGCTCCCTCAAAACTTTTGACATCTGTGACATCATATTCATGGAGGGATAAGCCAAATGGCAAATGATTTAGCTAAACTAGAAAAATGGTCAGAGCAGTGGCAACTGACATTTAATGTGGACAAGTGCAAGATTATGCACTTTGGGCGTAAAAACCCAAAAGCAGAATATAGACTATTTGGTACAGTCCTAACCTCAACATCTGAGGAAAGGGATTTAGGAGTAATAATTTCAGAGGACTTGAAGGTAGGTAGGCAATGCAATAGAGCAGCAGGAAATGCTAGCAGAATGCTTGGTTGCATAGGGAGAGGTATTAGCAGTAGGAAGAGGGAAGTGCTCATGCCATTGTACAGAGCACTGGTTAGACCTCACTTGGAGTATTGTACGCAGTACTGGAGACCGTATCTCCAGAAGGATATTTATACTTTGGAGAGAGTTCAGAGAAGGGATACTAAACTGGTTCATGGGTTGAAGGATAAAACTTACCAGGAAAGGTTAAAGCATCTTAACATGTATAGCTTGAAGGAAAGACGTAACAGGGGGGATATGATAGAAACATTTAAATACATAAAGGGAATCAACACAGTAAAGGAATAGAGTATATTTAAAAGAAGAAAAACTACCACAACTAGAGGACATAGTCTTAAATTAGAGGGGCAACGATTTAACCCCTTAGTGACAAGACATTTTCACCTTGACTTTCCCTTGGTGACAATGGCTGTTTTGACATTTCTAGGGTGTTTGTGTTTAGCTGTAATTTTTTTCTTTCTCACATACAGTACCCACACAAATTATATGTTGTTTTTATCGTCATAAGAAGGGCTTTCATTAGATACCATTATGTTCATCATATCTTATAATTTACTACAAAAAAATCATAAAATATGATGAAAAATTTAAAAAAAAAAAACTTTTTCTAACTTTGACCTAAAATATAATTTACAAAAATAAAATCATTAAAAAAGACCCCGTCTAAATAGTTTCTAAATGTTGTCCCGAGTTCAAAAATATGCATGTTTCCATATTTTTCGGTATTTTTTTGCGAGTTATGGGGCAAAAAACAAAAATAGTGTTTTTTGTTTTTTTCCTATATTGACCTTTTGACCCCAACCCGAACCCAAAATTTAGCCCTAACACTAAATTTAACCCCAACTCTAATCCTTATTATATCCCTTAATATTTTTTAATTTTAATTTAATTTTAACCCTATCCCTTATGCTAAAAATTATTTAATTTTAACCCCATAGGCTAATATAGCTATATAACCTGTTTTTAATTAATTAAATATGTATTTTAAATATTTTCCATTGCAATGCTACTTAACTACCACTAGGGGCAGTCAAGTAGCAAATTCAGAGTAACGGAAGTGAAGTTACTTTCACTTCCGAAGCTCAGACCGGCAGAGGGCTTAGCCATATTGACGGAGCAGCATGCTCCGTCAATATGGCTCCCCACGATCGCTCCGTGGGGCGATCGTGGGTGCCCCAAAATAGAAATTTCGGTGCTGGCTATTGTCTCGACATCGAGGCAATAGACCAGCACCGTTAAAGCGTTTTTCGCGATCGTTGATCGCGAAAACCGCTTGATTCACCGCAGGACGTGCCAGGCACGTCCTTTGTCGCGAAGGTGTTAAAAGTAATATCAGGAAGTATTACTTTACTGAGAGGGTAGTGGATGTATGGAATAGCCTGCCAGCAGAAGTGGTAGAGGTAAACACAGTCAATGATTTTAAGCATGCGTGGGATAGACACAAGGCTATCCTAGCTATAAGACCGGGAACGGGGGACTAATAAAAGTACTCAAAAAAGTAGACTAGTTGGGCAGACTAGATGGACCGAATGGTTCTTATCTGCCGACACATTCTATGTTTCTGTGGCATTGTGCTGTGTGATAAAACTGCACATTATATAGTGTCCTTTTATTGTGGCCAGCCTAAGCACACCTTTGCAATAATCATTCTGTCTAATCAGCATCTTAATATGCCACACCTGTGAGGTGGATGGATTATCTCGGCAAAGGAGAAGTGCTCACTAACAAAGATTTAGCCAGATTTGTGAACAATATTTGAAAGAAATAGGCCTTTTGTGTACATAGAAAAGGTCTTAGATCTTTGAGTTCAGCTCATGACAAATGGGGGCAAAAACAAAAGTGTTGTGTTTATAATTTTTGTTATATATATATAAAATCATTTCTTGACACTTGACAGAAATGCACATCACAGGATGAGGATCATGGGTATAGGAAACAGTGAAATAAGGATATTATCCTGGGGGGCGTGGCTGGCACTTGATGGAGATGGACGTGTAATCTCGAGGCTCCCGCAACCCGGCCGTGATACACGGTACAAACCTTTACTTACCAATACCAAACATGGGTAAACCGAACAAAAAGACTCATCAGACACCAGGGAAGTCGAAAAATGGCAGGCTGGAGCACACAGGTACACTAAATACCTTTTTAATGCGCTTTCCGCCAGATCCGCAACAAGGGACAAGTTGGAGACCGAACCCCCAGACGCAGGAATCTCCCCACACTCTTCAGATGATGATCTGGACAGAGAAGAAAACGAGATAGCGACGGAGCTCCGGACACAATTAAAAGACATTCCCACCAAATCTGATTTTACCAACTTCTCCACACAAATCAAAAAAGACTTTGCTTCTTTAGACTTTGCGCTGGCTCTATTTCCACCCGGCACTCTGTATGGCTTATCTGGAACAGGAGACCAATGTCGGGGACACAGAGACTCGCTAAGATAGTGCTTAATGGACAAATATGCGGGATACATGAACGTGAAAGAGCACCGTTGCTTATGACTGCTGCTGAGAGATGGCCTACATGTATATTTTCTGGACCCCCGGTCCACGTGAGATCCTGAGGTTGACTTGGGTCTATGCATATGGATATACCTGAACCAGATACGGTGTTGATATCACGGGCCAATTGAGAAACACTTTCCCTTGTGATAAGTACATGTTATATTTTATATGTTATAATTCCTTTTCAAAAGCCCGGTGGGCTTAAAGTTTGTCTTGCTAGATTTTAAGGTTTGTTACTACCATTTAAATAATCCTCTACCATTGGGGGTGCCTTCGCGCCCCCTCATTTCTAGAGGGCCGGGTTTGCGTTACGCCACGGTCCCCTAGAGTTGCTTCCTCAGCACCCCCGCATGTTTTTGTTGTATTTTTTTAAATTTTTTTTTGTATTTAATTTTTGTTGTATTTAATTGGGTAGCCCCCTTTGGCACTATTTATTTGTGACTGGCAGGTTACCCAAACATGTTGACCTGCTTATACACTCGATGCAGATTCTGCAAAACTTTATTGTCAATAATCTGCTGTTTATTTTATCTATTTCGAAGTCTATTATGTACAATATGTATGTTACCGCCCAACCCCACTGTGATAGGTTGACCCTAACCCCCACCCTGTCCAATTCCCTCCGGGGACTTCTCTGGTTCGCATTATACACTCTATCCGGAAAGACCCACTCAGATGGCGATACGTAACCCCAATTATTTCATAAAATTCTCTAGCATAAATGCCAAAGGACTAAATTATCCCAATAAGAGATCCAGACTGTTTCGAGAGATGAAGCCGAACAGAGCTGACATAATCATGGCCTAGGAAATACATTTCCTGAGGTCAAAAGCCCCCAAACACTATGATCTCACATACACGCAAGCCATTCAAAAAAACTAAGAGAGTGGCAATATATATAGCCAAAACCCTCCCCCTAATAGTTAATGACACCTGGACAGATAGTGATGGCAGAGCGGTATTCGTGAAAAGGACGATAGGTCAGGAAAAATTAACAATAGCTTGTATGTATGCCCCCAATGTCCGACAGCATTTGTTTTTATGCTCTATTCTCAGGGATTTAGACAAATTTGCTGAAGGAATTACGGTCTTGGGAGGAGATATCAACATGTGCTTGAATCCCCTACTGGATTCGTGCAACGTTTTTTCTGCTGTTGGTAAACACAACACTAACAAGGTTAAAAAGGCCCTTACTCGCACCCAGCTAGCTGACTGCTGTAGAATCCAACATGACACGGAGAAAGACTATAAGTATTTCTCAATTCCACACAAACGATACTCCAGACTGGACCATTTATTCTTATCCCATAGACACTTACATCTAATCTCCACAACATCTCTCGGACATATCACTTGGAGTGATCATGCCCCTGTTTACCTGACTCTGATTATCCCTTCGCTTACTCCCTGACAACCTAACTGGAGACTTAACGACGCCTTATTGAAAGAACACACTACGACTCGGACAATAACAGCTGCATTACATGATTGTTTTAAAGAGAATGATACCCCTGACATTAGCACCCCAATTCTATGGGAAGCACACAAGGCGGTAATCCGAGGGCAATTTATTAAAATAGGAGCAGAGCGGAAAAAGGCAAGGGCGACGGAAATGACTTCACTGATAAAACAAATTTCAGATATAGAGACCGCACACAAACGTATACTGACTCCAGAATTATTCCAAAAACTAACTGGTCTCAGAGCAGACCTGTCCGTTTTATGTAATCACAAGCTACAACTGTTCATCCAGAAGTTACAATGCACTTTCTACTCCCAAAGGGACAAACCAGGCAGGATGCTAGTCAATGCCTTAAAACAAAAACAAACATCCACCCATATACCTAAAATCAAAAACACTCTAGGCAAAGTAGTACATCAAACCGAACACATTGTGAAAGTCTTTCAAAGTTATTATAATGAACTTTATAATTTACCCCAGACAACTGAGATGAGCAAGGATGGTGATGCCAACATTCAAAGGTATTTGACACAACATATGACGCAGAAGTTATCTAAAGACTTCTCAGATTCGATAGATACCCCTATCACTCTAGAAGAAATTAAGGAAGCTATTAAAGAGTCCCCCACTGGCAAGAGACCGGGCCCAGATGGGTTCACTACCCACTACTATAACATTTTCGGAGAACTACTGTTCCCACATTTAATACAGATATACAATTCTCTGTCGTCTGGTGCTACTCTACCAAAACAGGCTCAAGAGGCCCACATTACTGTGATTCCTAAGGAAGGCAAAGACATGGAGTTATGCCCCAACTACAGACCAATTTCGGTACTAAACGTAGATATCAAATTGTTTGCTAAAATTTTAAGTAACCGTATAAAGGATGCCCTCCCTAGTATTATACATAGAGACCAAGTTGGGTTTATACCGCAACGTGAAGCCAGGGACTAAGGTTGTGAACCTTATCCATCAGGCGCTTTCCAATCAAACCCCTATGATGCTTTTGTCTACAGACGTAGAGAAGGCATATGACAGGGTGAACTGGTCCTATCTGAGAGCGGTTCTAAAACATATCGGACTTGGCGAATCTATGCTCAACTGGATTGCAGCCTTATATCACACACCATCGGCCCGTATTCGGGTCTATGGCACTCTCTCGGGCCCGGTCACCCTGTCAAACGGCACACGCCAGGGATGCCCATTGTCCCCCATTTTGTTTGTATTGTCTTTGGAGCCCTTCATTAGCGCACTCCGTAATAACCCATCGATACATGGACTGGAAGTAGGTCCACATCATCACAGAGTTGCGGCATATGCCGATGATCAGTGGATGGTGGTCACTCAGCCCCAAATAACTTTACCCAATCATATGAAAGAACTAGATACATTTGGCCGAATGTCCAACTTTAAAATCAACATGGCTAAGTCGGAGGCCCTTAACATCTCGCTGCCAACACATCTGGTAGATTCACTAAGTACCTCTTTTCCTTTTAAATTGGCACAGCATTCTATTAAGTATTTGGGTATTAATCTATCAGCGAACCTGGGAGAATTATGGGAGCTCAACTTCACCAGACTATTCCGTCTGATTAAAAATGATGTAGATAAATAGAGCTCCCAACATTTTTCCTGGTTTGGTAGAATCAGAATAACTAAAGTGAACATATTGCCCCGTATTCTTTATGTTATTCAGGCGTTGACGATATTTATCCCTAAGACATTTTTTAGAGATATGAAGCGGATAATAACTAAGTTTGTGTGGAATTCGAGACCCCCATGATAGGCTACCAATATTTGATCAGGCATAAAGACCATGTTGGTCTGAGCATACCAGACCTGGAGATGTATTATAGGGCCACGGCGCTCGCTCGGATTGTTGAATGGACAATCCCCACGAACAAACTGTGGATTTCATTAGAGCAAAGAGCCCTAAATGTCCCTATCCCTACTGCAGATCGTTACATACTTCGACCTAAAAAGCCACCATAAGAAAGAATTGTAGGGTGGCCTGAGGGGCTCCTTTACTAAAATATAAACAACCTCCAGTACATACGGTACTATATTGTATCCAATCAGGGCAAAAGCCCATAATACTGGAACAATAGTTAATATACTATCTACCCAAGAACTGGGGTGTTTCTAAACCCTGAAGGGGAATAGTGGGCCATGGCATCCAAGAGAACCCAGGAACAGGCCCCAAGATGGGAGAAATGGGAGAAGGAGAAAAAACAGGACACAAACAGAGAAAGTACCAGCCAACACTATGGATATGGAGAGCACTCTATCCATCCCATTAGGGAAATATACAGAGGTCGCTAGAGACCACTCGGACACTTCTTGGTCAGAGGGCCCGAGTATCACACAGGAATATCTAAAAACTGCTCTGGACACCAAGCTACAAATGATTAAACTTGAAATCAACAAATTAACACAGGATTTGAGAGGCGACATGAGTAGGCTAGAGGAAAGATTGATGAAGACAGAACAACATCTAGAAAATATATCCCTCCAAACTAATATTTCGACCGATAAACTTAAGAGACAGGCGGAGAGAATAGACGCAGTGGATGCTAAACTAGGTGAATTGGAGGATAGAGCAAGGAGATGTAATATAAGATTCCGAGGCATTCCCGAACATATTCCACCACCACAATTGGAGGAGTATCTTGAGGCCTTTTTCCTTTTTCTGGGCATTAAGTCGGATAAGCATACTAACTTTATAGAAAGATGTCATCGGGTATATAGCCCAAACAGCGCATCTTCACAGTATCCAAGAGATGTAATCATATGTTGTCATGCATACAGATTTCGAGAAGAGATCATGAAAGCGGTATATGGAAAAGACCTAAAGGGATCAGCATAAGAGCAAATAAAAGTCTTCCAGGACCTTTCTTTTTTCACCAGGAATATTAGAAGATCATTCTCACTTTATACTACGATCCTGAGAAAGGTCGAAGTTAAATACTCATGGAGATTCCCTTCGGGACTCACGCTTTACTTTGAGGGAAAAAGAGAGATTTCTGAAACAGCAGAGAGGCTGAAGGCATGGATAGAGGAAAAGAAGCTGAACTAAGCACTAAGGAGAGACACTATTTAGTAGGGAATTGGGGGTCGACGGGATATGAGTAAAGTTCAGTATATATATATATATTTTTTTTTTCTACGCTTCCCTTTATTTATGGGGTAACCGATGTAAATAACGACTATGTTTATGTTTAAGCTGTGACTCTTTAATATTATGCACAAGACGTACACACCTTTATTGAAGATTTAGATAGCATATACATATTGGACTCACTAAGGGGAGGTAAGGGGGGGGAGAAGGGAGGTACAAGGGAAAAAAGGGATAACGTTATTTCTCCCTATTTATGGGGTTTATGTTAGGGCTAGGTTTTGATTCACTAAAATTATGTATAAGACGTACGCAACACTATAGATGGTTTAAATAGTATATTCGGGTTTTGTTTATTTAACAAATAATAGGCACAAGATTTATGTAATATGAGTGAGGAATTAGATAGGAGGTTCTGGTATAGCCATGCAAAATCCCAGTACATACCTTTTTTTTTTTTCGGGCTACCTAAAGTTATAAATGAATATATTCGATTTATTAATATTGTTTACAAACGGTTATTACAGATAACTCAAACAGGAATATGCATATATGTATATGTTTTTTTTATTTTAAAAGGTAATTAATGGATATATTTGGGGTTTTTTTAATACCATTTGCAAAGGTTTACCACTGATAATTTTGAAAGGATATTTCACTGCATATAGGCATTTATTGATGTGTTCTTCCTTTTTCTTTTTTTATACTATTTAAAAGGGTATCTAAAGTTATTAAAGAATATGTTTGACCCATTAATATTATATATAGATGTTTATCACTGATAATCTAATCAGGAAACTCCATGGTATATATGTCTATGTTGGGATTTTTTTTTTCTTTCTCTCTCCTTTTAAGGGTACCTAAAGTTACTAATGAATATGTTTGACTCATTAATATTATATACAAACGCTTATCATTGATAATCTAAACTTTATTTTTTTTTTTAAAGGGCACCGAAGGTGACCAATGGATATATTTGACTTCTAATCCTATGTACAAAAGTTTACCACGGATAACCCAAACATGAAATTTTACTGCATATATGCATACATTGGAGTGTTCCTTTTTTTTTTCTTCTTAGCTTATTTTATTTAAAAGGGTAGCTAAAGATATTAAGGAATATGTTTGACTTACCGATATTATATATAGATGCCTATTATTGATAATTCAATTAGGAAATTTTACTGCATATATGTATATGTCGCTGTGTCTTTCTATTTTTTTACATGAGTAGCTAAAGTTATTAACGAATATGTTTGACCCATTTAATATTATATATAAATGTTTATCATTAATCTAAACAGGAAATTTCATGGTATGTGTTTTTTTTTCCTCCTTTTTTTCCCTCTCTCTCTCTTTCTCTCCTTCTTAGCTTAATTACTTATCCACCCTCTCCTCTCCCTCCTCTCCCTTCCCCCCTCCCTTTCCCCCATTCCGCGTTCTAAGGACTATTTAACATATATTCGAAGTATAAGAGAGTTATTATCATGATACAATTATGTGTTGAATGTCTACGAGGAGTCGGGCGGAATGGGGGAAGAAAAACGACACCTTCCTGAGGCCTAGAGCCCTCTCTGGATAGAAGTCCCCCTCTCCCTGGTTTGGATAGACCGGATTGGGGATTAACTAAGAACAATTCCGTCTCTTTGGCGGGCCAGCAGGGCAACCGTGGAGCACGGTGCCCTAATGTATTTTGGATTGGACCCTTTTTTTTTCGTGGAGGAGTGGATCTAATCATTAGAGGGATGTACCACAATGCCTCTATAGTGGGGCGGGGAAAAGATATTGTATTGTGGTGGAGGAGTGAGGGGGATATAGGGGAGGGAGCCTTGAGGGCCGTGCCGGAGGTGGGGGCCGAAGTCCAGTCCTTGCGATTAGGTTAGTATCGGTTAATGTGCAGGGTGCTAACACACCACAAAAGAGGTATAAGATATTCGAATTTTAAGGAAAGAACGAATTCAAATAGCGGCGCTCCAAGAGACCCACTGGAGGGCTGAAGACTGTCATAGGATAGAATCAAAGGGATTCCCATATGTATTTACTGCAGCTCTGGAAAATAAGCGGCAAAGAGGAGTGGCAGTGCTGTTTTCAAGCGACATAGCACTTAAAGTTATATATCAGGACTCTGACCCAGAAGGGAGATTTCTGATTCTTATAGTAGAAATCAACAACAGGATTTTCACAATTGCTAACATTTATGCACCAAATAGCTCTCCGATAAAATGTATCCAAAAGGTTTAAAAAAAAATAGAAAGAGTTAAAAAGGGATCGTTGCTACTCTTAGGAGACTTTAATTGCCTGATAAACCCAGAAATGGATGAATGGAGATGTAATATAAGATTCCGAGGCATTCCCGAACATATTCCACCACCACAATTGGAGGAGTATCTTGAGGCCTTTTTCCTTTTTCTGGGCATTAAGTCGGATAAGCATACTAACTTTATAGAAAGATGTCATCGGGTATATAGCCCAAACAGCGCATCTTCACAGTATCCAAGAGATGTAATCATATGTTGTCATGCATACAGATTTCGAGAAGAGATCATGAAAGCGGTATATGGAAAAGACCTAAAGGAATCAGCATATGAGCAAATAAAAGTCTTCCAGGACCTTTCTTTTTTCACCAGGAATATTAGAAGATCATTCTCACCTTATACTACGATCTTGAGAAAGGTCGAGGTTAAATACTCATGGAGATTCCCTTCGGGACTCAAGCTTTACTTTGAGGGAAAAAGAGAGATTTCTGAAACAGCAGAGAGGCTGAAGGCATGGATAGAGGAAAAGAAGCTGAACTAAGCACTAAGGAGAGACACTATTTAGTAGGGAATTGGGGGGGCAACGGGATATGAGTAAAGTTCAGTATATATATATTTTTTTTTCTACGCTTCCCTTTATTTATGGGGTAACCAATGTAAATAACGACTATGTTTATGTTATGATTAAGCTGTGACTTACTAATATTATGCACAAAACGTATGCACCTTCACTGAAGATTTAGAAGTATATGCATTTTTTCCCCCTCCTTTTCTTTTACATTTCTCACTATTTATGGGGTAACCAATGTAAATAACGACTATGTTTATGTTTAAGCTGTGACTCTTTAATATTATGCACAAGACGTACACACCTTTATTGAAGATTTAGATAGCATATACATATTGGACTCACTAAGGGGAGGGAAGGGGGGGAGAAGGGAGGTACAAGGGAAAAAAGGGATAACGTTATTTCTCCCTATTTATGGGGTTTATGTTAGGGCTAGGTTTTGATTCACTAAAATTATGTATAAGACGTACGCAACACTATAGATCAGGGGTCCTCAAACTTTTTAAACAGGGGGCCAGTTCACTGTCCCTTAGACCGTTGGAGGGCCGGGCTATAGTAAAAACAAAAACTATGAACAAATTCCTATGCACACTGCATATATCTTATTTTGAAGTGAAGAAACAAAACGGGAACAAATACAATATTTAAAATGAAGTAAAGTTAAATCAACAAACTTACCAGTATTTCAATGGGAATAGTGTGCCAGTCAGATGCCCAGGGATATTATGCCAGTCAGAGTCAAGTAATATTATGCCATTCAGAGCCCAGTAATATTATGCCAGTCAGAGCCCAGGAATATTATGCCAGTCAGAGCCCAGGAATATTATGCCAGTCAGATGCCCAGGAATATTATGCCAGACAGATGCCCAGGAATATTATGCCAGTCAGATGCCCAGGAATATTATGCCAGTCAGAGCCCAGGAATAGTGTGCCTGTCAGATGCCCAGGAATATTATGCCATTCAGATGCCCAGGAATATTATGCCATTCAGATGCCCAGGAATAGTGTGCCAGTCAGATGCCCAGGAATATTATGCCAGTCAGATGCCCAGGAATAGTGTGCCGGTCAGATGCCCAGGAATATTATGCCATTCATATGTCCAGGAATATTATGCCAGTCAGATGCCCAGTAATAGTATGCCAGTCAGATGCCCAGGAATAGAGTGCCAGTAAGAGCCCAGTAATATTATGCCAGTCAGATGCCCAGGAATATTATGCCAGTCACAGCCCAAGAAAATTATGCCAGTCAGATGCCCAGGAATATAATGCCAGTCAGAGCCCAAGAAAATTATGCCAGTCAGATGCCCAGGAATATTACAGTGCTCGTTATACCTCCCCATCACTTACCTCCAGCTGCTGTGTCCCCGGGCCGGACGTCTCGCGCAGTGTTCCCTCCTCCCTGCACGGAGGAGGGAAACAGTTACCGGGTCCGGATGTGACGAAACGTCACATCCGGTCGCGGTGATTTTTTTTTTTTTTTCGTTTTCCTGCAGCCGCATCTTCTGCGGCTGCAAGAAAGAAAAAAAAAAAAGGTAAACAGCGGGGAGCGGGGGGTGCCGGCAGCACCCCCCGCGGGCCGGACAAATGTTCTCGGCGGGCCGCATGTGGCCCGCGGGCCGTAGTTTGAGGACCCCTGCTATAGATGGTTTAAATAGTATATTCGGGTTTTGTTTATTTAACAAATAATAGGCACAAGATATATGTAATATGAGTGAGGAATTAGATAGGAGGTTCTGGTATAGCGATGGAAAACCCCAGTACATACCTTTTTTTTTTCCGGGCTACCTAAAGTTATAAATGAATATGTTCGATTTATTAATATTGTTTACAAACGGTTATTACAGATAACTCAAACAGGAATATGCATATATGTATATGTTTTTTTATTTTCAAAGGTAATTAATGGATATATTTGGGTTTTTTTTAATACCATTTGCAAAGGTTTACCACTGATAATTTTGAAAGGAAATTTCACTGCATATAGGTATTTATTGATGTGTTCTTCCTTTTTCTTTTTTATACTATTTAAAAGGGTATCTAAAGTTATTAAAGAATATGTTTGACCCATTAATATTATATATAGATGTTTATCACTGATAATCTAATCAGGAAACTCCATGGTATATATGTCTATGTTGGGATTTTTTTTTTCTTTCTCTCTCCTTTTAAGGGTACCTAAAGTTACTAATGAATATGTTTGACTCATTAATATTATATACAAACGCTTATCATTGATAATCTAAACTTTATTTTTTTTTTTAAAGGGCACCGAAGGTGACCAATGGATATATTTGACTTCTAATCCTATGTACAAAGGTTTACCACGGATAACCCAAACATGAAATTTTACTGCATATATGCATACATTGGAGTGTTCCTTTTTTTTTTTTTCTTCTTAGCTTATTTTATTTAAAAGGGTAGCTAAAGATATTAAGGAATATGTTTGACTTACCGATATTATATAGATGCCTATTATTGATAATTCAATTAGGAAATTTTACTGCATATATGTATATGTCGGTGTGTCTTTCTATTTTTTTACATGAGTAGCTAAAGTTATTAATGAATATGTTTGACCCATTTAATATTACCGTAATGCTCTGAAAAATCCCCCTTGTCTTACATTCGAGGTCTTCTTATAATCTGACCTCAAATTGAGGTCAGATTATAAGACATGGATCAAGGTCCCCAGCAGAGCTGCAGGGGACCTGGATCCCCCTCTCTAACAGCAGGGGATGTCTGCGCGATGAGCGCAGACTCCCCTGCTTCCGCCCGGCACGACCGCCGGGGCTTCTGTGAAGAAGCCGGGTACTTCCGCTTCGTCACAGAAGTCCCGGCGAGCGTGCCGGGCGGCAGCAGGGGAGGTCTGCGCTCATCGCGCAGACTTCCTCTGCTGCCCCACTAGCCCCCAGGGAAAAGCGGGCAGCTGGGGGATGTCTGCACTATACGTGCAGATATCCTCCATGCTGCCCGACACCTCCGTCTATTATGACGGACCAGCTGTCCGTCATAATAGACGGAGGTGTCGGGCAGCATGGAGGATGTCTGCACGTATCGTGCAGACATCACCCAGCTACCCCCACTAGCCACCAGGGAAAGGGGGGAGATAGAGAGAGAGAGAGGGGGGAGATATGTAGAGAGAGAGGGGGGGGGAGATATAGAGAGAGGGGGGAGATATGTAGAGAGAGGGGGGGGGGAGATATATATATATAGAGAGAAAGGAGATAAAGAGAGAGGGGGGGGAGATAGAGAGAGAGAGGGGGGGAGATAGAGAGAGAGAGAGGGGGGGAGAGAGAGAGAGGGGGGGAGAGAGAGAGAGAGGGGGGGAGATAGAGAGAGAGAGGGGGTGGAGATAGAGAAAGAGGGGGGGGAGATAGATAGAGGGAGAGAGAGAGAGACTAGGGGAGGGAGGGGGGAGATAGAGAGAGAGACTACGCTGGGGGGGGGGGGGGGAGAGAGGCCGCAAGGAAATAAAAACAAGAAATGCATTTGTATAATATCAATTTTTTATTACATATTAAAAAGCAATTTACATATATACAAGTTAAACTTTTTTTTTCCTATAGGGTAGTCTTATATTCAGGCTTTTAGTTTTTTTCCTAAAGGAATATACAAAGTTTGGGGGGTCGTCTTATAATCAGGGTCGTCTTATAATCGAGCAAATACGGTATATATAAATGTTTATCATTAATCTAAACAGGAAATTTCACGGTATGTGTTTTTTTTTTCCCTCCTTTTTTTCCCCTCTCTCTCTCTTTCTCTCCTTCTTAGCTTAATTACTTATCCACCCTCTCCCTCCTCTCCCTTCCCCCCTCCCTTTCCCCCATTCCGCGTTCTAAGGACTATTTAACATATATTCGAAGTATAAGAGAGTTATTATCATGATACAATTATGTATTGAATGTCTACGAGGAGTCGGGCGGGTTGGGGGAATAGAAAACTACACCTTCCTGAGGCCTAGAGCCCTCTCTGGATAGAAGTCCCCCTCTCCCTGGTTTGGATAGACCGGATTGGGGATTAACTAAGAACAATTCCGTCTCTTTGGCGGGCCAGCAGGGCAACCGTGGAACACGGTGCCCTAATGTATTTTGGATTGGACCCTTTTCTCTTTCGTGGAGGAGTGGATCCAATCATTAGAGGGATGTACCACAATCCCTCTATAGTGGGGCGGGGAAAAGATATTGTATTGTGGTGGAGGAGTGAGGGGGATATAGGGGAGGGAGCCTTGAGGGCCGTGCCAGAGGTGGGGGCCGAAGTCCAGTCCTTGCGATTAGGATAGTATCGGTTAAAGTGCAGGGTGCTAACACACCACAAAAGAGGTATAAGATATTAGAATTTTAAGGAAAGAACGAATTCAAATAGCGGCGCTCCAAGAGACCCACTGGAGGGCTGAAGACTGTCATAGGATAGAATCAAAGGGATTCCCATATGTATTTACTGTAGCTCTGGAAAATAAGCAGCAAAGAGGAGTGGCAGTGCTGTTTTCAAGTGACATAGCACTTAAAGTTATATATCAGGACTCTGACCCAGAAGGGAGATTTCTGATTCTCATAGTAGAAATCAACAACAGGATTTTCACAATTGCTAACATTTATGCACCAAATAGCTCTCCGATAAAATGTATCCAAAAGGTTTAAAAAAAAAAATAGAAAGAGTTAAAAAGGGCTTGTTGCTACTCTTAGGAGACTTTAATTGCCTGATAAACCCAGAAATGGATAGCAGAAACTTAAGGGGAAGTAACCAGAATAGAAATGTAAAGAATAACGCGAGGAGACTTCGAGAATTGACTAAAGAACATGAACTCCTTGACCTGTGGAGAATTTTTCATTTTGGGGGAAAAGGATTATTCATGCTTTTTAAAATCTTATATAGCTTACTCTAGAATTGATCTGATCTTGGGGGGATTGGAACTGACCAAAAGAATTAAAAATATACAAATTACGAACATCTCTTGGTCGGACCATTGTCCAATTATTATGGAACTGAAAGACCTAAGAAATGGGAACAGGACAGAATGGAAATTGAACGACTATTTACTAAACAATAAAGAGAATATAGAGTCAATTAAATACGTCACGGATAGATTTTTTCTAGAAAATAGGGATAAGGGAGTTGACACACCTATGACTTGGTGTGCATATAAGAGTGTGATACGAGAACAATAAAACTGGGAGTGATAGGTAAAAAGACATACTCTGGCCGAATTATATACCCAACTAGACGCCTTGAAGGATCTGAATAAAACAAACCCCAATAAACAAACAACACAAGAAGTGGGACAAATTGAAAATAAAATAAATGAGATCCTGATAATAAGGGCCAATCGGGCTTTAGGTAACATCCGGAGAAGGTGGTACTACCAAGGCAACAAAGCAAATAGATGGATGACAGACTCAAAAAAGAAAAGACAAAAAGGGTCATTTCTACGATTAGGTCAGGGCAGGACCTGGTATTGATTCCCGAAAAGATTGGAGAATTGTTTAAAAACTTCTACCAATCTCTCTATGACCTACCCGAAAACTTAGTAGCTAATGAAGGACAGGAGTTTATGTCATCTTTAAAGATACCTAGATTAAGAGAAGATCAATTACAACAGCTAAACAACTCTTTCAAAATCGAGGAACTACAGGTAGCAATAGATAAACTACAGCTAAATAAATCCCCTGGGCCGGACGGATTTTCTAATCGATTCTTTAAACTGTTTGCAGACAATATAGCACAAGATCTCCTAGATACATTTAATGATTTTGGCACTAATAAAGATATCCCAAGTGAGATGCTGCAAGTAAATATCGTTCCTATACCTAAGCTAGACAAAGATCAAGAGTGAGTGGCTAACTATAGTCCAATATCTCTGCTAAATGTAGATATTAAGTTATACGCATCGATAATAGCCGAGAGATTGAAGGAAGTAGTGCCAGACTTGATACACCCAGATCAGGTGGGTTTTGTCCCAGGTCGCTCATCCACAAACAACGTCAGGAGACTCTTGGATGCTTTGGATGCATCCGGGAGATCCGGCAGGCCCCTGTTGACCCTGTCGTTGGACGCGGAAAAGGCGTTCGATAGGGTCAGCTAAGGCTATATGGGGCACTCATTGCAGGCATTTGGTTTTGGAGGGAAAATATTGGAGAAAGTTATGGCCCTATATACATCTCCCTCAGCGAGAGTGGTGAGTAGGGGTTTCACAACAGATTGGTTCAAAGTGACCAACGGAGTAAGACAGGGGTGCCCCCTCTCACCACTCTTGTATTTGTTCACAATTGAACCATTGGCCATAGCAATCCGAGATAACCCAAAAATTCATGCACTAGGGACCTCTAGAGGCCCAGTTAAGATTAATTTATTTGCAGACGATATCATTCTGACGCTCCAGAAACCATACGATTCGTTGGCAGAACTAATGGTGGTAATTGATAAGTTTTCGAAACTCTCGGGATACAAATTGAACCCGGATAAATCTATAGTGCTTCCAAGTAATATCTCGCAGAGAGAGAAACAGAAGCTGACGGAGAGATACGATTTCAGATGGGCAAGGTAATATTAATTACCTTGGGGTCAAAATAGGTATGGACCCATCTGAGACCGTAGAGCTAAATTTTCTGCCACTCTTACAAAAAACTAATAGACAGTTATTGGAATGGAAGCCACTGGGTCTGTCCTGGTGGGAGACGATAAACATAACTAAATCCTATATATTGCCAAGATGGTCATACCTTTTTCGTATGATACCACTTAAGATACCGAAACCTTGGCTAACGATGATACAATTAGCCATAAACCAGTTTATTTGGCAGGGGAAACCCCCCAGAATTAATGCATCCTCCCTCTCACTCAGGACAACACAAGGTGGACTGGGAGTACCAAGTATAGAGGAGTATCATCAAGTTAGCATGATAGCCTAAGCCCTGGTAACACAGAAAGCTAGCTCTCAGGGCGAAGGCTGGTATAGAATCGAGCAAGATCTTACAGGGGTGAAAGAGTTAGGGGCAATGTTTTGGCATACCAAAAAAGAGGATCAAACCAGGGATAGAAGAGGAGAAGTTAGTTTGGTTTTGGGGGAAGTACTTTCAGAATGGCAAAAGTTTAGGAAAAAAATTCAGTTAGAGAACAGAATATTGACAAGCTGTCCAATAACATATATTTGCCACAATATAGTAGATTTAAATTTGATAAATTGGGACAAACATGGGGTAAAATATATAGAGGACTTATTTGTCAGCGAAGTAAGTCTTTACGGTAAGGACAATAAAATTATGGAACTCACTGCCAAGAGAGGTAGTGCTATCAACCACAATAGATGCATTTAAAAATGGACTGGATGTTTTTTTAGAAAAGCAGAACATACAGGGGTATTAATAATAGAATAAGCATTAATAATAGAGCTTTTTGATCCAAGGAGAAATCTGATTGCCCTTTTGGAGTCAAGAAGGAATTTTTTTCCCCCTGGGAGTCAACATTCGAAAAAGCTTCCTTAGGGTTTTTTTTTGCCTTCTTTTGGATCAAAACGCTGAAATGATAGGTAGAAGGGTTGAACTTGATGGACTTGTGGCTTTTTTCAACCTAAATTACTATGTTACTATGTTACTATGAAGGCCTAAAAACGTTCCCTCAGCTGACTGAAGAGCTGAGAATACCAAACAGTGAGAATTTTAGCTATCTAAGAATAAGGGGATATTTACTGAAATACACGTACAAAGCTCAAACGAAGGCAGAATTAAAATTGGATCAAATAATACAACAGAAAGGCTTTAAATACCTACTTTCGAATATAGTTAAAATCAGGAGAGATATTAAGCCACAAAGCAGCCCTAAAGCCATCCTTCAATGGCAGAAAGATCTTTCTATACAGATCCCGAGAGAAGATTGGAATAGATCTCTCCGGAGGGTCAACAAGTCCGTGCACTGCTTGAATGTGGTAGAAACCCACTTTAAGGTACCTGGTCCCGAGTCGCTTAGTTAAAATGTACCCAAATAAAGGAGATGAATGTTGGAGGTGTGGGCACCCAGGAGGGAATTATATCCACATTTGGTGGCAATGTGCCCCAATTAAATTGTATTGGATGATGGTGCTAAAGAAAATTAATAAAATCTGTAAGATGAATATGGCATAAAGTGTAGAATCAATGTTATTACATTTGGGTGAACATAACTGGCCAAGGGAATATAGAAATTTGATTGTACATCTCCTGGTTGCAGCCAAACTGGCAGTAGCCAGGAATTGGCAGTCTACTTTGACTCCTACTTGGCCGGAGGTCAGGAACCAGGTTACCTTCCAGCTAAGAATGGAGAAGGAAATCCATCTACAAATGGGACGGAGTAAAAAATACAAGGAAGGCTACGATGCTATGATAGTAACAGTGGCACACTCATAAAGGGGCAGACCAACTGGGGCCCACCCCGCGCTCCTCGGGCCACAATGGTATTTTAAATATTAACTTTATAATCGAATGCACATGTCCACTTATATACTGGTATTTTTTTTCCCCCTTTTTTCTTTTTCTTCTTTATTTTTCTCCTTCTCTAAAATTTTTAGTACATATGTTTAGATATTATTATTGGAATATAAGAAGAGAAAGGAGGGGCATAGACTGGCCTATATATGGGTGTTCCCCCTCTCTAATTTCTCTTTCATTCTTTCCTTTCTTGATTCCTCTTTCTTATCACTGCGCAATTATGAGAGAGGAGGAAGGATTATATATTTATGGTTAGTGTATTTGTATTTTGTATTTTTTGGGGGGGGAATTAACCAATATGATCGTTTGGACAATGCATTTTTGTATATGTATATTGAATCAATGATAGATATTTACTTTATTTTGTAATTTTCAAATAAAAATGTAAAAAAAAAAAAAAAAGATACAAGAAAATTCTTATAAAATATTCACAAGGTGGTATAAAGTGCTCTCCCTCCTGCACTCAATGTTCCCAGGTACCTCTGACCGTTGTTGGAGATGTTTAACGCAAAAGGGAGATTTTTATCATATATGGTGCCAATGTGGCCACATACGCCCCTTATGGGAGGCCATGGTTGATATTATCAGAATACTCGACAATAAAGACTTTACGAATACAGCTTTGTCATGCTTGCTGCACCACACTACCCAACCCATACATAAATATAAGAAATCTCTCACGATACACCTTTTAAGTGCGGCAAAAACTCTGATACCTAAATATTGGAAACAACAACACACTCCGACGTTTAGGGAATGGATGAACGCAGTAGAAGCAATTAGGGTAGCTGAGGAACTTCATCTGTCCACACAAGGGAAGCATAGTCAGTACATCGTACAATGGTTCTATTGGTTGGAATTTACTACAGGAGATGCAGGTTTGGAGGCTTTGAGAAAATATGATACACCTCCCATCTGAACAATTGTTTTTCTGTTCTTTTTTTCCCCCTCTGTATACTGTTTTCTATAATGTAATAAGACCGACCAGAGAGCCCCTCCCCCCCTTTGTCATATATGCATCCTTTTCTATTTTGGTGACTCACAACGGGGTCCTTATGGATCTCCTATCACAGTGGGAGGCTTACCTCCACCCCTTTTTGATTGTTTTTACAGGGGATGATTGAAAACTGTATGATTAGATAATTAAAATGTTATTTATGTTGATACTACATGCACATAATACAATAGATCTATCATTTGTATCTTCCCCCCTCCCTGTTTCTTTTTTCTGTATCCCACACTCCCTATTCCAATACTAAAAAAATTCAATAAAAATATATTATACAAAAAAAAAAAATGAGGATATTATCCTGTATAACATTAAAAAAAGAATATCTTAGGCACAATAACGTTGAGCCTCTATAATTAATGACTGTAAAGAATTAAAATGACCACCTTCAGATTGTATTTTTCATAAGTGTGCCCATTTCAATAGCTGATTATGGGAGCACTAAAGTAATCATTGTGAAGAGAGAGAAAAGTGAAGCGAGGAAGATCAAGACATGTATGGTAGAAGAAATGCAAGCAGAAGATTGGAATGGTTGTCAACATAACAGAAAATCTATTCCATTTCTAATCATATGAAAAAATAAGGAGGTATTTCAATGGCAGAGAAACCGATATGCTGATGTGATTCTTCCTTCTTAATAAAATATATATTATTATGTCTTGCAATTGCATAAAGTGATGCCACATTTAAGTTGCAGAACCCACACCAGATTTAACCACAAAATGCAGATGGATCCCACAGTCAAAAATAACTGGCCTGTAATAAATAATTTGTGAAAGGCGATCATTACAGTCTGGGCAATGCACCCCCAGCCCCCCCACCCAGCATCTGTGGTCATTATAATTGTGCGCCCAATAGTGCATACTGGCTAGTCTTTGTCCAAACGTGTGGGGAGGCTGGATCATGGTGTTTATTTACGTCACTGTCACACAATTCACAGTCTCTTTTAGAAACAATTTTTGTTCTGGCAGCGGGTCTCTGAGGTATGATACTAGTGCAAGGGTTGGCTGTTATAGGTATGGCCATACCTGGGCAGTAGCTGTGGTACTGAGCAGCAGGGCTCCTTATGAACTGGTTCCCAGAGGAGTGAATTCAGGCAGCTACTGAGCAGGAATCAGTGATGCCAGTAGTCACATGATGTGGATTATGCCTGTGTCAGAACCTTGGAAACCTCATCCTAGATGGCTTACGCTTATGGTGATGTATCTTACAATTGACAGTTAAATTAAGTTCTACGTCATATTTTTACTTATATTATTTATGCTGTGCAGTAGCCACCAAGACTATTTTTATTTAAGTTACAGTGTTTTCCTAAATAAATACTGTGACTTTTCAAGTCAGCTGATGTTTCTGTGTTTTTATCAGTAGTGGTGATCATAATTTGCCATACCCTATATCAGAGCTTTCCAAAACAATTTTTAGACATGCATAATTTTTCAACACAGTAATTCAGTTTTACTAGCAAACCGGTGGTCAAACTAAACCCTTTATAAGAGATGCAGACACATACATAAATTGTATTAACAAAATGTATGGGGACAAAACATATCTCACCAAAACCTGTCATGTATATTTTTAAAAATTTATGATTTATAAGATATAAGATAATAAGATAATAACATACACAGCCAGATTGCCCATTAAAATATGCCATTAAGTTTGCTCATTAAATATGCCACAGTGTGTCCGTTACATATGCCATAGTTTGCCCATTAAAATATTCCCCAGTCAGGTGCTCAATAAAAATACAACACCCTCATCCCCATTTCCCCAATACTCACGTGACTGCTGTTCACTTCAGTGTTCCCTCTTGCACGCAGTGTGCAGGAGGATGGAATTACCCGCTGGATATGACTTGTGGTCATATCCAGCAGCAAAGACAGCAAGGCTGGACCTGGATTGAATGGATGGACAGTTTGAGACATCATGTGGGCTCTCAGTGTCATACGAATGCCACAGTAGCTGGACCGTTCATGCGTGATACCTGCCCACTGTGGTTGACAAACTATTGTGTCGCTCCACGCCATTTGGAAAGCTCTGCTCTATATCATGTAACTGTCAAACTGAGCACCAGTTACATTCAGTGTAACTGCTGCGTGCCCCAACCTCTGGATTCAGGTGCACCACCGCATCCTGACTAGTGACTTTCTGGGACATTTACATTTTGTATAAGAGATGCACAGGGTCTGTAAAGCCGCTGAGTGGGTTGATCAGTTCCAGGAACACAGAGAACAGCAATTTTTTAGGTTTTGTCCTTCACGGACAAAACACTCTTGGTGACTAAGGGGTTAAAATATGATGCAGATGACCTCAGTAATGGTATTTACTTCTTATAATAACCCTGTGCTGTTTTGAGACTAGTTTAGCACTGGGAAACTTTGACACACAAAACTCCCCACTTTCTTCCTTTCTCTTTCCACCTCTAGAGAACAATAAAGCTTTGTGTCTCCATCATTCTGAGCTGTTAAAAGGAATCTGCCTCCCCTTTTAACCTGAGACTGTGCAGATGCAGACAAGGATTATCATCATTACCATAATTAATGACTTGTTATTAGAGGGTGTGCAATGCTCAGGTAAATGAGGAACAAAGATGGTGCATAACAAAGAAAGCAGCAAAAGGTTCTTGTTATAGCAGGATACAAGTGATGGAGCTTAGGAAGCGCTTCTAAAACCTGATGAGATTTGTGATTAAAATAACTATTTATAGTGTATACTGTGTCACGTAGTGTAACACAAATACCACTCCTTGAAAAGTAACAATTAAAATGACCATGTACAGGAAACTACTGAGGAAATTAATCACTGAGTGAAAGTTGCAGCACAGCTATTGCCATGTTAAACGACCACATCACTACTTAATGTAGATTGACCACTTAACCATTTTATTCAGAGAAATGTATTAAAAATATATACTTCATGGCTTCAAACAGTAAACTGTACAACTGTTTGTAGTCTTCATTTTACCCAATGCAGACCTGATGTTTGGAGGGATACATTAAGATTCATGTGCATTCTTGGTAACCTTCTAAATGAGCAACCCAACAAAATGACGTAAATAGGTTACAATAAATACTTATTGAAGTGTTTCCATAATTGAGTCAGTCACCTATATTCAAGCAAGTACTGGCAAGTCAGAGGACCTGAGAGATCCTGGTGTAGAAATATGTCAGGGTCTCCAATAGTGTTGACCGAACCCGAACCGCACTGTTCGGGTTCGTACCGAACATTACGTTTTTTTGACCCTGAACACGGACATTCCACTGTATGTTTCGTGTTGGAGTTCGGGGTTCGGCGATTTAATGGTGCATTTTGAAAGGCTGCAGGGCAGCCAATCAACAAGCGTTTGACTCGTTTTCCCTTAGAAGCCATCACAGCCATGCCTACTATTGGCATGGCTGTGATTGGCCAGTGCAGCATGTGACCCAGCCTCTACATATAAGCTGGAATCAAGTACACGCACATCACATGAGCTCTTCTTAGTGTAGGGAGAGGATGCTGCAGCTGTAAGGGACAGATTAAAAAATTCTGGTGTTGAATCTGCAAACTACAGCGATTATTCAAACTACAGCAATGATTCAAATTACAGTGATTATTTTAGTGGGTGCTATACTACATATTTGTACCCTGCCCTGAGCCCAGTGCCACAGAGAGTGCAGAGAGTCACAGGGGTTAACACTCTCTTCTAATCTCATCACCACTTCTCACTCGCGTCTCCAAGATTTCGCCTGAGCTGCCCCCTCTCTCTGGAACTCCCTTCCCTGGAGTATCCAGCTCTCTCCCTCGTTTTCAAACTTTAAAAAGTCCTTCAAAACTCATCTCTTTAGAGAGGCTTACTACCCAACCTAGCTGGAACACACACTCCCTCTTTGACCTATCCCACCTAATGCCTCCCATCCACTCTACTGTTACTACAACTTCAATCCCTCTGACCTCTTCAATCCCTTAATTGTGTCATGGACCCCATTCCCTCTAGATTGTAAGCTTACGAGCAGGGTTCTCTACCTAATGTACCAGTCTGTACTAGTTTGTCTAAATTAGTATGTAGTTCCTTTCTTTGCTCTGTACCAAGCGCTTCGAGAATTGGTGGCGCTGTACAAATAAATGTTAATGTTAATGTAATGTAATCCTGTTCTGTTAGCTCAGTGGGCAACATCTAGGCATTTTTAAATACTGCAATTTGTTGGTGTTAAATATTACATTTGCGTCCTGCACTTCATATCTGAGAGTCAAATATAACCGTCAAATACTGTGCTTACAGCGCACTTTGAAAAATTCGAATAGTTTTGGGTGGTAAATAGTACATTTGCGTCTTGCGGTGCACTTCATATCTGAGAGTCAAATAGAACAGTCAAATACTGTGCTTACAGTGCACTTTGAAAAATTCTAATTGTTTTGGGTGGTAAATAGTACATTTGCGTCTTGCAAGGCACTTCATGTCTGAGAGTCAAATAGAACCGCCAAATACTGTTCTTACAGCGCACTTTGAAAAATTCTAATTGTTTAGGGTGCTAAATAGTACATTTGCGTCTTGCGGTGCACTTCATATCTGAGAGTCAAATAGAACAGTCAAATACTGTACTTACAGTGCACTTTGAAAAGTTCTAATTGTTTTGGGTGGTAAATAGTTCATTTGCGTCTTGCGGTGCACTTCATATCTGAGAGTCAAATAGAACAGTCAAATACTGTGCTTACAGTGCACTTTGAAAAGTTGTAATTGTTTTGGGTGGTAAATAGTTCATTTGCGTCTTGCGGTGCACTTCATATCTGAGAGTCAAATAGAACAGTACAATACTGTGCTTACCGCCCACTTTGAAAAATTCTAATTGTTTTGGGTGCTAATTATTACTTTTACGTCTTGCGGTGCATTTCTTGCAGTCCAATAAACAAAAAAAATAAAAAATACAAATAAAAATAGTTGACTATTGGCGGTTACATTGTCGCCTGACATAAACCATCTGTTACTTTGGTGGGTGACCGCAAAGAATGAGGAGAGCGTCAAATAAGGGATGTGGCCCTGGTCGTGGTCCTGCTGGTGTTGGTGGAGCTCCTGTTGCAAGTAGGGGATGTGGTCAATCTGTGCCAGCTACACGCACAAGTGAAAACCTTCCTCAGGTGCTAGTACGCGACAGAACCTTCAGCGTTATTTGGTAGGCCCGAATGCCGCTCTTAGAATGGTGAGGCCAGAACAAGTACATGCAATAGTAGATTGGGTGGCTGACAGTGGCTCCAGTTCCTTCACATTGTCTCCCACCCGGTCCCCTGCTGAAAGCTCAGAGTTGACACCTGCAGCCCATGGCCATCTGTCTTTCACCTCACCCCCTTGTAAATCAGCCAAGCAGTCTGAGCCACAAGTCATGCAGCAGTCTCTTTTGCTTTTTGATGACTCTGCTGGCAGGGTCATCAAACCTAGCCTTGCCCCAGAAGTGGAAGAGATTGAGTGTACTGATGCACCACCACTTATGTGTGATGTGGACATGCGAGGACCACCGCTGCACGTCTCACATGATGATGAAACACAGGTGCCAACTGCTGTGGCTATTCTGCACAAGGTACAGAGAAGTCTGGTGGGATCCATGCCTGGTTCATCTTTATAAACGTGAGCTTGTCCACGTTGGCTGTGGACAGGTGGCTGCGCTTGTCTGTGATAACGCCCCCTGCTGTGCTACACACACATTCAGACAATACACTGGCTGCAGGGCAGGCCAGCACCTCCAAGGCATAAAGGGCAAGCTCAGGCCATGTGCCCAATTTGGAGACCCAGAAGTTGAATGGGGCAGACCCATCAGTCAGTACGTGTAGGCGTGTGCACACGTACTGTTCCATCATGTTGCTGAAATGCTGCCTCCTGCTAAGACGTTGCATATTAGATGGTGGTGCTGCTTGTTGTGGCTTGTGGCTCAGACTGCTTGGCTGATTTACAAGGGGGTGAGGTGAAAGACAGATGGCCATGGGCTGCAGGTGTCAACTCTGAGCTTTCAGCAGGGGACCGGGTGGGAGACAATGTGAAGGAACTGGAGCCACTGTCAGCCACCCAATCTACTATCGCATGTACTTGTTCTGGCCTCACCATTCTAAGAGCGGCATTCGGGCCTACCAAATAACGCTGAAGGTTCTGTCGCGTACTAGCACCTGAGGAAGGTATTTCACTTGTGCGTGTAGCTGGCACAGATCGACCACATCGCCTACTTGCAACAGGAGCTCCACTTATTTGACGCTCTCCTCATTCTTTGTGGTCACCCACCAAAGTAACAGATGGTTTATGTCAGGCGACAATGTAACCGCCAATAGTCAACAATTTTTATTTGTATTTTTTTGTTTTTTTTGTTTATTGGACTGCAAGAAATGCACCGCAAGACGTAAATGTACTATTTAGCACCCAAAACAATTAGAATTTTTCAAAGTGCGCTGTAAGCACAGTATTGGACTGTTCTATTGGACTCTCAGGTATGAAGTTCACCGCAAGACGCAAATGTACTATTAACCACCCAAAACAATTAGAATTTTTCAAAGTGCACTGTAAGCACAGTATTTCACTGTTCTATTTGACTCTCAGATATGAAGTGCACCACAAGACGCAAATGTACTATTTAGCACCCAAAACAATTAGAATTTTTCAAAGTGCGCTGTAACCACAGTATTTCACTGTTCTATTTCACGCTCGGATATGAAGTTCACCGCAAGACGCAAATGTACTATTTAGCACCCAAAATAATTAGAATTTTTCAAAGTGCGCTGTAACCACAGTATTTCACTGTTCTATTTGACTCTCGGATATGAAGTGCACCGCAAGACGCAAATGTACTATTTAGCACCCAAAACAATTAGAATTTTTCAAAGTGCGCTGTAAGCACAGTATTGGACTGTTCTATTTGACTCTCAGATATGAAGTGCACCGCAAGACGCAAATGTACTATTTAGCACCCAAAACAATTAGAATTTTTCAAAGTGCGTGGTAAGCACAGTATTGGACTGTTCTATTGACTCTCAGATATGAAGTGCACCACAAGACGCAAATGTACTATTTAGCACCCAAAACAATTAGAATTTTTCAAAGTGCGCTGTAACCACAGTATTTGACTCTCAGATATGAAGTGCATGACGCAAATGTAATATTTAACACCAACAAATTGCAGTATTTAAAAATCCCTAGATGTTGCCCACTGAGCTAACAGAACAGGATTAAAGTGAAGTGCCTGGCACACATGCAGTTGCAAGTGCACTGCACTCTCTGTGGCACTGGGATCAGGGCAGGGTACAAATATGTAGTATAGCACCCACTAAAAAAATAACTGTAATTTGAATAATCGCTGTAGTTTGAATAATCGCTGTAGTTTGCAGATTCAACACCAGAATTTTTTTAATCTGTCCCTCACAGCTGCAGCATCCTCTCCCTACACTAAGAAGAGCTCATGTGATGTGCGTGTACGTGACTCCAGCTTATATACTGAGGCTGGGTCACATGCTGCACTGGCCAATCACAGCCATGCCAATAGTAGGCATGGCTGTGATGGCTTCTAAGGACAAACGAGTCAAACGCTTGTTGATTGGCTGCCCTGCAGCCTTTCAAAATGCACTATTAAATTGCTGAACCCCGAACTCCAACACGAACATACAGTGGAATGTCCGTGTTCGGGTCCAGGGTCCAAAAACTGTAATGTTCGGTACGAACCCGAACAGTGCGGTTCGGGTTCGCTCAACACTAAAAACGACACTTCTTCTATTCTACATCATGGGAAATGTAATCATGGCACTTCTAAGGTTGTGGATTACATTTTCCATTATGCTCTCTCAGTTGGTTGAGTATGCTAGACAATATAACAACAGTAGAAGTGCCCGCTACGTAAGTGGTAATATTAGTGCCTACCTGGACCTATAATACAGACGTCCATCAGATTTATGTGCTGGACAGAACAGATTCACTGTCCCTGCGTGATTCTGATACTCATTTATAAAGGACTCACATTGCAAATCTCCTTCATTTATATCTGGTCACATTGGTAAACTACAGATTATCATTATTCTCTCTCTAGTAAAAGTTCAGATTGCTGCCATTCAGATTCACTTAATCATTCGAATTCAGATGTACTACACCGATCCCATCCAGCTTCACCATTCCATTACCATTCAGATCCATCCCAGTATTCACATTCAGATTTACTTTACTCTTACCATTCACCTTGCTGCTCTCATTTAGATTCACCTCACTGTTGCCATCCAGATTCAACTGAACATTCAAATGTGAATGCTATATAAATATAGATATATATATACACGTGTGTGTGTGTAAATATAAAACAATTGTGATATTCTCTTTATATCAAGTAAACATTTACTTTTATTGCATGTTTAATATATATGTTACAGAGTCATGTAAACTCTCATTTTTAGAGAGTGCCCCCCCCCCCCCCCTTTTAAGCCTTATTTGAGGGATAGCTCTTACCAGAGGCGTCGCTAGGGGGGTCTACTGGGGCTGAAGCCCCGGATCTCCCCTCCATAGCCCCGAATGGAGACCCTGACCACGCCCCCTCACGCTCGGCTCCGCCCCCTCACGTTCGATCCTGCATGCTGTATGCTGAACAGCAGCAGACTCCATCCCCTCACGATAGGCTCCACCCCTCGTGTTTAGCTCCGCCCCCTCAAGTTTTGCAGGTGAGTGTTTGGCAGAGTGTGAGTGGCAGAGTTATTAGTGTGCAGGTGTATGTATGTGAGGTAAGTGGCAGAGTGTAAGTGGGTGTGAGTGGCAGAGTTATGAGTCTGCATGTGTATGTAAGTAGCAGACTGTGAGTGGCAGAGTTATTAGTGTGCATGTGTATGTATGTGAGTGGCAGAATGTAATTTGCAGAGTATAAGTGGGTGTGAGTGGCAGAGTTATGAGTGTGCATGTGTATGTATATGAGTGGCAGAGTGTAAGTGGGTGTGAGTGGCAGAGTTATGAGTGTGCATGTGTATGTATGTGAGTGGCAGAATGTAATTTGCAGAGTGTAAGTGGGTGTGAGTGGCAGAGTTATGAGTGTGCATGTGTATGTATATGAGTGGCAGAGTGTAAGTAAGTGTATGTGTGTGAGTGTGGCAGAGTGTGATTGGAAGAGAGTGTGTGTGAGTGTAAGCATGAGTGGAAGAGTTATGAGTGTGTATGTGTGTGAGTGGCAGAATGTAAGTGTGTGTAAGTGGCAGAGTGTGATTGTATGAGTGAGTGTGCAGAGTGTGAGTGTTTGGAAGAGTGTGAGTTATGAGTGTGCGTGTATGTGTGTGGCAGAGTGTAAGTGTGGGTGAGTGGCAGAGTTTTGGAGTGTATAAGTGTGAGCAGCAGAGATATGAGTGTGCGTGTGAGTGAGTGTAAGCATGAGTGGAAGAGTTATGAGTGTGTATGTGTGTGAGTGGCAGAATGTAAGTGTGTGTAAGTGGCAGAGTGTGATTGTATGAGTGAGTGTGCATAGTGTGAGTGTTTGGAAGAGTGTGAGTTATGAGTGTGCGTGTATGTGTGTGGCAGAGTGTAAGTGGGGGTGAGTGGCAGAGTTTTGGAGTGTATAAGTGTGAGCAGCAGAGATATGAGTGTGTGTGTGTGAGTGTAAGCGTGAGCAGCAGAGTTATGAGTGTGTGTGAGTGGCAGAGTGTAAGTGTTCGAGAGTGAAAGCATAAGTGGCAGAGTTAGGAGTGTGTGTCAGTGGCAGTGAGATTACTAGGAGAAAATGTGATTAATTACTATTAATCATATTGAATGTGATAATCAAGTGTGAAACAGTGCTCATACCATTTTTATTTTCACACCTGATTATCACATTCAATATGAATAATAGTGATTCATCTTTATATATAGTCTTTATGTTGATGGCAATGAGTCCATACACATGGCATTAAACATCACATGGACCTCGTTATACTATTAAACCCATACATTATGAGTGTATGAGCTGCTCATTATATTATAGGCTTTACTCATGAAAGAGAGAATTGCAGGGAAGTGAGATGGGAATTTCAAAATTAAGGCTAAAGTAGCAGAGCTGGAAAAATTCTCGCATTCAGTTGAATTCCCATCTCAATTCCCTGCACTTCTCTTTTTTATTAGGTTGGTAGAAGGAGCATACCTTCATACCTCAGCCTATTCTCCCCAAGTTTTTTACCCCTTTTTATTAAAAAATTAAAAATATTTGTGATGTGAGTGTGAGAGTTGCAGGTTTACACACGAGTCTGCGTGGCAGAATGTCTGTGTGGGAAAGGCCATCTGTGTGTATAAGGGTGTCTGTGTGTAAGGTTGTCTGGATGTGTGTGTGAGTGTAAGGTTGTCTATGTAAGGGTATCTATGTGGGGGGGAGGGGGTCAGGGTTGAGTCATTTTTATATGCTCAATTATTTTTAAATCATGGGAATTTGCTCACATACAAGTGTGTGTGTGTGATGTAAGTTGGTGTGTGTAAGTGGGATTGTGTATGTATGTGTGACTGTGCATGTGTGACTGTGCAAGTGTGAATGTGTGTGTATGTGTGGCTGCATGTGTATGTGTGTGTATTTGTGGCTGTGTATTTTTGTGTATAAGTGTAACTTTGAGTAATGTGAGTTTTTTGTGTGCTGCGAGTCTTATTGTCAGTCACACACACGCATATAGTCAGTAACAGACAGACACAAACACACTCATACAGTCACAGACAGACACACATACAGTCAGTCACAGACACACACATATACATTCTGTCACATAAACACACAGTCACACACACACATGCAGTCAGTCATACACACAAACACACACTCTGTCACATACACTTACGCACAAGTCAGCAATTTTGTTGTTGTTTATGATAAAAAAAAAAAATGCATCTATCAATATGTCCCCCTCTTGGCTGCTATACCTCATTCTAGCCTGGTCTGTGCCCTGCTGTTGTTTCTAGCCCTGCTGAGCACACACAGCGCTCGGACACTATAGTACGGTGCATGTGGGGATGGAGCAGGAAGACTGTGCAGCCGGTGCACACACTGCTCCCCCGCGCTCCGCTGGATAAATAAAATGATCCCAGCGGCGAGGGCACCATGCAGGGACAACAATAACTGGGCGCCAGGTATAATTTCCTGGTGCCTGGGATTTGTTGAGCCCCGATATATACCCAAATATACCTATTGTTCATTGGCGTCAATTATATCAGTCTGTATGCTGCCTAACCATGTGATTTTATTTACTCTACTTCTATAAAATCTATCATGGGCTCCAGCCCCGGATGTTTTGGAGACCTAGCAACGCCCCTGGCTCTTACTTAGAGGAGTATTTAGCACAGCACTTTAGGTCACTCAGTTTATAGTGAGGCAGATATGCCCCACTGACCCCAGCATTAAAACATGTTTTCACTATATCCTTTCCCTTTAAGGACTAATTCAGTAAATCAGTAACAAACAATAAAAAGTACACCGATTTATAGATGAACGCAGCTAAAATTACTCGTCAGGACCAATGTGCTAAAGTTACTTGTCTAATAGGTTATTATAAATATTATATATATGTTATATATTATATATATTATAAATATAAGAGACTGTTAACTAGCATGGCTATGCATTCTAGCTTCGTTTTGTGCTTCGAGTGCTTCGTTTTGACCACTAGACTGCCATGAGATGTATACTTGTAAAATTGATTGGGTTCTACTTTTGAAATACAAAGGAGTTGAGGTAAGAGGTAATATTTTTCAAACAGCCACCATCATATTTAGTTACTACCACCTAGTACATTTCTCTAATTTCCAGAGTTTAAGACACCAAAAATGCATTGAAATCCGAATTTGGCATAAGAGATCTATGTAAAAGATGACTTCCAATAAATATTACTTACTTTTACTAGTACCTGAATAAGGGTGTCTTGACAGTAAATGTTTAAATAGTAATTTTGAGTGACAGTTACCATGACCACCAAATAGGGGAATGTAATAACTTAAAAATAAAAAGTGTTTCACATAAGTTGAGTGTAGTAATAACAGCGTGAAATTGATACTAAAAATACTGTGCATAAGAGTACAAAATCCATAAATAATGAAATACATGAAACCTGTGCAACGATCATTGAAATCAGACCTTTACCAAAACCTGATTTGTTTCTTTCATGCATTCTTTCCTATACATTTTCTGCTATTTTGTTTTATCTTTTTAACCAGAACATACACTGTGCATATATAACAGTATTTCATCTAGTGACATCTATTTTGTCTTGTGCTTCAAATGTGTACATACCATAAGGCTTTTTTATTTAAAGCAGCAGCATTTTCAACCACCTCAAGACCACTGGAGAGGTTAAATACTGCCAGAACCTAGGCAGCAGAGCTGGGAATGTAACCTATTATTAGTTAAACAACGCAGACTTAGGAGACAGGAGAGAGAAAGTGTGCAGTCAGGTAATTTATGGTTTAACAAACTCTTTTGATCTATATATTACTTGTATATTTGCATAAGCAAAAGCTTGAATGTGGGTGAGAGAAGAGAGCAAGAGCAGAGAAGGAATTTATAAAATTTGTCCAATCTGTCAGCTATTAACCCCGTCACTACTAGACATCAAAACTTCATCAATTAAGGGTTTACGCAATAAAGAGAGAATTGAGAGGAGAATTTTAGACTTTAGGCCCATGTAGTCGAGTTGGGAGCATTTTTCCAACTCAGCTACTTTGGCCCTAAGTTTGAAATTCCTTCTCGATTGAGTAAACCCTTCAGATATGAATTATACATGTTCACCGGTGAGATATGGTATGGTATTTTAGCTGCAAGACTAAGGTTTATATAAAAAACAAGGGGGAAAGTACTAAGAATATAACATATAATATTACTGATCATGCAATATAGCTATATATTATGTATATTTATAGGAAAAGAAATATACCATGAAAGTGGTTTGCCTTTTTTATATCAAACTTTAAATTTAAAATGTAATGTGTCTCTGGAATAACATAGGACCACCAAATAAAGGTTTCTCTCTGGCCAACATACCTGGGCAATCTAGAAGATGACAAAGAATGGGTAAAAGGTTGATGGTGTAGAAGGAATATACTAGTGGTAGAGATTTTCAAAGTGTATGCATATCAGTGGAAACATACATTCCTTTTTGAGACAGACATCTATGAGACAGACAAGAGCTGAAGTTCCCCTGCCACACCAGAAGCCGAAGAGCTTTATTTTATTTAACATCCCTAAACTACCCATTGTCGAAAAAAAGAAGGGAAAAATGATACTTGGTTGGGTTTAGAATCATTACATAAAACGCACAGTGGAATTTACATTCTGCAGTCTATTAAATGTTGTACTGCAGAATTTGGGGGCTTAAGTGACAACAATATAGATAGATTTTTCAGCCATGGTACATGGAACCAGAAATAAATGTGATTATTAGCAGTTGTCCTTGCCCCTGTTTTTGTCATACTCTTCAAATGCATTTTTCCTTTAAACTATGCTTTTTAAATCATCTCACATATATATATTACATGGTGTATCGCATGATAACTATTTATGTAGAAAACTGATGGAGTATTTATAATTTAATAAGAACTCGGTGAAACCAATGGAAAATATGAGGAACCGGGAATCTGTCTCCCACTGGCTCCATGCATTCCCAACAAACTGCTTAACATCTATCACAGCATCACTCTGCAGCTTTTGCAATATTCATTGAACCTGTTAATATTATTCATCTTCTAAGTCTACATCTAACATGCCAATGTTTTCTGATAACAGGTTTAGAGATATAAAAAAAATGTGAGGAAGTCCAAGTTCATAGGAGCTAACAATCTATTGATAGCAGTCATCTACAAAAAAAATATGGAAAGAACATAGAACCGGCTATAACATTTTATCACTATTTTTTAATTATTAATAATACATAATGTATTTCTCCAAAGCTCCTTTTTGCTAAACAAAAGGTGACTGGACTACACTGGTCAGATTCTACTAAAAAAAGTTGCAGACGGTGAACCCAACTACCCTCTTATCGTAGTATGTAATTGGTGAATCAAAGGGGTTTCTATTTATAGAAACCACATAATACCGAATTGACGTAAATGGACAGGTGTGCTTTATGGGACAGCTGCAAGAGACAAAATGCATTACAACCTGGCAGTAATTACTCACATATTATCCACAATTTGACTCGGCGTCAGGATTATTATGATTCAATAGCTGCGGAAACAGGTGAGTCTTCCATAAAACAGAGATATGAGTTATAGGCAGAGAAACACTACTCCTAAAACAGATAGATAAGCTGAGAAATATTGGACTTAAATGTTAATTGGAAGGCAACTAAGATCCTGATTATTGGTTAGCTTTCTCTTACTGTAGCCTCTGTCGCTTGGGCCTTGCGGTCAGTGGGAGCTTTGCCAGTTCACACATGTGGTACATATTATCCACAGTGGCTTAAGAGGGATTCTCTTCCTGCCACTCACCTATCTGCCCACATGATGGGAGGGAATGGTGAGGAGGTTTTTACAGCTGCATTGAATTAAAGAAAGGGGGGAGTAAGAGACAAAAAGACAACATTGAGCAAAAGATGGGAAGGAGGCTGCAGTGTGGAGGTAATGGAGAAAATGTGCGCAGGAGAGAAACAGAGGGTTGTATTTTTGTGTTTTTGGTGCTGCCCACACACAGGCTCACAGCAAGAGCTGGGGAGCTGGATGGTCTGGAGTCCAGATAAAATCCATTCCAATAGGCACTTTTGCTCCATTTACCAAGGGTGAGAGAAATAACACTGTGAAACAGAATTAAAAAGCAAATTACAGACCATGTATTGTGTTCCCCTCACTGTAAAGGAAATGCAAATGCTGGGTTCTGTGAGTAATACCTAGTAATTTAGGCTGAAAAAAGGTTTGTGTCAAGTTCAATCCTTTTCCTATCCCTGTTCTGCTGTTGATTGAAAGAAGGAAAACAAACACTATTTGAAGGACAATTTTAGGCAAAAAAAAAGTATTTATTCTATTACAAACAGGTGCTTATAAGTGCAATATTATTAAATAGAGGTCTGATTGAAGTCTGAGTCATAGAAGCCTAGGCAGAAGTGTCAGGCAGCATTGGATGGTGCCTGTGAGCATTTGCAGACATCTACCAGCTGCCCCCACTAGACACCAGAGAGTCTAAAGTAGGGATGGCTAAGTCTGAAGGCCAGAGGGCTAAGTTGGGGCGCTGAGTGTTAAGAGGGGTGGCAAATGGATAAGTCTGCCAACAGATTGGCAAGTGTGTGGATGCATTGCCAAGTCTGGGGTCAGATTGGCAAATAAGAGGAAATAAAAATAAGAAATTTATTTTTTTCAATCAATTTTTATTAAATTTGAAAAAACTGTTTAAATGTGAATTAATATTTAAAATTTAAAATAAAATCAGTTTAGAGTAGTCTTATATTGAGGCTTTTCCCCCTAAATTAAAATCCAGAGTTTGGGGGTCATCTTACATTCGACTCAATCTTCTTGAGTATAGATATTCCAAATAAAACAGAGAAAATAGAAAAAACTAATAGTGTAGTATAGTAGAGAGACAGTGTTTAGAGTAATCACTGCTCAGGGTATCAGGTACAGGTTAACCACTGCTGCAATGGCAAGATTCCAAATGAAACTTCATGCACAAGGGTAATAATGGCAATGAATACGACACTATGAAAGAAGGGGGAGAATGAGTTTTAGAGGCAACAATGGAACTTAATATAAACAAATAAAATCTGTTCTTTCAGCAAGGTGCTGGTAACATCATTTGGGTTGAATGGGTGTGTATCACAGTACTCCACGGCAATAAAAAGAACAGAGGACTTGCATATTTACACCTCCATATTGCAGCTGTTACTACAACTGTGTGTATGTGTGTCGGTGTGAGTATGTGACTGTCTATATGTGTGACACTGTGTATGTGACACTGAATGTGTGAATGTGTGTGTGTATGTATTTTTTGATGATGAGGACAGGATCAGTAAGGGGTGGCAAAATATAAGTTTCCCTAGAGTGGCCCTGGTACCACTACAGTGCTGTCCCCACTAGCATTGAAAAATGTAAGATATTGTAACATTTACTGCCTGCAGACTATGTATTGCAACATCCATTTTATTTTTTTATATAACAATTTTTATTGTGCAGATTATGTCAAACCACATGATTATGATACATTTCAGATAGAATGTATTACAAGTAACATATACATGCATAGAACAGAATTCCTTCCTTGGGGCACTCTTTATTCTAAGAAAACCAGTGAACTATCGGTCATTTTGAATATAGCATGGCTGGCTTGCCTATGCCCGATACATTTCGTGTGCACAGAATATTCAATATGAGAGGAAACCTTATAATAACGAGCATACTGAGGGGCAAAATCCTGGCATATTAATTGACAATACCCTGGCATATTAAGTGGTTATATCCTGGCATATTGAGAGTAAAATCCTGGCATATAAAACAAAATTTTGGGGGGCAAAATCCTGTCATATTAAATGGCACATTGGGGGGCAAAATCCTGGCATATTAAATGGCATATTGGGGGGCAAAATCCTGGCATTTTAAATGGCATATTGGGGGGGGGCAAAATCCTGGCATATTGAGAGCAAAATCCTGACATATTAAATGGCATATTGGGGGGCAAACTCCTGGCATATTGAGGTGCAAAATCCTGGCATATTAAATGGCATATTGGGGGGCAAAATACTGGCATATTGAGAGCAAAATCCTGGCATATTAAATGGCATATTGGGGGGGGGGGGGGGGAAATCCAGGCATATAAATGGTATATTGGGTGGCAAAATCCTGGCATATTGAGAGCAAAATCCTGGCATATTAAATGGCATATTGGGGGGCAAACTCCTGGCATATTGAGGGGCAGAATCCTGGCATATTGAGGGGCATAATAATCCTGGCATGTTGAATGGCATAATAATCCTGGCATACTGAGGGGTTAAATACTGGCATATTGAGTGGCATAATAATCCTGGCATATTGAATGGCTAAATCCTGGCATATTGAATAGCAAAATAATCCTGGCATACTGAGGGGTTAAATACTGGCATATTGAGTGGCTACATCCTGGCATACTGAGTGGCTAAATCGAATTGTTCAATTTTCACATTGTGGGGCTCATGTTTGTCGCATGATTAATGGTGGTCCCATGTGTGGCATATTTATTGGGCCCCATGTGTGGCATAATTAAGGGGCTCTTTTGTTTGGCATAATTACGGGGGGCTTGTATGTGGCATAATTAAAGGGCACCTGTGTGTGTGTGGCACAATTAATTGGACTCCAAGGTGAGGCATAAATAATGGGGCTCTGGTGTGGTATAATTTATGGGGCTTTGGTGTGGCATAATTTATGGGGTTCTTGTGTGTCATAGTTATGGGGCTCCTATATGTGGCATAGTTATGGGCTCCTGTGTGTGGCATAGTTAAAGGCCTCCTGCGTGTGACATAATTTGTGGGGCTTCTGTATGTGGCATATTTAATGGGCCATCTGACTGGCATTACTAAGGAATCTGTTTGGCATGGTATTGGAGGAAATCCAGGGGGGTGACACCATGAGTTACCGCACCGGGTGACACCAACCCTAGTGACACCTCTGGGTTACCATTGATATAGAAAACGCTGACTTGGGGATGGTCACAACACCATGTTAGTAGGGCTAACAAGTCCACTTTGATCCCCCCCCATCATTCTTTAGTTCCCCTCCAGATTAGTTATTCCTATACTACCGTTGTATGTCCCTCTTGTCGCCCACCATCCAGTGCTGTATTTACAGCAGATGCCTAGGGCGGCAAATTTTAGGGGGCTCCCCAAAGCACTAAAAAAAAAAAATTCCCCCAAAAATCTGTCCCTTTAAAAAAAACAAAACGTGCTTGCAGGCAGAGACCTTCCCTCTGCCGGCAGGCTGCACGGGGAGCCGACCAGGCAGCACAGAGAAACCTCCCTGTTGCCTGTTCGGCTCCCCGTGCAGTGTGACACGGAAGTGCCGACGGTCACGTGACCTGTAGGCACAACCGCCTGGGAGCCGAACAGGCAGCATGGAGGAGACCATGCTGCCTGCCACTAGCCACCAGGGAAAACAGGTAAGTGCTGGTGAAATGGGGGAAAATTGTCTGGGGCATATTAATGGGACATAACACTGGCATATTATTGGCAAATTTACTGGGGCATATTAATGGGACATAACACTGGCATATTATTGGCAAATTTACTGGGACATATTAATAGGACATAACACTGGCATATTATTAGGCAAATTGGCAGGGGCATACTAATGGCAAATAACACTGGCATATTATTGGCAAATTTACTGGGGCATACTAAATGGCAAATAACACTGGCATATTATTGGGCAAATTAGCAGGGGAATATTAATGGGACATAACACTGGCATATTATTGGGCAAATTGGCTGTGGGATATTAAATGGCAAATAACACTGGCATATTGGCAAATTTACTGGGGCATACTAAATGGCAAATAACACTGGCATATTATTGGACAAATTGGCTGTCGGATATTAAATGGCAAATAACACTGGCATATTATTTGCAAATTTACTGGGCCATACTAAATGGCAAATAACACTGGAATATTATTGGGCAAATTTACTGGGGCATACTAAATGGCAAATAACACTGGCATATTATTGGGCAAATTGGCAGGGGCATATTAATGGAAAATGATACTGGCATATTATTGGGCAAATTAGCTGGGGAATATTAATGGCAAATAATATTGGCAATGTGTATGTAATGGGGTGATGGAGGCATGTAAATTGGGTGATAGGGCATATCCTTGGTGTGCAACGTGTGTTATGGGTCATGTCGTGGGTGGGCATCGTGGGTAGGGGTGGTGTCCAAAATTTGTCTGCCTAGGGCAGCACAAAAGCAAGATACACCATTGCCGCCATCCACCCGTCATCTGTGTGTACCCGGTATCGGGTCAATTCCTTCCAATAATTGTTACGAGTACCACATGGTGTAAATAAAAGTGTTACAAATCTTGACTTACATCGATTTTAACCTTAAAATATACCTTTGTATATCCACTAAAATGGTGGTTGGCAATACCCAGAAGCCATTTCTCCTAAAAATGTTTACTTTTCAGGTTTATATCTTTTAGGTTCACTGCTAAATAAATCCCTATAAATCCAAACTATGACTTCCACCATGGGAGGGCTGACATCTTTTGACCCAGGGGGCAAAACCAATTTAGTGGCCAATGGTGCAACTTCATGAGCTAAACTCTTTATAGTCAAAGATAGACACAGATAGAGAGATATGTTGACAGATAAGGTATATGGTTTGGTAGAAAGACAAGAAGGGTCTAAATTGCTATTCTCTGGAGCATTTAGAAGTAAAAACCGGTCAAGCCCAAGTTCATTTATCCATGTTAGAGGGCAGCCCAAGGGGAAGCACTAGCAAGGCCAGTATTTGTTATTTTTTTTGGAAGAAAGGATAGAAACCCTTACTTCCAACGTTTCAGAGAAGAACACATAGGACTTATGAAAGTGGATAGAGACAATTTATAAAAGGCTCTGGATCTAGAATTTGTGATGTTGGTTTTTTAAACTTATGTTGTAAAGAACTAGGAAATTGTGTGTATATTTGTAAGATTTTTATACATTTTTCTACAAATAAAAAAATTGGAAAATGAGCAGTATATTACATACACATGTGGCTGTGACTGCTCCACAGCAATATGGTAACACCCACACACACAGAATGTTACTATGCATTACATTGCTGTGGAACAGTGATGCATGTATATACAGTGCACATTACTGTGAGTTGTTTCGCTCTGCGATACACTCAACAGATTTGTTTCTTTGGGGCTTTATATTCCATTCTTACACACACACAGATTTCTATGAGTTTTATTATTGTGGAGTTGTGTGATGGACACAAACAGACCACCTGCTGCCAGTGGTGTATCTTGATTTTGTGCTGCCCTAGGCAGACAAAATCCGGGCACCCCCCTACCCAAGCTGCACACCCACGTTACACACCTAAGACATGCCCCATCATTCAGACTCACATCAAGCTCACACTCCCATCACACTCAGTCACACACTCCTACTCCCATCACACTCAGTCACACACTCCTACTCCCATCACGCACACTCTGACTCCCATCACACTCAGTCACACACTCCTACTCCCATCACGCACACTCTGACTCCCATCACACACACTCTGACTCCCATCACACTCAGTCACACACACTGTCTCCCATCACACACACTCGGACTCCCATCACACTCAGTCTCCCATCACACACACTCTGACTCCCATCACACTCAGTCACACACAGTCTCCCATCACACACACTCTGATTCCCATCACACTCAGTCACACACACACACACACTGTCTCCCATCACACACACTCTGACTCCCATCACACTCAGTCACACACACTGTCTCCCATCACACACACTCTGACTCCCATCACACTCAGTCACACACACACACACACACACACAGTCTCCCATCAGCACTTACCTTTCCCTGGCAGGCAGGCAGCATGGTCCCTCCATGCTGCCTGTTCGGCTTCCCGGCGATTGTGCCGACAGGTCACGTGACCGGGCGCGCGTATGACGTCAGCGCGCCCGTCACGTGACTGTCGGCACTTCCGTGTCGGCACACTGCACGGGGAGCCGAACAGGCAGCACGGAGATTTCTCTGTGCTGCCTGTTCGGCTCCCCGTGCAGCCTGGCAGGCAGAGCGATGGTGAGGGGGGATCTTCCGATCCCCTCTCACCTCCGTCTCTGCCTGCAAGCGCGGTGGGGTTTTTTTTTTTTTTTTTAAAGGGCCGGATTTTTTTTTTTTTACATTTTTTTTTTTTTTCCAGTGCTGGGGGGCGCTGCCGCCCCCCAAAATTTGCCGCCATAGGCATCCGCCTAGGATGCCTCGCGGTAAATACAGCACTGCCTGCTGCTGTCGACTATCTCACATATGATACTCAGCTATGATCATAGGACACTTTTGTTGCCTGGGAATTACAGATTCTATTATAGGTGATAACTCTCACTCTATCTACTAAATATAGCTCCTATGAGGCTCAGGCATGCAAACTGCTAATATGATGCTGGCTGAGTGTCATAGTAATTGCAGTCAACAGGAAATTAAGTGTCAGATGTTAGCTGTAAACTGCAGTTCTCATGAAGTTCAATCAGCCAAATGTCCCTTATGATGCTGGTTGAGCATCCATAGAAGCCTAGACAAATTGCCTAGACCTGCCATGAAGATACCTGTAACAAGTTTTATGGTAGCCCTCTGGCTTTTAATAACCTGGGATTTATGTGTGGAAGCCCAAATTGTACATCAGTTTCAGTGCACAACCATTTGCCTGGGGCAGGTTACCAGTCTCTCCAGTGTAGAATGAACACTTTTTAGTTTCTAGTCCCAGAACCTCTTGAGTCTTTACCAAACTGTCCATGTTTATTTGCTGCAATGTATCTTCAAGTCAGTCATCATCAATGGCAGAGGGGACAGTCTTCAGGAATCTTGTAGTAACTTCTGAAGCAGGGAGTCCTGATATCCCAAATCTCAGGGTAGTCAGTTCAATAGCACATAATGCACATATACTGAGCGTGAGACACAGGTTTCTCCTTCCTGTAGTCTCAGAACTTCTAGGGTGTTTATGACTAACCTAGACTTGATTTTTTTAACTAAGCCTTTTATAGATTGTCTCTAGACTGCAACTAACTAGGACTGTACCAGCAGCAGGAAGAGACCAGTCTAATGACTTAGCACAAAAGGCTTTGGAGCAAATCAAGTATCTCACAGAGAAAGGAAGTGTTAAATCTACTGTAGGGGTACATAATAAAATAAGAAATTGGTTCAAAACTAGGGTTGAAATGACTAGCACCGAACAGAGTATTTTATTTGTTTAAGCAGTCGGTAGCGTTAGAAAGGTAAAGGAACATGAAGTGTGATTTGTTTTTTAATATCTGCTTGAAACAAAGTGAATGTTTGATTTCTGTCAAATTATGGCTTTGTACTAACCCATGCACCTCAGTCCACAACAATTTTCCTTTAAAGGAGACTGATGGACTGTCCACATGTAGAAGAATCTCCCATAGGTACTATATACTGGGAATGTGGAGGGTGAAAAGCAAAATTTTGCCTTCCCATATTTAGGTACTTTAGGATGACATATGCCTACTGACAGGGTAATAAAACTAGGCAGAATTTCAAGACTTGACCTTCACAGACAGGCATACCTCCAGTAACTCCATGAAATGCCAAATGTAGCCAGGGTAACTGAACACAAAGAAAATGTTATTAGTATCTGCCATAGTTACTAGGAAAATTATCTTTTGGAATCTTATGGCCTACCAGCTACCCAGCTATTTACAAACAGATTTATTTGTTTTATATTAACCATGCATAGCAACTGCCCGGCATGATTTGGGTTTGTTATGCTCCGGTGAAGTTTATTCATACTGCTACTATTTGCCATCACAATCACGCTTATGTAGCTGGATGGAGTCCTTCCAAGGCTCTGCTCCCTGGCCACAATTACAGAGACACAAATGTTGGAGGTATGTTTTAATAGTATATATTAATAATGTTACTTAGTAATAAACTAAGCATTTTTAATTATTCTGCTGCAGTGTTTTGTCTGCCCTCTAGCATTCAATTACAGGGACACAAATGTTGGGAGGTATGTATTACCAGTATTTATCAATAATGTTACTTTTTTACAGTGTATTTTCTTAAATAAATGCATGTGATGAAGTTGCTCACATTTCTCCTATTTATATTAAAATATGTATAAATTAAATAATTTAGGAAAGAAAAGTTGAAAACGAGCGGGTAGTCAGTTAATCAATTCCAATGATGCGACATTATGTTAAATATCTCACAGAAGCAGCCTTTTCCTGGCTATGTTTTTTTTTACAGGCTTAATGGTTAAAATGAACACTGTTATATGAGGGGAAGGTTAGATGTCAGCAAAACCTGCAAAGGAAATGTACAATATGAAATTTACTGGTAGAATAAGTTAAACTTGGTAGAAGCACCATTTTTTGCTAGGAATATGTCTCTAGCTTTGAACACAGTGCACATTTTGCCTATCTTTCGGTTCAGCTCTATTACATTACTTTTTGAGACTATCAATTGACTCTGTTTTCCCTCTAAGTCTAACTATATTTATTTTATTGATTTAAACTCAGGGTTTTAAATCAAACATCATTTCTCTTGATAATATTTCCGATTGGGCTTTGTGTTTTGAGTCATTCAACCAATGAAATGTTAACTTCCTTGCCAGTTTCATGTTCATGCCGCATGCAGTTTTTTTTTTAAGAATTTTGTACCTTCTTTTGCACTCTTAGTTCTGAAAAGAAATCACATTTGTTATATAGAATGGCATTTGCGTCTTTTAAAAAATCCCGGCATTTTGCAGTGCGGGAGAGGAACCTTCGCCAAACAGTGTTTGGCGGAGTTTCCCCCGACATTAATCAGCACTTGATTTTTTTATACACTGACTGCGCCGGTGCAATGACTGCACATCCACAGTCAGAATGTACATATTCGTCCGGCGCAGACCCCTTAAATTTGTCAGGTGTCTGTTTTATACAGAGACGCACATGCTGGTTGCACCATTATTAAGCACTATTTGCTGTGTGTGCGGTGTTCTCCTTCCCAAGCGCATGGGGATCGGGTGTGGGCAGAGCTCCTCTATTTTTTGGCACTCAAAGAACCAATGTGTGAGTTTTGGTGTGCTTATTTCTCAGACATTAGGGACTTTCTGCGCCTCTCTAGATCAAGTCTATTGTCTAGTTAAATTCTGTACTGTTTTAATTCAGTTCTGTGGGACATTTTTTCTTTAATTGTCGCATGTTTAAAACTCTATTTGCTTTTACCACAAGCAATGTAATAGCGATGATGCAGTAAAAATCAATGCCAGAATTCCAAAAACATAAATTCATCTTACCTTTCATGCAGATTACAGCTTATAAATACACACTAGTAATTTCACCTTTTCTCGTGACCCAGTAAAATAATGCCACATACACTACCAACCCTATTCCTGTGCCCATATGAAAATGGCTCATGTGTAATGTAACCCCTGATTCACCTTCATTTCTTTATCAAATGCCTGATTACATTAACCCCTTCATTTAATTGAACCCACTTAATTCATTAACACTCTCCTTTCATTTCAGATGCTGTTCTGTGAATCATTAAGTTCTCTCATTCAGACAACATCTTGGCATCTCATAATGAAATAAACCCAAGACTACTTCTTGACACACTCTGTGATCTTGTTTTAGCAAGATCGTGCTTAACAGACCTTAGCCGTCTGCAGTCTCAGCTGCATTTCATTAGAAGAGGCAGCGATTGAGTCAAAATCAAATTCCACTACTAAACTATTGGTAAAAAGACATTAATATATTCTTATTGGGAGGTTCAGCAATGAGACTTGATAAGTCAGATCTTGGTTCAGGGATATTTTTTCTTAAAAGGTGAAGATGTGATTAACTTATTGCAATTCTGCTAAACTATGTTCATTTTAATGCATTTAATACCATCACTTTAAGTACTTAATTGTTGTTTGGTACTTGAACTGGAGGAGCACTCACATAAATGCTTAGTATAAGTCATGTATCACTAATGCTCTTACAACACTATTTATGAACAATTTTGTTAACAATGTACTTTTCTTATGGGCGTGGGGGGAGGCTGGATTTATTTTTTTCAGCGGGCCTGCATGAAATTGTTTAAAATTCTCCTTCACAATATTTAATGAGTTTCTCAATTGTGCTGTTTGCCTAATTGTTTTTCGCGATATCAGCAGCTTGAGCTGTCTGCCATTAAACTCTGCCATCCACGCTGAGGCAATGTAATTTAAAGCTATGGTTAAATTATGACTTCTCTGAACCGGTTGTGGCACTGACGCATAACCCTAATTAAACGATCACATCCATTCTGGAGGTGCTCTCTTCTCCCCTCAAACGTTAATTACAACATAAGAGTCTTTAATGGCCTGCCTCACCTCCAGCTTCTCCAAAGAAAGGTCATGCGATTAATTTTTGTCATTAATCTTTTCCCAATGTGGACACTCTGCTGTCATCTCAGCCTATTAACCCTCTACCCCCCTCCTCTCGCTGCACTACCACCTCCCCCCCCTTCCCTTTCAGTTACTGAAGAAAATGAAAATATTTAAGAATCGTTTTGTCGTGTTATAAGCATCTGGACAGGTCGGCCACGTCAGGTGCACTCAGGATTACTGTCTGATAAAGTAGAGGAATTGCTTTCCAATCTTTACCACAATCCTTTGTGGTTTTCCCACTTAATAAAAGAAAGCTTTTGTTTACTGAACGGATAGATTTGCATCTATAACAACTACAATATGTATATGAGGATTCTTTATCAGAAGAGCCAGAATTCCACTGGTTACAAATGAAAGACTAGGGAAGGATTCTTAGTAAATACGGACACACTGCAAAAACAGTAGGACCAAACAGTTAGTGAAAGTGAAGACCAAAACATAGATTGTCAATTGACACCACTGAGATATACATGGAGTGGGTGGAACTGATTTGTCATTATATTTGTATAATAATACAATATAATACATTTGTCACCGAACAGGAAAGCAAAGTGTAAAACGCATGACATTGGGATGCTGAGTGTTGCCATTTCCTGGCAAGTTCAACTACTGTGCCCACTGTCACCTCCTTTATAGTCACATAAATGCAAGCACACACCCTTCAGTAGCAAGGACATCAGGGACATCACGTCCTCATCACAGTACTCAGCCTAATAATTAATAACCATTAGGAATAATAAGGCTAATGCTGGCCACGGACCGGACTCAATGTGCAGCTTTTCTACTTTAATGAAAACAATGATTTGACTTTGAAGAAAGTGACTTTTTTAAGTGAAAGCTAGATCCACACTCCCCCACTCAGTCCTTCGCCCCCTCCCCCGTCCCTTCTCTTTTTTTCTTTTCTTTTAATACTCTGCGTTCTATCATGCAAATCCCCTTTCAAATTATGAGCGTATTAGAGCCATCAGCAGTAATGTCACCGACACAAAATGAGAACTGGGACTTAAGCACCTAACGAACAATGAAATGTGTGAGCCCTGGGACAGGACAATTAAGCACTGGGCTTAGCCAGCGATGGAAATTTATTGCCATCAAATCCATATTTCTATTTTCCCCCTGAACAGTAACCTATTTGAATATGATTAAAGGTTTTCATTAGAGGCAGGAGAAAGGCCCACATCTCTCTGTTCCCTGTAAGCTCGCAAACACACATTTTGAAATATATTTTTGTGTGGACAGCCTGTGGGACGTCCTGCAAAATTTAGTGAGTGAAGTGGGGGAAAAGTGTTAATCGATCTCAGAGTGTTCTGTGTTTGTGTATACAGAATCACCAGTACAATAAAATGTGTGCTGATCCAGTGTGTCCAGAGGAGGCACAACTGACACACACCTCACAAATGCAAGAAGAAAGAGGCCTTACATCTGCAAAGGCAAAAAGATGAAGACGACCTTCATGCCGTAATAAGTAACATAGAAACATAGTATATGTCTGTAAATAAGAACCATTTGATCCATCTAGTCTGCACAATTTTCTAAATACTTTTATTAGTCCCTGGCCTTATCTTATATCTAGGATAGCTTTGTGCCTATTCCATGCCTATCCCATGCATGCTTAAAATCCTTCACTGAGTTTACCTCTACCACTTCCGCTGATACATACACTACCCTCTCAGTAAAGTAATACTTCCTCATATTACTTTTAAATCTTTGCCCCTCTGATTTAAGACTAATTTTCAGTGATCTCATGCTAAACTTTGAAGTGGGTTAAATATTTTCATTGTAGTAGCTCACCACAGTTCACTTTTACCACTGTCTACTATTCTTCTCAGTGGAGGTACCATACAATTGAGGTTTGTTTATATGTATGATTTTTTTTTACAGCTATAGAAAAAATCTGACTTTGCTTACAAATCACTCTAGAATATTTATTTTCTCAGAACCTGTTTGATAGTACTTTTTTTGGGCACCAAGAGGTCTCTCCAACATAAATATACACAGTATATTTTGTTGAATTACGTTGCACCATCTTTACAAAAAGGCTTTTCCATGCCTTCACAACTCATTTAGGCAAAATAATGTACTACAAAATTCTTACTATATGTGTTGCTCTCTTACATAACACTGCATATAAAAAATCCTCAAACTCCTGTAATGTTCATTTAAATTTTACATAGATATGAATTGATAAAGTCAAATTTAAGCAAAATTTATAGAATGAGGTTAAGGCTGCCATGAGGTAACTTTAAATGAGGCATTTTTTAATCAAACAAAGTGACTAGTACAAGTGTGGCATAAAGGTTATGCCTGCTTGTTGTGTCAGATATTTTTTATTTATTAATTTATTTGTTACTAGAAGAATTGTTGATGCATGGAATAACCTTCTTCAAAAGATGGTGCAAGGTAAGTCCAAGAATAATTATGATAGATCATTGTTTGAGCTGAAAAAGCAATAAACTAATGAAAGCAGTGATTTAAATACAGTGATTTATAATCAAATTTCTTTCAGTAAAACAATATTTTAAGTTGAAAAAAATATACGTAGTAAGTGTATGTAACACAATGTTCAACATTTTGCCTGTTTGTTTCCTAGACATGATATATATTTTGGCGTTTTTTTTCAAGGGTAGCAACATTCATTTTAAACCCATGACATTGTAAGAGAGTACTAAGACATTTTATCTGGAAGCTTTAGTTCCCAACATAAAGCATATATTATATCTTGAAAGTATACATTTGTATCCATACTGTCAGTTTGGTTAGGGCACCTTAGAAATTGCCAGTACCACACACCTAAACACACACAAATGTATAGAGAGAGACTTTGGTGACCGGATGTTAAATGCAACCAGTACCAAATGTTTGGGGTACAATCCAGTTGCTAGAGCAGTGTCAAAATTCCTGAAAATTACTAATTTGCCTGTGAAGCTTTCCAATGAATACTGTCCACAAGATACAGTGTGATGGACATATTTTCATTAAACATGAACATTAAGTATTGTGTTTGATATCTAATTTGCCATTTCATAGCAGTCTTTATTTGATGACCTTTCTCAAACTTAAAACATATTTTGTATGGTGGAATAGAAGAAGTTAAACAATAAATAATACATTCCATTCCAGTTCATCTTCCTCCTGTTCCCCCCTCCTCTCCGTACAGAGGCATCCAGGCTCCTAACGAAACGGAACTGCTGCCAGATGAAATATATTACTATTAAATACTTAATTCTTCTAGTGTGCGGAAAGCAGGCAGTATGAATATGATTATTAAAGAAAATTACTTTGGCTGATCAGATATTCCTGCATACTAATTCCTGACCCTTCTCTTCCTTGTCTTCGGATATCTCATCCCTTGGAGACCAGGCCAGATAGAATTCCATCACAAACAGCTGATTACTGGTGCGCACTCTGGGAATCACATTTCTTGCTCTCCTCCGGTGTCCTTGCCTGGGGTGCGCATGGCAATGTATCATTGCCAGGGCAGCCACATTTTAGATACCATTTCCCAATGTCCACAAGACCTACCTCAACTACCCCATTCTGCTGCTAGTTTGCTGAACTATATTTCTTAGATGAAAGGTTTAAACATGTCTGAAATGTCTAAATTAAATAGTAATCTGCATTTATTCAAGATCTGTAAAATAAAAGAGACATGCAACATTTGATCTGTGCTATTACCAATTTAAAAAGACAAGTATTATTCTACTGTGGGCTTAGTAGTGTGGTCAAGACCAGTCACGGTTGGATTTCCAATTGTAAAGAAAAAGATATAGATATACAATGAATGATAAGGATATGATAACTAAAAGAATGGACCACATGAAATTTTCGCAAGACAACATATCATTTTCCAGATGCATTGGCTTATTTCTGAGACATTCAAATGTTTGCTTCTCTGCCATACATATACCAGAAAATTCACAATATGTGCTTCCATAAGAAATAGACATTATTGTGTACAGCTTTAGATACAATATTCTCTAATGCTCCACACTAGAATCAGCGCAGTAAACCTACTTGTTTAAAAGGGGAAGCATGCAAACCCTTTGTAAATGATCTGTCCTTCAGTCAGCCTGTGCGTATGACTGTCACAGCCATAATTTCTGCTCTGGAAACATCACATTACCTCCTATAAATGAGGAGCTCAGACATTTTCTAAAAATACAATTCTGGAGACTCATGTACAGCTTCAATTTACCTGCAGAGAGAGTAGCTTCTCAAAGTATCATAGTGTTCATAAGACAAAATAATTACAGTGGATTTGTGCTAATTTAAGGCCTGTAAAAGCAGATCCCCTTCTCACTTGGGCCCAAGCTTCATATTTGAAGGGATTTTTTTAAAGTAATTGTCTCAGGATTTGTCAATCTACATTTAAAAAATGTAGTTTTTGCAATACATACCTTTCTCCCAGGGATACTCTACTTTACCTGACAGGATGCCAAATGCAAGGCTCAAATAGAGATACAACACGATAAATGTCCAATATACATGTGTGCAAAGTTAGCTTTGAGTGCATTAGATGTTCCCATGCCTCACTATCACAATAAGAGGTCTCCCACATAGATGGATAGGGAAGCCCAATTATAATGTTCTTGATGTCATTGTTGTATCCATTGGATGTCCCCATATTGCTCTATAAGTAGCCATTAGAATGCACTGCAACTCTATATCCACTGTTCATATAAGAGTGGTGTCATAGTCACACATGCCTAGTAATTACTCCATTATCTTGAACAGGGAAAGCTCTGGAAATGCACAGTTCTGAGGTTTTATCCCTTTTAAATGTAGGTTGGGCAGATGATGGAAGTGTGAAATACAAGCTTTCCTCACTAATCTCAAGTGAAGAGATATTAGTTTCCTCTGGGCTACATAGAAGTGTATTTAAGATGTCTCATATTTTGTTAAAGAATAACAGAATTCCAGGTAAGTGAGTATCTTGGAGGGGGGTTTCTTTGTGGAGGAGAAGCAATCATGTTAAGGCAGAATATAATTAAAATATTCTGCACACATGGGGGTCACTTTAGGAATGACTACAGGCTATTGATTCAACTAATTAACCTTTATTGACCTAGTCAGTCCTGTGTCAAAACGAGCACTGAAAGCGGAGTTGTTCAGTGCTCAAAAGGTATTGTAACGATGCTTCCGTATGGTGATGTATCGGTGGCTGCTGAGCCCTTGCCATAAGGAGAGATGGGTGTCTACCTTTAAAAAATATATGGTTTTGGGGGGGGTAAATTACATTGGCTGGTTTCAAAGATATATCACGTATAGGACACGGACGCAGGTTGACTACATGTCAAAATTCCAAGTTGGAATTTTGAGATACACATCTCACAAATGTTGCCTTCTAGCCAAAAAACAAACCAACAAACCTATGCATGGGTGGTATCCCTGTACTCAGGAGATGTTGCTGAACACATATTGGGTTGTTGTTTGGCAGTGATAGATACCAGAATCTGTGAATTAATGCCTGAAGTACAATGCATGTGGGGAAAAAACTCCCAAAAAAGTACTACCACAAACATTTACAAAGGCCGGTGGTAGAATTAGTACATTAACAGTATTAAAATACCACCATTTGAAATACCTTAGGATGTCTATTTTCCAAAAATATATGGTTTGATACATTGGACGGCTTCAAAAATGTTCCAAATGGAACATGGGCGCAGGCTGACTACATGTCAAAATTCCAGGTTGGAAATGCGCACCCCCTAAATGTGGCCATTTAGCCCCAAAACAAACCAACAAACCTATGCATGGGTGGCATCCCTGTACTCAGGAGATGTTGCTGAACACATATTGAGGTGTTGGTTGGCAGTGGCAAATACCAGAATCTGAAAATTCCTGCCTAAACTACAATGTGTGTGGGAAAAAAATGACATCCCAACCCTTTGACATAGGTGTGGTAAAATTAGTACTTGGAAAGTGTTAAAATACCACAATTTTAAATACCCTGGCACTGACACATAATAGGATCTGTGAATTCATGCCCAAAGTACAATGTATGTGAAAAGAAATTACTATCCAAAACATTGACATAGGCTGGTGGGATACTTAGTGCATGTAAAGTGTTAAAATACTATCATTTGAAATACCCTAGGGTGTCTAGTTTTAAAAAATATATGGCTTTGTGGGGGTAGAATACACTTTCTGTTACAAAATGGGACATGGGCGCAGGTTTTCTGAATGTCAGAATTCCAAGTTAGAAAACCAAAATGGGCACCCCCTAAATGTGGCCTTTTAGACCCAAAACAAACCTATGCATGGGTGGTATCCCTGTACTCAGGAGATGTTGCTGAACACATATTGAGGTGTTATGTGGAAATACTCCTTCAAATTTTAAGGTAATGTTTACACAATCTATGTGAAAAATGTTAAAAAAAAAAATTCCTGCAAACTTTGGTAAAGATTGGTGATAAAATGGCTACATGAAATGTGTCAAAATACCCCAAGTTTTTTGTTGTCTCTTGTACATGAGTATACGATTTTTCAAATAAAAGTAAATTTTTTTCATTTTTTTGCCATATTTTATTTTTTTTTACAACAAATTATATGCTATTATCAAAATAATGGTATCAAAAGAAAGCCCTTCTTATGACGATAAAAATGATATATAGTTTGTGTGGGTCCACTAAATTAGACAGAAATAAATTACAGCAAAACACAAACACCTCAGAAATGTTAAAACAGCCCATGTCACCAAGCGTCGGACAAGTCATGTCACTAAGGGGTTAAAATGGGTCAATTTATTTGCAGGTGTTTCGGGGAGTTTCTCGTTCATCGGTAAGGGACCTTTTAATTTTAAGGCAGACAGTTGATTATTAGTAGCAGTATGGCGCTTGCAGAATAAGGCCACCCCTCACCCCTTCATGATGGGATCACCATGTCCTCTTATCTCTTGGAGAGAGATGTGTAAGTGTTATATTCACCAGTGCAGGTTTTTCTACTTGTGTGTTTGTATACTTCCTTGGTATTTCGCGTATGTTTGTATCTTTAAGCAGTATAGCTACCATTAACATATTAGTCTCTGCAAACGACCACATTTAACAATTTTGTAATCTAAATAAAACAATTTATTTGTTCCAATAATAATTCTCAGGGAGTTCTGTTGCCCCCACCCGTGCCCAGGGAGCAGCATGCATATTGATCTAAATCTGAGTTCCAGGGATCTATGTGCAAAAGGACTGAGAATGTTTATTTTTCTTTGTTGACTTTCTCCAAATAAAGCTTAGCCATCGGCCAGACAAACAGGGCAAGGCCCAGCAGCTGTTTACTCAGTGTTTACAACATAAAGGCTCCACCATAGCAACAGGTGGAGATGTGCAGCTATCCAAAGAGCTAGGCTGCAGCTATCAAGCAAACTGGTTAACTCCACACACAAAGTTCAGGCAACGCCTCCCAGTGTCTGCTTCTCACTATTAGCTTATGAGTTGTAGTGATAGCTTGTATGAAGAAATGTATAAATAAAGCAGCAGAAACTAAAGTGCTCAAAAGCAACAACTAAATGTTATTATAGGTTTTCTTTTCATTTTGGAAAAATCCTTCCCCCATAAAAAAAGAAAATGTAGGCAATAGAAAAAAAATAAAAAAATAACCTCCCCCACTAATATAAACTGGGTCTGGGTGCTCCCAAAATGGCCCCTGGACCACTACAAATATGGGAGGCAGGGCACATGGCTCTGCCCCCCCCCCCCCTATCATATTGCCGATGCCAGGATCTGCCAAAAGGCTCCCCTCTCTCCCTGTAATACACATGAGAGGGCCTGCCCCCATACAATAAACCGTTTTGGGAACTATACAAGGTCCCCGGCACTGTAAAAAGGCTGGGACTGGCCAAGGGCCCCTAGTCCTTTTAGACCTCCTGATAGGTCTAGTTCCTGCCTAAGCACCCCCTGTTATTAACCACCCCTAAATTATCTTGGTCTGTGGCCTGGTCCAAAGGCCAAAACCCTATCAAAAATGTACAACATAAAAAACTCCAAGGAAAGAAATAATTCCTGCCCACGCCCCTGGCAGCTAAAGGTTGCCCAGCAAAATAAAAATACCTTCTAAAAGGTGATGTCCACGATGCCCTTGATCCTCAACTCCTACAAAAAAAGAGTAAAACTAAAAATGGCAGCTAATCAGAAGCCTCCTTTTGCTTGCTGAAATCACAGTTTTCCAGGGCTGAGATTTCATTAGGCATCCGTCCTCTGGAAATGACAGATGCATTTTATCCCCCTACCTGGTTAAGGTACCAGTAGGGATTATTTGATTTATTCAGTTTGGGCACCTTTTGGGCAGTCCCAGGACCAAGATACTTTAGGGGGCTAAATAACGGGTCCTTAGGCAGCCCCAAGACCCATGCCCTATTATGGGCAGGGAGGCTATAATAAAGGGGATAGGTACCCCATTATTATAGGAGGGTAGGGCTACTTGAACTCACATGCCCCCCCAAACATGCAACAATTTCAGGGTCCGGAAGCATTAGGCAGCACCCTGAGCTGTTTATATTAGGGCATGGTCAGTGTAACTTGCCTTGTCACCCTCAAAAAGACTCTCGGACCCCTAACACTTATGGTTGAGGGTGACTTTTTATTTATTTTTATTTAACTCGCCAGGGAAAGAATGGAAGTCATCTAACTCAAATATAGGACTACCCATATGTGCAGTGTTTCAATTCTGTGTGCACCTGCATCATTCTGGTGAATGGTAGGATATATTCAAACATTTGATATAAAGAGTATACAGTTTTAAAAAGATCATCAACACTGACCTGTAGCAAAAGTACCCCTTGTTGCATAGTACTGTGCTGACAAAGATAAAAGAATAAGAGAAACCTTTGGAAATGATTAACAATAATGCAACTCCTAACTAACTACTGTCTATATATGTAGTCACAAAAAATATCCCAGCACTCACAGGGCCTTCATTGATTTCATATGTTTTATTCCATTATGTAGATAAGGTAAAAAAATAGTGTTTTTAATTTACTTTCATTTATGGAATAAAACTTATGGAATCACTAAATTGCAGGTACGTGAGTGCTGTGACATTTTGTGTGGGTATTTACAACTGATATTCTTATTAGCACATGGACAATGGTACTATGATATGAACATATATATATATGTATATGTGTGTGTATATCAGATGTGCATGCTCCATATGTGCTAGGTGTGCGCTAGGTAGCAAGGAGCCGCGATCTCTATTTCTTGAGTTTGTGTGCTCCATACAGAGAGCACACAAACCCCGGAAATACATCTGGGAGACAGGTGGCAGCTGTGAATTCGGCATCAGAGTCACTCACTCTGTTGCCAATTCAACCAGCATGAAAAGTATACGAAAATTCATATACTTTTAGTGCTGGTAAAATTGGTAACAGAATGAGGGACTCTGATGCCGAATTCACAGCTGCCATCTGCCCCTCAGATGTATCTCGTGTATTTCCAGGGATTTGTGTGCTGTCTGTTCGCAGCATACCTGTCACTAAGGGGCATGATACGCCAGTGATGTATATATATATATATATATATATATATATATATATATATATATATATACACCAATCAGCCATAACACTATGACATTATGACCGCCTGCCTAATATTGTGTAGGTCCCCTTCTGACCCGAAACAGCCCATACCAGTCTAGGCATGGATACAATTAGACCTCTGAAGGTGTGCTGTGGTATCTGGCACCAAGACATTCTGTAAGTTGTGAGGTGGGGCATCCATGGATCAGACTTGTTTGTTGTGTTTAAGTAGCATCCACATGAATGGTAGGACCCAAGGTTTCCCAGCAGAACATTGCCCATAGCATCCCACAGCCTCCGCTGGCTTGCCACCTGTCAGTGGTCTTAATGTTATGGCTCATCAGTGTATGTATGTATATGTCTAAAAACCAGTTAAGACTACACTAGCAGTAACTGAGGGGAGGTCTAGTGACACATCATAATGCATGCCAAGTAGTAAGCTCAGGGGAAATCTTTCTTTAATTTCATCCTTTAATTTCATGAAGAGGCTACACATATTTCATTTTATTGCTTTGGTTTCTCTGCTTGTGGTAGGAAGGAATGCATTAAATGATAGTGTTTGATAACCACTGCACACTAAATTGTAAACTTGAAATTTTGAGATTGTATAGTTTGAGACATTACATATCCTGCTTTTCCAGAATTACTTTTTCTATATAACTCCTTTTCTCAAGAGAATGGTTACACCTACACAAAAATGTCCTGTCTGATGTACATAATTTTGGTATATGTTAAATAAACATATTTTTTTACTTTAGGACAAAGTTACACTTTTCCAGTAAATTGTGTTTGCACTCCTTTCCCATTGAAACAGAGATGAGCTGGCTCCTTCTACAGCAGACAACACATCTGTTTATTTTCTTTACATTACATGGTACAGCACCTTTAAAGGAACTCAGTCTAGTTAAACCTTGCCTATATTGTAAATGTAGAGAATAAAAAATGAGGGATTGCATGCAAATGCATAAAATAATAATTATAACATCAATGTGTGGCTTTTCCCTTTGAAAATTAGACTTTTCCCCGTGAAAATAAGTTAATTTGTCTACTCAGGTGATGAGTCTCCACAGACACTTTTAAAATATATATCTTATTTTATGCAACACAATTTTTCACAATTTTGTATTCTCTACTTTCACCGTATAAGAAATGTTTAGGTTGGCACTGTCCCTTTAATGCCCAGATAAATGTAATTACTATGACACTCAGTCCCACAGGTTTGAAAATGTTTAGAGAAAGGAACCAGGAACAAATTTCCCTGTTTCATTCTCCAAGCAAACATACATTCCACCCCTTGCTTTCTCTTCCTGTGTTATACTCTGAAAAGAAATGGCAGCAGCTTCTTGATGAAGACAACAGATAACAAGATCAGTTATTATAAACTGCAAAAGAGGATGGGATGTAATTATAACATCAGTCAAAATAGATTTTACCCTGAAAATGTGTATATAGTGGAATCAGTAGAATGCAATTTCCAAATGAACATGGTCCACATCTCCACTTGTGGATCTATTCACTAAAATTTGACTTTGTAGGTCAACTTCCATTTTGAGACAAGTTAAATTAGGCACCTGAGTTTTACTTAGTCTCAAAAATAGCTTCAATCATTATGCCTCCCATTACTTTCAACTGGGAATACTGTAACCTGGGTTTTTCTTCTAAACCAAACTTGGGTGCCGAATTCGACTTGTGAATTCATCACAAAATGAAACTACACTTCAAAAAGTCGAATTTTAGTGAATAGACTCATTTGAGTCATTGTTTGTGGCACCTAATATGCAGACATCAGCTACTAATGGACTTGTTTAACATTCATCTTGCCTCTGATGGGATTTTATAGGGCCTACTCAATAAACAAAGAATTGCAGGAAAATTCAGGTAATTGAGACAGGAATTTCCAAGTCGCTGAGTAGGAAACATTCTCCCATTCTGATGCATTGGTGATTTTTTCCACCTCAGCTGCACAGGGCTAAAGTTTGAAATTCCCATCTCAGTCATCTCCAATAATCTCTTTATTGAGTACAACCTTATGATTAGAAAGCATGAAAGCCCCAAACATTCAGGAATATATTACACAAGTTGGCAGATCTTCAGAAACCAAATTCATTGTGTTTTAATGTGAACCTAGAATATCTTACAGCCCTTTACTCTACATCAAGGGTTGCTACTCAGCCGGTAATTCACTGGCAGGCCGTTAAAAAATTGGTTTGAGGCCTTAAGTCTAGGAAAGAACAGCTTGGACAGTTTTTTTTCCAAAAAAAAGGTGGCAACACTATCTGTACCAGAATAATTTTGGTGTCTGAAGAGACACCATTTTTAGATCTACATAGGAGTGAATATAACCCCAAATAATGGCAGTTAATTAACTGACCTCTGACAGCGATACAATCCTCTATGATGATGGTAAGCTAAGCATGTGCGTCGAGTGGACTCCTTTTATAATTCCCTATAACTCTCTACAAGCTATAAATAGAAAACCCAGTTTTATTTTTCTATCTACACTGTGCAATGCAGCTGTCACTAATGCTTTTCAAAAATGAACAGGGACTATATAAAAAGATCTCTAAACTTGAATAATAACAGTATTCAGTTCAGTGCTTAAGCAGTGATGAATGTTTTATAATATATTACCACTGTGGTCAGTGGTGTATCTTGATTTTGTGCTGCCCTAGGCAGACAAAATCCGGGGCACCCCCTACCCAAGCTGCACACCCACGTTACACACCTAAGACATGCCCCATCATTCAGACTCACATAAAGCTCACACTCCCATCACACTCAGTCACACACTCCTACTCCCATCACACTCAGTCACACACTCCTACTCCCATCACACACTCCGACTCCCATCACACTCAGTCACACACACTGTCTCCCATCACACACACTCTGACTCCCATCACACTCAGTCACACACACTGTCTCCCATCACACACACTCTGACTCCCATCACACTCAGTCACACACACTGTCTCCCATCACACACACTCGAACTCCCATCACACTCACTCTGACTCCCATCACACTCAGTCACACACTCTGACTCCCATCACACTCAGTCACACACACACACACACACACACACAGTCTCCCATCAGCACTTACCTTTCCCTGGTGGCTAGTGGCAGGCAGCATGGTCCCTCCATGCTGCCTGTTCGGATTCCCGGCGATTGTGCCGACAGGTCACGTGACCGGGCGCGCGTATGACGTCGGAGGTTTCTCTGTGCTGCCTGTTCGGCTCCCCGTGCAGCCTGGCAGGCAGAGCGATGGTGAGGGGGGATCTTCCGATCCCCTCTCACCTCCGTCTCTGCCTGCAAGCGCGGTCTTTTTTTTTTTTTTAAAGGGCCGGATTTTTAATTTTTTATTTATTTTTTATGTTTTTTTTTTCAGTGCTGGGGGGCGCCGCCTAGGATGCCTCGCGGTAAATACAGCACTGACTGTGGTACTGAAATTATTCAACAGATATATCTGAAAAAAGTGGATATTCATTCAGTTTCCTAAGTAAGTACAATTAGTTGTGTAATAAAATAATATGTATTTTTATGCATAAACTGCAGGTGGTTTTCTGTTCACATGCCACTTGGGTGCTAGGCCCTTGTGAAAATCATAAACATTTACTTTCTGAGAATGTGCTCACTAGGACTCCACACAGAACACAGTCTTTTGAAGAGCTGTCCACAACAGTCCTCATTGATCATCATTTTGAACAAGGGTCTTACAATTTCTCTAATTAACATGAAATTAACCAATTAACTTTCTGAATTTCTAAGCACCAAAAACCTAGGTTGTCTTTGGTCCCTGATATAGTGGGCACAATTACAGAATGCTTTAAATATGAAATACCGCATGGAAAAAGACATCCCAACAGAAGTATCCCCTACTTGTAAGTGTGTAAGGGGGGCTCTGTGCCTCATTTATCACTCTGTTCTTGTTTGTCTAACTTAGTACGTAGTTCCCCTCTATGCCCTGTACCAAGTGCTACGCATATTATTGGCGCAATATAAAGTAATGTGTCCAAAACAGAAAGTCACCAACCATTTTGCAAGCAGCTCAAAATCCATGGTAAGCATGCCGGAGAGCACATTTACCTCATACAAATACACACTTAAACTTTGAGCACAGTAAATTTTACATATTAGTTCCACCTTAATATTGTACTTTATTTCACTGGCGGATTACTGCTGGCTTCCTGGAAAAACAGGATTTTTTCTTTTTAAACCACCATCTTCCTATTCACAGTATGTGGCATGTTATAAACACATAGCTCTGCAATGGCAGACTCATCCCTCTGAACAGGTCCGGCCTCTTTAGACTATTCAAAGCATTTTCTCCCTGAGATTTTCTTGATTCTTAACGTATCCCAGGGGATTCTCTGACTGTGAGAGCAAGAGCAATGTTCACCTGAGGTCTGCTACATTAAGTCTGACACTGATATTTTATTACCCACATGGGTATCTGCCTGTCCTTAAAACCCATTCATAGTGGCAATTAAAACGCACTGTTTTTTTCTATGACTTGATCTTCTATTCCCTCTCTGAAGGGGCCTGGCATGCAAATGAGAAGTAGAATTATTACATTACTTGACAGGATTTGGGGTAATTGAAATTAACGGCATGAAGAAAAGTCATAAATATCAGTATTGCATATCTATCTTGTCACCTACATTACTAATTAACCATTTTAGCACTGGTCAGTATTCACATTGGTCTTTTTTTTTTTTTTTTTTTTTTACAGTTTTGTAGTGATTCCTAAGATATTACCATTTATGAAATAAAACATGGTTATAAACATTAAAAATAAAACCAAACATGCTATAATTAATATATAGTATAGTCAGTACCAGTGAAATGTAAACATTATATGTTACATGTGCAAATGCTCCATGACCTTTTGTAGGAATACATAAATGTATCTATATTTAACTGACAAAACCATTTGAACCTGCAATCAAAGCTTGAATGTAAAATTGTGACAGAACCACCTTCTATTGTTTTTTTTGTGTATATCACTACATGATAACACAAGCAGATTAAAAATACTTTAATTAGGACTAATTCTAAATGAAAAAAAGCTAAATAAATGAACATATTCTTCCAGCCATGTACATATTTTTCCAAATATGCATATACGTATTACATTGTAATCTGGTTTAAATATTTAAATATAAAAAGTAAATTAGGTAGTTATGTACTTAAAAGGATAATTATTATTACTCAATATGTGGCTAGACTGAAAAGATCTTATCTCCTTAAATAAAAAAATGATAATAAGCAAAATTGAACACACACCTTTTGCATGGATTTATAAATATGTAAAACCTTCATTGTGATTTTAAGGTAATTAAGACCCATGAAACCATGGGTCTAAAATGTGCACATCATTTATATATCTAGCAGAAAACCTTTGGTAAGAAAGTTGTATTGCAGGGCATATGAAATAAGAGTGAAATATAACCTCTAATATTTCTAGGTCTTGCCATTAATATAAAAAATTATATTAATATTTTTAATTTTGTGTTTAGGATATGAAGTCTCACAGGAAGTTCCTTATCGCTAAAATCCCTTTGAATTGTTCTTGCGTGCTGTGGTATTCTACCTGCAACAAATGTAAATCAGTGAAAATTATTAGTCAGCGCAACGAAAGAGTGTCCAGAGATAGGGTGCTGCTCAGTGAACAAAAAAATGAGAAACTGAGAAAGAAATGAGGGTGAAGCAGGGGTTTAAATAAATAGCAGTGTTTTATATCCTGGCAAATACTGAGTAATAGGTCTTCAGATAAAGCTCGACCTGAAAATACAAAAAAACAGAACAATCCTGACTGCTTTGTTTACTCAGATAATTCAATAAATACATATTTTACACAGTTCCTGGGAGTACAGGTTTACCTTATATCAGTACCATTGCTGTGTATAAATTTAGCATGCTTTTAGCATTGGGATGAGACTGACACAGGCTTAGAACCTAGTGAATAAAAGACAAAAGTAAAATGTTAACCCTTCATTCATACTCATACATTGCAAGTATTAAATGCAATTTTAATATCTATAGAATGCTCAGTCTGGATTTATGTTTAGCATTCATTCCTTAGCTGATAACATTAGACATTTACATGACTCCAAACTAAGATTAATAAATCCACAAAAACATTTGTATTACATTAGATAATTTCTTTTTTGCAACTGACTTCCATGGAGCAGAGCAGCACATCCCTGTATATTACAAATTGAATATCCAGAATATAAAAATAAATAGAGAGAGGTCAGTAATAATATGTTGTAGTTATGCATAATGCTAAATAAAAAGGATGATTTTGGAGCCCCAGTTCTAGGAATTCTATGAGACATTTAACTAAATTAGGAACTACTGCAGTAAACAGTACGTATGAAGCTAATCAGGAATCACTGTACAATGCATTATGGAAGATTGTAAATGAAACTCGAGTGACATAAGATGGATCACAATTAAATTCTGAATTAAAATAAGGCTCAGGATGGTGAATTATTTATATTTAACTCTTTTCCCTTATCGGCATGTGATGCTTTTATTTGACATGCAGAAATCCAAAGAAAGGAGCAAAAAATAACTTCCTATAAAATTACATTTCTTGCAGTGCTGGCACAAATGAAAGAAATGATAATGAACATTTCAGCAGAGTTCAGTTTTTTGTTGAAAATAGTTCTGAATATATACATTTTGCACAGAATATCTAAATCTGTGATATTCCTACATTTATAAACTACATTATAAGTGGTTAATGTGCTTAAATAGATAGATGTCAAGAAAATGATTTATCAAGAAATTATTTTTAAATTAGGGTGACCAGACCTGCCCTGTGAGCAGAAAGGGGGGTCAGTGTGTATACAATGGACTGTAGAGCTGCATTAATATCATGTTTTTTTTCTTTGGGTAGTATTCAACACTGGCAACTCTTTTTCAAATACCTGTAAACAAACTAGTAACCTTTTCCCCCCAAAATAATACAATTTATTTACAATTTACAATACAATTAGGTATATTCCCCGTTAATGGTCATCTTACTTTAAGTGTATGGTAGGTTATGTAGTGGTCATATATAAAATGAAAATGTCACGGTTTCCCTCCATCAAAATAAATTTGTATTACTGCATGAGAGACATTCCAGTTCACACAATTCACCTATGCAGTAATGGAAGACTGAAGTAAAAAACAAGATGTTGTGCAAAACCAAGCTTTGTACAACTAGAAAGCAGCTATACAGTTTATCTTTTAATTCAACAAAAATATAACAATATACAATGTTAATGAAAATTGTAAGTTTTGTACAGAAACAATAAAACATGGTGTGGTGTACCTCTCTACCTGATTGAGATATAATAGCAGCATCAGTGATAGAATACTAATTTATTTATATAATTATCTGTTACAGTGGTGTTTAATGCAAAAAATATAATTGCACTAAAGTGTGCAAATATAGCAAGTTTGGGTAAACACACCTCCTTTCTGTCACTGCAAGTGTGTTGATGGGGGATGTAGAAGGGTAGTAACATTTTTATGTTTTGTGTTAAATGTCTTTTTTGAGTCCTGCACAACCTGTATAGCTAATTAGTAAACATAGAAAAATACATAACTACAAGCAGCCAATCAGGATGCAGATTTCAGTAATCACTGTATACAGTCACATAAATTGGGGGACAGGTTGAGGTGTTTTAATATTATCATCGTAAAACTCTGAACTGCATAAAAACAATGTTAGTGCCACATATGACACATTTACACATGGAATATTGTCTGTAATGATGAATGCAGTGTTGGTTAGATGACAAAAATATATAAAGTGTGGTCACAAATTAAAGTTGTTCAGATTTTTAAGAAAGCTAAAAAACATAGTATATATATTCAAAGTATTTTGTGAAGCTATAACTCATAGACAACCGAAACTGGTGCTGGCATTTTTATTCTCAACCTGTGGTATATAGGTATGTATTCCCCATGATGCACTTCTGACCATTCAAAGGAGTATTGCAGTTTACCATTCATTTCATTTCAGAAGGTAATGGCCAATAAACAGTTGCATACAAGATTAGAATGTAGGCTATTTCATTAGTAGAATCTGTTACATTTGTAGGTGGAAAATATGACAACTACCATTATAAAGCATCATAAAGAAGTTCCCACACCTTTATTGAACCTCTGTGAATGTATAGCCCTATCAGGAGGCTGAGAATCTGTTTAGAATCTTGGGTCACATATTCTTTCTTTTGACCCATCTGACCCAAGATATCTGCCCCCTGATAGAGCAGAGCTATACAAGGAAAGAGCGCTCAGCAAGGTTCTTTATTTGTATTCTTTCATTAAATAATTTCTATTTAAAATGCCTATAATTGATGTAATCTTTGAGTTAAATGTAACATATATTTTGCAGTTGTCCTTTACGAACTATATCAAATTAAATTGTAAAACAAAGCATCTCTAAAGCCAAGTAACGCTAAATTTTAAGAGAAAGCGAACAACAACCAGTCTTTGTTTTCTTTAGGCTCTTTAGTGATATTATTTGTTCCTCTGTACATCAATTTCATTAGTCTGAGGAAATTCACCTGTCCACTCAGTGTTAAATTTGTATAACTGCAAACATTTTCACTTGCCAATATGCAACATCTTTCTTTCTGAAGTGAAAGAAATAAAATAGCATTAAATGTTTTGGAATTCCGAAAAGCTGACTCACATTTTTAAATGGAAAACAAATGTAACTAATGACCAAAGTTAAAACCTCAACAAGACTAGATGTGCATGTTGAGAAGAATACACCTTTAATTTACTTTTTGATAAAGCATACTTTTTGACTGTCCCTTGTGCTATCAAGGCATTTCACCATAGTTTCGAGACCCTGGGCTGCCTCACTAAGAGCCATCACCCAGCTTGTTAACTTCCCTCACACTGGCAGGAGAAAGCTCCCAGCCTCAAAGCTGTTCGCTGTAACACTTGCACAAATCTTTAATTGTTTAGTTTAAGAATTGTGTTTTGACCGCAAGGGGATTTTGGCTGGGGCTCAAGAAGTGATAATGATATTTTGCTGCCAAAAACGTCTGCCGAGCTTTCCCTATGTTAATGTGCACTTTCAAGAAGCTCCAATTAACTGCATCAGCACTCTCGTGGAGAACTAGGAAAGAGAGGAAGAGAGAGAGAAAGGTTTGTCTTACATCGAAGACAAAAAAAAAATGAAGACAGTAGCTGTGTATCATGCAAACTTCATTCTTTTAGTGTAGGTGGAAGGGTAACGACAGAGTGGGAACAATACTTGTTAATTATAATTTGAGAACATTGTGGGGCTAGTTTGTCAGATGCTAGTTCTTAGCTTGTATAAAACACAATGTTGATAGTTTTATCATGCACACCTCCTCTACTATCTGTACAAAGTGATAAAAGATGCATATAAGAAATGAAGATGGAGTTTCATGTCATCTGGACCACAACTGAAATCTGCCACTTGGTGCCGGACTATTTGAAATATAGTGCTGTCTGCCTCACACCATCCTATGTTCCTAGCCGTTATAGTTTGTATATCTCAATAATAAATGAACCTGGTAGATAATTTTGTAACAATATCTTACTTTATCTCTGTTTTTGAAGCTGATACAATGCATAAGCACAAAGTCTCTGCTATGTACATAATGACAGTGTAGAAAAAAGTCATGAAACTGGTCTACATTCATTAACACAGTTTATAAATCACACAACTGATCCCTTTGGACTTTGCTCATGAAATAAGGAATTGCAGGGAATTGAGAAGGTACAATTTGAATTTAAGGCCAAGGTAGCAGTAACATTTCTTTTTTAAAGGATTAAACTGCTACTTTTAATGTAGATAAATTTGTCTTCACATTTCAACGTTATAATAAATTAAAGTTTTAATACTACTATCTTTGTAGAAAGATAGGCCATAACTGGAATCGCTCCTGTATAAAGAACATGTTTGTGATATTACTTGCCACCTCAGAAAGGGCAACCCTTTGAAGGCAGAAATATGTGGCACACTGTTTTTTTTTTTAAACAGCACCATAGCATTTGCTTCTGTATAATTTAGCTCTAGGAATAAATGAACCTGTCCTTACAGAAGCAGTTGCTCTCACGAAAATATACTGCTTTCTTCCAGAGACAAAAAAAATGATACTGAGAAGTTTGTGTTTGCTTTTGAAAAGTATATTTTTTGGTTGGTAAAGTTTACATTGTGTTTTCTATGTTTTAACAAAAACAACCCAGAAGAACAGGAACAAGGCTCTTCATATTGGAGTGTGCCAAAAAAACAGAGCTTGCATACAATTTGAAGATTTCACAGGAAATCATAACAACAATACAATATAGTTTATTTAATTTTTTATATAACTAATTTAATTTGTGAGACACAGTTAAAAAAGCTGTAGAATTTTTCACAAGTCCACGTTCTTTCTTTGTTGAATTTTCCATATTATACAGGAGCTTCTATAGCTCCCATGTAACTTATTTTAAATCTCTATTGAAGGAGACACTCCAACCCAAAAATGAAGGTTTTTTTTTATTTTTTATTTTGCATTGCTGATTTCAGATTTGTGTTTTGTTTTTATTATGTAAGTTTACTTAATAAAATATTTTACTAAACAAGTGTAACTGGGCGCTGCCATTTTGTGAAATATAGTGTTTTTGGGTGCCACACCCCAGTGTCTTTACAGCAGTAAAGGTTGGGGACACGCAATGCAGTCTATACGTTGGAATTCTGATTATAGACTTGCATTAAGTGGGAGGGTGATGTCATGCTTACATCAACAGGGAGCAGGGCAGTGCTCAAACTTCAAATCTGTTAGGAGCCGTTATGGTGATGGAGCAGGGAAGAGGTAAGTGCTGCCAGGTTTGTATTCCCCAAGCTGCTCCCCTCTCCTCTGCCCTACCCTCACCCTGCATCTACCTCCTCTCCTCTGCCCTGCATTACCTTAGACACCCTCTCTTTTGCTATATTGTCTGTGTCCCTGCAAAAAGAGAGGGTGTCTGGGTGTCAGTACTTTACTGCCTGCATTAATTCATGCAGGCAGACACCAGACAACGTCCCTGTACCTGGTCCCCATACAGTGCGCATCCATAGTGCCCTTTCGCCATCCCCCAAAGAGTGTTGTTATCTCTGTGCTGGAAGGCAAGCAAAAAAAAAAAAGAAAATATACTCTATAGACACACCTAGTCCTGGCACACTGATAAGCAGGAGCCAGTAGGGCTGCAAGGGGTGTATCTTATGCCATCATGTGTAGGATTTGCCTACAGCTGTAAAGTCCCTGATCTAAGATTTTTAAGGATGTTGCATCATGGGAACATTTCACAAAATGGCTCCAGGCAATAAACACATAACTTTATTTTTCCCTTTTATGGAAATACATTGGAACAAACAAAAAAAAATAATCTTGGCATCTATTCTACACACATTTTTACTTTAAATGCACACATAATCTAGTTACAGCTTATGTAAGTGGTAGTATCCCTTTAAGAAGAGACTCAACATCGGGCTGTCCACAGTTTTTCTTAAATTAACTGCCATGTTATTACCACCATAGACCTAAAATTGGCCACAAGCATTGGTTTCTGAGGTCTCCCACTTACCATTGACCATAACCACTCTTCCTCCTATTCTGGTTAGAGCCAGTTTGTTCTGTGAAGGGAGTAGTACACCGATTTGCATAAGATCTTCTGTTCCTTGGCAGTTTCTCACATGGAACAGTCTTTATTTCTCAGAACAACTATAGACTGATGAGTTTCAGAATACAGTTTTTCTGGCCAATCTGACACTCTGATCAAACACACAAATGCAGATGCTCCAGTTCCCAATCTAGTCTAAAAAAGGACAGTTTTATTGGTTCTTTAATTAGCACAACAGTTTTCAGCTGTGCTAATATACATTATGTGGAAATAAGTATTGGGACAGCTGACATTACACCAACAGGGACTGTTGTGATATCACATTCTAAATACATAGACATTAATATGTAGTATTGTATTATAAGCTGTTATACCTTTCCACAAGATTTTGGAGTGTTTCTGTGAAAAATGTTTCCCATTCATCCAGTAGAGCATTTGTCAGGTCTGACACTGATGTTGGATCAGAAGACCTGGCCTGCAATCTCTGTTCCACTTCCTCTCAAAGGTATTTCAATAGGGTTGAAGTCAGTGCTCTGTGCAGGCCAGTCTAGTTCTTCCACACCATGTCTTTATGAACATTACTTTTTGCTGCATGTTTCTGGCTACATTTCAAGATCTTGTTTCCAAGGACCCTTTTCTCCACTGGCTGGGCTATTGTGAGTAAATGTGAGTTTACCTTGTGGTTACTCACCACCCTACACTATACGCCTGCATTGTATTAAGTTCTCTTTTATTGTCATTAAAAGCATCCCATTTTCAATTTTCCTATCTGGGTTTTTTTGGTCCATCATTTGTAGGTGTTTTTCATGCTGTTTAAATAAATTGCTGCTGTTTTACAAATGTGCACTAGGGCACCTATGGGTATGAATAACGAATGTGAATTGAATTGTTATACAGAATAACATAGGCTATTTAATGTTGCTTACCACAAGCTCCACATGTTTTTGCTATTTTTCTATATATATTTACCAGTTGTATATAATATGCTTGTACTTCTGCTGGGCTGACATATTTGTAATACACCTTTAAATAAGGTGATTATAGCCATCTTATCCTGATGTATTTTTAGATAATAACCTATTACAGTGTCTCTAATAAATAGATATAAGGGCTATTACTCATAATTCCTTTTTGGAGTTACTGAATTTGTTTTAATGCCCATTTGCCACTATATGTACATGTATTTGTATTTCCATTAATGGGTTTAAATTCAATGTATTGGTTTTTGCCCTTTTAAACAGACACCCCGCCTAGGGTTAGTGTCTATGATTAAGTCACACTGCGAAACGTGTGAGACTGTTCCTCTCTGACGATGTATTTACCAATTCATTAATAAATATTTTTCTACTTTGTTCAATACTCCGATGACCTTTCGATTTAATTGAACTTCCTTGGCTTGCTGTATCTCTTTATATCATTTACCCAAGGCTGAGAACACTGTACATGCTGCACGTCACCCAACAAAAGGTTTACTCAAGCGCGTTCCGTTTACCTCTCATCGATGTGACCAATCACACAGGTTTTTTTTAAGGACCCAAGGTTTCCCAGCAGAGCATTGCACGCTGGCTTGCCATGTTTCAGTGGTCATAATGTTATGGCTGTTCAGTGTATATTATTATGATTCCATTGCATATATTTTAAGGTTGAAATATTAAATATTTATTATAATATATATATATATATATATATATATTTTAATAGTTTTTTTTAAAAATTGACTTTGGGGGAATTTCAGGGACATACTGGAGGATTTTGGCTATTTCCACAGTAGCAGAAATCATCCCATTTATTTCTATTGGAGTGTTTGAGGCTACCATTTTGATTGACAGAAATTCAGATCAGTTCTACTTCCTAACTTCACCTCCCATGACTTGCTTCAACTACCTCCTGCCTCGTTCCTATCCCCCAAACCCACTCTGAATATCTTCTCCCCTGTAGCTGAGAAAGAGGTCGACGATCTGCTCTCCTGCTCGAAATCTACTACTTGTGCACTTGATCCCATCCTATCTCACCTTGTATCCTCTCTTTCCCCTCTACTTTGTCCAACTCTAACCCATCTCATCAACCTCTCCCTGTCCTCTGGAATAGTACCGTCAACCTTCAAGCAAGCCCAAATCATACCTGTATTAAAAAAATCTTCCCTCGACCCTACTCTTCCATCTAACTACCGTCCTATATCCCTTCTCCCCTTCGTGTCCAAGTTGCTGGAGAAAACGGTGCACTCGTGACTGACAGACTTTCTGACTCACAATGACCCACTTGAGCCTTTTCAATCTGGCTTTAGACCCTTACACTCTACTTAAACAGCCCTTACTAGAGTATCAAATCACCTCCTTGCTGCCAAATCTAAAGACCACTTCTCGGGGATGATCCTCTTAGATCTCTCTGCTGCATTTGACACCGTTGACCACCGCCTCTTTCTTAATAGATTATCCTCGCTTGGCTTAGGTGGTGTGGCACTCTCTTGGATCGAGTTGTACTTATCTGAGCGCTCCTATTCAGTGTCGTTTGCTGGAGCGACATCGTCGCCTGTTCCGCTCTCTGTTGGTGTTCCGCAAGGTCCTGTTGTTTTCCCTCTACACTACCTCTCTGGGAGAACTCATCCACTCTTTTGGCTTTCACTACCACTTTTACGCGGATGATACTCAGCTCTACCTCTCCTCCCCTGACCTCACTCCCTCTCTAGCGTCACGTATAGCTGAGTGTCTGTCAGCCATCTCCACTTGGCTGTCTGATCGCTACCTGAAACTTAACGTCTCCAAAACAGAACTGATTATCTTCCCTCCCTCAACCGCTGTTCCTACACCTGGGTTCACAGTCACCGTTGATAATGCTACAATCGTACCGTCTGACCGTGTCCGATGTCTTGGGGTCACTTTTGACTCTGCTTTCTCCTTCGTTCCTTAAATTCAGTCCTTGGCCAAATCCTGTCGGCTGCACCTAAGGAACATTGCACGCATTCGCCCGTTCCTCAGCGAAGAGACCACCAAAATTCTAGTGCACTCGCTTGTGATCTCTCGCCTGGACTACTGTAACGGTCTTCTGACTGGACTACCTCTGGCTCGTCTGGCTCCCCTACAGTCTATCCAAAATGCGGCTGCCAGACTCATCTTTCTTGCACGTCGGTCTGATTCGGCGGCTCCTCTCTGCAACGCCCTCTACTGGCTTCCATTCTGCTCGAGGATAAAATTTAAAATTCTGTCTTTAACCTACAAAGCCCTCCACTCCTCTGCTCCTACGTACATTTCCTCCCTTGTTAACCGTTTCCTCCCTGCACAACCTTTGCGCTACTCAAAAGGATTTACACTCTCTTCTATTCTCATCACCACTTCTCACTCGCGTCTCCAAGATTTCGCTCAAGCTTCCCCCTCTCTCTGGAACTGCCTTCCCCGGAGCATCCAGCTCTCTCCCTCCATTTCAAACTTTAAAAAGTCCCTCAAAACTCATCTCTTTAGAGAGGCTTACTACCCAACCCACTAGATTACCAGTCACTTTGCCTCTAGCCGATCCCACCTAGCTGGAACACACACTCCCTCTTTGACTTATCCCACCTAGTGCCTCCCATCCACTCTATTGTTACTACAACTTCAATCCTCGGACCTCTTCAATCCCTTAATTGTCTCATGGACCCCATTTCCTCTAGATTGTAAGCTTACGAGCAGGGTTCTCTACCTCATGTACCAGTCTGTTCTAGTTTGTCTAACTTAGTGTATAGTTCCCTTCTATGCTCTGTACCAAGCGCTATGAGAATTGATGGCGCTGTACAAATAAATGTTAATGTAATGTAAATGTCAGGCCCAACACCGATTCAGGATCACTTCAGTGATTTTTTAATGGCCTGATTTCTGTGGCCATTAGGATTGGTGCCTTGCTCCAAATCAACCCATGGTTTTCCTCTCTTATCTGTAACTTTCTGTGCCAACCATGCAAAGATCCCCAAGTACTCAGGGGTGTAACAACCATGGTCACATGGGTCAGTATTGCCTCTCTGAGGGGCCTAGGTGACCCCTATGGCAACTAGACAGTCTGCCTATAACTGCCGGTAGCAGCTTTATCTCCCTGCGCAATCAGACTCATAAAGTGCACAGGAAATGACATCATATTGAGTACACACTTTCACCATTTTGATGTGGAAAGTTTAGGGACAATCTGATGCTGTGGATATAGATGTAGGGCTATCTGATTCTGTTTATAGAATTGGGCCCTTTTGTACTCCAGTTCCTGTCCCCTCATTTATTCAAGCTTGTATGTACTTTTATTCTAGCTCCTCTCCCCTCTTATTTCACCTCCTGTCATTTATCTCTGCTCATCTCCCTGATTTTACTCTATCTCGTCTCCTTTATCCCTTCTCATTTCCCCCATTACCCTAATTCCAGCTCTTCCCTGTCTTTTATTCCTGCTCCTATACTCACTTTAAAGTGTATTATTAAAGTGGTGAGATGAGATCTACTGAAACACATATTCTAATCATTAAACCTTATGCACTACCACTGGTTTATTATAATGCTATGTAACTAATCCTTATACTTTGGCTGTATTTTGAACTTTATGTTGGTCAGTTTCAGAAACTGGTGGATAGACAGACCATGGAAATTGGCATGTGGTGTTGTAAGGAAGGGGGAGCCCAGAGACAAGGTAGAGGGACCCCAGGGCCCACTGGTTTCTAGTTTTATCCCTGCAAGTACTAAAGTTCTTAATTGATTTCTGACAGATAATCAATCTCACTTTGTAAAGCTGTTGATCCGCAGCAGTAATAGGGGCCAGAATGGACAACACATACTGATTTCTACTGAACTACAAGGTGCTAAATTCATTGATTATGCACCAGCTATGGCAGATAATCAATTTATATGTGCTAATTTCTTTTAAATAACATGGAACAGCAAAGAGCTCATTGACACATGAAGCCGCCAAAGTATAGGAGATCCGATTGGATTTGTTTTACCAGATTACTTGTATGATTTTCTAAATTAACTTTTTTGTACAGAATCTCTTGGAGGGCATCTATTAGTAAAAAGCTGTGTGTCAACTTTTGAGGTTTTACAAGCTGCATTTTAATATCCCCTGTATTTTTGCAAGAATACTGTATTCTTAAACATAATTTTCCTTCAGTACCCATGGGGGTGCTCCTGAGGTGTGGTTATACTATCAACAAATCCCTCCAGATGATTATTCCAAATATGTCAGCAGCAGATATAATTAATTTATATGTAGTTTGTAATTTGAAAACGCAATGCTTTCTTTAGATAAGGAATGTATTCCTTTTTTAAAATATGTTTAACATTTAAAATGTGTATGGAAAATGGTTAGAAAATAAGCAAGATATGTCCCACAGTTGGAAGGCTACTTCAAGTACAATCTATGAGTGTTTCTGTAAAAGAAAACATGTGCTAGTACATATGACCACTTGTACATATAGCATGTGCAGTATACCTCCAAACAAGGTATTTGCAGCCTGCATTCTACATCTGGGGAGCATTAACAAGTAGACTTAGCCACTCCTATGTAGATGATGCATGGCTCTTCTTTTTTCGAGACATATAGAGGGATAGGCACTGAAAGTGAGCTGACAAGTGAACTGCAAATGAACTTTAAAAAAAAAAATCAGCCATTAATAGTTGTGTTGAAAAATACTCCGTAACTTCCCTATGGTTCCAACTCAGGTTCCAATGCCTAGTTGTTACAGATCACTTGTCAATTCATATTTTGTAAATACACTCATAGGATATAAGATCAATTCAGAGTTGATACCTAACTGTTACAAGACAACTGGTGTGAGGTAGGTGGCGCTAGAGAAAATTTTGCACAAGCAGCAACTTGTCTAGCAGTTATCCCAAAATACTGCAGTAAAACACATATACAAAATACACAAGGTGACAGTGCGCTATATGTGCTATAAAGTGACAGTGTAATCAATCTGCTGTGCAGAAAATACAGGATATATACCCAATATCACAAATGAAGGTATAGAGATAAAACACTCACATATAGTCCCTTAACATGGGACAAAACATAAATTTAAGTGGCAGCTTTCTTGTCCTGGTTCGATGCAACCTCCACAGGGGATATGCAATGTTCAACCTCCAAGGAACAAGAGATGGTGTTAGTAGTAAAAAGTGTAATTTAATATAAAGTGCAAAAAAATACCTTACACTTAAAATCTGGAACATCAGCAAAGGGTCATAAAACTGGAACAATGGTAAACAAGGATCTGGTACAATCTCATATGAGTGTTGCTTGATCTACGCGTTTTGCCCCAGCCAATTTGCCCAATAATATGCCAGTATTATTTTGCCATTAATATGCCCCAGGCAATTTGACCAATAATATGCCAGTATTATTTTGCCATTTAATATGCCCCAGCCAGTTTGCCCAATAAGACGCAAGTGTTATTTTGCCATTAACACGTGGATAAAAAACGGTGTGTGTAAACAAAACGTGCAAAAATTACAATGATACTTGCTGAGCAACTTGAACGCAGCCCCCTATTGCACTCACCCAAGTGCCAAAATATACAGATAAAACCAGGGGGGATCAGGAAGCCGCAGTATCAAGTTGAACCTTATAAATAAATACAAAAACACTAATAATGTGATACAGTATAGACCCAAAATAATCTGAATAGGTAAGTATTACACTCACAAACAGAAGTATAGCTGGAGCTCGTCACAAATGGCTGGGTATAAAACTTGGTTTAATCTGCAAAAAAGTAAAAGAACACACATGTGCAGGACCAGATAGACACAACCCTTGGCATCACTGGGATTCCACTTACAAGCTGTTGGTCTCAAATGCTCATGTAGATATAGTCCAAGGTGTAAAACGGAGTCCAATTCAGTAGATGAAAGAAATGGCTACTGCTGGAGGATACACTGGAAACAAACAAATAACTGCAGGAACTCAACGCGTTTCGCTGGAACAGTTGTCACGGCTGTCAGAGCTTCATCTTATGATTTTGGGGGGAAAAGGCGGGTGTTGCAGGTCTGGTTTTGGGTACCGTGGGTCTGGTGGGGGCGAGGCCCCGAGCTCCTCTGTAGGCACCTTGTTTTGTTCTACCACAAACGAAATGGAGTGGGCAGAAATTCAACTGAAGAGTTTGGAAACCAAATGCTGAAAGCAGCCTGCGGGTGAAGAGAAAGGGAACTTCCACTAACAGTTTTGTGCTCAACGGCAAAAACCACACACAGAAGAAAGGAGAGGAGAAAAGGCTCCACCAAAATGGCCGCCGTGCTGGCTTGCTCATGCGCTCGCATGCACAACAGCCGAAAGAGCGCAAAACAACAGAGAAAAACGGTGAACAGCAGGTAAGTTAACAGATACTGAAAAAAACTAGTGAAAAAATAGCAAAGGGAGAGAGAGAAGGGACACCACTGCCCCAACAGGGAATAGGGGAAGGGTTGCTTGAATTAAAAAGAGCACTAACAAAGTTAGAGCCATGTAAAAGCAATGTAAAAGGCAAAAACAAGCATAAATAAGCGCATGAAGCAGGCAAAAGGCACTAGAAACCATTTTATATATCATAAAATCATGGTAACAAACATGAAATAACAGTGTCAACATGAGAATAAAAATACACTACGTATCTGTGGATAGCAGAAAAGAACAAAGAGGAGTTTTGGGGTTCTAAGACTGTTATAGTGGAGAGGGAGGGGTTATATATGTTGTACTATCACTGATTGGTTAACATTTTCTATTATATTATACTGTATTTTTCATTTGCTGCAGGGAAAAATTCAAGAAATTAAAAGAAAAGTTAGCATAATAGGAGCCTCTGTGTCTCCTCTCTGTCCTTGTTAAGGAGTCCTACTTTGGAGTCCTTACTACCAAGAGAATAAACGATACCAGTGTACACAAGATGGAACAGTTAAATTACTAAAATCTCCTTTTGTGCACTTGGAGTCATATGTTACATGAAGCATACCCCACTTTTTGAATGCTGAAATATGCAGGGGTTTTGCTATCTGATCATGCATAAAAAAAAAATAGTATTCTCCATTGCCAAGAATTCTCTCATTAAAAATAATATAGGTAGCAGTGGGCATGATTGACAATGATGCTTCTTGCATGGGTACCGAGTACATCGCTCATGCACTGTGTACACACAGGTGTATACACACCTCTTTATAGACATGCTGATGATTGACACTTGTGCATTTGGCATCCCCAGGCAACCACATAAGTTAATTTCAGCCTATCATAAGCCTCGTCAGTGTGGTACGGCTGGTGTCCCTGCAGTGAGCCAGGGTCCTATGTCTGAGCCTATCCACTTCTTTTGTCTCCCTGAATTATCAGGATAGTCCCAGACGTGGGTTCCTGGTTCACTGCACCTCAAGGGACACCAGCCATACCAAGACCCATGATAGGATAAAATGTACATCTGTGGTGGTTTTGTTCCTCATGCAGAGGAAGCTTGCCATGCATTTCTGGTCTCGACTGCCTTTATGGGTGGGATTAATCTGATATGTTAATGGAGAGCCAAAAAATAGTTGATACCTCTCCCAAGTAGATACCTTCTTATAGGACTAATTCAGTGCTCGGACTTCTTTTGTCTCCAAATGTAATGAAAAAAACATGAAACAGAATACAGCAATACATGTATTTTTGAAAGTGTTAGCTTTAATATTAATTTATTTTTTTATTTTTTAAACTTGGAGTGATCCTCTTCTTTTTAAAATAATATAAATATAAGTATATAATTATTAAGAGTATTTAACTTAAGTCAGTGACTAAACATGACTAAAACATTTTTAGTAACCGATTTCCATTAAGGCTGACGAGTCTTTGCCAGGAAGACCCCACTCAGAGATATTTCATGGTGAAATGGTGATGCATTTATCAGAATAAACAGTGTTACTCAGCAAGACTTTCCTTTGGCACTGACCAAAACATCTCATTGAAAGCAATGGGGTTCCTTAGAAAATGAAGCCAAAACATGATTTGAAGAATGTAAAACAACAGAATAATGCTGAACTGCTTCCCAGAACCAAATAATTAAAATAAAAGACAAATATAAAAAAAGATATATCTTGGACTGCATAAAACAAAATTACATATATATAAAACTTGTGCATTAAAGAATATAGCTGATTTTTTAACCGTTATCACCTCTTAATTGTGGATGACAGAAGACAATTTAACCAATACAACATCAGCAGCAGTGCAAATGGCAGATTATGTTATGTTGGATCACAAGGCATCACAGCAAAATGTTGCTACTGATATTAGAAAATCCCATTATAAGAAAAAATGCTCCCTATTATAATAGCATATGTGTGTATGCGTGTCATAATAACCCTAGGTTAATTGAAGTACAAGATTGTGCTTTGGAATATATTTTTGTATTGTAATAAATTTTTTAAACAAAAATGTTAAATACATCATTTTTCATGGCTGCTTGTAGAACACTTACACAGGCATAGCTAGAGAAATGCAGAATACAATTTTTGATAAACTTGTGGTGCTATGCACTAAGATGGAACCAGCAAGTGAACTGCCAAAAAACCCCAGACATAATAAAGCATTAATAGCATAATTAATAAGATGATTATGTTGGAGAATCTTTCAATGTTGTTTTTTTTCAGTTCACTTGTCAGTTCATTTTTAGTGAATATCCTTCTGTGTTTTTACTGAAATAAACTCTAGTGCAATTTGGCAGTTTCGCTCAAGAGCTATCCTATCAGTATCAACTCAAAATCAATTGAGAGCTGCCTAATACAGTTCACTTTGGATGTACGAATTGAGCAGGATCAACTGCACAGTCAAGTCTCAAATGAAGTCAGTGATGTTTCGTTTAGCACAGCAGAACACCAATCTTGACTCTGAGGAAGGGACCTAGCAACTTAGATTTAAAAGCTTGCACTCAAACTCTCAGTTAGCCAATAAAGGGCATCATTTTAACTCTAGTTGTTTCCTGGTTCAAATATCGAAACTGCTCTATTAAATCTGCTAAGAACTGCTTTTGTTATATGCACTGTATATAGAACTCTGCACTAGTGTTGAGCGAACCCGAACCGCACTGTTCGGGTTCGTACCGAACATTACGTTTTTTGGACACCGGGCCCAAACATGGACATTTCACTGTATGTTCGGGTTGGAGTTCGGCGATTTAATGGCGCGTTTTGAAAGGCTGCAGGGCAGCCAATCAACAAGCGTTTGACTCGTTTGCCCTTAGAAGCCATCACAGCCATGCCTACTAATGGCCAGTGCAGCAGAAGACGAGGTTTTTTTCAGAGCAAATGAAATCTGACCTCAAATCGAGGTCAGACTATAAGACTGGGATCCAGGTCCCCCGCAGAGCTGCAGGGGACCTGGATCCCCCTCTCTAACAGCAGGGGAATGTCTGTGCGATGAGCGCAGACCTCCCCTTCTGCCGCCGACATCCTCCGCTGCCCCGCTAGCCACCAGGAGAATCGGGCAGCTGGGGGATGTCTGTACGATACGTGCAGACATCCTCCATGCTGCCCGACACTTCCGTCTATTATGACGGAGGTGTCGGGCAGCATGGAGGATGTCTGCACGTATCGTGAAGACATCCCCCGGCTGCCCCCACTAGCCACCAGGGAAACAAACAAGGTGAGGGGGAGGGAGGGAGGGGAGACAAACAGAGACATTGGGGGGAGGGGGGGAGACACACACAGAAAAGAGGAGGGAGGGAGGAGACACACACAGACAAGGGGAGGGAGGGGGAGACACACACAGACAAGGGGAGGGAGGGAGACGCACACAGACAAGGGGATGGAGGGAGGGGGAGACACACACAGACAAGGGGAGGGAGGGGGAAGAGAGAAACGGGGAGGGGGGGATAGAGAGAGACAAGGGGGGGATATAGAGAGACAAGGGGAGGGGGAAGACAGACAAGGGGAGGGGGAAGAGACGAGGGAGGTGGAGAGAGAGAAGTTTGGGGGGAGGGAGAGAGAGACAACGCTGGGGGGGGGGAGAGAGACAGCTGGGGGAGGGGGAGAGAGGCCGCATTGGCACATAAAAGGAAATAAAAACAAGAAATGCATTTGTATAATATCAATTTTTTATTAAATATTAAAAAGCAATTTACATATATAGCGTATTTTCCAGCGTATAAGACGACTAGGCGTATAAGACGACCCCCCAACTAAGTCGTCTTATAAGCTGGAAAAATCGCATCTATATTTTAACTTTTTAGGTTAAAATATAGAGTTTGCCACCCTCCTTCCCCCTTCCCCAATCCCCAATCCCCAGTACTTACCTACTTTCTGCTCTGTCTCCCGCTGTTAAGCCGGTCCGTGGCTGTGAGGGAAGCGTTGTGAGCTCCCCTCAGGTCGCGCGGCTTCAATAAAGTTTGTTTAAAAAAAAAGTTTAAACAAACTTTTTTTTCCTATAGGGTAGTCTTATATTCAGGCTTTTAGTTTTTTTCCTAAAAGAATATACAAAGTTTGGGGGGTCGTCTTATAATCAGGGTCGTCTTATAATCGAGCAAATACGGTATAAGCTGGAGTCACGTCCACGCACATCACATGAGCTCTTCTTAGTGTAGGGAGAGGATGCTGCAGCTGTGAGCATATACCTTGCCCTCCAACCCTCTCTCAAATGGATAATTCTGTTGATCCACCTGACAGCCATGCTTTAGATTTAGATTTATGTTCTTCCAAAGCTAAAATCAAAGAGTCCATCTAGTGCTATTTTATGGCTCAGCTGTATTTGTAATTTGCATGTATTTTATGTTATTTTAAGTTATTTCCCTATCCACATTTGCTTGCAGGGCACTTGTCCTACTCTTACCCACATTTTACTTCCTTTTGCAGCCCTCTAGCCCTTTCCATGACTTTTTTAGAGGCATTTTAGTGGCCAAAAGTTTGTGTCCCCATTGACTCCAATGGGGTTCGGGTTCGGGGTCAAGTTCGGGGTCAAGCACGGACCCGGACATTTTTTCGAAGTTTGGTCGAACCCGAACATCCAGGTGTCCGCTCAACTCTACTCTGCACTAAGTGAATAATTAAATTTTATTTTAAACCATTTTTTCTAAAAACAGTTGTTTATTCCTTTTACCCATACCACACTTGGAAGACATTTTGTATTGCCTGTTCTGTTGTTTTATGTCTCTTAAAGATACCAGCTAAAGTTTTTTTTTAATTGTACTATTCTAATGACTTACATCACCTATTGCACTATAGAGTAAGTCTAACTAATGATTCGGTAAGGAAGTCTGGAGCCCGGGGCAACATGGCAAATTTAATCTGAAGACAACATCAGTAAAATAAAAACTCAACTAAATGTCACATACAATGCAATTCTCATATCAAATACTAAAGAATCAAAATGATGTTATTTAGGGAAATATTTTAATACACTTGAACAAGCAACAGAATGGGTTAAGTTGCCTTGAACTGGACTATTTTCTTTTACTGATATTTTTCTGCCATAGAAGGGCAGCTACTATGTATTTGCTGGAACCTGTTTACTTTATATAACATTCCCCACCCCCTGTGTCCCCCCCCCCCTTCCTTATTCTATAGAAGTTTTTTTTTCAACTTAAGGAATGCATCTTAAAGCTTGGCAAGTTCTTTCTGAAGTTGACACATGTAGATAAATGACTCAGAGAGCACATGCTCTGAGCCTGCCATGTATCAGCAGAGACAAAATAAACAAGCAGCAGTGAACACTGAGTAAATGGGAAGCAGGTTTACATAAAGTAGCTTTTATGAGAAGTCTGAGAATGCATAGGTGAGACTCCAGGAGGAAAGTATCAACTCCAATTCTGTCCCTTGGTTTATAGTATAAAAAATGCTTAGACTGATAACATCTAGGAGCTCCCTAAAAGGCTCTTAATGTTCTGCAATTCAACACTACAATTTTACTCTTTCCTTGCCAGAAGCTATATAGCACATACTGTAATTGTGACTTTTTAAATGAATTGGAGCACTGAAATTGCTCTATTGCACATCCTCTATTTGTAATTACTACATACCACACACACACACACACACACACACACACACACACACACACACACACACACACACACACACACACACACACATATATATATATATATATATAAAAAAAATATATATGTACATATAAATAACATATTTGATAATTTTTCAGATACAGTAACTCACAACTTTTGTGATGAGTAACCAACGTGATATGCAACTTTGCTAATTCCTCCCTATTACAGAGTGATGCCAAGTTTATCCCACTGTGTATTTTCTGGTGTGTTTTTTTTGTCTGGTTTGTCAGGTGCTGTCAATCAGCTTTGCATTAAATTTCATTTTTTAGCTTCTCAGTGCACTTTACATTGAGCCTGCCAAAAGGTCCAGTGGCCAGTCAAGTTGGCCTGCATTTGTTAAATTGTATTATAATTCAGTAGACTAGGAAGTTTGTTCCATGTTAACTGTCCAGGAAATAATGGGGTGCAAACATTAGAAAATGGACAAAAATAAGTGCATGTGCCCATGCTCGTTTTACAGTTCCCTCGCCATTAATAGCTTTGTTTGTGGTCCATTCAGTCCCTCATATCATTTTAGAAAATGCTCTGCACTTCTAAAAGAATACTGCCAGACTTTATTTTGATTTAGATTAAGAATTAATGGGTTCTATTCAGTTCATTCATAAAATGCCATAAAAAATGTCCCACCTGCTGATAAAATGTTTTTAAATAAGTATTGTGTCATGTAAAGTAAAGACAAATAAACTGGTATATACCCTCAACATTTCCTTATCTCTTAAAAACTGCATGCAAAGTTTAAAAGAGTTACTGTTGCCCTGCCTATTTCTCCTGCCTTAGCTGTCCTTTTTGTGATACACAGGAAAGCTGGTAGGAACTACCCTGCACTGCATTTCAAGCACTTGAAACAGTTGAGTTCAACAAAGAAAGATGAATCACACTGTAAAAGCTAATGGCTGTACTTTGTCAGAAGGGCACATGAAAACTGCTGCATTGAGAGACAATCTGCCTGTGTACTCCTCTAACTTATGTCACTGAATTTCTAGACCTGGTAAAATTATTTTAACTGTAATTTTCTGTACTATTTCTTTAAAACAAATTGCAGGAGAACTGCCGTTTAAAAAAAAAAAACCAAAGGAAAAAAAAGTGTTTTCTACATACAGATCTGGGTGGTATCTTTTAAAAACAAGTGATAAGTGATCATTTGCATGATTGAGAACAACCCAATATCTGTCATAGATTTCAATCATTTAAATATATTTTAATCATTGACAAATGTTCACCACAAGCAACTGTTGTTAAACCATAAATAAAATAGTTTCAGGTTCTATCATATACAGGCTGAGATAGGCGACTAAATGACTAAAACTCTAGTCAACTGGAGCAATGTGATGGTCTCACATTAGTAAATGAACCCCTTACTATTTCTTTCTCACTATTACTGAGCACTAACAATATTGGTTCGCCTAGGCAAAAACCAGGAGAGTTGCAGACACATTCAATTTTGTGCATAATCAAATTGAACATCTCATGATTTAAGTCAGACAATTATAAATTGACATCACTAAGTAGTGCCCATGAACCTTTCCACTGCAGTCAAGTCACTTTAGCTTTTTACCACTGATGGGTATGTTCATTAAAATTCGACTTTGGAGGTCATTTTGAGACTGTGGGGTCTGTTCACTAAAAGGTGAGTTGCAGGTAAGTTGAGGTGAGATGAGGTGAGTTGAGGAATGTTTTATCTCACCAATTTAGTTTTACATTGTACAGGGACAAATCTGGTGAGTTTACTTAGCGGGGGAAACTCACCAGGTATGTTCCTGCATAATGTATAGTTATAAAATGTTCATCTCACCTCATTTTTTAGTGAATAGCCCGATAAGTCAAATTCAACATCCGAGTTTGACTTAGAAAAAAAAACCAGGTTCGAATCTTCCCCAGTGAAGGTAATGGGAGGCAAAATGATTAAAGCTATTTTTGAGACTAAGTCAAACTCAGATGCCAAATTTGACTCAAAATAGCTTTGATTATTTCACCTCCCATTATTTTCAATGGGGAAGATTCAAACCTGGGTGTTTTTTGTAAGCTGAAATTGCCAAAATGAAAGTCAACCTTCAAGGTCGAATTTTTGTGAATAGACCCAAATGACTGAGAATATGCATTGGTTGCTAAGCAGAGTGGTTCGAAATCAATCATAAGTAAAATATGAACACAAATGCAATGTGTGTTGGTTTAGATTACCGCTTGTTATTGAACTAAAGATGTTTTTCAGGATTTTACAACTTTTAGCCAAGTGGTATATTATCTGGAATAAATCTAGTTTGCTGCATATAGAATTTTTTCCTAATACAATACTTTTATTTCACAAGTAACTTTTTTTTTCCAGGAGGCTGGAGGACTGGGTCTGGCCCCTGAGTTCTTTATAAAGTCACCTGTAGCAAACTATTAATTTCATGAAGCCACTCTTGGAATAAGAACACAGCAAATTTCTGACGTGGCAGAGTTATTACATGGCAAGGTGAGAGTTAAATGCTACAGCCCTTGAAAGCAGCGTACCCCCTCAAGCCCCATACAGGGGTCAGATACAGGACTGCCGTGTCAAGTTACAAGAATGTGAAGAAAGGGAGATTTAGAGTTGGAGATGCCACACAGAAGAGTGTGTTGTTTGTCTGCCTTTGAAATAAGATGCAGCCCAAAGACTAGGGAGGGGGGGTGGATTCAGCACCAAAATATTTCTATGAATTATAGCTTGCCCTTGGCTATGACTTGTGGGGGTTGGGGCTGCTTTCTGGGGATCACATTTCCACAGGTGTTCCTCTGTTTTTCTTTTTCTTTTTTTATGCCTTCTGTCCATCATAAAAAAGCACCACAAAAGAGCGCCTTTTATCTAATGATAACTGTTTGGGCAGCAAAATAACACTTTAAAATTCCAAAATGCTTAAACATGAGTTTCCTTAATCAGTGAGCTTTCACCCAGTGACCTATAGAGCACCTTCATTATGTAAAGAAAACATTTCATCTGAAACTCCACCAAATTTCTTACAGACATTTTATTCACTAGCCACTTGTAATAACATTTTCCATCCCTTCGTGGAGGGTTCAGATTTAGTATCGTGCTGTGGTCCTCAGTTGAAAAGCTGGTAATAATGATAATTGGAAGGTACCTATGATGGTACAACATGAAAAGAAAGATTTGAATCGCTGTAGCACAACAAATGAAGGCGTTAATTTAAAAAAAAAAAACACTTCAGAAGTTTTAGACATAAATTTGGTAGCATATCTACTTGTTGTGAACCCTATTTTTTCTTGTTAACACATAGATAGAGTTCTATGCTCTAGTTGTCTGTGGCAACTCCCCTTTAATAACAAGCATTCAATATGAATCAATTGAACAGAGAAGGAAACAAATCAATGATGTTAAACAATTAAATATATAAATTATGCTGGCAGGCTAAGGCCTGACAAAGACTCTAGGGTGGGCTGTATGGCCCGCATGCCACCAGTTGGACATCCTGATCTTAATATATTCCACGAGAGGAAATAACAAAATGCAGACAAACTGTTACCAAACGATACAATAATAACACCTAAAAACCTTTTTGTGAACATATTACAAAACTTAATCTTGACATAGATCCATTTCATTACAAGGGAGTATTAAAAGAATTGTCAGCTATTTAATACAGGACTTCCATAAATCCTGATTCTCTGTCATTGGAATAAAAAGTGGGAATCAGTGCCTTACTAGATAACTAGTAAACTGCAGGAAGCCTTTGGAAGCCATTTCCCCCATTCATCCGAGTAACCATAAACATGCATATTAGAAAGAACTAGTGCACATGATAGTTTCCACTAATCATAGGTCAGAATAAGGTACCTACTTATGCATATTAGCTGTAGCTAACAGCTACCCTAAAATTTCTCAGATGAGATAAACACTCTGATATCCTGTCTTAAATAACAGGGAACACAAATGCCATTACTTTCCAGACATATTTCAATAATTTTTAAGCTAATCCCTGCAGTATGACTTGAATCTAATAGCATTTTAACATACTTCTTTATCTGATCTGACCTATAGTGTAAGCTAGGTTTCCACATAGTATAGGCTATTATATAGACTTACATAAAAATCAGTACTATCGATAACAGAAAAATGTGTAGCATCCAGGAGAGAAACAATTACCTGATTTTTCAATGTACTTTTAAAATATATTTTCCTTGAAAGACATTATTAAAGGATTGGATTGTTTTGTTTTAACAACCACTGACAAAATACCAATAAATGCGTAGGTTAACCCTTATAGTAGAGGGTTGGATACTGCATGCTTGCAACAAGGATTCCCTGTATAGTACATTTTTAAATATTATATACTCAATACCTCAACTGATTTCTGCGAGTCACACTGCATAAACTACCGTACATCATAGTAATTGTGCAGCACTGCAGAATATGATAGTGCTTTTTAAATAAATAATAATAGTTACAGATCCAATTAGAACATGCACCTTTAAAAACATTTATTGCAAAGAAGGCTGCTTCATGTAGATTCTTATTTCCCAGAGCTAGGTGGATTTAGCCTCTCAGCACATAGGACCTGTGGGTCAGAGCTGGTCTTTCAGACACATCTGACACTCGTATAATAATCTCTGCAGGACAGGAAGGTCCCCGGTGGGGGCATTCTTTGCCTGTTCCTTCCCTCAATACTAAAATATCCCCCTCTGTGGCCTCAGACAGTTCTCAAACAACAACTGTCTGTAGGGCCGGCTAATCCCTCACAGGTGACCAGCCGACGCCTCCGGCTCAACTCCGACATTCCTTGGCCGCCTTTAACCCTTCCAACACCAGCTCATGGGGCATGCATCCTTCTGTGTCATGTGTGATGAAACTGTCCATGAAAGCCCATTTTAAAACACCACTATACCCAGTTTGTTGAGCTCAGAAGTCATGGCAATGCCCTGGAAATAAATGTATCATAATGCATTCCATTATTTCATTCTAGCAATTCCAATGTACTGGAAAAAATTGGCTTGAGGTAAATGTTAAATCGATTTAAGCCAGTATTTACAAAAGGTGGCAGCCCTAACACAAAATTAGGTGAACCAATGCCCAATTTAATTCAGGGTACTTGAACAATGCACACTGCAAGGCTACGCAAAAGCCATAATAGTAAGTGAAAATGCTCTGGCCAAGGTCAAAGAGCCGCACCTTTATCTGAAGGGCAAGGGTAACAGTCAAAAAAAATCAGCTACTTCATAAATGCAACAAACATTTGTAGAGTTGTAGATTTTTAAAAAATGATTGCCTTTGAAGGCAAATTTCTGTACACCACCTTCACCTACAGATGGCCTTTTATTTAGTATAAGGGCATTTTAGCCATATTCTATAAACACTTTTAAAGTACTCTTGTTGCAATAAAACCTAGTTGTCTGCACCAGCCCTGACTGACAGGCTGAGCGTTTAGGGAATCCTCCCTCTTTCCTGACCCAGGTCAAATGTTAAAAGCTTAGTGCATTATTAAAATGAAGACAAAAGAATCCTTTCATATGTGAATCTCTAGCACATGTGGAAGCCAGACCCTGTAACAAGTCATCAGTGCACTGCCCCCTCAGCTCTGCTATCTCACTGCACTGGCACTGCTTGGCCTCGCCTCTGAAAGGAGCACAGTGATGTGTAAACAAAATGTGCATGTATACCAGCCTGTCTACACATCAGTTAAAAATGGGAATGCAAGAAATTGGAAGAATTAATTTTGTAGCTTTACCTGTTTATGACAGAATAAAGTTGGCAAAAACAATAGCCATAACTTAAGTTCAACTTATTTCGATTTTGCATAGGTGGCAGTGAAAAACGTAAAACAATAATTGCAAGTTACATTTTAAAGGGATATTCTAAGGTATTTGTAAATTAAAAATCATTGCATGATATTTTTTTTAGAGTAATATAGATGTCAGAGTTCATAATATTATATATAAAAGTTTTTTTCCTTACAGATTGCTTGTGCAATTTTCTTTATCATACAAATAAACATTTACAATCCATCAACCCGGAGATCTCCCAACATCCTATTCTAATGGTTGATGGTAATGGACAAAAACCTGTAATGCCAGCTTCCAAAGGTGGCACAGCTAGAAAGGGAGTATGATGCCTAAAAAGAAAAAGGAAATTAACTAGTTAGAGCTAAGCAATACTCCCCCACACTTGGTGATTTTTTTCAGTCGCTTTGTATTGGATAGGGTCGACTCAGGTAGCTCCGATTCTCGGCTACTAAATGGTGCCTCCAAATTGCGGACATGTTCTGATCACATTGGTGCCATGAAAATACCCAAACTTAGAGCTACTCAGGTAGCCTCCGAACATGTTCGTAATTCGGACAGAATAGATGATTCCACATTGACAGGGCCGGCCTTAAGTGTTCCGGCGCTCTGTTCTGGATTCCCCCGTGGCGCCCCCCCCCCCATGTATGTATCTCTCTCCCTTCCTTGTTTGTCCCTTTCCTCTTCATTGCCCTGTCTGTCTCTCTCTAACTCCCCCATACCTGTTCTCTCTCTTCCTCTGTTCTGTCTCTCTCCTCCCCTTCCTCTGTTCTGTCTCTCTCTCCCCCCCGTTCTGTCTCTCCCCCCCTTATGTCTCTCTCTCCCCCCCTGTTCTGTCTCTACCCCCTGTTCTGTCTCTCTCTCTCTCTCCTATTCCCCCTGTTCTGTCTTTCTCTCCATCCCTCCCCCTGTCTGTCTCTCTCTCCCCCTTCCCCCTGTTCTGTCTCTCTCTCTTGCCCTGTTCTGTCTCTCTCTCCCCCCCTGTTCTGTCTGTCTCTCTCTCTCCCCCTTCCTCCTGTTCTGTCTCTCTCTCCTGCCCTGTCTCTCTCTCCCCCCTGTTCTGTCTCTCTCCCCCCCCCTGTTCTGTCTGTCTCTCTCTCCCTTCCCCCTGTTCTGTCTCTCTCTCCTGCCCTGTTCTGTATCTCTCTCCCCCCTGTTCTGTCTGTCTCTCTCTCCCCCTTCCCCCTGTTCTGTCTCTCTCTCCTGCCCTGTTCTGTCTCTCTCTCTCCCCCTGTTCTGTCTGTCTCTCTCTCTCTCTCCCCCTTCCCCCTGTTCTGTCTCTCTCTCCTGCCCTGTTCTGTCTCTCCCCCCCCTGTTCTGTCTCTCTCCCCCCCCTGTTCTGTCTCTCTCTCCCCCCCTGTTCTGTCTGTCTCTCTCTCTCCCCCTTCCCCCTGTTCTGTATCTCCCCCTCCCCCTTCCAGCTGTTCTGTCTCTCCCCCCTCCCCCTGTTCTGTCTCTCTTCCCTGCCTCTCTCTCCCACCCTTCCCCTCCCTTTGCCTTCAAAGGTGGATATAGGGAGGGGGCGGGAGCCCAGGGCAGCAAGAGAAGGTGCTGCTTGGCTCCCCATGCTTAATGCAAGCATGGGGAGCCTAGCAGCACTTTCTCATGCTGCCAGTGGCTCCCCGTGAAGCAGACGCTGCTCTGCTTCACATGGTGGGGGCGGAGCTACACCGCTCAGCCGATTAGCTCCGCCCCCTCCCCGGATCCAGCAGAGCATGCCGAGCAGAGGGCTGGTGAGGGGGGATCTTTTGATCTCCCCCAGCCAGTGCCTCTACCGGCTTTTTTTTTTTAAACTTTTTTTTTCTTTGGGCGGGAGGGCGCCCCCTGGGGTGTTGCGCCCTGTGCGGTCGCACAGGTCGCACACCCCTAAGGCCGGCCCTGCACACTGATATTTGTTGAATTCCACATGTAGCAAACATATGCCCAGAATGCACCGAATCAAAGTGGTAGCCTCAAAATCCCCATTATATTCTATGAGGAGAAGTAAGGACATCAGGCATCTAAAATACTCATCCACCATAGGCCACATGTAAAATTGCACTACACACATGGCTCACACACCTCTCATTCATGTAACATGTGTAATAGCTGTGTGAAGGATAGGTTCTGCCAGGTTCTGAGGAAGCCCAAGAGACGGGTGAAACGCGTCAACCCGGGGTTTGAGATGTTTGTGGATTACCTGCTACCCAGGATCTTTTTTTTTTACTTCATTCAGCAACTTATGTGTAAGATATTTTATACACTTTTATTAAAACTGTTATTTGTTGATACTGATATCTTCTCATTACTTGGAGGTTACAAGGAAACAAAGACCAAGGAAGAAGATTTATGAACAGCACCTTATTTTATGTACATGCGTTGGAATGTGAGTGTCACATTCATTAAGTGTGTACTATCTTCTGTATATTGCTTTTAAAGTACAGCAACGGGGTGCATGCACAGTTTGGATATATACCTAGTAACACTTGTCACTTTTTTTTTAGCACTTTAGCGCACTGTCACTTTTTTGCTGTTATTATAGCTAGGACTGTACAGTTAGGGAATGTTGCACGTGACTGAACATGTTAAAATGGCTGCCACACATGAAGAAGCTGTAATGGTGTGTGTAGAGAACTTTAGCTATGTAGAGAAGGTTAGTTGAAAAGAGTGTGTGCAAGCATCACATTGCAGCAATTAACATGTACTGTACAACCAAATGCAAGTAGTCAAGGGCAATGATCTTGCAGTCCACAGTTACAATACACAGTTGAACAGGACCAGGAAATAGCTGGTCATATGTATTTGCACATACATTCATGGGTTAGTCATTTGATACGTATTTACACAGTTCTCTCACACCAAGAACAACAGATGACGAAGCCCCATGGCCTGCACAGGCCATACAACAGCTGGCAACTTCACAAGGTTGGGCGGTTCTGCTGGCTATGGTGGTAGATTCCTCTTCACCTGCCTCGGTAAGTCAAACATACTAATACATCTGCAGGTATGTGCATGTGACCAACAGTAGAAACATGTACAACAGACAGGGCTTCATTCATGAAGGAGGGAATTGCATGGAATATCCATATCTCATGCAATTTCCTATTTCATGAATTAATCCTATTGCAAATGGTATATATGTATCCACTTAACACTAACAATGCATTCTTCTTCATCTTCAAAATGGGAATCTTCACCTTCTCCCGAACATGATGATTTTCACCAACTTCAAGTTGCTGATGTGCAGACACTGGGATCCACCACCCAAGGTAGATACCCATTTACACATAATTTTAGTTAGATGTTAATGTAAATGTAGGTAATTACATGTAGAATACCATTTACTTACATACTACTGTACATCTACATACACAGAAATTGATGTTTAGTAGTATATAGTATGACATATATGTACTTGTGTCCTAAAGTGATTAGACTGTTTAGCTCTTCATAGGTTCACTCACAGGTTTAGCGAGCAATGAGTGTAGCATAGGTTCATTTTATGTAATAGCTATAATAAATGGAAAGACAATAGCTATAATAAATGGAAAGACAATGTTAACTGTACATGAATGCAGTGAATTGCATTGTTCTTCCTTCTTCTCCTGTAGTAACATCTGATGAGGAAGAAAATATCATCCTCATGGTGGTGGATCCCAGCTTTGATGGCACATCAGGAGCCCATCCATGACCTAGCAGAGAGACTGTGGTCCCCAACAGACCCCAAACAGATGGCCTGAGACAGTGGCGCTGTTTAGTTGAGTGCACAGGAAAAGCATCCAGCGGGGATGGGGTGGTTCACTGCAGCTGCATGAGCACAGCTGCTTCACGGTCCCTTCTCGGCCTGTTCATTGCGTGAGAGGTCATCGCCGAACCGTTCTTTGCGGGACAAGTTCATCACAGGATCACTGAAGGTGAGTATTATTATGGGTTAATGTAAGTATTTGGGTTCGGGGAGGGGTTGGTATTAGGGTTCAGGGAGAGTAGTATTAGTGTTCGGGGTGGTAGTATTATGGTTCAGAGAGGGTAGTATAAGGGTTTGGGGGGTTAATGTTTGTATTAGGGTTCGATGGGTTAATGTTAGTATAAGGGTTCAGGGGGTTGATGTTAGTATTAGGTCTGGGGTAGTGTTAGTATTAGTGTTTGGGTTGTGGAGTTTATGGGGGTTTGGGGTCACTTTTAGGGGGGTTGATTTATTAGGGCGGTGTATGTGTGTAAGCACTGACAGTTCAGCGCTGAACTGTCAGCATTTACATTGCTGTGATGAAGCAGTTTTGTTGATCTTCACCACTGACAGTTTGGCGTTCATACTATCGCACTGAACTGTCAGCAGTGAAGCAGCCACGCCAAACTGTCCTACATTCCATCCAGCAGACCCTAGCAAAGATACACATTGGGTTTACTTAGGAACAGCGGCAAACGATTTTTAACTTTGCTTCTATTAGGAAGCAAAAATGTAAAATATCCTTTAGTGCCACTTTAATTTGAAACTGACTTTCCATAAAACACCTCTATCTACAAGTAGGATATATATTAGTAATGTCAAATTTTTCTACTTTGAGAAATGATAGGGTTGCCACTCAGCTGGTATTTTACAGACAGGCCGGTATAAAATTGGCTTGAGGACAATGTTAAGTCTATGAAGACAGGTTTTTTTTTGGAAGAAAAGGTGGCAACCCTATCAAATGATGATGCGTTTTATGAGCCCTTATCTTTCCCGTTAGTGCGTACCATCATAGGTACTTCCTGTATCTTCGTAGTGCTACCCTATTTCACAGCAATAGAGAGCTTTACAGACAAACTATAATACAGCAATGCCCTCAACAAACACATCATACAACTCTAGAACTAATCTCCAGCAGGGGCACTCAAATACATATCATATTTGTTACTAGACTACAACTCTAATAAGCCTATAATGTTATTAAATGAGACTACTGACTGATATTTGATAGCACTTTATGTTTTCTTTTACATAGTATTTAATACTTTTAGAAGCTGTCATTTATCTAGGAGTTTATATTGGCTCTCATGTAACATTACATTACATTGACATTTATTTATAGAGCACCAACAATTTATGTAGCGCTAGGTACAGAGCATAGAAGGGAACAACATACTAAGTTAGACAAACTAGAACAGACTGGTACATGAGGTAGAGAGCCCCGCTCGCAAGCTTACAATCTAGAAGGAATGGGGTACATGAGACACATAAGGGATTGAAGAGGTAAGAGGGAAGGAAGTTGTAGTTACAGTAATGTAGATGGTTGGCAGTAGGTGGAATAGGCCAAAGATGAATTGTGTGTGTTCCAGCTGGGTGGGATCAGCTAGAGGTAAAGTGACTAGTGGGTTGGGTAGTAAGCTTCTTTAAAGAGATGAGTTTTGATTGACTTTTTAAAATTTGTAAAGGAGGGAGAAAGCTGGATACTCCGCGGAAGGGAGTTCCAGAGAGAGGGGGCAGCTCAGGCAAAATAGAAACCAATAGAAAACTGATACTCTGTAGAAGAGTTCGTTATGGTTGTACAGGGAAGAATATTCTAGAGTCTAGAAACAGTAAGCAGAATAACTCTATTCCTATGTACTTTAATTATATGTACTGAAAATCAGGCATTAATAGCTGAATCCAACTTGCCTATATTTTTAACTCAGCTGATAATCTCCATTCTCCAATTTTTCCTATTCTCTACATAGTTCACTTTTTAGTGAAAGACATATCTTCAAGCAAAATCACGCTTTAATATTTGATATTTTTCTACATAGAGTGCATTATTATGGAGAGCTCTGTTATAGAGTAATAGAAAGCACGTATCAACATTTTCTATTGCAGTTTATGGTATTAAGTGGCCAGATAAAAATTGAACAGGTCATTGAATAGAGCCCCATATATGTTAAAAGGAAAAATAAATGACAGATGACATTGTTTATGCCATTATGTTGTAATGTATGCTACTATTCACTTATAAAAACTACATGTATTCATGTGTTTCTTTTGACATTGTGAACCTTGTTATTTATTTTAAAGGCGCATTATACTCCCTAACAAAGTTTTAATATGCCTTTTCAATGGCATTAAGAAGAATCCGAGAGAGTGCCAGTTGACATATGTGGACCTAAAGAAAGTTTACTGAAACTAGAGAATTCTGAAGAGATTTCTTCTCATATAATGATTCTCACATTTCAGGTGACTTTAAGCAGGGAGTGCAAGGCATAAATGGTATTAATTTGTAGGCTCCGTGTTACAAACATTTTTTTTCTCCTTTGCTTTCGAAATTCCAACACCCTTTCTATATGGCAATAGGTAATGAGATTCAAGATGAGCATCAATGGAGGTTGTGGGAGGGGGTACTTTTTCTACTGCTCCATTGAAAATCTATGATTTTAATTAGTTTATTTCTATATGGCAATAGGTAATGAGATTCAAGATGAGCATCAATGGAGGTTGTGCGAGGGGGTACTTTTTAAACTGCTCCATTGAAAATCTATGATTTTAGTTACTCTGCTGGTGCTTGGTATATTATGATATGATGTAAAAACATGGCATCCTCAGGATCCAAGAACATAGACAGCAAATGGAACATGTGAAATTAAATTGTTACCTGTGAGCTACAAATTTGCTAACCCTTTGCCAAATACTGTTCTGATGTTTTTGATCAAGATTTTGAGCTATAATATAAAGCCAAAGGGTTGATTCATGTAGCAAATTCTTGCAATTTTTTTTATCAATATATGATATTAAATTAATATTTACATTTTTTAAATCTTATTGCTATTTTATTTTTGTGTTTGTGTTCTTTATTCATCATTACTTTAAGGTGAAATTCTCCTGTTTTTAACTGGCGAATTGGAATGCTGGCTGTTCTAGTTGAATTCAGGCAAAATCTGGGGATTTTGGAGTAGGGGGAAAATTGCCCCTTAAACTAGTCATATCAATCTGAAAACTTGGCATCCTCAGGATCTGAGAACACAGACTGCAAAAAATATTTTCCCAATATTGCCAGATGCAGTGGGTGCATCCATAAGTGCATCAGTACTTGTCAAGATTGGTACTCTCAGTAATCAAATTGGTAACAGTTAATCCTACCATAATGCATTGTTACATTTGGTTAACTAGGAGAGTTTATACTATGTTTTTCTTTTCATGTACGTAATAAGTTTTATTGTATGCCAATTTGGTGTGTGGCTAAAACCAAATGTGCAATTTTTACATGTATGTGAAATCATGTTACTACTCATTTTAACCCCTTTAACCCTGCCTGTAGAACATTCTATTCCATACTACTTTTTAGTGCCTAGCTTGTAGGATGGCATAGAACCAGGGGGTCCAACACTGCTTGAGGTTGGCAGCGGTAGCCACACGGCAGCATCAATAGGAGCCACAATCCCCCTCCCTGCAATAAAAGGTAAACTAGCAGGGAGGGGGACAAAATAAAGGTTTGTTTTCATTAAGCAGTCTCTTGGTGTGTGTGTGGATCAGTGTGTGTGTGTGGTACTGTGACTGTGTGTGTGTGTGTGTGTGTGTGTAAGTGTTACTCACAATGTGTGCATGTGAGAGTGTGAGTGTGTGTAAGTGTGACTCTCTATGTGTGTATGTGAGCGTGTATGTGGGTGTAAGTGTGTCTCTCTATGTGTGTATGTGAGAGTGTGTAAGTGTGATTCTCTGTGTGCATGTGAGCATGTGTGTGTTTGTAAGTGTGACTCTTTATGTGTGTTTGTGAGAGTGTGTATGCAAGTGTGACTGTGTTTGTGTAAGTGTGACTCTGCCTATATGTGTGTATGAGTGTGTTTGTGTAAGTGTGACTGTGGGTATGTGAGAGTATGTGAGTATGTAAATGTGACTCTCTGTGTGTATTTTAGAGCATGTGTGTATATGTAAGTGTAACTGTGTGTGTGTGTGTGGAAGTATGATTGTGTGTATACATGTGTGAATGTGTATGCATGTGTGAGCATTTAATGGTAGGTATTTTTTATGAGTTTTATTGCTGGAGAATCTGTGATACACTCACACATTACTTTAATATATATATATATATATATATATATATATATATATATATATATGTATGTATATATATATATATATATATATATATATATATATATATATATATATATATATATATGTATGTATATATATATATATATATATATATATATATGTATATATATATATATATATATATATATATATATATATATATATATATACACACACACACACTGCCTGGCCAAAAAAGAAGTTGCCACCAAAAAAAAAGGTCACACACTCACTTTGTTTCGATAAGCTTCTGCAATGTCACAAGATTTATTTCCGTCCAGTGTTGCATTCATTTTTCACCAAGATCTTGTAAAGCAAAGCCTACTCCAGCACATCCCAAAGATTCTCAATGGGGTTAAGATCTGGACTCTGTGGTGGCCAATCCATGTGTGAAAATGATGTCTCATGCTCCCTGAATCACTCTTTCACAATTTAAGCCCGATAAATCCTGGCATTGTCATCTTGGAATATGCCCGTGCTATCAGTGAAGAAAAAATCCATTGATGGAATAACCTGGCCATTCAGTATATTGAGGTAGTCATCTGACCTCATTCTTTGGGTACATAATGTTGCTGAACCTAGACCTGACCAACTGCAGCAACCCCAGACCTATTTGCTTAGTTAAATCCACCGGTTTGGAGCTTTGGTCGTTAAGGACCACATGTTATGCAGCAGTTAAATCGAATTGTTAAAAAAATTACAATGCATACTTTTCCCCCAACATAAATAGCAAATATAAGCAGAAATCACCCTGAATTTTTTCCTGTCAAGACTTCTAAAATGGTTAAATATATTTTATCATTGAAAGGTTATCAATGAATAATAGTATGTACTGTAGCATGTTCCTGTGCAAGAATTTCAACTGCAAATAGTTTCACTGTTTTAAAAATAAAAAAATAAAACAATGAAAAATATACAAAAGTAATAGATATACATGTTGTCATGCTGAAAAAAATGCAAAGCTTTCTCTTTGCAAAATGTAAGAAGATGCATGCTGATTTGTATCTAGGAGCTATCTCAAGCGGCATTCTTTTCTGTCAACGCATATTTCTTCAGTATAGGATCAGCATATAAAGCACAGCAGGAACCTGTTAAACCCCTGACCTTACTGGGTCTAAAAAATGGATTCTTCTTTAAGCAGGTTTCTACTGTGACAAGGATTCCTCTATGTTATTACCCAGCGCATCTTGGTTTGGTGCACAGGCTATGTGCTCACTTAGTCAACACGTGCCTGTAACAAGCTCGCTTTTCACAGAGAGTGAACTTGCACTGTCGTATGTTTTTCTATGCTCCAGTTCAAGAGGGGCAAAGTGTTATTTTCACTTATTACATACTATTTGTGAGGGATAATTTGTATTCACATGCAAGTCAGTGAAAGGATCAAGTAAAACAAGTGTAATGCTAGATATCCTCACAATATATCACTATGTGTGAATTTACATCTGTGAAAAGAACCAAATGTAGAGCATAATACAATTTCTTGCACAGTTTCAACTTGCTGGTCAAAGTGAAGTAAACAATGTTGAGAGCATATTTAAGGCACAACAAAATAAAGGCCATTAATGGAACATGATTGCCTCACTCACTCAATACGTTCAGCAATACTTACCACAGTCTTGTCTTGCTGTTGGCTCATTTATATATTCAGATCCAAAAGCCAATATCTAACCATGGTTACTAAATGACGTTACAACATGAATTCTGTTCACAGGTTAGTTTGGACACTCTAGAGAGCATCAATCACTTTTATATCTGGTTGTTCCTCTGTAAGGTACAAATTTACAAATGCTTACTAAAAATACATGTAATGTTTTTGGTCAGTGTGTAGAAGTGGACTGAAATATAGTGAGACCAGATTTTAAACATCAAGACTGCAATCTAAATATAGGTATACATAAAAAGTATTGTATATACATAAAATATAAGCCACTTAAAGTAGACCTGTCAATTGTTGGTATGCTACCAAAAAACACACATCAGAACTGCTTTGCAATGCTATCAGGGGATGCACCTGCCATTGGCCCGACGGGCCTAGGGCACTCAGGGAGACATGTGGGTTATAACCATGTCGCACATGCAGTGGCACTATCGGCATGGTCACCTATGAACAAAGCAGCCTCCGCCAATTATTTATTTTCTGGTTGTGCTGACCAATAATTGCGCTGGCGCAGGCAATGTATAAAAAAATCAGGCACTGAAAAGCACCTGATTAGTATTGGAGAACCTCTGCCAAATATTGTTTTATGGAGGGCTCTCTCCCGCACTTCATGTATAAAATGTGCAATCACAGTTATAGATAAACAGTGATTATGTCAGGTCCCAGGACCATCACTTACCTTGCCCAGGGGACCCTCACAGCCAAAGGCATCCTCTGTCCCTGTTTGCAGCCATTGTGCTTTAACGCGACCGCGAGGTAGGCCAAATCCCCGGCCTCGAGTTGCTAGTCATCAGCTCACAGTGAATGCAACTACTTCCAAGAGGTTTAAGGGGCGGAGCCTATTCACGAGAAACGTTGCGCGATTGGTTGTTGACAAGGGGGCAGGGAGAATAGGGAGAGGAGGCTGTACCCCTTCTCCCTATTCATAACATGGTTCAAGGGTAGAGATGTCCCGAATAGTTCCCGGCGAACATAGCGTGTTCGCGTTCGCCGCGGCAGGCGATGTTCGGTCCGCCCCCTATTCGTTATCATAGAGTAAACTTTGACCCTGTACCTCACAGTCAGCAGACACATTCCAGCCAATCAGCAGCAGACCCTCCCTCCCAGACCCTCCCACCTCCTTGACAGCATCCATTTTAGATTCATTCGGAAGCTGCATTCTTAGTGAGAGGAGGGACAGTGTAGCTGCTGCTGATTTAATAGGGAAATCGATAGCTAGGCTAGTGCATTCAGTGTCCACTACAGTCCTGAAGGACTCATCTGATCTCTGCTGTAAGGACAGCACCCCAAAAAGCCCTTTTTAGAGCTAGAACATCAGTCTGCTTTTTTTTTTTTTTTCCTGTGTAATCTAATTGCAGTTGCCTGCCTGCCAGCGTGTGTGTCAGGCTCACAGCGTATACTGTGCCCACTTGCCCAGTGCCTAGGGCCGGTGCAAGGATTTTCGTCTACACAGGCGAAGGTGCATTTTGGTGCCCCCCTGCTCTGATCCGCCACGCCTCCCACACCATTAAGCCTCCTTACATTATATATATATATATATATATATATATATATATATAAAATGTATAATGTAGAAAATAAATACATCTAAATATTCAACTTGCATGCTCTAAATGTGTCACACATTGAAACCCTTAAACACAAAGACACGCTTGCAGTCACACACAGAGACACACTTACCACTTACACACACACACCCTTACACAGACACACTTACACACCCTTACACAGACACAGTGACAAACTTACACACACCCTTACACATACACAGTGAAACAATTACACACACCCTTACACAGACACAGTGACACACTTACACACACACACACACACACACAAACCCTTACACAGACACAGTGACACACTTACACACACATCCTTACACAGATACAGTGACACACACACACACCCTCACACAGAAAGTGACACACCCTTACCACTTACACACACACAGTTACACCAATTCACACATAACCTGAGACACACTATTTAGCCACTCAATATGCCAGTATTTTGCCCCTCAATATGCCATTTAATATGCCAGGATTTTGCCCCTCCAATATACCAGGATTGTGCCACTCAGTATCCCAGGATTGAGCCCCTCAATATGCTAGGATTTTCCCACCCTCCTCCCCCCTTCCCCAGACCCCAGTCCCCAGTACTTACCTCCATGCTGCTGTTTAGGTCCGTGGCTGAGAGGGAAGCGTTGTGCGCTCCCCTCTAGCCGGGCGGATCAATAAACTGCGTTGAAAAAAAAAGTTTCAACACACTTTATTGTTCCGCCTGGCTGGAGGGGAGCGCACAACGATTCCCTCTCAGCCACGGACCTGAACAGCAGCATGGAGGTAAGTAAACGGGCCTGGGGGAGCGGGCGATTTTCCCGCCCCCCCCCATTGGGGCGCCCTAAGGCAGCCGCCTGTAATGCCTTACGGTAGCGCCGGCCCTGCCAGTGCCACCACTCATATCTGGTGTCACAATAGCTTGCATTTAAAAAAAAAAAAAACTTTTTTGACTGTAATATAATAGCAGTCAGTTTCCTTCACACGTGTGCGTTTCAGGGCCTGCCAGGGCACAGTGTCACACCAGTGCAACTCATATCTGGTGTAACAGTAGTGTACATTAGACATGTGCAAAACTAAAATTTTCATTTCGTTTTCGTCCATTCGGACGAAAATGTTATTTATTTCGTCTAAAACAAATTTCGTTCATTAGTACATTCGTTTCGGACGAAATTCGTTCATTATTTTGTTTCGTTCAAGTTTCGTTTTATAGAATACGTGTAATACTATCGGCTTTCCATAAACTGAACGAGAGCCCCATTCATAAGAAATTCTTATGAATAGGGCTCTCGTTCGGTTCATAGAAAGGCAATAGTACTACATGTTTTCTATAAGCTGAAAGTCTATAAACCGAAGGTCGTTCGGTTTATAGATTTTCGGTTTATCGAATACATAGAATTACACGTAATTCTATGTATTCTATGAACCGAAAGTCTATAAACCAAACGACCTTCAGCTCTTACAAATGTAAAAGTAAAACGAAAATAACCCCCGCTAATAAATGATTCCCCCCATAGTAACACTAAACACTAAACCTCTATACTAACACTAAAATTAACCCCAATACTAAAATGAACCCCCTAAACCCTAATAGTAACCCCCGACCCCTAATACTAACCCTAATACTAACCCCGACCCCTAATACTAAAGTTAACCCCCTAAACCCCAATATTAACCCTAATACTAACCATAATACTAACCCCTAATACTAAAGTTAACCCCCTAAACCCCAATACTAACCCTAATACTAACCCCAGACCCCTAATACTAAAGTTAACCCCTTAAACCCTAATACTCACACTAATACTAACCCTAATACTAACCCCAACCCCTAATACTAAAATTAACCCCCTAAACCCTAATACTAACCCTAATACTAACCCCCGACCCCTAATAGTAAAATTAACCGCTAACACTAAACACTAAACCTAATTCTAACCCCCTAAACCCTAATTCTAAACCAACTAAAATCGATAAAATACTTACCTTTAGCGATGAAATGTCCCGCGATGAAATCTCCAGCGACGATCTGTCTTGTGCTGTAGAGTCGGCGGTGAAGCGGCTGCGCGGAAGCAGCCGCGATGAAGTGCCCCATCCCCCAGTAGTAGTGCCTTTCTATGAACCCATTCATAAGAATTATGAATGGGTTCATAGAAAGGCACTACTACTGTTCGTTTTCTATAAGCCGAAAGTCTATAAACCGAACGTTCGGTTTATAGACTTTCGGCTTATGGAATACATGTAATCCTATTGCTATTCTATAAACCGAACGTTCGGTTTATAGACTTTTGGCATTTGTAATGAATGTAATAGTAGTACTATTGGCTTTCACTACACGGAGACAGAGTCTCCATTCATAAATTTATGAAGGGAGACTCTGTCTAGACTCTGTCTCTGTACTATTGACTTTGAAGGCCATTTAACTGGAAGGAGCAGGCGAATAGTGAGCCAGGCGAATACAAGGGAGCAGCTTCTAAAGTGAAAAAGCTTCTTAAGTGTGGGAGTTAGAAGCAAAGAAGGAGGTAAAAGGAAAGAAGGAGGGTAAAGTATAAATCTTTTATTTTTTTATTTTTTATTCTATTTTTAATTTTGCGGTTTACACTAGAGAGCATGTTGGACAATGCCACTAAGTGCATGTCTTGCAGCATGTATGCGGTCTTGGAGCAAGTTCCCCAGGGTCCATACCGCTGCTGCAGATGTGAGCAGGTTGCTGCTTTGGAAAATATAATATTAGATCTAAAGAGGCAACTGGCAACACTTAGGGACATAAGCAACATGGAGCGGAGTTTACTGCTCACGGAGCAGGCATTGGCTGGGGCCAGTGTAGAGGAGGGTGATGATGGAGGGGAAGAGGTTTCTAGGGCAGAAAGCTGGGTTAGTTGTGTAAGGGGCAGTAGGGGTCGGAGAGCTAGGGAGGCTTGTTCTGGGATGGTTCACCCCAACATGTTTGCCAGCTTGTGTGAGGATGCTGGGGGGATTAGCTCAGAAGAGGCATTTCTGGGGCAGGCGGACTCTCCTAGCAGCCAGGTGAGTAGCCTCTCCAGCACAGTTGGGAGCCAGGACACTAGGAAGGCTAGACAGGTTGTGGTGGTAGGGGATTCTATTATTAGGAAGGTAGATAGGGTAATCTGTCGCCAGGACCCTGAATGCCGAACTGTATGTTGTCTCCCGGGTGCTCGGGTTCGGCATGTTGCGGACCGGGTAGGCAGATTATTGGGAGGGGCTGGGCATAATCATTGGTACTAATGACAACATAAATGGTAGGTGGGGGGTCCTTAAAAATGATTTTAGGGAACTAGGAAAGCAGCTAAAGGAAAGGACCTCCAAGGTAATATTCTCTGAAATATTACCAGTGCCACGCGCTACGTCAGGGAGACAGCGGGAGCTTAGGGAGATTAATGCGTGGTTGCGAAGGTGGTGCAAGCAAGAGGGATTTGGGTTCTTAGAGCACTGGGCAGACTTTGCAGTCGGCTACAGACTCTTTGGACGGGACGGGCTGCACCTCAATGATGAGGGGGCTGCGGTATTAAGGGCGAGGATGGCTAGAGGGTTAGATAAGCTTTTAAACTAAGCTCTGGGGGGGAGGGTCAAGATCAAAATGAAGCAATGGCAGCTAGAGTAGATTGGAAGGTGGTTATAGCTATGGCAAAGGAGGAGGAAAGCGCTGGTGAAGTTAACATAGATCATAGGGAGGGACATACAATTAAACCTGCGGGCATTACGTGTTTGTCAACTAAACAGAAAATGGGTAGTAATCTCAAATGTCTTTTAGCAAATGCAAGAAGCTTGACAAACAAAATGGGTGAGCTGGAGATACTGGTAAGTGCTGAACAGTATGATTTAATCGGAATCACGGAAACGTGGAGAGATGAGACCCACGACTGGTCAGTTAATTTACAAGGCTACTCACTTTTTAGAAAGGACAGAGTAAATGGAAAAGGGGGAGGGATATGTCTATATGTAAATCCAAAACTAAAGCCCAGTATTAAGGAAGGTGTGCATGACGTAACTGGAACTGATGTGGAGACACTGTGGGTGGAGATTAGCTTAGACACTAAAAAGAATCGCACATTACTTGTAGGTGTATGCTACAAGCCACCAAATATTAGCATTGATGGAGAAGATCAGCTTTTATTACAAATTGAAAAGGCTGCAAATCTGAATGAAGTTCTAATCATGGGAGATTTTAATTACCCAGATATAGATTGGAATTGTGGCACAACTAGTTCCGCTAAGGGCAGCAAGTTTCTGAACCTGCTTAATAACACATTTATGGCACAATTAGTAGACACCCCAACTAGAATGGATGCCTCTCTGGATTTAGTAATAACAAACAATGAGCAGCTTATCTCAAACATCAAAGTAAGGGAACACTTGGGCAATAGTGACCATAACATGGTTTCGTTTGAGATTAATGCAAAAAAGCAAATTGGTAACTACGCCACCAAAACACTTAATTTTAGAAGGGCCAACTTTGATGGACTAAGGGCATCAATGGAACATTTAGACTGGGAACGATTGTTTACTGGACTAAACACAGAAGACAAGTGGAATGCCTTTAAGCACACATTACAAAAGTACACATCCCAATATATACCTTTGGGAAACAAATACAAAAGACACAAATCAAAACCAATGTGGCTTACCTGTACCGTGAAACAGGAAATGCAAAACAAGAAAATGGCATTCAAACATTATAAAAGCAAGGGATCAACATTATCATTTATAAAATACAAAGATGCCAACAAAGCCTGCAAAAAGGCAATTAAAATGGCTAAATTGGAAAACGAGAAAAGGATTGCTAAGGAGAGTAAAATTAACCCCAACATTTTTTATAAGTATATAAATGGAAAAAAGCTAAAGAGGGAAAATGTTGGGCCCTTGTTATCCCAAATGGGAAATTTGGTAAGTGAGGACAGAGAAAAAGCAGACATTTTAAATACTTTTTTTTCTTCTGTTTATACTAAGGAAGAACAGATGGATGAGCCCCTGCTACCGGAAGTTACGGAACAGTCACCACAAATATGGGATTGGCTGACACAGGAAAAAGTGTTTATGCAATTAAACTCTGTTAAGATAGACAAGGCCCCAGGGCCAGATGGTATACACCCAAGGGTCCTTAGAGAGTTAAGCATAATTCTGGCCAGACCAATATTTATGATCTTTAGGGATTCGTTCAGTTCAGGTATAGTGCCAACAGACTGGCGAAAGGCGGATGTCATTCCAATATTTAAAAAGGGATCAAAATCTCTGCCTGGTAATTATAGGCCAGTGAGCTTGACATCTGTAGTGGGGAAATTATTTGAAGGATTGCTAAGGGTGTACACTCAAGAATACATCTTGAATCAGAATATAATTAGTAAAAGTCAACATGGTTTTGTGAAAGACAGGTCTTGTCAAACAAACTTAATAACATTCTATGAAGAGGTCAGTAAAAATATAGATCTAAGTGTGGCAGTTGATGTGATCTATTTGGATTTTGCTAAAGCATTTGATACAGTTCCACACAAAAGGTTACTCTACAAATTGAGAGAAATAGGATTGGGGGCAAATGTATGTATTTGGATTGAAAATTGGCTAAAAGATACAACACAGAGGGTTGTTGTAAATGGTAAAGCTTCAAATTGGACCAGGGTAGTGAGCGGAGTACCTCAGGGGTCTGTTTTGGGACCTCTTCTTTTTAATCTGTTTATTAATGATCTCCCACGTTGTGCTGAGTGCCATGTCTCAGTGTTTGCTGACGACACAAAATTAGGTAAGGTAATAAAGACTAATCTTGATGTTTTTTCTTTACAGGAAGATTTGGACAGAGTAGGGAACTGGGCAAGAAAGTGACAAATGAGGTTCAATATAGACAAATGTAGAGTTATGCATTATGGGAAAAATAATAACAAAGCAACATATACGTTAAATGGTATTTCCCTGGGAAAAACTACTAACGAAAAGGATTTAGGAATCATTGTAGATAACAAACTTGGCAACAGTGCCCAATGCCAGTCAGCAGCTGCAAGGGCCAATAAGGTATAGATTCATGGGAGGAGGACATCATCTTGGCTCTTTACAAATCAATGGTAAGACCTCACCTTGAATATGCAGTACAATTCTGGGCACCAGTCCTTAAAAAGGATATTAAGGAACTAGAAAAAGTGCAAAGGAGAGCTGCAAAATTAATAAGGGGATTGGAGGATCTTAGTTATGAAGAGAGACTTAAAAAATTGCATTTATTTACTTTAGAAAAAAGGCGTCTTAGAGGGGATATGATAACATTATATAAATATGTGCAGGTCCAATATAAGGAGCTCTCCAGGGACCTGTTCATTAATAGAAATGTACAAAGAACAAGAGGTCACCCCCTGAGACTGGAAGAGCAAAGATTTCATAGGCAGCAAAGGAAGGGATTCTTTACGGTAAGGACAATAAAATTATGGAACTCACTGCCAAGAGAGGTAGTGCTATCAACCACAATAGATGCATTTAAAAATGGTCTGGATGTTTTTTTTAGAAAAGAAGAACATACAGGGGTATTAATAATAGAATGAGCATTAATAATAGAGTATTTTGATCCAAGGAGAAATCTGATTGCCCTTTTGGAGTCAAGAAGGAATTTTTTTCCCCTTAGGAGGCAACATTCGAAAAAGCTTCCTTAGGGGTTTTTTTGCCTTCTTTTGGATCAAAACGCTGAAATGATAGGTAGAAGGGTTGAACTTGATGGACTTGTGTCTTTTTTCAACCTAAATTACTATGTTACTATGTATTCCATAAGCCGAAAGTCTATAAACCGAACGTTCGGTTTATAGACTTTCGGTTTATGGATTACATGTAATACTATGGGCTTTCTATAAACCGAACTAGAGTTCCCATTCATAAAAATTTATGAATAGGGACTCTGTTTCGTTTTATAGAAAGCTAAGAAGTTGAACGAATGAACGAATGGTTTAATATAAACGAAAATCATTCGTCCATTCGTGCTATAGTATTGGCATTACTATAAACCGAAATAGAGTCGGTTTATAGAATGCCAATAGACTTACATGCATTCCATAAACCGAAAGTCGTTCATTATGTCGGTTTATGGAATGTAGTGTACTATGCTATTGTATTCTATAAACCGACTCTATTTCGGCTTATAGAATGCCAATAGTACTACGAATGGACGAATGAACGAATGATTTTCGTTTATTAACCATTCTTTCATTCGGCTTTCGTTAGCATAGCATTTTCGTTATTCGTTTTTCGGACGAATGGACGAAAATGCTATTTTCGGACGAAAATGCATTCGTCTGAAAACGAATGCACATGTCTAAATAGTACTACTTAACACACCATATAATAATGCAGAGAGAGGCAATGCAGAGAGAGGAGTCTGAAGAAGAGGAGTTAGAGGAGGAAGGTGGCTTTGAGGAGGTGGAAGACCAAACACAGCAGGCATCCCAGGGGGCTTATTGTCACCTTTCGGGGACCCTTGGTGTTGTACGTGGCTGGGTGGAGGAAGAGACCTTTAATGACATCAGTGAGGGCAAGGAACGGGACATGGCTAGCTTGGTATCCAACCTTGTGCAAATGGGGAGTTTGCGGTTGTGCAAATGGACTGTTTGCGGTGCGTTAAACGGGGAGTTTGGTCTGTCACTGTGAAGCGGGCGTAATCCTTACACTACCTGATCGATACAACATCATACCTGATGTTTTAAAGCACGTTATTCCAAACAATTTAGGAATGTTAGGTGATTTATGCCCTTTATGGATTAAAACCAGACTCTGCATCAACTATGTAATTTTCCATGGGAGTTTTGCCATGGATCCCCCTCCGGCATGCCACAGTCCAGGTGTTAGTCCCCTTGAAACAACTTTTCCATCACTATTGTGGCCAGAAAGAGTCCCTGTGGGTTTTAAAATTCGCCTGCCCATTGAAGTCTATGGCGGTTCGCCCGTTCGCGAACATTTGCGGAAATTCGCGTTCGCCGTTCGCGAAATTTTTTTTTTATTTTCGCAACATCTCTATTCAGGGGCGGTCCCCAGGTGTAAAGGGTAGAGGTCCTTGATCAGCAGCTCTATAAAAACCCCACACTCACCTTAATCATTGCTTGCTTGTTGAGCTGTGGTGTCTGTTCTCAGTACCATTCCTTTCCATTTACCTGCTATATATTGAAGACCTTCCTGTGTACCGACCTTTGCTTTTTCCCCTGGACTTTCCTTATTGCTGTAAACCTACCTGGACTTGCTATACCCATTTTTTGCAACCTTGCTGCCAGCCTTGACCTTTTGGATTGGATTGACTACTCTTTTGCCTTACCCTTTTTTTTGTTGTGTCACTTTTGGATTTACCTTTTGGGTCACTCCATCTCTGTACCCGCCACCCAGTGCTACGCTCATTATCCTTGAACCTCACAGATTACTCCTTTTTATTCCTATCCCGACACTTTGAACTGCGGTAGTTTTTATGCATGTCAAAGCCGGCCCGGCAATGGCGCTGGCTGGGTCAATTGACACAGGTGGCACATTAAGGGGAAAGATGAGTTCAGTTTCCAAAATCTCAGGACGAAAATTGGTCTCTGAATAGCCCTCAAATGCGATCCGATTGGGTCCAAAGCTCAGAGCTCTGATTTTCTCAAGAAAATTGGAGCAACCTGAATTGGCATGATCTACAAAGATTAATTCATTTAAAACTCATTGGCATGGTATACAAAATTTTAAATTTAAACTTCATTGGCAAAATATGTAATGATTAATGCATTTAAACCTCATTGGCATGGTATACAAAGTTTTATGAATTTTAAACTCATTGGCATGATATACAAATTTTTATGCATAGAAATCTCAAGAGAGTTATAAAGTAGGGGCTGACAATTGGTACTGTAAGGGGCCCCACAATTTTTTCTCTCTGAGCACACAAAGTATTGGGATCCTTCTCAGTGAGAACGGACAAGTCAAATAGCCCTATATTATGTAACCTGTTTTTTGCTTGCTTGCCCATCACAGAGGAAACCTCTCCATTCGCATATCAGAATGGTCCCACCCATAAGGGCAGGCCAGATCCAAATTTCTTGTCTCTCCTGCAAAAAGAAAAACAGCAACCAAGGAGGTATGTTTCGCCCTGCATTGGCCTCATCAGTGTGGTATGACTGGTATCCTTCTAGATGCAGAGTGCAGGTACCCATGGCTGAGTATACCCCTGGAGACAAACAAAGAAATGGGATCACTCTCAGTGAGAACAGACAAGCAAGCAATGAAAACTTTAAATTTTTAAACAAAAAGCAAAGGCAAGACAGGTAGTTAGGGCCAGGGTTGGACCAGGAAGAGCAGAGAGGAGGTAGCAAGAGAGGAGGAAAAGCAAGGCCCACAAAATATCAGCAAATTTTCTTAGCGTTGGAAAACACAACATTGGTGCATAAGCTGTGCCAATCCTATTGATAACCCATGACAAGTTTCCAGAACTGAAAACAGCCAAATTGCATACCCAACTTTGTCGAAAATCAATGAATTTGGCCATATTGAATGAGCGAATTGCAGGTTTTGTATATCAGTCCCAATCTGGGCCAATTTTTACTTTGATCAGGGCTCCCTTTAGGGGTATAACTAGAAACTTAAGGGCTACCAGTGTGAAAATTGCCCTGGGCTCCCAATATCACCAAGCAACACATCCCACAGTGCCAGCTGTGAAAAATCAATACATCTAGGTAACAAGTGTTATATAAGAGAGTAAAACATTCATTTTGGTTCAGAAGAACTCAAAACTGCTGTTGCAGTAACCAGTCCTTGAGCTTCACACCGGCTCAGCAACAACAATTGTATAAATTGTAACTAATAGTGTTGTCACCTTCTAATAAAAGCACTAAAGCGTCAAAATAGTTGATGAAGTGTTCCATTTATTTTGATTGTTCGGTACAAATAAAACCACTGAGCTTCTGACCAGTTGCAGCGTCAATCCACCATTATCAATAAACACACCCATCATAAATACAAATTAATAAGAATGAAAAACATATGTAGAACAATCTATTAGTTCGAAATTTACCAAATATATTAAAGTACAGGCAAGCAGAACAGTTAAGTTCTCCATTTATTCCTAATAATTTAAGGTAATTAGTTATAATATCAAGACAACCTCTCTAGATAATGGTTTCCATTAGAACATGGGCCCAGTAGCAAATATATACAACAAACTCAGAGGAGAAATTAATAAACTTATTAATGTGAATTTTCTTTCCTATTTACAGATGAGTAAGTCATTTAACAGGTTGGGTATTATTGCAATGAATGCAATGGCCACATTTGAAATTACCCTTCGATGGTCTTGCTAACCACACCTTATCTGGCAAAAAAGGATTATAATCACTGTCACAAAGTGAATCCTGACAGCCTGCCTGAGGGCCAAACACCTCCCTGTAGATTATGGGCCCTGGCTTAACTCTATACATTAATTTTGTTAGTTAGACATATTCTGTGAATATATTGGTTCATGTGTAATGTTTAATTCTGTGAGTTGACCACTCTGTAGGATTATAATGTGTCAGTGACAATAACTAATAGTTTACTCCAGCATCCATTATTCTGGATTAACTGGTAAACTGATTATGTTGTGTACATTATGTTTCTTACTGTGTGTTTTGTAACTAGGTCTACTCAGTGTATGGTAATTCCTATTTGGTTTGCAGTCTGAAAGTCTAATGTATTCCTAGTCCCAGTTAGTTGGAGAACTATGTTTAGTTCCATCCCCCCCATTGTATACTAATGTCTGTGATGTCATGTTTATGTCTTTTTATAAGTCTGTGTTGTTACACAAATAAAGTAGTTGTTCATTCTTGCTGTACCTAACTGCAAGTGGTCTCCTGTCTGCTGTTTGGGTACAAAGAGCATGGTTCAAGAAAGGCTTGCTGGGTGAATGCTGACCTGTGATCGGGGGCTAAGGAGGTGATTTCCTACAACACTCAGAGGGTCTACGTCTGGTAGACAGTCCGTTACAATCACTATTAACCCATTTACTCCACGGATTTGTCATTCTGTGGTAAGTGAAAGAAGGTTTAGAAGTTATAATTGAAATACACTTAGACAAAAAGATACGCCAATGTTTGCAAATAATATTATTTATCTTCCATGACATTGGAAAATATGTGATATTAAACTTAATATTAGAAGCACATTTTTCTTACTTTTAATCTGGATCTGTCTGATCTCTGGAGGTTGTTGTTTACACTGTTCCAATAACCTGGTAGGATAGCCTTTCTCTAAAAATCTATGAGATATTTATGAGACATTTATATTTTCAAACATCTGTCATGCCACTCTAGCGATGACTTGTGCTGTCCTGGCAGTGCTTCCTGATCAGGTGGACCGCGGTGGTGTGAGGCGTCGGATCCGCCCACCTGTGTGGCTGAGCCCTGACGCGGGCATCCTTCCCTGATTGAGGATCAGGGCAGTCTGTGGAGCTGCGCATGCCGTGAGTGTTACTCCCGTGAGACCCGCGCCTTCCTGCCAGGTGTCTCGTGTGCCCACGCATTCTGTGTCTGCCCTGCCGAGTGCCACCAGGGGGACCGCTCCTCAGCGAGGAGGTCGGTGGTGGCGGGTGCTGATGGCATCTCTGGGGCTGACACTGGATCCGGTGCAGCCCTGCTTCATATTTCGGCCCCAGTAGTTGCATCGCACTCCTCCGGGAGGAGGAGTTCACGATGGGCGCCCAGACCAGTAAGTAGGCCTCGGGCCCAAAAACGGAGGACCCCGGGTTCACCTCCTGGGGGTTTGAGGTGGGGGGGGCCCTGTCACAGTCCAGTGGGGGTCCGCTGGGGGGGAGGATGCCCCTGCCAGCCCCTCTACCTACCGAATTCCGGTCCCTGTGCTGACCTCCACGGGTCTGTGGCTGGGCCTTCAGCAGTGGTGGCTGGGGATAGCATTTCCTCACAGGTGTCTTCTTTTCAGTTGACTCCACTGCCGACTTTGGCTCACAGCACCCCGGCTCCTGTGGTACTGAGTGCGGGTAGTTTAGCTGTTCCTCAATCCATGGTGGCTTCGGTGGGTCATCCAGCCGGCGTAGCTGGTGAGTATGGTTCCTCTACACTTGGGGTGTGTGGGTTGGGGGGACAGGGGGCACAGGGTGTGCAAGATCAGGCTTGGCTGGGGTTTATACAGGGTTTGTGCGGGTTTTGGGATCAGGCGAGGATGGGTTCACAGGGCGTAATGGCCACTTCGCTGAATTCACAGGTCGGGAGGGTATGGGGGGCCCTGGCGGTGCCCGGGGGGGTCTTGGGTCAGACATGGAGGGGTGCTGGGATTGGGGTGGCGACGCAGACTTCTGCTGCCTCAACAGGGTTAACGCCTGCTACGGGGGTGGCGCAGGTTGCTCTTTCGGTGCCGCCACAGGCTGAGGCCTCGGTGGTACTGACGGCTCTGCCTGACCCATTGTCGTCTACGACGGTGGCTCCGGAAGTGCCAATGGCCCATGGGCTACGTACATGTGTTGGTTCGGTCTCTTGGGGTTACATGTTAAAAAGGAGGGTCGGGATCATATTTGGAAGGGGGTATACATTGAAATATACTCGCTCATTCCCTTGGAGGAGGTTCCTCCTCCGGAAAAGGAGCTGAAAGAGTCTGAACAGGAGAAGGAAAAATACTGTTATCGGAAAATTCCCAAGAATTTTGGGAACTGGATATGGGCATTTTCTATTCTGGCAAGCATTAAAGGGGAAAAATCCCTGGACAAAAGGCATTGTTTTGTTATCAGGATTTCATTTGGCATGCGTGTCGGGTGTACGGTGGCCTCGAGTGGTGGACATACGAAGAGCAGTTCTGCCAGCGCCTGGTGGTCCAGCCGTCTTTGTCGTGGAATCAGATGGATATTGGCCTGTGGCTTTCTATTATGACTCGCCCCGTGGCTCACCAGGGGGGGATGGCGTCCTTTCTTGGAGGGGCAGGGGGGATGGGTACGCCCACTCCACCGGCCACACAAAGTCGGGGTGGTAGATGCTGGAATTACAATGATGGCCAATGCAAGTTTGGGGCGGGCTGTCACTTTAAGCACGAGTGTTCCGGTTGTGGGGGATCCCACCCTGCCTCAAAGTGTTTTAAGTGAAGCACGACCAGGGGTAAATCGGATTTGGGAGAGAAAGGGGAGGACGCCGGTGGACGTCGCCGCGATGTGTCCATGACTAAGTAGATATCGGAATAGAAAGGCGGCGGGGATCCTTTTGCGGGGTTTTGAGGGCGGTTTCAGGATTCCTTTCTGGCAGCGATTCTGTCCTTGCGTAACTTAAAGTCTGTCCTGGACCACCCGGGGGTGGCACTGGGTTGTATGGCCGGCTCTTTCCCTTCTCCTCCCTTGCGTAATTTGAGGGTATCTCCTTTGGGGGTGGTCCCAAAAAAGGAACCAGGAAAATTCCGGCTGATTCACCACTTGTCGTTCCCTTAAAGGGAATCAGTGACTGATGATATCAGTGCGAAACTCTGCAGGGTTTCATATGCATTGTTCGACTCGTATGGTGCAGGCGGTTGGCTGTGGGGCGTTGATGGCCAAGACTGACGTGGAGTCTGCGTTCTGCCTCCTGCTGGTTCATCCTGATTGTCACCATCTTTTGGGTTGTTATTTTGAGGGTCATGACGTGGACAGGCTTCAGGGTTTGCTATGGTTAATGTGGTCCTGGGAGGCTTCAGGTTTCTCAGCTAATGTGGTTGCTACAAAATTGGCGGGTCTCAGTTTTTGGTTTAAGGTGTCTGGGTCCCGGGATGTCACGAAGGAGTTTTTAGTCCGTCAATCACTGAAGGGATGGAGACGGGGGGGGGGGGAGGTGTGCCAAGGTGGGTGATCTTCGGCGCCCAGTGTCCGGGGCGTTACTGTTGGGAATCTTTCACATCCTGCCTTCAGTTTGTGTGTCTATCTTTGAAGCTGTTTTGTTCCAGCTAGCTTTTTCCTTGATGTTCTTTGGGGCTCTGAGGATTAGGGAGTTGGTCAGCCCTCCAAAACAGAAGGCTGGGGGCGTGCTATTTGAGGATGTGCTACGGGAGCTGGGCGGGCTGCGCTTCAGGTTCCGGCATTCAAAAACTAATGTCTTAGCTAAAGGGGCATGGGTTTTCCTGCGAGAGGTTCCGGGTTCCTCGGTCTGCCCTGTAGCGAGTTTTGATGTTTATAGTGCCATGCGCCCTGCGGCCTCAGGCTTGTTGCTGCTCCATGGGGATGGGTCTTTGTTATCACGCTACCAGTTTGTCAAAGTATTTAAGTTTGGGCTTACTGCATTGGCGATGGATAGCTCTACATTTGGGGCCATTCCTTTCGCATAGGGGCAACGTCTGAGGCTTCTATATTGGGTTTTGCTGAAAGAGCGATTCAACGCATTGGCAGATGGGAATCTCAGAGTTTTTTGTCTTACATCCGCCATGGGTCTCATGGCAGTTTCTTCTGCTCTGTCTTCCCAGGTTCTGCAGTCAGGAAGGTTTGGCTCATAGGACATTCTTACATTTTTTGGGCCCGGCAGCGCGCAGCAATCCGGTCTGGGGGGGAGCGTTGAGGATTTCCAGCATCGGTGGCAGAAGTTTGCTGGATAGGTATACGGGGCCCTGAGCTTGTTCAGCTTTCCAGATTGCTAAGCCCTTCTGATGTGTTACTTATCCACCTAGGGGGCAACGACCTGGGGTGCTCCAATGCTCCTAATAGGATCAATTTCAAGATGATGATGATAAAACCTCTTATTTTGCAATTGTCTGAAACATTCATATTGACAATTATCCAAAACCTCAAGGGCACCACTCTTATCTACAGATTTGAAAAACATGTCTTGTTGTAACCTTTTCAAAGCCACTCATTCCTCCTTTGCCACCAAATGGTTTGTTGGTGTCAACGTTGTCCCCAAAGAGCATTGCCATGTTGGTCCTTAAACAGCTTGAATGTGCCATCTCAGCCCCTAAACAGCTTGGCTGTGCTACTTTGACCCCAACAAGCTTGTGTGTGCCATAATTGTTCCTAAACAACTTGTACGTATCATTGTACCCCCAAACAGCTTACATGTGATATATTGTAATTGCGACCCCTGTGGCAATGATTTTTACGTCCATTTAATGCCATGAGTATGAGGATGAATTTCCATTTACTTTTAATGGTACATGCCAGTTTGTCATTTGACCAGTAGCTACCATGCTTTCCTGCGAAGCTGGTCAGTTTATCTGATCGGCTACCATCTCAACTAGGTCCCCTTTATTTATGATATGTAAAAATAAGGAAGAGATAATGACTACCCCAGCCAGGTTCAACTGCGATACCCCATTACTTACAGGTAATATATAAAACCTCTATTACACCAAAAAACTTATTGTAAGAAAATAGAGGGGGTGCAAGTAATTTGAACCAAAAAACATATATGAGAACACAACAATAATGCACTTATCTCATAAGTTGAAATACCACCCAGCTTGCACTCAGATTAGTATATAGAATAAAAATGCAAACAAAAAGATACATGGTGTAGCTTTACATATTAAAATTTAGGGATCAGATCCTGCTGAATTTCAGCCTGCGCCGAAACATGGAATCAATTTTTTCGTGTTGACTTGAATTCTCCTCCTCCAGGAGTGCAGTGATGTTGACACGTTTCGGCTTATACGCCTTCTTCCGGACATGAAATTCAGCAGTATTTGATCCCTAAATGTGAGCATTTATTATATTGCTAGATTAAAACCTTTTACTATCCGACCATACTATATCTTTACCTCCATGTTCTTCTTGATGGTATAATCGTTCTCATACTCCATGACGACTAATCTAGTCCACAACCATCAAATGTCTGACGTTTTTGGTGGTCTATCTTCAACTGTTCATCAGTTCACTACTTTGGGGGAATATATCACTTTTAATATGTAAAGCATACTACACTATGTATCTTTTTGTTTACATTTTTTTCTGTATACTAATCTGAGTGCAAGCTGGATGGCAGTTCAACTTATGAGATAAGTGCATTATTTTTTTTTGTTCGAATATATCTTTTTGGGTACAAATCACTTGCGCACCCTCTATTTTCATACAGAAACACTTTAGACCCCTACAGCATTTACACTGTTATTTCCCTGAAATTCTCAACATGGCAGTGCTACTAATGAAACATAGCCTGATAGAAGTTGAAGAGCAACAACAGTCAAAAGAACAGTTGGACAACACCAGGGAAGCTTGTCACTACAATTTAAATGCAGAGGAGGTAAGATCAACATTTCATATCATTCAGAGACAGGGATGGCAGCCAGTGTTACATTTTTATTTAGTTTTAGTCATTTCAGTTTAGTAGTATTTTAGTAACCTGAATTGTATTCGTTTTAGACTAGTTTTAGTCTACTAAAGCTCTAGCAGTGAGGGAGGGACCAGGTCTGAGAGGGCTGTTACATAGTATTAAGTTAACTTGTTAGGGAGATGGGAGGGGAAACACTCATATGACTGTACCTACAAATCAGATGGAGTATCCTCTTCCTCTATGGATTGCAGGGCGTTGTTCCAGGGGGCAGGCAGACACAGGGAGCCTGCATCTCAGCCAATCCAGCTGCCTATGGAGTAAGGGGACTGGGTCTTGGCAGAAATCCAAGGGAACCAGAAATCCAAATAGATAAATGCTAACATTGTCGTCACGTTTTAGTTAGCTGAGGAAAATTGCAGTGGATTTTCATCATAGTTTTAGTCCTATTAACATAGTTTTTATTTAGTTATTTTTTAGTTTTAGTCACTGAAAAACATGCAGTTGACAAAAACTATGACTAAAATGTTTAGTCCACGAAATTAACACGGTGGTAGCATCAGCAGCATATGTCTTCACCTATCAGGGACTGCAAAGAAAGAGATGTTACTGACAAGGCAAACAGGACTGAACTTGCCAATGCATGGGCAACTGATGCTAGTGGCCCCAGCATAGTATTTAGCTCGAGGAGGCAAACAAGGCAAGTGTATGGGTGGCACTTGCATTTGTATGCCTCGCGGGGGTGGCACAAAATAAAAATAAAAACACCGTCCCTTTAAAAAAACTTGCTTGCTGGCAGAGATGGTGGCTGGGGAGATCGGAAGCAGGCAGCATGCCTGTCTGGCTCCCAGTGCGGTATGAGGGAGGAAGTGCTGATAGGTAACGTGACCTATCTGCACTCACTGTGTGGTAAGCCGAACATCCAGCAAGGTAGGGCACCATGCTGCCTGCCACTAGCCACCAAGGTGGGGGTGGATGGGGGCATACAATAGGTGTGATGGAGGCATGTGATGGGTTGATGGGAGTGATGTAATGGGGTGATGGGGGCATGTAATAGGGGTGATGGAGGCATGTAATGGTGGTGAAGGAGACATGTAATGGGGTGATGGGGTGATGGGGCATGTAATGGGTTGATGGGGACATGTAATTTTGGTGACGGTGGCATGAAATGAGGGTGATGGAGGTCATGTAGTGTGGTGATGAGGCATGCATTGGGGTGATTGGGGCATGTAATGGGGGTGATGGAAGTCATGTAATGGGGGATATAATGAGGTGATGGTGGAATGTGATGGGGGTGATGGGTGCATGTTATGGGGGTGATGGAAGTCATGTAATGGGGGATATGATGGGGTGATGGAGGCATGTGATGGGGGCATGTCCTGGGTGTGCAACGTGGGTTATGGGGCATGTTGTGGGTGTGCAACGTGGCTAGGGGGGAGTCTGAATTTTGTCTGCCTAGGGCAGTAAACAGGGGGTCCCTGGTAGCCCCCATACCAGAGGGCCACTCAGTGGTGTATCTACACCACTGAGTGGCCCTCTGGTATGGGGCTACCAGGGTTCTGGGAAGAAGCAGGGTACCTTGAAGGGATAACCTTCCAGGATATGGCCATGTCTTGAATGGTCGGTGCATGTGGTGGAAAAGGGCAATGGAGTGGCCAGAGTCTATCTATTAATAGTCATCTACAATGGGGTTCACACAAATGGGCACATTCTTTAGTAGCTGAGATGGATATGCATATTTTTCTTACTTCGATAAAAATGTGGATTCCTGTATACTTGTCGTTGGACTGTTGTTGTTTCTGAGCTTATTTATCATAATTCAGAGGGTTTTGCATTGTGTCCTCTATCGATGTGAACTCAGACTTTCTATCCCCCACAAACCTGGGAGGTTGTCTGTAGTGAAGTGCGTCTGTCACATTGTCAGGAGTAGTACTGTACAAAAAAGTTGTAGTCAGAGAATGGATACTTGAAATCATCCTTTTGCAGTTGCTTCTTGTGCGCCTACCCAGCATGCTTGCATTTACTGAAAAGAGTACACATTGTCCTCTACCTCCTGCCAGGCCTGCCTTCCGTTGTTGCCTTGCCAATATGCCTCACAAACAGTAGGTTACTGTGCCGCATACGAGAAGCTGTGTGAACGTTCAGTCTGCTTTCTCCTTGGTGCTCCTCACTTTCCTCTTCACTGCTTAAAGGAGCATATCCTCTGAGGACATGTCACAAGCCATGGGCAGTACATGAACAGCTCTCTGCTCTTCCTTTGTGTCCACCTTCCTTAACCTCCCCATGTCCCACTGGCCTTTTCTCTCTCCCCAACTGTGTGCTTGTATCTTGCTCTATCCTCCCCTCAGCAGGGTGAACCTTCCTCCCTGACCACCTCCCTACTCTGTGACTTTGCTCATATTACCATCTGGATAGCTTCCATCGCTACTACCTACTCCATCTTTTAAAATAAAACATTGAATTAGTGGTGCTCACAAGTGTACAGGCATACCTCAGAGTTATTGCAGGTTCGGTTCCGGACCACCACAATAAGTTGAATTCTGCAATAAAGTGAGTCACATAAGCCAAAATGATTAAGTACAAAAAAATATGTACTGAACATACTTTCTTTTGATGCCTAGAAGCCATTGTAAATGATTAATTGGTCTAATTTCAATAAAATATTGTTGTTTCTGTGGAAATAGGGACACTGAATAGTCAGAGACACAAAGAAAATGGCGCTGAAACACTTGCTCGACAGATAATGGACACATCCTGTCAAGAGCAATAACTGCGAAGTGCAATACGTTGAAGCACAATAAAACGAGATATCCATGTATATCAAAGGCTGCAAACCACTCCGGCGCAAAAACCTCAAGTACACCAAATTTTACAGTGGAAAAATCAGAAATGATGCGATATAGTATATAAAAAAATCTGATCTTGATCGTGTTTGGGTGCTATTGAAAGTTCCTAAAAAGATACATTTTTATATTATATTGCGTATGATCTGAATTTTCCAACCTTCCCTGAATACCAAATGCTTTCTACCTTTTCTCTCCTCCTCATAATCTCCAAATCCGGAAAAAAAATATATTCATGTTTTGTGTCAAATAAAATTGTATGTGCTGTAATGTTCTACTCATTAACCACTCCCTCAAAGCTACCAATGCTCTCTCACTGCTCATCAATCTCTCAAAGCTGTTGTTCTGCTATCTCATCATCACTCCACTCTCTTAACACTCTCCTCTACTATTACTCCACTCCGCTTTGAAAACCAATCGTCCAAGGTGTCTGGCCTGTAAGGTGTCTTATATAAAGAAAAAAATAGGTTTGGGGCATGAAGGTGTTTACTGATTGCAGGGGAGGTATAGCCACTAAATCTCTCCCACACAGCAGGCAAAGTTGCCAGTTGAAACATTGGCTTAATATACAAAGTTTATGAATTTATTCCTCATTGCCATCATATATAAAGTGTATGCATTTACTGCTCATTGACATACTATACAAAGTGTATGTATTTACTGCTCATTGGCATTATATGAAATGTTTATGTATTTACTGCTGATTGGCATGCTATAAAACATTTATTTATGCATTTCCTTTATGTACTTACTGCTCATTGGCATGATATACAAAGTGTATGCAGTTTTTGCTCATTGGCATCATATACAAAGTTTATTTATGCATTTCTTTTAGTTATTTACTTCTCATTGGCATCATATACATTATCATTAAAACCACTGTGGTCACTTCCTTGTTTTTGAAAGAAAAAAAAAAGTGTCCAATAAAATTACATCAAGTCAGCCTACTGAATCCTTTTTCACCAAGAAAACACCATTTAAACTGTATGTTGCATTTTTATTATTATTAACCCCTTCGCGACCGATGACGGTCCAGGACCGTCATAGGGAAATCTCCCTTCGTGACCAATGACGATCCAGGACCGTCATGCAGGTCCGATCGCGGTATGCACGCTGGCATACCGCGATCGCGCAAACAAAGACATGGCTGAGTGTCTCGCTACCGAGACACTTCAGCCATGTTGGTTGAGGACCCGCCGGAAACATCCGGGCACTGTGACAGCCAATCACAGTGCCCGGATGTTAATAGCTGTCAAAGCAGGTGCCTGCATTGACAGCTATAGTCTCTCCCTGCTCCACGGTGATCATGGGGCAGGGAGAGACTAAATATAGTGTGTCAAGTCTCCCCCTGGCCCCCCCAGTAACAACCAGCCCCCCCCCCCCCCAAAGGATTTTTTTAATTAAAAAAAAAACTATTTTTTTTTTTTTTTTTTTTTTTATTGTGCTAATCCTAACTCTTGGGTTAGGGTTAGAGTTCATCAAAACCCTAATCCTAGAGTTAGAATTAGGGTTTGTACTAACTCTAACCATAGGGTTAAGGTTAGAGTTAAATAAAAAAAAAATGTAAAAAAAATAAAAAATTAAATAAATAATTTTTTTTTTTAAATAATAATAAATTGTATAAAAATAAGAAGTTATTCCATAGAGGACCAATGACATGTTATGTCTGTCTGTGGTCCTCTAGGGATATTTTATTTTAAAACAAAGACTGCTAGTGCCCCAGCAGTATATAGGGGCCCACAGCAGCTGGATATATGATCCATGCAGCCGCAGGATAGCAAGGATAGCAAAAATCGGTGCTTCCTACTATAGACTACATTTCCTATTCTGCTATGGTAGATTTTGGCTGGCTGAGCATGATAGGAAATGTAGTACCCAGCATTACATAATAAATACACGTTTTAAAGCTGCAATAACCGTATCCTAAATTTTGCCCTGTAGGGCTCTCATTAGATTTTTGTTTATGTTGTCTGTACATATTTCTCAAGTTGTGCTTACCGCAGAGAGGCTGATGTGGGGAGATCTTTTGATCACTCCAGATAGCGCCTATGCCAGCAAACTTTTTTAAAAAGTTTTTTTAATTTATTTTAATCTGGCAGTGGTATGGAATAACTATGGCTCTGTTGATTGTATTGCGCATGTGTAAGCTGCTTGCTTATTTTTTTCCACAGCACTAAATTGTTTGTATTGAGTGGCGATCACTCTACACCTATTTTTTTAGACGTTATTGCAATAGGTAAAAAAATATTAATTTTCGGGAAATTGCTTTGTAACAGAGTGTGCATTTTCATGTATAAAATTTGCACCAAAAGGAGGGATTTAATAGTAGGCATTAAATTACTTTTGCCCGTTAATTTACTGTAAACTGCATAAACACACTCAACTGAATAAACCCCAGTAACTGTTTTGTATGTGCTTGTAATCTACAATTATTATAGTTGTCTAGTTATAGAGTTATATTTGTATGAATAATGTATTAAGTTGAATATAGATTACAAAATCTGGCAAATATTGTTACAATCTTGATATTTGAGCATGGTTGGACCACTTTTTCTTTTTTTCTCTTGTGTAGTTATTCCACCATTTCCTCTTAGACTGAAAACTCGTTTGATCAGAGCTATTCCCACTTTTTGTATCCTACATGTCTAAACTTGTTATGTCACAAAAAACATGAATATTTTGTTTGGCTGTTCTATAGAGTATTTTGGCTCCTTGTAGGTATGCTTATAATAATAACTCATATGTTATAGTCCTTCATTTTAAAATCAATTTACAAGCATGTTATATGTTGGATTATAAATGTGTGATAGAAAAAAAAGTTGTCTGTCCCTTGTAGCTTTATTTTGGCTATTTGCATACACGCATCAGGCAAGTTATCAGAAATTACATTTTTCATTGGTAAAATCATTTTCTAATTTTCTTCAAAGTTAATTTGCCCTGTGATGTGTTGAACTAAATATGTGCCCTTTCACCCAGTGACAGAATGAATACTCCAAATATGTTCAGTGATTGATATAATTCACCTATCACATGCAAGAATATTCTAGACATTTTTCCATTTTAACAGATTAGGTGTGCAAGAGTGGGATTTGTTCCGATGGATGTAAATAGAAACAGATACCTGGGCTACTAGTGTATCCATAAGATGTATAGACTCAGTAGCGTCAATGATTCTGTACCCCCTGTGTGCCCCCAACTGAAACAACTGTTGTTTGTTGCTTTATAGGAAAGACACCAAGCTTAAGTGCATCAAGTTCAAACCTTCTATCATTCCTGATTTTGATCCAAAAGAAGGCAAAAACCTTAAGTAAGCTATTTCGAATTTTGCTACTTAGGGGGGAGATTCCTTCTTGGCTTTAAAATTCAATCAGATATCTCCTTGGATCGAGAAGCTTGATTATTAATAGCTTATTCTATTAATAATAGCCCTGCATATCCTGCTTTTCTAAAAAAAAACATCCAGACCATTTTTAAATGCATCTATTGTATTTGATAGCACCACCTATCTTGGCAGTGAGTTCCATATGTTTATTGTCCTTACCGTAAAGAATCCCTTCCTTTGCTGTCTATGAAATCTTTGCTCTTCCTGTCTCAGGGGATGACGATGTATTAATGGGGGCAGCAGAAGTCCACTTCAATTTTTTTTAATATTCATTTTTTTATTTAACTTTTTAATTTCAATTTGCCTTCTTAAAAAAGGTGAATTGTAATATCTGTAATGCAGCAATCATCCCTGAATCCATATTGAATCTGGGGTTGATCACCACATATTGGGCAGCCAAAATTCTATGCTTTTTATGGCCGTATCAGACCGCAGATGCAGCACATAGTGTAGCCGAATTTAAGGTATCTGTTTGATTCAGCTATAATACCTGATCCTGTAGATTATGTAGAACCTTATGTATTTAGAATGTGATGTCATCTGTTGTTGTAATGTTCAGATGTCCTAATGCATTTGTCCATATAATTTATATCTGTTTTGTTCCCTTAAACATACTCTCATTGGCACTATTTGTAGTTCTATTATTTCTAAACTGTGTACCAGCCCTACCACCGTGTGACTTTTGTTATTATGCAAATTATAATCAGTTATGTTTTAATTATTTTCAAATGGTGTATAGATACTCTCACTATGGGATATGACAGCATCACCTTGCTTGTATTATTTAAGGAAATAAGTTCTACAGTTTTAGATTCCTGTTAATGTTGGGGTGGGCTCCCTCATGTGGGCTTTATGCTGTATTCTATTTCCATTTCTGTTTATAACGACAAGATGCTACTGTACTGTATTATTGTAACAGAAATGTGTGGAATTTTATCACATATACTGTTTATTTTTGAGAATGTTATTTTGTTTTATGTAAGTTGAGTATTTCTCCTATTCTACTCTGTGGCTTATTGACACTTATTTTGCAACTCGGCACGTTGTTTTAAATTTGAGTTTCATACACGATTGTGACATGCGTTCATTTTGCACTTAATACATCACAGTATATCATATTGTATTATGCTGCTGCTTTATTATTGCCAGGCATGTTGCTTTAAATGTGTGTCTTAACCACAACTTCGGTTACTTGCTGCCACATATTGTTTATTTATATGTTACAGTGACATATTTGAATTGGGTTACTATGGTAAGCATTACATATTAAAAATGTCTATCCCACATTTGCGTAGTGTCAAACGTACAGTATAGAGATGTCATTATGTATCAACGTGGGTGGCCACCACAATTACCAATCAGAACACGGGAGCATCATTTTCTTGTGATAGTCAAGGTATGTAATAGTTGTTTTGGAACTATTTAGATGGATCAGACAGAGTAGAATGCAAGTGCACTAAGAGAAGAAGCCTCAGCCTATATACTCTGAAGGATACCCTGATGGTATCTTCCTATTTATTTAGAGAGGCTGATTGCTTTATACCTCAGGCTGCCAGAAACCAAAAGCACAGCCTTAAAGGAGAATAAAATTGGCGTCCTAGACCTCTTAGACAGCTTTCTCCATTCAGGTTCTGGTCAAAGTCCAACTGAATTGACATCTCATTTGCTTTCTTTCTGTGAGTTACTAGGGTATCTCCAGTTGTGGGTCCTTGCTTGCTTCATGTCATGGTACCTGTCATGAAGTGAATCATGACAGTCTGCGTATCAGGGTTTCTTGGAAGGCACTGAGGGCCAAACTTCCTTTCTGTGGACTATGGACCCTGTCTTTGGATATCCTGTCTTTGGGGGGGTACATACTTTGTGGACATCAGTGACACCCTGCTTCAATACAGCTGGACTTCAACACAGGCTCACTCAGGATATCAGCCAGGATGTGTACATTGGTATCCAAGACTTTGCTCTATTCAATGTGTTTCCCCCAGGTTAAGAAATGTTATTATATGTTAGTGTTGAAATGTGTACTTATCCAATCAATACATTTTTACTGTCCTGTGAGCCATCTATTGTACCTTGTAGTCTGGATGTCTTAGTTTATGTAAAGTTGTACTTTATTTAATTACCTGTTTTAAATAAGGTTTTCTATTGTTTGAAGCTTACATGTTATAATTAGTTCCCTGTGCCTCCCCCCTAGTTGATGTCATATTTGTGTGTATATAAGTCTGTGCTGTTTGACAAATACAAGTTGTTCATTCTTGCTGTACCTAACTGTTAGTGGTCCTGTCTGCTATTTGGGTACAAAGAGCAAGGTTCCAGAAAGACTTGTTGGGTGGATGTTGAGCTATAATCGGGGGCTAAGGAGATGAGTTCCTACAATGGGCACAGGTGCTACCAAGCCTGGGTAGCCGTTCGGTTTTACTGCACTTAGAAGGCCATCAGCTGTGCCAAACTGATGAGACCAATAAAGGCCAAAACTGTTATTGCTGTGTTTCTTGTGCAGACAAGACCTGCCAAGCATTTTGAATCTGGACTGGCCTTATGGGTTGGACTAGTCTGATCTGCTGTAGGAGGGGTTTCCTCTGTAATGGTGCAAGAGAGAAAAAAAATGGTGTCTCTTCACTCGAGTAGGTTAAATTCTAAATGGCTGGCTATTTCAGTATGGTCCGTTCTTGGAGAAAGGGATCCCACTTCTTTTCTTTCTCTAATTATGTAGAGGGACTCATTGTTTTATGCCCTAGGCTGCCAGAACTCAAAAGCACCGCCTTGAAAGAAAACCTAGACCTTCTAAACAGCTTTCGCCTTTCAAGTTATGGAAGTGACCTGAAGTGACATCTCCTTCCAATGCACCCATTGCTGATGAAGTCTCTTACTGTGCCCCACTGCAGAAGAAAAGTCACAGAACCCTTGGTGAGAAAAGGGACACATTGATAAAACTTTATCTCAAAAGCCAGAAAACAACAGTGGTTAGTGGGCAGAAAAGGTTGCCTAGCCTCCATCTCACCTCCCCCAGTCTCATTTCCTGGTTCCAGCAACACTCTAATGAACAAGTGGCCAGGTTTTCTTTAATTATGTTTTTTTTCTTTTTTAATGGATTACCAGTGGGCTAAACAATCAGGAATTCCACTTCTTCCTAAAGCAAACAAAAAGCCACTGCAACCTTAGATTGAACACACTTGGATTCCAGTCTTATATACCTGAAGACAATACCACTTGAGATGCCCTTGTTAAACCTTTGTCTTTGATGTTCTTCAGAGTCCTAATGTTTACGTATTTTAGGGCTAGAGAAACATAACTACATTTTGCATAGACAGGCTCCTCATATAACGACTTGGAGTCAGTTTTGTTTGTGTTCCATCGATCTCAGGGGTCAAGTCCTGGGAAAAAAAGTTTGGGAACTCACCCAAGATCCACTGCCACCCCCCCCCCCAAATATATATTGTAAAGTGCCAGTTTACACAAACAACTGCAAAATTCACATGCAATAAACAAATATATATAGAATATTTGAAACAAATTAAATTAGCTATGCAATAAACAAATGAATATGTCACGACACTCCAGCGTAGCCGCGTACGCAAAGGGCAGGGGAGGTCGGAGGAGGAGCAACACGGAAGTAAGTCTTCCGCTCCTGAGTAGGGTTGCCACCTTTTCCTCAAAAAAATACCGGCCATGTGTGGGCGGAGCTACACGAGGGAGGGGCCATGAGGGGTGGAGCCACAAAGGGGGCGGATTATCACTGAAATTATATATATTATTTGTATATCATGCCAGTGAGAAGCATGTGTGTATATATATATTTAAAAAAAAAATATATATATATATTTGTATATCATACACACACACACACAAGCTGTCTCTCACACTCGCAAATAAGCTTTCTCTCACACACTGTCTCACACACACATGCTGTCTATCACACACACAGACAAGCTGTCTGTTACGGTACCCTCAGCATCAGATGCACAAACCGCCGTCTAGTAGATCTTCCCCCCCAATAACGAGACAACGCTCTGTGTTGAGGGTAAAACAGGAACTGCTTTTACTGTGGGCTACACGCCCGTATTTATCCAGGTCTTCCACTTGGTGGACACTCCCCTAGGGGACCCAATGGGAGACTGTAACAATAGACAGACATAAGCCAATTTAGGACTCACAGACACAGATTATTCCCAGCAGGCATTATGATTTCCTCCCCCCCTGCCCTGGAGATAATTGGGAAGTAATTCAATTATCTCCAGGACAGAGGCGAATCGCCATTTTAATTTCAACACAAAAAACACATAACTTTATAATGGTCGAACATTTCCCATTCGTATCACATATCCCCAGACAGCCTGGATCTGTCACACTGTCTATCACAATATGCCAGTTTATTGCCCCTCAATATGCCAGGATATTGCCATTTAATATAACAGCTTCTTGCCCATAATATGCCATGATATTTCCATTTAATATGCCAGTTTATTGCCCCTCAATATGCCAGGATATTGCCATTTAATATGCCAGTTTATTGCCCCTCAATATGGCAGGATATTTCCATTTAATATGCAGGTTTATTACTCCTCAATATGCCAGGTTATTGACATTTAATATGCCAGTGTATTGCTCCTCAATATGCCAGGTTATTGCCATTTAATATGCCAGTGTATTGTTCCTCAATATGTCAGGTTATTGCCATTTAATATGCCAGGAATTTGCCACTTGATATTGCCCCTCAGTATGCTCGTTATGTCACCCTCCTCCCCCTTCCCCAGCCAGTACTTACCTCCTTGCTGCTGTCTCCCGGTGCAGGTCCGTGGCTGTGAGGGAAACGTTGTGCGCTCCCCTCCAGCCGCGCGGATCAATAAAGTTTGTTAAAACAAAGCCACAGCCACGGACCTGCACCGGGAGACGGCAGCAAGGAGGTAAGTATTGGGTAAGGGGAATTGGGAAGGGGGGGGGGAAATACAGGGGCGTGCATCACCGGTCTGTTAGATATACCGGCCCCGGCCCCAAGACCCTAAATACCAGCTGTAAATTACTGGCCAGGTGGCAACCCTACTCCTGAGTCCTGACTCCTTCACTATGTGATGCCACTCGCTCGCATGGTGAAGGATCGGCTCAGGATGAGCACCGGCTGGGCTCAAGAGGCAGCTGCCCTGGTCCTGCAGGATCAAAGGGAACGTCGTTCCTGCCATGAAAAAAGTGAGGAACGCCATTCCCACACATTCCTGCAGGACTCGAGCCCTGAACGATCTACTCCCTGGTAACACTTGACCTTGAGGTAAAACTTATCTATTGTTGGAACAGGAAAATCAAGCTCTTGCTCTGTATATACAGGTGAGCCTTCAGAAAGGCTTTATTCATACCTCTTCCCCTCCAACAAGGGTAGTGTTCTTATTTGTCTTTGTATTGATTATAAGCACCAATTCAATGATGCTAAAGTATTCACTAAACTGGACCTCAGGGAAGCTTATAACCTTGTTCCTATTCGCCATGGGGACAAGTGGAATATCCACCTTCAACACTAGATATGGACCTTATGAGTATCAGGCTATGCTGTTTGGGCTGTGCAATGCCCCTATCATATTACAGACCTTTGAGCATGCTCTCCTTCATGTTTCAAAATGCTCCAAACTCATGTCATGGTCTATCTAGAGGACATATTGATCTATTCCAAGAACATTGAGTTTGTGTCAAGGCTGTGTTGAGAAGACTGTGTGCCAAAGCAGAAGAATGTGAATATCAAAAAAATCTTTAACTCAGAATATTGATTAAAATGGATTTGAAATACTCATTCTATGGTATTACACTGGCCACAACCAACAGACCTTAAAGGATGTCTAGAGCTTTTTAGGCTTTGCCGGCTATTATAAATGTTTTATGCATACTTGTTCCATTGTACCCATACGTATTAATCTGCTGAAAAAGTTGCTCCTAAGCAGTTTACTACAACCCTATCCTCGTCCCTCTTTACAGTTTGTTTGTGAAGTAGATACATTTTAGGTGGGGCAGGGGCAATTCTTTCACAAAAGGAATCCTAGTCTTATAGGGACACAGAACATACCAACCAGGATGTATGTCTCAACATATCCAAACAATTTGTTATCTTTCTCCCCATACCATGAATCCATCAAAAATACCCTTTTTATGCTGCCCTAGGGTACAAACCATCTACAGTATATGTCCAGCTGAAGCAGTGTATATCTAATACATTGGAACTACCATACCAAATGTGCATTTCTAATTCCTTCTTCTAATACTTCTCCATAGTAAAAGGAGAAACAGCTTCACCCCCCTTACTTCCCCTTTAAGACTAATATACACATTCCTCCTTACCTGTGATAGGTAATACCTGACTGTTTTCTCTATTGATCATTTTGTGCACTCCTTTTGCTGATACAGCTATCCTGACCGTATTCCTGCCTCTAACAACAAATTATGCTCATTCCATGGTTTTGACTTTGTGCTGCCTACTCCGACTCTGGTTTCCTCTCCTGACTATGCCTTAACCTGCTCCTTACAGAAGTACCTCTACTGGTTCTATGAGATTCATCAGATCTACACCCTAACTGCTAGCAAGTTATACATTTCTCCTGTGTCCAAGTTTGTCATGATCCAACCTCACCTGTCCTTCAAGCTCACAGTCAAGTTACATTTTTGCTGATAGTGGTATCCATGGCATCCTTAGTATCGGAACAGTGCCATATAAACTCCTGGCAGTTGATATCTAGCACTCAATCTTTTGGGTTTCTGGTTGTCGGCGTGAACACTCTGTCTTTGTTCCTGGTTCTGTGTTCTAACTTCTCCACTCTCTGTGATGTGGCTTCCCCCATCCACACTGCAATGAGTGTCCAGATACATTACCTATTCGCGTTTGTTTGTAGCAGGTTACCACTAACATTTCAAAAGTGTGCTATGTCACAACATGACTGGTGATCTAGTGGGGTTAGTATGGATGTCTGTGCAGGCTGTGCAAGGAGGTGAGTGAGGATGTACCACCAACAATGGTGGTGCTTCTATCTGCTGCCACACCCTCCGGTCTGGCACCCTAGGCCTAATCCAAGTCAGCCAAAGCACAAATACATTACTATGGAGCAAAAATCCCATGGAGCTAGAATCATGAATTTTAGCAATGATCATGCCCAGTATGTGGTCATTATTTATTAGACAACAAATAGACAAATGTTATACAGATCCTTCCAGTTGTCATGATTAAAAACAGCCATACTACATGATTTATTCATGAAAGAGGGAATTGCAGGGATTGACATTGGAATTGCAAACTCAATTTGCAAGCAAAGTAGCCAAGTTGGATTCATTCTCCAGTTCAGCTATACTTGAAACACTGCTATTTTGGCTTTAATTCTGCAATTCCTTTGTCATTTTTCTACATTTCCCTGCAGTTCCCTCTTTCATGAATAAAGCCCAATGTCCAGACCTCTGAAATAGAATGATTCACAAAAAGTATAATAGCTATTGTATTCATTTTATCTGTCTGTAGAAGCAGACATCATAAACATATCACATTCACTTTAGGATTATTTTTCTCTAATTTAAGTTACTCCACTTTGGTTTCCTGAAAGCCTTATATGGAGTTAGGAGAAGAGTAGTATAGGTTTGGCTCCACATGTCCCTAGTAGGAACTGCGTATTAGCAAATTCTATTAAATGCTAATAACCGTGACAATTTTAGAAGTACCCCCGAACCGCCATAAGGAAGAAATACCAAAGTTTGAGGTACAGTGAACTACCATACAAAAGTATCAAACCACATGGGTTGTATTCTGGGCTGAAAATTGTTTCATGCTACAGTTTGGTGCTTTAAATAGGTCTCTGAAAGGGTGCTGCGGGCAGAGCAAAGCAGGTCTCAGTTTTTTACAGGTCTTGGCAAAGCTCTTGGAAAAACTGGTGCACGTCAATTACTGGAATTTTTAAACACAAATAATATTTTATGTGATCGGTCTGTTGGCTGCAAGCCCAAGCATAGCATTGGGGCCCTTATAGACATGATTTACATGCTGTGTCCACAGGGTGTCCACAAAGGAGGGACACCAGGCCTCAACCTGAATCCTTCTGGATGGATATTATCATATTGCCCATAGACTTTATGCTTTACTTTAGTAGAGTATGAAAAAACTATATAGATTTAGCAGACTACATTCTCGACATTAGGCACTAACATTTTTTTAACATTTGTTTGAGTTATTAGTCTATGACAAGCATCCTGCCCCTGGCTCACTGCAGACCAACAGTCTCCTAGTAGGTACATGCTCGATATACCAACTAATTGCAATTAACTTTTCTGTCAGTGTTTGGGCTGTAATGTAAGATGCAGTTTGCTTGAGCTGTCAACGTCAGGTTATAGAAACCAGTCTGATCGAGGCCCAGCCACGGACAGTGTTAGGCCGGTGGCGGCCCCCGGCGCAGTGGGACCCAGTCGCCTAGGAGTCGGGTTGTTTGGGAATACAGCCCAAAGCGGGTGGTAAACTCTATCTAAGGCTAATTACCAGCATGAGACCGATAGTTGACAAGTACCATAAGGGAAAGTTGAAAATAACTTTCAAAAGAGATTTGAAGAGAGCGTGAAACTGTTAAGAGGTGGGGTCCGTGCAGTCCTTTGCAGGGGGGCCAGAGTGGGGCAGGTAGCACCACGTCCCAGACAGCGTTGGCTCTGGCAGTACGCATTTCCTCTGCGGCCCTGGGGGGGAAAGGTGGCCGGCTGGGTTCGGGGCAAAAGTTGTTTTTAAATTTGTTTAAAAGCACCTATTTTAGGTGAAAATATAGATGAAAATATTGGAGATTTAGTCACAGCATATGGCCATATCATGCTTAGTCCACCACTGAGGGATGTTAAGACAATTTAGCTGGTGCTACTCTCACTTCTTGTAGGGAGGCGATGAGAATGATGACCCATTACCCCAAGACAGTATTATCTTCACTGTTAACACGTACCTTGGCAAACACATTATTTATATGGTCCATTGACAAGTTCATCATTGTTTTTTGCTTTAGTCCCTTTTAAACAGCACAATTCCCCCCCCCCCCCTTATCCCTCCTGAGCAGTCTTGCTATTTCATTGTATTAGTCATAATAATAATAATAATAATTGCATCCATAAACACATACAGTATATATAACATTGGTGGCTAACCTTTTCTACCATTCTAGTTGTAGACCAAGGGGTTTATTCTATATGGTCCAATCTGGTCCGAAATTGAGCCTGATTGGACAAAAGTGCCATCAGGCCGAAATCGGCAATTTGAATTGATTACAGGCAAATAAATTGTCCACATGCCAATTTCAGAAACTTTGGCATTTTAAGTATAGGATTTCCCCGATTCTAAAAGCAGCGATTACATCTAAAATAGGACCAAATTTGGAAGTAATGTCTAAAGATTGGTTATTTTAATTCTCCAGCAATTATTATGAAGAATTGAACTTTAAAAGGCCTAAAAGTACAGTAAACAATATTTAATTGAGGAATTTGAAATGGAAATTTTTGAAATATATTCCCTAATATATTTGATTAAAAAAAAATTATTTCATTAAAAAATATGAGGGTCAACTCAATATGCACCGATAATCAGCCCTGAAATGATGCCTCATAATTTTAGATGGATAACCCTGCATTTTAAATGGATATGAATGCAATGAAAACAATCTACATTTCAATGATCTTATCATCTTCTTCTATTCCTGGAGTAACATCTGTTGAGGAGAATGAAAGCATCCTGGTGGTGGATCCCAGCTTTGATGGCACATCAGGAGTCCATCCATGACCTCCTACCCCTCCTCCTATGATGGCATTCAAGGCTGCTGTCCATGGTGCAGTTGCTGGGACACCACCTGGATGGACCAACAACTCACCATGTTGGTAACAGGGGCATCACTAGGGTTGGTGGCACCCGGTGCGGAAACTCATGGTGTCACCCCCATGGAATTCCTCCGATACAATGCCAAACAGATTCCTTAGTAATGCCAGTTAGATGGCGTATTAACTATGCCACACACAGAAGCCCCACAACTATGCCACACACAGGAGCCCCATAAATTATGCCACACCAGAGCCCCATAAATTATGCCACAGCAGAGCCCAATAAATTAGGGCACACTAGAGCCCCACTATTTATGCCTCACCTCTGCACAATTAATGATGCCACACACACACACAGGTGCCCCATAATTATGCCACACAAAAGAGTCATTTAATTATGCCACACAAAAGAGTCCCTTAATTGTGCCACACAAAAGAGTACCTTAATTATGCCACACATGGGCCCAATAAATATGCCACACACAAGCACACATGGAACCGCCATTAATTATGCAACACACAGGAGCCCCACGAGGTGACAATTGTACAATTCTAAAACAATACATATCTATACATACAGATATCTCTCTCTCTCTCTCTCTCTTTATAACATCCAATTTGCCCAATTATATGCCAGTATAATTTTGTCATTAATAAGCCACAGCCAATTTGCCCATTAATATGCCAGTATTATTGTGTCAGATGCCAATACCATTGTGCCATTAAGATGCCAGCATTATTGTGCCATTCATATGCCAGTAATATTGTGCCATTCAGATACCAGGAATATTGTGCCATTCAAATACCAGTAATATTGTGCCATTCAGATACCAGGAATATTGTGCCATTCAGATACCAGGAATATTGTGCCATTCAATTACCAGTAATATTGTGCCATTCAGATGTCATAATTATTGTGCCATTGAGATGCCAGTAATATTGTGCCATTCAGAGCCCAGTAATATTGTGCCATTCAGATACCAGTAATTTTTTGCCATTCAGATACCAGTAATAGTATACCATTCAGTGCCCAGTAATATTGTGCCAGTCAGATACCAGGACTATTGTGCCATGCAAATCCCAGTAATATTGTGCCAGTCAGATACCAGGAATATTGTGCCAGTCAGATGCCTGTAATATTGTGCCAGTCAGATACCAGCAGGGCCGGCCTTAGGGGTGTTCGACCTGTGCGATCGCACAGGGCGCAACACTCCAGGGGGCGCCTGCCCGGTCGTTGAAAAAAATAAAAATACAAATAAAATAAAAAAAAGCTGGTAGTGGCACTGGCTGGGGGAGATCATAAGATCCCCCCTCACTAGCCCTCTGCTCGGCATGCTGTGCTGGGTCCGGGGAGGGGGCGGAGCTAACCAGCTCAGTGGTGTAGCTCCGCCCCCACCATGTGAAGCAGAGCAGCGTCTGCTTCACAGGGAGCCACAGACAGCAATAGAAAGTGCTGCTCGGCTCCCCATGCTTAATGCAGGCATGGGGAGCAGAGCAGCACTTTCTATTGCTGTCTGTGGCTCCCTGTGAAGCAGACGCTGCTCTGCTTCACAGGGTGGGGGCAGAGCTACACCGCTGAGCCGGTTAGCTCCGCCCCCTCCCTTGTACCACATTTGTAGGCAAGGGGGGGGGGAGAGACAACAGGGGGTGAGAGAGGGACAGAACAGGGGGTGAGAGGCAGAACAGGGGGAGGGGGAGAGAGAGGCAGAACAGGGGGTGAGAGAAGGACAGAACAGGGGTGAGAGGCAGGTCAGGGGGAGGGGGGAGAGAGAGGCAGAACAGGGGGTGAGAGAAGGACAGAACAGAGGGTGAGAGGCAGAACAGGGGGGAGAGAGAGGCAGAACAGGGGGTGAGAGAAGGACAGAACAGGGGGAGAGAGAGACAGAACAGGGGGAGGGGGGAGAGAGAGACAGAACAGGGGGAGGGGGGAGAGAGACAGAACAGGGGGAGGGGAGAGAGAGAGAGACAGACAGGGGGAGGGGAGAGAGAGAGACAGAACAGGGGGAGGGGAGAGAGACAGAACAGAGGGGAGAGAGAGAGACAGAACAGAGGGAGAGAGAGAGACAGAACAGGCGAGGGGGAAGAGAGAGAGACAGGAGGTGGGAGAGAGACAGAACAGGTGGAGGGGGGGGGAAGAGACAGACATGGCAAGGAAGAGGAAAGGGACACATACATAGGGGGGTGAAAGACGGGGGGGGGGTGCGCCATGGGGGAAGCCCGCACAGGGCGCCGGAACACTTAAGGCCGGCCCTGGATACCAGGAATATTGTGCCATGAAGAGCCCAGCAATATTGTGCCAGTCAGATACCAGTAATATTGTGCCATGCAGAGCCCAGTAATATTGTGCCAGTCAGATACCAGGAATATTGTGCCAGTCAGAGCCCAGTAATATTGTCCCATTTAGATACTAGGAATATTGTGCCAGTCAGAGCCCAGTAATATTGTGCCAGTCAGATACCAGGAATATTGTGCCATGCATAGCCCAGTAATATTGTGCCAGTCAGAGCCCAGGAATATTGTGCCATTCAGATACCAGGAATATTGTGCCATTCAGAGCCCAGTAACGTCACATACGGTCGCAGTGATTTTTTTTTCTCCCGGCGGCCGAATCCAGAAGGGAATCCAGCGGCCAGAAAAAAAACGGTAAGCAGCGCAGTTTGGGGGGATGCCAGCAGCACGGGTGTCACCCCCGCTGGAGGTGTCACCCCCGCTGGAGGTGTCACCCGGTGCAGTCCGCACCCCCCACACCCCCCTCGGGACGCCACTGGTGAGTAATCAGTTCCCAACCCAGATGATGAAGAGGCAGGATCAGTTCCCTAGTCAGTTATATGTGGGAGTTGGAAATCGAAAGCAGATGAGATTGATGTACCAGCAAGAATATCTAAAGCTGAACAGCGCAACCAACTGTTGAGGTATAAGTGCACTAAATTGGCCCTAAAGCATGCTAAGTTAGAGTGTACCACTGCTCTTGAGGCAACAGTCGAGGAGGTAATGTTTCCTGATTTGGATATGGATGACGATCGGAGGGGTCTAGAGATCATGACTGATAGCCACAGGATTTACTGTAAGTTGACATCCCTATAGCTAACCATGTTGTGTATACATATCATATAGCTACCTATTAAATATTGAATATTTACAATGTACCTGTCATTCATATAATGTACTGTGAAAGTTATGTTTGCATCAGGTGTTCCATCCTGGCAGACAATTCCCCTTCTGCAAGACATGGAAATGTTTAGGACATTGCAATACAGATTGAAGTGACCACATTCGTTTTCATTTGACATGCAGCATTTTATGAATCCTGGACTAATGAACACTAGCATTTCTAATACAAATTAAACTTTTTCTTGCATTTTTTCTAGTTATTTGGTAATTTTCATAACTTAAGGTAATGCTAAATAAATTGCTCAATAATCCTGTGATTGAAAGTATTATGGGGTCAACATTTCTATCACTATAGTGTACATTTACATAGATGTCATACCACCGTGCAGCTATGTCCATATTTCTGTGTACATGGATGTACAGTAGAATGTATATAAATATGGTTGTACAGGCACCTAAATACACCTGCATTAGTATCTGAAATGAATCATGTGGTGTGTATCTACCTTGTTTGGTGGATTTCAGGGCCTGTACATCAGAAGCCTGTAGTTGTCAGGAGACATAGTGACTGAGATGTGGTGTAGATAATCCTGTTAGATTAATAAAAATAAAATTAAAAAAAGGAGAGGAGGGGCAAATTAACCCCCAACCAAGATTAACTTTTTTTCCCCCTTCCCATTGCCTCCCTTTTTTTTGGCTCAAGGTATACTCCACTTTTTCTTAAAATTCAACCTCCAATTATGAAATCATATTTTGACTTAGAAAAATGCTTGTTTCATTTCACCTTCCATAGGCTTTAATGGGAGCTAAATTGATGGTCCTGTTTTTCTTAGTCTCGACCTCCTTGGCTGGCATAATACTGCCTCATTTCTCCTCATCGCGACCTCGCAAAAAATGTTAGTGAATACCATTTTGTGGGGTCCAGATAAGGAAACCAAGGGGTGGAGGGTGAGTCTGTTCGAGTTTGGAGATGAAGATTAGTGTCAATCTTGCCCTTTAATCTAAAAGATTTGTAAATAAAGTATTCTAAAAAATATTTTAAAGTGCTTTTTTCACATGGGCATGCCTACACATATACCGTAATACAGTGGTGTATTTTAGTTTTGTGCTGCCCAAGGCACAACTAAATTTGAAACCACCCTCCACCCACATTGCACACCAAGGACATCCCCCAGCTCCCCAGGATGTGCCCTACCACCCACAGTGGACACCCAGGACATGCCTGTAACCCACACTGCACACCCAGGATATGCCCCATCATCCAAACTGCACACTCAAGATATGCCCCATCATCCACCTGCACACCCAGGACATGCCCCATAACCTACATTGCACACCCAAGATATGACCCATCACTTACATTGCTCATTCAGGGCATGCCTCATCACCCATATTCAATAACCAAAGTGGGACACAATGATATTACTGCAGTTAGTGGCAGGTATTGAATTACTGTTAATTTACCACTAACGACACTCTATGTCCTTAGTTTTTCCAACAGAAGCAAATTTTGGTTTTATTCACTAAAAGGGGAACTGTGGGATATTGACAACAGAGTGACAATGTTGTAAATTGGTTGTCAATGCCCCTCAAGTCACGTTTATTGGGCCAACTCTTTTGTTTTTGATTATGCTTACATACCACACCGTCAAAATATTTATTCTGGCATACATGTTTCAATGTGTAAACACAGGAGGATACAGACCACTTTAAATTAGGCTTTTTGCATAGTATTTTTTTCAAGCTCACTGCTCTCTGGGTTTGGAAGCTACTCAGACTGTATGTTTGTTCAGCCTCCTGAACTCCAGAGCAGCCTGTAGTGTTTAAGGAGTTTTCACTAGATTCCTCATCAATGATCTCACTGTTATTTTTTTTAACAATGATATCTCTTCCTGATACACTAATTACCCACATCGTAAACCAAAAGAAAAATGAGTTGTAGCAATGATTTTCTGCCTGGCTCCAGAAAGATATGGCATTTCAGGGAGGGAGCTCCATGTTATTGAACATACTTTGTATTTTCTACAGTTGTATTTTTTGTTGCTTTCTGCATCAAATTGACTAACCCAAACTCACAGTATATGCATATGTCTCAGGTGGTTTCAATAAATATAAATGGTATTACATGACGTATATGGGCCATGATTTGAGTGTTTCTTTTCTCTCTTATAGTTAGAAAGACTTGTTAAAATGGGGTTCTGTTTCAGAAGCTATATCACATGATCGTTTAGTGCTGTTGCCAGGGCTGCATAATATAAATAGCTGTGAATCTAAGTAAATAATAAAAACAGTAAACAGTAGGAGAATGTGCTAAGCACTAATCAAATATATATTTGCACATGCAATCCCATTAACTTAAGATAATAATTCAAATTTCAAAGGAGCCAAAATATATTACAGATTATGAGGACTTGAGTTATAAATCAGGGCAGGCAGCTTTTATATCAAAGAAAGCAGGGTCACTTGATAAAAGAAGACTATAATACACTCACTGAAACCAAACGTCTTGATGAGGGGGCACTCATTTGAGTATTTTTTATGCACATCTACAAGACATCATATAAAGTAGGAGATAACCAAGAGAACAGTAGCCTACCTCTACTGTCATCAGAGATTAATGTTAACACCTGCATCTACAATCTTACTATGTGCAAGTGTTTCTGTGTTTCCCAATTCTTCGAATATCCCTACTAAGATTTGTGAAGCATATATGTTTCTACTTACTTTGGAAGTCTTTCCAATACCTAGAATAGGTTGTTTATCTAATGGAAGGTTTGTTTGTTTAATGGAAGCACACAAAAAATGAATACAACCAAGGGAGGGTTGGCAACTTATGGCTTTAGTGGCCCATTTTACAATTTCATCAGCCAACCTATTATCATCAGAGATTGACACACATGACAGGCAGGACAGATATACTGACAGATAAGGTAGAGATATTGATAGACAGACAAGACAACTAGATAGAAAGCGCTACACACTAGTGCCTAGCAATCCAACTAAATCCCTGGCAATCTAGAAAGCTGCTGGGGAATTAAGTGGTTTGCAGTTATGAAGCAGCTAAAAGTTGGTAAATTGATGGCAGTCCAGCCCATTGATCTAGGGTAAAAGGCAGCTTGGGTGAAATTGCCCCTCTGCCCCACTTGCCAGTCCTTCTCTGACCGAAACACAACCAGGATCAGAACTAATTTCCTTTGGTAACACTGATAGTTCCCGTTTGTCCAATGTCAGTTTAGACATGTTAATCTGCTCAGTCCCTACTTTCATAAATCTGAGCACATAACATAATTTAATCTATTTGCTCAAGATTTTGTTATCAAAATATATAGGTCCAATTATAGCATTAATTTAAAGGGACCTTTTCATTTACATCTTTGTAGATGTCTGATCCCCTTTAACATGTTTATAAGTGTAAGTTTAGGAAAAACACACAAGAAAGGAGCATCCTACATTTGTTTTTCCACCAAAGTTTCTCTGGCTTATATTGCCCCTCCTTTATATTGTTATTATGTAATTTCACTTAGTCTGTTTTTCTTAAAAAAAAAAAAAAAGTTTCTCTTCATGGAGTCTCCCCTCATTTTCTATTCACACTGGGCAGCCATAACCTTAAGACCACCTAATATTGTGTAAGTTTTCTATTGCTGCCAGAACATCTCTGCCAAAGCATGGCCTCCACTAGACCTCTGAAGTTGTGCTGTGATATCTGGCACCAAGAAGTTACCAGCAGATCCTTTGATGCCATGTAATTTGTAAGGTAGGGCCACACCTCACAACTTGTTTGTCCAACACATCTTACAGATGCTAGATTTGATTGAGATCTGGGTAATTTGGAAGCAAAGTCAATACCTTGAAGTCATTGATGTGTTCCTCAAACCATTCCTGAACAATTTATGCTTTCTGTCAGGGTGCATTATCTACTGAAAAATGCCAATTCCAACAGGGAGTACTGTTTCCATTAAATAGCGTGAATGGTTTGCAACAATGTTTAGGTATATGTCAATGTAACATCCAAATGAATGGCAGGGCCCAATGTTTCCCAGCAGAACATTGCCCAAAGTATCACACTGCCTCTGACTGCTTTCCACCTGTCTGTGGTCATAATATTATGGCTGATTGGTGTATTTTCTGCCCTTTCTGACATAACTCTATACCTCCATATAATGAACCCTAAAACCACTTTTAGAATATATCAAAAGAAGTTAAGATTTCCCCATAATACATTATTTAACTCAACAGTGGAACATGCTTACCCAATAACTGATTGAGACACAATACCATTTATGTTCATAAATATTTAAACAGTACTCACTGTTGCTGGAAAAATGATTCTATGTTGAGGTTCAGTAGATCCTGCTGGATGTGAACATACACAGAGTGGAGAAGACTCAGGCCCACCTGAAGTCTGTTGGTTATTGGGTTTGAGCAAAGCACAGGAAGTCCAGCAACAGCAGGAGAAGTATTCAGGCATGAGAGAAAACCCCATAGAGGCATCAAAGCAAAAGGGTAAGGCAGGCATATAGTCATAGGATGGTTCTGAAAGGTCAGGGCAGGCAGCAAAGGTTCTTGATGGATGAGGGCAGGCAAAATGAAAGGGCAGGAGAGAGGAGAATAACCAAAATGAATAGCTAGGGTTCAAAAGCCAGGTAGTCAATCAAAATCAATTACACAGCTTAATAGAGTATGTGACAAGAGCACCAACTCTGATTAACAAGCAAGCATTGAATTAAAAGTATAAAGGGTATTTTGAAGGGCTGAGCATCCAAGGCCCCTCCCCCTAGCACCTGGTTGCCGCCATCCAAAATAAGGTATACAGAGGGGGAGGTGGATGGAACACCACATCCCCTTTCCCCAGCCCTTTTAGTCTTCCACCTTGGGACAAGAGCACCAACTCTGCTTAACAAGCAAGCATGGAATTAAAAGGTTGAAGGGCTAACCATCCAAGACCCCCCCCCCCCCTCCCCAGCATCTGGTTGCCGCCATCCAACATAAGGTATACAGAGGGGGAGGTGGATGGAATGCCACACCCCTTCTACCCAGTCCTTTTAGTCCTCCACCTTGACACCACGTTGCTCAGCAGCAGGACATGCCCCCCGCTGTCAATACCACACAAGCACTTGACAGGCCCATATGCAAATCAAGGCCTGAAATGCACCCTGCCTAGAAGCTGAGGAGACTCCCCTGGAAGAGGCCACCAGCACATGGTAAGGGGCTCTCGGACCTAATAGGATCAGACAGTAGGATGAGTGGAAGACTATATTTAAAACACTCTCCGTTCTTTACGAAAACACATTAATGCCCTTTTGGCTCTGCAATGCCTCAGCTCTATTTCAAGAGTTCATTAATGATTTCTTTAGTGACTACCTGCAAAAATTTGTCATATTGTATATCATTATTGTGGTGTAATGCAGTCCAAGGTTAAGTTTGACGCTTAATGGGAGCTTCATCTAAGAAGGCACCATGCACACCTCTAAGAACCACCATTTGTCGGGTGCCCTCAAAACTATGCGTAATATATTTCACAGATTTTAGAATCAGTGTACCTTAAAATCCTCTAGACCAAGAGGGTCCAGATGTGGCCCATCTGACAGCAAGGCGTGGTGTAAGTGGCTTAACATATTCTCATTTACTTTATTAATGCAGTAGTTTTGTATGAAGAAAATGAAGTGCTTTTGTATTACTGATAAATAAACAATTGGTTTATGGCAATAAGCTATTCTCTGCTGTGACAGAATAGATATTGGTTTAGATTATGGATTATGACTATAGATTATGGGCCCTGGATTTAAAAAGTGATTCTGTTTTGGGGAGGTGGGTACAGTGGGTAAGTTTGCACTTTGCATTGACTTTACAAAATGTATGCTGTTGCTACCCCTGGTTGTCCACTGTACCCCTTTACTCATGTCCCCAGATTGTGCCCTCTATAATCCTGACTCGCCCTGGTTTATGTGCTATAACTGTATGTTTTATGTGGTTATTTAGTCACATTCTGTTTTGTATATTAGTTTATGTTCAATGCATAATTCTTAGAGAAGTGCACTCTAAAGGATTACAATGTGTCACAGGGGAACAGGGACAATGATTGATCATTTTTTCCCTTCATCCATTGTTCTACGTTAATTGAATTTACTGTTAAACTGATTATGTTGTTCATTAAGTGTCTGTGTCTTAATGTGTGCTGTTTAATTATTTCTACTCATTGTATGTTAGTTCCTATTTGGTTTGCAGCTTGGAAGTACATCCGGGGGAAGGGCCAAATATGGTCATTACAGGGTAAGGGTCCAATGTATTTCTAGACCCAGTTAATCTGGAGGGATCAGGAGGTCCCTGGGTTAAAATCATGAGGGCAGAGACTGATGGAGGTAGCCAGCTGGGGTACCACATGGTTCTGTAACATCTACTTGACACCAAGTAGATGTTAACTGTTAACTAACAAAAACATAAGCATAATGGTGCTTTCTTCAGAAATAGTGGATGTCCTTGCCCTAACAGAGCATGATGGAGTAACAACCTCATTCCTCACACACAAACCATTTCAAGAAGTCGCTAAAATATTTGTGCAACAACATAGTTCAGGTGATCCCCACCGCCTAAGATGGTATTTAGGAGTCACATTGCAGAGATAAGAGACAGATGGCCTTGTACCACACTACGCTGAGGGCTTGACCCCCAGGTTAATGCAGCCACGTCCCAGGGCCTGAGACAGCAGAGGCTGGAATCCAGAATGGGAACAGGCAAGGCCAAGTATAACAAAAAGAGAGAGAGAACAGAACGCAGAATACAATGTATAGGCAAAGACAAAGGACTATAACAGTGAAACAGGTAAGTAAACAAAAGGACAGAGGATCAAAACAAAATGGAACATAAAAGACAATTACACACAAGCTAGCCTAGGACTTTGGTAAAGTTGAGGGTTGGCCATGAGATGCTAAGCTTACTACCAGCATCAAGATACCACACACCAACAAGTCCTTGCACTAAAACTGCCTAAATAATAACTAAGACTGAACTAAACACAAAAGGCACAGAACACACCTTGGACCGGACAGGCTTGTAACTGAAACACACAGAACAAATAGTAGGGGTACACAAACACTGGAGCAAAGTGCAAAACAAAGCAAGAAAGGGAAAACATGAATACCAGATACTGGGACAAGCCTGCACACAAGTTGTAGCATGTCAATTTCAAGTACAAACAAGGAAAATGGGAATCTCATGAGGATGTTTAATTCCATGTAAATTGTTTCTTGAAGAAGCACCCTATAAAGTGATGACAATTTGAGTGCTATGGTAGCAGCTGAGAAATAGCCAAATTGGACTTTTCCATGACTTTCCCATAACTGTGCCCTGACTTGTTATTATTCTATCTGAATAATAACTATGTTTGCCATTCTTGAAAAAGGCAATCACAGGAGAGCAATTGTGATAGCTGCCCTATTTTTTTTTTTATAGAGGTTTGGCATCCACTGGCATTGTGTCAGGATCCATCCCACTATCAACTTCCATTCCACATTCAGATTTTCATGTGTAAAGTTGGTATTCAGTTTCTTGTTCCTGGGTATTCCTTTGTCTTTGTATGTTGTCCCGGCCACATGTTGCCATTTCATGGTCCTGTCTACATGGTGGCATTTCCCAGTCCAAGACACAGAGTGTCATTTTGAAGCTCCTGACCCAGGAGTGGCATTTAAAAAATCCCACCACAGGAGTGGCATTTCATAGTTCCCACTACATTAGCCAATCAGTATTGTTTCCCTCACCGGGTGACCCTCTCACCCAGCTCCTCAACACTGTTTTTTAACTTTTTGTCTTAATAAACAACATTTTAACTGGATACTCACCTGGTTCTGGAGTTCTTTGCTAGCGTCTGGGACTCCTCTGTCCGCGACCAGCCCTCCCGTGTTTTTGTATCCTGTATTCGGCTGGAGCGCCGAGAGGAGTAACCCACGCCGGCATCCGATTGCAGTTTTCAGCTACTCGCTCTTGACCTTCTACCAATATTACAGTACCTGCTTACATTCCACCTTATCTAGAATCCAAAAATCCGTCCCTTCCAAGCACAGATTAACCTATTCAGATTGTTTTAGTATGGGGTCTTCTCACTCCAGAAGAAAAGTCACGACATAGAAGTGTCAACCTATGTCTATACTGCGGCAAGCCTGGGCACTGCCGTGCTTGTCATTGTCTCACAGACTAGATTTCTGATAAGAAAAACATGGTGTACTCCTGAAGTAAGACCCCTCATTTAGTTATACCTCTTTGCCTACTGTGTACTGAAAGTTCCATATCTTTAATGGCCATGGTTGACTCCACATCCAGCGGGTGTTTCCTAGACATTGATTTGGTGAAGGCTATTTCTATTGCTACCACTAAAAGACCTCTCTGATGCATATTCAACTGGTGGATGAAAAACCGGTCAAATCACTCATGAAAACATCCCTCTAATTGTAACCATTGGTGAGGGGCACCAGAAGCAACTTCAGTTTGACTTTGTACCAGCACCTATCTTTTCCATCATATGGCCTTTCATGGCGATGTAAACATAACCCCCTCTTCAACTGGGATACAGGTACTTTGCCATTCACTACTAAACATTGTATAAACCAATGTTTTACCATGCCCACTCTATATCTCACCCTCAATCAAGACCCATCCTCTAACTTAGCTAAAGCTTATGCACAATTTCAAGATGTATTTGAAAAGAAGAAAGATGACATACTTCCCCCTCACAGAGACTATAATTGCCCTACTGATCTACTCCCGGAAGCACTTATGCCTTAATATACTCGTTAGTTGTACCAGACCTCTCCACACTAAAGTAATTTTGCCAATAGATGTATAAGATCTTCAACATCACTAGTAGGAGCAGGTATTTTCTTTGTTGACAAAAAAAAATGGTGGACTAGGACCATGTATTGATTAGTGAATTAAACAACGGAACGACTATCCAAGGCTGGTAGCACCTCTGTGCATTGTGTGAAATCACCTCCTTTGCCCCCGATCATAGCTCAGCATCCACCCAGCAAGTCTGGAACCTTGCTCTCTGTACCCAAATAGCAGACAGGACCACTAGCAGTTAGGTACAGCAAGAATGAACAACTTTTATTTGTGAAAACAGCACAGACTTATATACAAACAAATATGACATCAACTGGGGGAAGGCACAGGGGTATGAATTATAACATGTAAGCCTCAAACAAAAGAAAACCTTATCTGAACAGGGAATTAAACACAGTATAACTTTACATAAAATAAACATGGCATCTGTAGATCCAGACATCCAGACTACAAGGGACAATAGATGACTCACAGGACAGTAAACACTTATTGATTGGATAAGTACACATTTCAAAACTAACATATAATAACATTTCGTAACTTGGGGGAAACACAATCAATAGAGCAAAGGCTTGGATCACAATGCACACACCCTGGCTGACATCCTGAGTGAGCCTGTGTTGAAGTCCAGCTGCACTGAAGCAGGGTGTCACTGATGCCCCCAAAATATGCAACCCCAAATATAGCACATACAAAGACAGGGTCCATAGTCCACAGGGAGGTGTTTGGTCCTCAGGGCCCTCCAAAAGCCCAAGTCACACAGACTATCATGATTCACTTTGTGACACAACATAACAACAAAAAATTGCTACCTTCTACTACTGATTCCAGAACTAGTAGATCACCTAGGTACAGCCCAAATATTCACTAAAATAGATCTCGAGGCACTTATAACTTGGTTTGAATAACAAAAGGAGATGAATGGAAAGCAGCATTTAGGTCACGTTACAGACACTTCCAACATATGGTCATGCCGTTTGGACTTTGTAACGCACCTGTAACCTTCTGCCGCTTTGTTAATTACAATTTTCATGATGTTGTGGACCAGTTTGTTATCAGATTATAGAATTTATCAGAATTATTTACAAAGTATATGATATCAGATATACAACTTAATATTAATAAAAGGGAAAATAATAAATAAAAACCCAAATAAATAAAATAGAGATTTGTAATTACTTAGCTAAGCTTAATTAATAATTAGATGATATCAGTATTGACAGATCTACCATAAGGGCTAGAATGCCATGGTGTCCCTTTTTTTTAGAAATATCTTGTATTTGTCGTTGACAGTACTCAATACCTTTTCTTTCACACACATTTTATTTATTCTTGTAATCACATCATACAGGATAGATCTAGTTTATTCCATCTACTAGCTGTATACATTTTCATATTTTTTTAGGTTGTTAATTTTTAGATTGAGTAGCGCATTCCAAGGAGTTTATGTCACTGGGATGGGTATGATCACATTAATGATGTTATTTAATTTGGTCCATATTCTTTTTGTTTTGGGGCATTTCCACCATATCCAGTGAGGGAAAAAAGTATTTGATCCCCTGCTGATTTTGAATGTTTGCCCACTGACAAAGAAATGATCAGTCTGTAATTTTAATGGTAGGTGTATTTTAACAGTGAGAGATAGAATAACAAAAGAAAATTCCAGAAAAACGCATGTCAAAAAAGTTATAAATTGATTTGCATGCCAATGAGTGAAATAAGTATTTGACCCCTTTTACTTAGTACTTGGTGGCAAAACCCTTGTTGGCAATCACAGAGGTCAAACGTTTCCTGTAGTTGGCCACTAGTTTTGCACACATCTCAGGAGGGATTTTGTCCCACTCCTCTTTGCAGATCATCTCCAAGTCATTACGTTTTTGAGGCTGACGTTTGACAACTCGAACCTTCAGCTCCCTCCACAGATTTTCTATGGGATTAAGCTCTGGAGACTGGCTAGGCCACTCCAGGACCTTAATGTGCTTCTTACTGAGTCACTCCTTTGTTGTCTTGGCTGTGTGTTTTTGGCCATTTTCATGCTGGAATACCGATCCCATGCCCATTTTCAATGCCCTGGCTGAGGGAAGGAGTTTCTCACCCAAGATTTGACGGTACATGGCCCCGTCAAACATCCCTTTGATGCGGTGCAGGTGTCCTTTCCCCTTAGCAGAAAAACACCCCCAAAGCATAATGTTTCCACCTCCATGTTTGACGGTGGGGATGGTGTTCTTGGGGTCATAGGCAGCATTCCTCCTCCTCCATACACGGGGAGTTGAGTTGATTCCAAAGAGCTCGATTTTGGTCTCATCTGACCACAACACTTTCATCCAGTTTTCCTCTGAATCATTCAGATGTTCATTGGCAAACTTCAGATGGGCCTGTACATGTGTTTTCTTGGGCACGGGGACCTTGCGGGAGCTGCAGGATTTCAGTCCTTCACGGCGTAGTGTGTTACCAATTTACTTGGTGACCATGGTCCCAGCTGCCTTGAGATCATTAACAAGATCCTCCCTTGTAGTTCTTGGCAGATTCCTCACCATTCTCGTGATCATTGAAACTCCACGAGGTGAGATCTTGCATGGAGCACCAGACCGAGGGAGAGTGACAGTAATTTTGTGTTTCTTCCATTTGAATAATCGCACTAACTGTTGTCACGTTCTCACCAAGCTGCTAGGGGATGGTCTGGTAGCCCATTTCAGCCCTGTATAGGTCGACAATCTTGTCCCTGACATCCTTGGATAGCTCTTTCATCATACATACATATTGTTTAATAATGTTTGCACTAGATATGTCCTGTGTAAAGGTTTATATGCTTGTTTGTTGAAGGTGACTGACACAGAACATTTTGCTGTCTCTTCCATTATTTCTGATCACTTTTCATCATCTATTGGTTCACCTATATCAGTGGTATCCAAGTTTATTCTGAAAAGGGCCACTTCGCTAGAAATGTATGCGTGCGTGGGCCGCATTCATTTTTCATTCATTCAGAGAATAATATATACAATTATATACATGTGTGTGTATGTATATATATATATATATATATATATATATATATATATATATTTCACACTAATGTGCAGTGGTCACATTAACTACAAACACACTCATGCATACACAGTCACACTTACCCCCCCTTCCCACACACACAGTCACACTCAGTGGTGTATCTTGATTTTGTGCTGCCCTAGGCAGACAAAATCCGGGCACCCCCCTACCCAAGCTGCACACCCACGTTACACACCTAAGACATGCCCCATCACCTCCATTACATGACCCCACATCACACATAACATTCAGACTCACATCAAGCTCATACTTCCATCACACACACACTCCCATCACACTCAGTCACACACTCCTACTCCCATCACACTCAGTAACACACACTGACTCCCATCACACACACACTGACTCCCATCACACTCAGTCACACACAGCTTCACATCACACTCAGCCTCCCATCACACTCAGACTCCCATCACACACAGCCTCACATCACACTCAGTCACACACTGCCTCGCGGTAGATACACTACTGCATCTCTCATTCCACTGGCCGTGCATCATGGGAAATACAGTCATAAACATCAGGAGTGGAATGGTTAGCCATCACTGTTCTACAATAATTTTATCTTATTTGAGATTCCCAACATATGTATATTTACTAGAACTATAGCGTTTATATTTCTGAATTATGACACTGCAGTTTTTATAATGACTGGTATTATTAGAACCTATGTGATGGCTGGCTGCTATATGTAGAAAACTGCAGTCTCTGGTACATTTTATCACACTCAGTCACACACAGCCTCACATCACACACAGACTCCCATCACACTCAGTCACACACAGCCTCACATCACACACAGACTCCCATCACACTCAGCCATACACAGCCTCACATCACACACACTCTTCCATCACACTCAGTCACACACAGCCTCACATCACACACAGACTCCCATCACACTCAGTCATACACAGCCTCACATCACACACACTCTTCCATCACACTCAGTCACACACAGCCTCACATCACACACTGACTCCCATCACACTCAGTCACACACAGCCTCACATCACACACACTCTTCCATCACACTCAGTCACACACACTGACTCCCATCACACACACTCTGACACCCATCACACTCAATCAAACACTAACTCCCACCACACTGTCACACACTGACTCCCATCACACTCAGTCACACACAGCCTCACATCACACACAGACTCCCATCACACTCAGTCACACACAGCCTCACATCACACACAGACTCCCATCACACTCAGTCACACACAGCCTCACATCACACACAGACTCCCATCACACTCAGTCACACACACTGACTCGGATCACACACACACTGACTCCCATCACACACACTCTGACTCCCATCACACACAGCCTCACATCACACACAGACTCCCATCACACTCATACTCACAACCACCGTTTTCTATTTGAACCAGCTTACCTTCTGCTGTACTGTGACAGGCAGGGGGCGGAGACTTTACACTGGCACGTGTGACGGGGAAGTGAGGAAGCCCGATCAGGACAAGCAGCACCGGGTGAGGGGAAGACTGAAAGGAGCGGTGGGGGTGGGAAGGGGAGGGGGTAGGAAGGTAAGAGGGAGGGGAGGGGGTGGTAAGAGAGAGGGAGGGGAGGGGGTGGTAAGAGAGAGGGAGGGGAGGGGGTGGTAAGAGAGAGGGAGGGGAGGGAACAACTTTTAACAAAACGGAGAAGAAAGTTAAAATCTTCGCCGCACCAGAAGTGTTTAAAGCACCAGTGTGCTTTACCAACCTCTGGGAAAGTGCCGCCCTAAACAAGGCGCCGCCCTAGGCGAGCGCCTTGTTTGCCTCGCGGTAGATACACTACTGGTCACACTTACCCCACACACACATACTCATTTATACACACATACTCACATACATACACTTACCCCACACACACTCACATACATACATACATACATACATACATACATACATACATACATACACTTACCCCACACCCAATTAACATGCACTCACATAGATACACATTTATACACACACTTGCATACATACACTTACCCCACACACACACATGCACATTTATACACACACACTCACATACATACATACAGTTACCCCCCACACACACTCACATACATACACTAACCCCACACACACACACTCACATACACTTCTTCAGAGGGAGGGCTTCTTCCCTCCCTCTGACCCTTGCGCATGACCTCACGCGCAGGGTAGAGGAGGGGATATGCGCATGAGAGCAGCACCGCTGCTGCACACCGCACGGGAAGCATTATCGGGGAACGAAGTTCCCTACACAGAGCGTGTAGGGAACTTCGTTTCCCCGACCCAGCTTCTCGTGCGGTGTGCAGTTCGAGGTGCGGCTACCGGAGCAGAGCTCAGACGGGCCGCACCTCGATGCCCGGCAGGCCGCACGTTGGACGCCTCTGACCTATATCTTCCTGCCATCTATACCTGCACAAAAGTTCTTTATTGTTTAAATTGAACATTGCATATAAGTATGGCACATCTCTGAGTCTGTAGTTCCAGTGTTTTAGATATCTTTCAAAATATGTGTACTTATCATTAATAAGATGTCCTAGATATCTGGATAAGAAATTTGATAAATTATTATATGCTTCCTCTGTAATGTCATTTCTATCATTTAATTTTGTTATTTTGTTTGCAATAAAATCTTCAATTTTATAAAAGCCTTTATCAGTTAGAACTTTACTTGTGTCAAACTATATTTTACTATTTCCAGGTAAAATGGGTGACAATTTATTTCTTAGAGACATTAGTTGTTTGGAATATCTGATTTTGAACCACATTTTTAAACTGTAGAATGTGCTTTGGGGTAGATTTTGTTTTTTCAAGAGAGTAAGACTTGGAAGCCACATTAAATAATTAAAACATGTTCCCATTACAAAAACTATATTCATGTTCTGCCCATTCTCTATATGATACAAATTCAACAGGTTTTCTGCTTGACATGCTATGTAGTAATTATAGAAATTAGGTAGGTTTAGCCCACCCAGGGCCACTTTAGCCGATGGGCAAAGTCGGCACTTGCCCAGGGCCCACTGGTTAAAGGGGCCTCCGCTGGCCCAACAGGGTCTAGGACTCTTCTTCGCCGCGGCTTCATCGCTGACAGTTCAGTGCGGCAGTTAGAACACTGAACTGTCAGCAATGAAGAAAAACGCAGCTGTTTGATTGCGGACGCGACTTTGTAAGAGCTGACAGTTCAGCGCTGAACTGTCAGCTCTTACAAATGTAAAAGTAAAAAGAAAATAACCCCCCCTAATAAATGATTCCCCCCCAAACCCCAATACTATAATTAACCCTAAAACCCAATATTAAAATTAACCCCAATACTAACCCCCGAACCCTAATACTAACCCCCTAAACCATAATACTAACCCCCAAACCCTAATACTAACCCCCGAACCCTAATACTAAAATTAACCCCCTAAACCCTAATACTAAAATTAACCCCCTAAACCCTAATACTAACCCCCGAACCCTAATACTAACCCCCTAAACCCTAATACTAACCCCCAAACCCTAATACTAACCCCCTAAACCCTAATTCTAACCACCCTTACTAAAATAAACTAAAATAGATAAAATACTAAAATAAACTTACCTTTAGCAATGAAATGTCCCGCGATGAAATCTCCCGTGACGAGCTGTCGTGTGGTGAAGACACGGTGGTGAAGCAGCTGCGCGGATGCAGCCGCGATTAAGTGTCCCATCCCCGGCCCAACATGCCTCCCATTGCCTGCATGTCTCACACGGAGACAGTCGCACAGGTAGCAGCTGGCTTACTGTTAGTGCTGCCGGATATGACAGCAAGTCATATCCAGCAGCTGTTTGTCCCTCCTCCACACACGCTATGCAATTCCCTGTGCATGGAGTCAAGACTATGGAGGAGACGGCCGAGTGAGCAGCAGCAAGGCAAGTACTAGGAAAAGGGGAGGGGGGATTCTTTTTTGGGCAAATTGGCTGTGGCATATTAATGGGCATATTGGCTGTGGCATATTAATGGGCAAATTGACTGTGGCACATTAATAGGTACATGGACAATAGCATATTAATGGGCATACTGGCTGTGGCATATTAATAGGCAAATTGGCTGTGGTATATTAATGGGCAAATAAACAGTGGCATATTAATGGGCATACTGGATGTGGCATATTAATGAGCATACTGGCTGTGGCATATTAATAGGCAAATTGACTGTGGTATATTAATTGGAAAATGAACAGTGGAGTATATCGTATTTGCTCGAATATAAGACAAGGTTTTTTTCTCAGAGCAAATGCTCTGAAAAATACCCCTCGTCTTATATTCGAGGTCGTTTTATAATCTGACCTCAAATCAAGGTCAGATTATAAGACTGGGATCCAGGTTCTCTGCTGCCGCCCGGCACAACCGCCGGGATTTCTATGATGAAGCTGGGTCCTTCCGGCTTCATCATAAAAGTCCCGGCGGAAGTGCCGGGCAGCAGCGGAGGATGTCTGCGCGTATCGTGCAGACATCCTCCGGCTGCCCCCACTAGCCACCAGGAGATTTTGGCAGCCAGGGGATGTCTGCACAATAGTGCAGACATCCTCTATGCTGCCCGACAATTCCATCTATTATGACGGACCGGCTGTCCGTCATAATAGACAGAAGTGTCGGGCAGCATGGAGGATGTCTGCACGTATCGTACAGACATGCCCCGGCTGCCCCCACTAGCCACCAGGGAAAGAAACAAGGTGAAGGGGAGGGAGGGAGGGGGGAGACAGAGACAAGGGGAGGGGGGGAGAGACAGAGACAAGGGGAGGGGGGAAGAGACATAGTGTCAGGATCTTCCCCGCAGCAACTCTCCTGAGTACACCCCCTTGTATTGCAGCCAGGATCCGTCTCACGCGCTTGCTAGCGCGTTCACACCGCTAGTCTATCCTTCTACACAGAGGCGCGCGCCTGATGACGTCACGCCCGTCGCATACCCGCGAGGCGCGGGAGGATTTAAAAGGCAGAATCACCAGACAAGCAGTGCTTGGTGATTCTCGTGTTTTCTGAAGCCTAGCGTTTATTATTCCTGATTATCGTTGCTGACCCTTGGATTTTCCTGACTACTCTCTGTTTGCCTGTGCCCCTGATTCTGGACTGTCTACCGTTTTGCTGATTCTCTGGCTCTGACCCTGGCTTGTTCATCGTTTTGCTGATTCTCTGGTTCTGACCCTGGCTTGTTTATCGTTACGCTGTCTCTCTATTGCCCCTGATCCCGGACTGTTTATCGTGCTGAAGATTGTCTATTTTCCTTTGACCATCTCTATACTCATTATTCTCCAAATCACCCCTGCAGTGTGGATTACAAGTGTGCATCTTCCTCCAGGCAACCTTGCCACTGTGGATTACAAGTGATATAGTTATTCATTACGTTTATTCCTATATATATATATTGTTGCCCTGCATATTGGTCTCCATCCAGTTCCATATCATCACATAATCACCAAGCCCCTCCTCATGGAGACCGCAGGACTTACGGAAGCTATTGCTGCTCTCACTCAGCAATTGGTTACACTGAATCAGTCAGTGCAAGACCTACAAACAGACCAAGCCCACCTGCAACAACAGGTACAACATTTACAGACCCATCCAGGTAATGCCCCCGAACCTGCAGTTCATGCACCTCCTCCGGCTCCCATGTTACTCTTCTAGTAAGAGAGAGCTACCACTCTCGAACCACAAGTGGTATTACCTGAGAAATTCACTGGAGATAGAAAGAAGTACCGTACCTTCATCACTTCGTGTCAAATTCTATTTAATCTCCGTCCACGAACCTACGCATCTGACTACGTGAAGATACATACCATGATTTCTCTTCTCACAGAGGAACCCCAATTATGGGCTCACCACCTCCTTCACACCAATAGTTCAGTCCTCAACACCTGGGGGTCCTTCCGACAAGCTCTGGACTCATTATATGAGGATCCTTTTAGAGTTACCTCGGCCACAAGCGCAATTCGCTCTCTTAGACAAGGCCGTAGACCAGTAGAGGAGTATATTACCGAATTCCGCAGGATCGCTTTGGAAACGACTTGGAATGAATCAGCACTACTGGATCAGTTCCGTTTAGGACTTTCTGATGGTCTTAAAGACGAATTGGCACGAGTTGGTATACCCTCCTCCTTGGATGATCTTACTCGTATCGTCACTCAGATAGACCGCAGACTACGGGAACGAAAAGCGGAACGAACCTACAATACTCCATCTACAGGAGCTGCTTACAGTCCCTACCATTACGAGACCAGAACCCCTACACCCCAAGGCACCGATGAACCCATGCAGATCGGATTAGTTCGAGGTCCCCTCTCTGCCGAGGAAAAGGCCAGACGTAGGAATCAAAATCTCTGCCTGTACTGCGGTAAATCAGGTCATATGTACAAAGAATGCCGTGCCCGTAGACGATCTACTAATGGTAAGATCACCTTTTCTCCTACCGCAAGAAACACAGTAACGTCTCCCGATAAGACTCCTCATCTTTCCATCCCTCTCTCCCTACAGTGGACTAAAGGCCCTATTTCCCTGATGGCGATGGTGGATTCCGGAGCCAGTGGATGTTTTATCGACACCGATCTCGCCAAAGCCATCGCAATTCCTACCCATCGTAAGAAGTCGCCAATGCATATCCAGCTCGTAGACGGTAGCCCGTTGAAGACAGGTCCGGTCACTCACGAAAAAATCCCCTTAGTCATGACTATCGGCGAAGGACATCAAGAGCTCATCCAGTTTGATATTGTACCAGCACCTATCTTCTCCCTCATTCTAGGGCTTCCATGGCTCCGGTTACATAATCCCGTTATAAATTGGGGAACAGGTACCTTGGCGTTTATTTCTGAACACTGTACCGACACATGTCTGGACAAAGGTACTTTATGTTTTATTGCAGAACCAGATTCCTCCTCTACGTTACCCTCAGTTTACACACAGTACCACGACGTATTTGAGAAGAAAAAGGCAGATGTACTCCCTCCTCACAGGGATTATGATTGTCCCATCGATCTTCTCCCCGGAGCACCCATTCCTTTTGGAAGAATTTACCCCCTCGCCGAACCTGAACTCACCTCATTAAAAGACTACATAGAAGAAAATCAAGCCAAGGGTTTTATACAACCATCCACTTCACCTGCTGGGGCTGGCATTTTCTTCGTCAAGAAGAAAGACGGTGGATTACGACCATGTATTGACTATCGGGAACTCAATAATATTACCACAAAAAATCGTTATCCTCTACCTCTTATTTCAGAACTCTTGGACCACCTCCGTTCAGCTCAAGTCTTCACAAAGATTGATCTTCGAGGTGCATATAACTTGGTACGAATTAGAGAGGGAGACGAATGGAAAACCGCCTTCCGATCACGTTATGGACACTTTGAATATAAGGTAATGCCATTTGGACTGTGTAACGCACCAGCCACCTTCCAACATTTCGTTAATGATATTTTCCGTGACATCCTGGACCGTTTCGTTGTCATCTACCTTGATGATATACTCATTTACTCCTCATCACTGGAGAAACACAGAGAACATGTCCGCACTGTCCTTGCACGTCTGAGACAACACCAACTATATGCAAAATTGGAGAAATGCAAATTTGAGACAAGATCAGTTGAGTTTTTGGGTTTTATTTTATCACCAAACAACATTCAGATGGATCCAAAAAAGATCAATGCTATTCAGGAATGGCCCACACCCACTAATAGGAAAAGTGTACAGAGATTCGTGGGCTTTGCAAATTTCTATAGGAAATTTATCAGGAACTTTTCTAAGGTCATACAACCCATTACTGCCTTAACTTCTAAAAACAGATCATTCTTTTGGAATGATACAGCGCAAGAGGCTTTCAATTCCTTGAAGGTTCGATTTACCACAGCTCCAATTTTAATTCTCCCGGATCCGACAAGAGCCTTCACGCTGGAAGTAGACGCTTCTGATACTGCAGTGGGGGCAATTCTTTCCCAAAGTCATAAAGAAGATGAACAATTGCATCCCGTCGCCTTTTTCTCCAGAACACTATCACCTGCAGAGAGAAATTACAATGTCGGTGAGAGAGAATTACTAGCGATCAAACTCGCGTTGGAGGAGTGGCGACATTTGCTAGAGGGTGCGCTTCCCGATAACCGTCTTTACAGATCATAAAAATCTCGAATATTTGCGTACTGCTAAGAGATTACAACCGAGACAGGCGAGATGGGCACTCTTCTTCACGCGTTTCCAACTACATATCACATACCGTCCAGGTTCCCGCAATCTCAAGGCGGATGCTCTATCACGTATGTCCAATTCCGAAGATATTCATGAAGAGAGATCAAGTACTATACTCCAGTCGGAACATTTCTTAAATGCCACACAATCTATTTGGGATACCATTCGTACCCATTCTTCAAGTCCCGATGTACCCAATCCTGAACGATTGACACACCAACAAGGATTATTCTTTTATCAAGATAAAGTGTATGTACCCCCCGAAGCTCGTCTACAGATTTTGCAGTTCTTCCACGACTCCCCAACAGCAGGGCACGGTGGCATTCGTCAAACCAAAGATCTCATTTCACGAACATTTTGGTGGCCTACACTACGAGACGAGGTACGAAGGTTTGTTTCAAGTTGCGACACCTGCGCCCGTGCTAAAGAAAGCCATCACAAACCTTCGGGTCTTCTCCAACCTTTGTCCATACCTACAAGACCTTGGAGCGAAGTGTCCATGGATTTCATTACGGATTTACCCCTGTCTCAACAATACAACACGTTGATGGTGGTTGTGGACCGTTTTACCAAAATGGCACACTTTATACCCTACACTCATCTACCTTCGGCTACGGAGACCGCTGATCTCTTTTTACGTGAAGTTTTTAAATTGCATGGTCTACCTGAGAACATAGTTTCCGACCGGGGGACCCAATTTACATCTCATTTTTGGAAAGCCTTCTGTGCCGAATTACATATTCACCGTTCTCTCTCTACAGCATTTCACCCCCAAAGTAACGGTCAGACGGAACGAACCAACCAGACTCTAGAGCAATACTTGAGGTGTTTCACCACACACCTCCAGGACTTATTTACCTCTGGCTGAGTTTGCTTATAATAACCACATCCACAGCTCTACTAGGAGATCACCGTTCTTTGTGAACTATGGCTTTCACCCCTCCATGCTTCCTGGAGCACCCATCTCCAGCACCGTTCCCTCTGTCTCCATACACGTTCGTAATATCACCCGCACGTATACTCTACTACGTAATACTCTTCTCCAATCCCAACAAAGGTACAAGAACTTTGCTGACCGTCACCGATCCGACGCTCCGTTATACAAACCTGGTGACAAAGTATGGTTGTCCACTAAACACCTGAAACTCTCTTGTCCCACGAAGAAATTGGGCCCCAGATTCATTGGTCCATTCCCCATCACTAAGATCATCTCTCCTTTGGCCATGAGGCTTTGTTTACCCCCCTCCATGAAGGTGCATCCAGTGTTCCACGTATCTCTGCTCAAACCTTGGGTAGACAATTCCTTCCCGGAAAGAACGGTGTCCCCTCCTGCTCCTGTTCTGGTAGATGGGGTCGAAGAATACGAGGTTGAGGAGGTGTTGGATTCTCGTCTTTATCGTGGCCGGCTTCAGTACCTCGTCCATTGGAAAGGCTATGGCTCAGCCGACAGATCTTGGGAACCGGCCAACTTAGTTCACGCCGACGAATTGGTTCAAGCTTTTCATGCCCGTCATCCTGATCGCCCTGGCCGGTGGCGAGCCCGGGGGTAGGGGGAACTGTCAGGATCTTCCCCGCAGCAACTCTCCTGAGTACACCCCCTTGTATTGCAGCCAGGATCCGTCTCACGCGCTTGCTAGCGCGTTCACACCGCTAGTCTATCCTTCTACACAGAGGCGCGCGCCTGATGACGTCACGCCCGTCGCATACCCGCGAGGCGCGGGAGGATTTAAAAGGCAGAATCACCAGACATGCAGTGCTTGGTGATTCTCGTGTTTTCTGAAGCCTAGCGTTTATTATTCCTGATTATCGTTGCTGACCCTTGGATTTTCCTGACTACTCTCTGTTTGCCTGTGCCCCTGATTCTGGACTGTCTACCGTTTTGCTGATTCTCTGGCTCTGACCCTGGCTTGTTCATCGTTTTGCTGATTCTCTGGTTCTGACCCTGGCTTGTTTATCGTTACGCTGTCTCTCTATTGCCCCTGATCCCGGACTGTTTATCGTGCTGAAGATTGTCTATTTTCCTTTGACCATCGCTATCCTCATTATTCTCCAAATCACCCCTGCAGTGTGGATTACAAGTGTGCATCTTCCTCCAGGCAACCTTGCCACTGTGGATTACAAGTGATATAGTTATTCATTACGTTTATTCCTATATATATATATTGTTGCCCTGCATATTGGTCTCCATCCAGTTCCATATCATCACACATAGACAAGGGGAGGGGGGGAGAGACAAGGGGGGGAGAGAGACAAGGGGAGACAGACAAGGGGAGCGGGGAAGAGACAAGGTGGGGGGGGGGAGAGAGATAAAAGGAGGGAGGGAGGTGGAGAGAGAGAGAAAAGTTTGGGGGGAGGGAGAGACCGATAACACGGGGGGAGAGAGAGAGAGAGACAACGCTGGGGAGGAGAGAGGCAGCATTGGCACATATAAGGAAATAAAAACAAGAAATGCATTTGTTTAATATCATTTTTTAAAATTAAATATTAAAAAGCAATTTGCATGTGAATATATACAAGTTGGACTTTTTTTCCTATAGGGTAGTCTTATATTCAGGCTTTTAGCTTTTTTCCTAAAGGAATATCCAAAGTTTGGGGGTCGTGTTATAATCAGGGTTGTCTTATATTAGAGCAAATACGGTAAATGAGCGTATTGGCTGTGGCATATTAATGGGCAAATGAACAGTGGAATATGAATGGACATACTGGTGATGGCATTTTAATGGGCATACTTGCTATAACATATTGATGGGCATACTGACTGTGGCATATTAATGGGAAAATTGGCTGTGGCATATTAATGGGCAAACTGGCTGTGGCACATTTTAATGGACAAACAGTACCAAATTTTATTGGACAAACTGTGGCATATTTTAATGGGCAAACTGGCTGTTGCCATGTGGGTGCACTCTGAGTGCAAGTCAAGTGCTGTGGGTGCAATATAAGTACATGGCAAGTGCTGTGGATACTGTATGGTGTTGTGTTAATTTTATTACATATATAAATAGTTGAATGTGAAATGAAAATAGTTGGCTATATTATTAAAAGGTTTACATTTACATACAGTTTTTTTCATTGCGACTTTAGAACAACTAGGTTGAGGGGACCCAACTTCTAAAGATTTGGCCCAGGGCCCACTAGGTCTTGAAGCGGCCCTGTGCCCAAATTGTTCCCACAAAGTTGGAAGCATAGCATTGTCCAAAATGTCTTGGTATGCTGAATCATTAAGATTTCCCTTCACTGGATGTAAGGGGCCTAGACCAAAATAGTGAAGACTCCACAGAACAAGTTTCTACTGCTCTAGAGTCCAGCTGCGGTATGCTTTACAGTGCTCAATCTGATGCCTGCCATTGTATTTGGTGATGTAAGACTTGCATGCAGCTGCTTGGCCATGGAAACCCATTTGTGAGTGTGATAACTAAATATTACCAGTTCACACACTTTATTTGTAGTGTATTACACTAATAAAAAACATTTATTTTTTCTCCTGTACATGCACCTCTGCTTTGGTCTGGTTTTGTCATGGATACCCATTCCATGAATCTCCCGCCGTACAGTTGTTGTGCTGATATTAATGCCAGTTGAAGTTTGGATCTCTTCAGCTATGGGTCCAGCATAGCATTGGTGACTTTTACGCACCATACACCTCAGCACTCGGTGACCCCATTCTGTGACTTTACATGGTCTTCTGCTTCTTGGCTGAGTTGCTGCTGTTCCTAAATGCTTCCTCTTTCCAATAAAACTTACAACTTACATTTTACTGTGGAATATCCCATATCACAGTACCATTGTTGAATTCAATGATCTCTTTAGAATGACTCATTTTCTTCACACGTTTGTAAATGCAGACTGGCTAGGTGTTTGATTTTATACACCTGTGACAATGGATATGATTGAAACACCTGAATCAATTAATTAATTAGAAGCTGTGTCCCAATAGTTCTGACCATATAGTTTCTTTATTAAAAATAAGGTTTAAAATGCATTAATTTTTTTAAGCCTGGAATTTCCTTTAAGAAAAATGTGCTATCAGGGTTTTATGCATTTTGAATACTAGATTTTTTTTCTATACCTAAACAAGTGTTTAGTAGCTAGATCTCTACATCCTGCACAACCCTTTCAAAAACTGACTTTACTCCCCATGATTTTCACGGTTTTGATTTGAATAGGTAACCTAAATTGCAGTGTGTCACCACTGCTATTAGGAGTCAATTACTGTCTTCACCTAATCACACCACAGCTAAAAAATGTAGGGTCTCACAATGCGCTACTGAAATCACAAAATCAACTGCTGCAAAATGTAACAATACCAATTTAGTAAATACCAAAATGGATTTAGTCCATTTGCACCTTTTAATGTGGTAACCATGATGTTGGTTTAAAAATCTAGTAATTCTTTCATGCATGTGGTCACATAATTCTCTATCCAAGGAAGGAGAAGACCATAATTACTACTAGAGAGGTCATTTTATTGTGTTTTTTTAAAATATTTTGCTAACCCTTGACATGGCGATGAAAACTATATCCTTACATACATCATTATATCAGAACTATTTGAGAAATCCCTTATTTGGTGTGAAGGAATGTGGTCGTTCATCACCTCAAATGATATTAATGGACATTTGGCTCATTAAATATGAAGGGAACTGTAGTTCACAAATAACAGTTACATCTCCATCTGCTGTTGACTTCATTTCACATAATGCTCACCCAAGTATATCTGGCTAAGGCTCATGGGAACTCTAGCTAAAGTAAGGAGTAAGTGTAAACTACAACTTCTGTGATGCTGACCATCAGAAAAGCTTAATGATGCTGGCTGAGAGCCATATGTAATGCAGTCCACAGTAACATAGCATACTGATTGGGCTGTAGTATACAGCTGGTTATATCAGGAAAACGCTATATTGACGGGAGCTTTAGTATACTACCAGGCCCGGCCCAAGACATTGTGCTACCTGGGGTGAAAAATTAAATGCTGCCCCCCCCCCTAAAAAAAAAAGCCCACGCTTATGATAATTCAAACTGAAATGAAACTTATCAGGAAGTGATAATTTAATGCAGGAGCACCTTTCTATATGCAAAATTATAAGGCACGAGTATTGGCAGGCCATGATTAAAATGTGTACCCTAAATGTTTGAGCATTTAAACTTAATGTACAATGTTTGAGTCATGTTATAGGTCAGTGGTCACATATTATGTTTTGGGGAATTGCACAGCCTATTTTAATAATAATGTTTGTTTTACATTTCTTTCTTTTCACCTCGTGGGTGAGCTCTTAGAAAAAAATATTTTATTTTTATATGCCCACTAAAGCACTTCTTATATACATAATAAAATAATTTTTTCAAAGAGTTCACCCATAATGTGAAAAGAGAGTCATGGTAAAACATTATTATGATAATACCCTGTGCAATTCCCTAATACATAATGTGACCAGTGACCTATAACAAAATCCACATAGATATAGTCAGTGTCAGAGGAGTTAACCCCTGGATTGCTTGACATACATAGGCAGTGTCAGAAGAGTTAACCCTTGGGTGGCTAGACATATATGAGTAGTCAGATGAGTTAACCCCTTGCATGGCTGGACAGATAAAGGCAGTGTCAGAGGAGTTAACCCCTTTTGTGGCTAGACAGATCTAGGCAGCGTTGGCCCTTTAATGTATCCTACTGGTTATGTCTGGCTAACTATGTACTGATAGAAGCTATACTATATACAAAATGGTACAGCACACAAATGAACACCATGTGCAATGGTGGAAAAACATGGACAAACTCTTATCCAGGGTCACTGTAAATTCAAAACACTATATAGTTTTTATATTTAATTGGTCAATTAAATTTGAATTAAAGTCAGCAGGGCATCCCTAAGTACAATTAAAGACTACTGAATTGCCAAAAAACACTTGCCTGGTATTGGTACAATAAATGATAATATTTATAGTAAAAGGCAATCTGGTGAAAAGAGGACAATAAATTAATACATACAGTGGACATCACTTATGAATAATATATACTCAGAAAAATAAATTTCAATAAGATTTCTTTATTGAAGAAATCTATATATAAATATTACAACAACATTTCTACAAAAAAAATAAAAAAAACTATATACACACGCACTGTATTATTACATCATAATAACATAACTATTTGACAAATCCATTATTTGGCATCAAGCATTGTGGTGGTTCATCATCACAACAGAGTGCCTCAATTATATGACTCCACTATCATCTTATTTTAAAGTATGTTTAGCTAAAAAAAAAAAATACACAATCAGTTACATACATCTAATTAATTTTGATATTAACACCATAAATCAATTTGAGAAGGACACTTTAATTTATTTGTCAAGTGTTCAAAGATTTCTTATATATTCTATATATGTATATATTTTTTATTTATTTATTGAGAAAGTGTTTTACCAGGAAGAATACATTGAGATGTCTATCATTTTCAAGTATGTCCTGGGGACCCAGTCCAGAATGGAATTACACAGAGTTACAAATTTAACAGCAGATTAAAAATACATACATACATACATACATACATAAACATATTTAAACAAGTTGGAAGGAGAAAACACAGGGTAGATCGTTATTGATACAAAAAAGGAACAACATGTACAGTATATAAAGGAGTTTGTAAATTAATAACAGGTGCAATCAGTTTTGAAGATTTGGGAGACACACATTTTCAGGGATTTTTAAACACCCTAATTTCAAGAATCCAAATGGCTATGTGTGCTGGGATTCAGGCATTCTTTAGAGAGAAGGAAATGCATACTGGACACTTTATACAGACAAGGGTGAAGGGGGGGGGGGGTGATCATTTGGGCATTTTAAAACAACTTAGATAAGAGAACCTAGCAGAGCATAAAGGCAATAAAATGTGGTAAAAATGCAGTTAGAAGTTAAAGGTTGGGTAAGTAGGAGAAAAGAAAAATAAAAAAAAAATGGTTACCCACAACACATGCATATAGAAAGCATGTCACTTTACTATATCAGTAGTGAACATAATACAATATCAGTTAATAAGGTCACATTCAAAAGAGTTGCTAGCAGTTTCCTCTAGATTGGATACACGTGGTGTGTTCAAGTAAGTTAAAAACACCCTTGTTGCAAGAATCCAAATGACTATGTGTGCTGGGATTCAGGGATTCTGGTGTGTTCAGTTCAGTTACAAACATCCTTATTGCAAGAATCCAAATGGCTATGTGTGGTGGGATTCAGGGATTTATTAAGCACTCCTATTCATTTTAATAACGCCAAAGGAAATTTGTATATATTATAATGCCACTGTTTTCTCATTAATATGCCATGGCCAGTATGCCCATTAATACACCACAGCCAGTTTGCCCATTAATTTGCTACTGTTTTCCCGTTATTTTTCCACAGACAGTGTGAAGAACTGTAGATCACAACCTCTTTTGTGACTTATTTTGTCCAGCCTCAGAGTGCTCAAAATCCTTGGATTGAATGTTAAATTAATCCCGTTATGTCCCAACTGTGTTTATAAAACTAATCCATTTACTGTTCTAATGTCTAATCTCTGTTATCAGATGCTTGACTGTATATACTCCCCATGTTATGCTTTAATAAATGTTCTTAGTTTTTTGCTGTACCTAAGTCCTGTGTCAATGTGATTATTGAGACAAAGAGCAGAGGGAACAGTGACTATTATTTGGGACCTGCTGGCTTTCATTATGGTCTAAGACAGTTTTCCCATTAATATGCAACTCATTGTCCAGTAATATGCCACAGCCAGTTTGTCCATTAATATGCAACTGTTTTCCCATTACTTTGCCACAGTCAGTTTGTACATTAATATGCCACTCTTTACCCATTAATATGCCACAGCCTGTCCCCCCCCTTCTCCCTTCCACTGTACTCACCTGTACGAGAGAGAAAGCATCCATCCATGCTGCCCCTCTCACCCCTCTGAGCGCCATGTGCTCAAACCAGATCAGTGTGTGTGAAGCCCACACACTGATCTGGTTTGAGCACATGGCGCTCAGACGTCACGTAGTGCGCGAGAGAGGCAGCATGGAAGAATGTCTGTGCATAGCGCAGACACCATGCTGCCTTCTCATGCAGAGATGCTGGTGAGGGGTGATCTCCCCAGCCAGCGTCTCTGCTGGCACGCGAGGGGGCATGACTGTGTATCGTCTGTCACGCCCTGATGGTGCCCCTGTATACTTCGCAACTGTCCCACTTCCCACTGGACATTTCTTATTTTTGGAAGCTCTACCATTGAGCTCTACCTCTGTCCCAGTAGTGTTTTGGATAACAGATCATGTGGCCAGAACCAAGGTGTCCTGAGTGCAAGGTGGGTGTTGGAGCAAGGTCCTACATATATTAATCTTTTACTTTTCTTTTCACCTATGGGTGAACCCGTGCAAACATTATTATGTCCAGGCTAGCTCCGGTGGAAAACAATCATTTTTTTACAATGAGCCTCTTGTTTTTTGTTTTGTTTTTGGAGGGGGGTTTGGTGCTGTGGGGGCAGCATTTTATCATTTGCCAAAGGCAGCAAAACGTCTTGTGCCGCCACTGTCTGAAATAATGAAAGAAAATGTGCATCTCAGAATGTAAAAATCTCAATAGTACCATATGTACACTTTTAAATAAAAGTGACACTTTCTTGGCTGTTAGAATTTAACAGATTTATTTATTTTAAAATTGTAGTTAATTTAACTAGTTAAGGAATGTGGTCTTTAATAACATCAGTTTCTAGAGGGAAAGGTAAAATAATGTTGGCACAGTAACAAGTAAAGAACTGAAAGGACTGAAATAAAGTAGTCCTGGTTTTAAAGTGGTATTGTCATTTATAGTACATGGGTCTTCCTGACAGACTGTCTCATTCATATTGTTGACAACATGTAGAACAGATCTGTAGTGTTATGAGAACATAGGGAGGTGACAGGTCACATTTAGAGGGAAGAGCTGTGACATTTTGCAGGTTCCTTCCCCATTTTCTCTGTCATGTACAGCTTTCTCCATTTGAATTTTGTTGTGTTTACTTAAAAACTGGTTTCTGGATGGAAAGTGGATCAGCAGAGTTCCTGTTTCTGCACTTAATCTCTGCTTTTTTTTTGTGGCATTAATCAACCATTTCTGACATTAACAGGGGTTGCAAAAGTTCGACAACATCCACTGCTGAGACCGCAGGTTAAACCTCATCAGCACCACCTGGTGCAAATACAAGTAATTACACAAGTATCTAGCTTTGATAGTTGTTTCTGAGAATCGTTCTGTGTATAAAACCCTTTATGATTAAAAAAAAAACATTTATATGAGCAAATCAAAATATCTAACTGTGATCAGTTTACTGCCCTTGCTTCTCAAGTTGAAGAAGTCTCCCATGCATCACATTAGCCCACCTGGATCACTGTTATCACAAAACTTATTTCTGCAAAAACACCTAATACATTCTTTTGACATCAATATATTGTAATAACAGCTTTAACCTTTAAATTATTAATCAAAAATGCATAGGCCTATCAGAGTGAGGTATGTACCCTAACACTCTTTACATTGAGTTTGTTCAGAACATTGCACTAAAAATCAGGAGTGTTATCACCACTTTAAAAAATATTAGGAAAATGATCTGGAGCCAATGCATAGTATATTCCCTACATATTGATCTATAAGAAGTCATTCTTGCATTATTTCTTCAGTCAATTACAAACACATATAAAACCAAATGTTAAATATCTTCTATTATGTTCTGGATAAAGTCAATGTGTATAGTGTCAGGAGGGCATATATGCATATATGTCACTATGATTTTAATAACATTTGACCTATGTAGGTTTTGTTTTATTAAGGTTTTGCTGGTTAAAGCTGTTGATACTGTTATGATACCTTCTAGTCTGTTTGAATTAAAATAAATACCTATAGATTACCAATAAAGCTCAAATACATTATTTGAATGAAAATGTGTGCAGTTTTATTGCATTTTGATTGGCTCTTTCACTGCATGCAACTAATGTTTTAAGTGTACCATAATATGACAATATACTATAAATGTCCGTGTTAGAGTCATGAACTCATCATTAACATTGTTTCCATGTGTTTTGGGGATCCCCATGCATGGTTTTCTATCATGGGCATGAGGCCTCAAATCTTGGGTTGTGGGGGCATTTGTGATATGCCCACAAAACAGCTCTTTGTAATTGGCCGTCACCTGGATACCCGTGCTCTCTAGGATGTTTATTCATGAATAAAAGGACATTTTTATGCCATTGTGTCATGTTTGGTAAAAGTTTGTTGGAAATGTTGCATTTTTTTTAATAAAATGACTATTGGTCTTAATATATAAATGTAATTCTGAGAACACTTGGTATTGATCTCAAATGGTTATTTGGTGAACATAGCACAGTATTTGAAGCTACACTTGTAATGCTATTCTCACAAGTATGTTATTGCTATTTGCTTCTGTGGTTCCTTTCTTCACCGGTTGCACAACTAAAGTTGCTTTTAACCCTTGCTTTCTTAGAGGAGCGCACTACAGTATCCTTATAGGAGGCAAGGATAAAAAAAAAGTGTGCATCTTTAAAAATATATGTGGATTTACTCTCTGCTCTGCCTCACAGCTGAGGCAGAACTGGTGGGGAAGCTCACCCCCTGATTGGTGTCTAAATTGTGCGGGAGTCTCTCTTGCTAGCACAGGGAGAGACAGTAGCTGACCTGACTGGGCTGGTTACTACGCATGGAAGCATGGCAGGTACCGTAATATGGCATTTACTATCAAAGGTTGTACACTAAATTCCTCATAATAATAAGCAAATATTTTGACTAAGAATAATGGAAATAGTCAATAGCAGCTGGGGTGGAAGAGGTTAGACATCACTGTTATACAAATATAACAGTGATATAATGATAGCAATGTGATTGCTCCCCTCAGTGAGAGAGATCGTTTAAGGGGAGAGATGAGATCGTGTGTGAGTGGGTGTGTGTGTGTGTGTGTGTGTATAGGTGTGCTACAAATACTTATACAAATAATAGCAGAATAGCATCAGGCAGGTGAAACCAGAGTAGGCTAAGGATTTTCTCACTCTCAGACCACAGAAAAGAGAATACAGTACAATGTGAATAAAGAATCAATAACATAATTTAAAAAAATCAATAATATAATAAAAACAAATTATTTGTTTGTCTTTGTGTTTTTATTATATTATTTATCATTTATTTATATTCTACTGTGGTCTGAGAGTATGTAAAACCTTAGCTCAGACTTGTTTCTCCTGCCTTATGCTGTTCCGCCATTAATGATGTAATTGTGTCTGCAATTTGGAGAATTTTTCCAGCTCAGAAATTAATACCTGACTTCTGTTGTTCACTTGTCAGTAACATTCTATTAAATATCCCCCAGTGACTGATTTAGAACACCTGAAGAGTAAAAGCCATAAAATAAGCTCATGTTCTTACTTTTAGCAGAGTTTGATAGATAAAGACACAAGCAACTAGTAAAAAGTCTTAACATTGAGCATCTTTCAAATGTAGTGGTCTCTCTCTGTTTGTCTAATGTAGCTTGTAATTCCCATTTATACTTTGTAACAGGTTATGCATAATTTGTTAGTGCTAAATAAATAAATGTAATGTAACATCTATATTCCAATGAAGATGATATTTCAAATCTAGACTGCACTTAAAGTAGGTTTAAATGCCAATTGTTTAAACCTCATTGGTAAAGTACCATTTAAATGATATCTCATACAGGGCTATTCTCTAAAAGGTGCTTTCATTTCATCTCACCAATTTACCTAAATCTTGTGCAGGGACAAACCTGGTGAGTTTGCTTAGTGGGGGAAACTCACCAGTTGTGTTCCTAAGCAATGAATAGATAAATTGGCGAGATTACATTTTCATCTCACCTTATCTCACCACTCTGTACCTAGATGCAGCCAGCAACACTATAAGAAAAAAGGCTAAATTATCCTTAGATCAAGGTTAAGGGTTCGCATAAAGTTTAGCGTTAGAGTTGCATTAGGGTTAGGGATAGCATAAGGATAAGGATTCTAATTACATTAGGGTAAGGGATAGAATAAGTGTTAGATTTCGGATTAGATTAAGGGCTAGGATTAGGGTCAAAAGGTCACTGTAGGATAAAATGGTTAGGAAACAAAAAACACTACTTTTAGTTATTAAAATCAATAGAAAAACATGGCATATTTCTACACTCAGGAGAAAATTCTGAAAATATTTAGACAGGGTCCTTTTTGTAATTGTGTAAAATATTGTTCAGATCAAAGTTACAAAAATTGTGTGTGGGGGGGGGGGTTCTTCATTGTTTGCATGTGTAATGTTTTTTTGTAGTACATTTTATGCTATGATAAAAATAATGGTATCTACAGAAAGCCCTTCTTATGGTAATAAAAACAATACATAATTTGCAAGTGTAAAGTATATGAGAAAGAAGAAAATGACAGCTAAACACAAACACCACAGAAATGTTAAAATAGCCCATATCACCAAGGGAAAGACCAAGAAATCATGTCACTAAGGGGTTAAATAACAATGTATACAAGGAAGCAGTCAGTAGCTACCGTATAGTTTCATACTAGCCAACTTTTTATTTCTGGGTTCCAGGACATGAGGGGTGCATCCACAAGGATGGAGTTATGCGATTCTGCGTGACCTCACTGAGATGGCAGTTTTTCATAAGCATATTTTTTTCCTTTTTGCCCTGCTGTGCAAGTTTGTTTTCTATTAAAGTAATTTGTTGCATTTTCTGCGTGTGGAGACTCAGTTCTGTGGAGAATCAGTATTGTATGTTTCAAAAGATGAAAGGGAATTTGTGTAAATTTTTAAGAAATAGGTAGTTGAGCATTTGACACTACAATAATAGACCTGGCCCAGTATACTTACATGGCATGCCAAATGTCCCTGCAGTGCTATGACTGGGCATTAGACATGTGCAAAACTAAAATTTTCGGGGGGGGGGGGGGGGGGTGGGGCAGAGAGAAACAAGGGGAGGGAAGGGGGGGAAGAGACAGACACAAGGGGAGCGAGGGGGTAGCCAAAGGGAGGGTGAGAGAGAGACAACACTAAGGGGGGGAGAGCAACAAATCTGGGGGCAAGGGAAAGAGAGAGGCAGCATTGTCACATAAAAGGAAATAAAAACAAGATTTTTTTTATATCATCATTTTTTATTAAAAAAGCAATTTACATGTGAATATATACTAGACATGTGCATTCGTTTTCGGACGAATGCATTTTCGTCCGAAAATTGCATTTTCGTCCATTCGCCCGAAAAACGAAGAACGAAAATGCTAAGCTAACTAAAGCCGAATGAACGAATGGTTAATAAAGGAAAATCAGTCGTTCATTCGTCCATTCGTAGTACTATTGCATTCTATGAATGAGGAGGGACTCTAGTTAGGTTTATAGAATGCCAATAGTATTCTATAAGCCGAAAGTCTTTAAAACGAACGACGTTCGGTTTATAGAATGCATGTAATGCTATTGCTGTTCTATAAGCCAAATGTCTTTCGGCTTATAGAACAGCAATAGCATTACATGTATTCTATAAACCGAACGTCGTTTGTTTTAAAGACTTTCGGCTTATAGAATACATGCTGCTATTGGCTTTCTATAAACCGAAAGAGTCCCCATTCATACGAATAGGTCAATTGACCTATTCGTATGAATGGGAACTCAATTTCGGTTTATAGGAAGCTAATAGCATTACATGCATTCCATAAACCTTGTTTCTGCAAGGCTAGGTGGGAGGGGGCCCTGTATGAGGGAGGGGAGTGACTGGAATGGCTCACGTGGTGAGGGAGGGGAGGGGCTGTGACCAGGGTATAAAGGCAGCCCTCCCCCCTCTCTGTGTCGGAGCCCCCACTCCAGCGGTGGATCGCGGGTCGGTTAGGCGTGCCTCGCGCCCCCCCGCCCGCCTGAGCCCTGAAGACATGCGGAGGACCGCACATCGGATCAGGAGTCCTGGAGACCGCAGCAGTCGTCGGCGCTCGTCGCACGCGAGCCCGGTGAGTACCTCTGTTGCTGTGCCCCCTGCCCCCCTTCCCCGCAGCGCGCGCTCGCGTCCGCGAGGCCTGCGGTCTTGCCATGCGGAGCACTGTCTGCTCCGGTTCCCCTGCTGCCACGTGGTGGGCCGTCGCTGGTTGCAAGGCCTACACGTGGCCCGTTAGGCCGCATGGCGCCTCCCTCTCGTGATAGGCCGTCGCGGGCCGCGAGGCCTACACGGAGGGCACAGGGTGGCCTGCTGACGCTGTCCCCAACTCCACTCACCTCCACTCCGGCCAGGGCACTGAGATCTGGCGCCATTAGTGCCTCCAGGGATGCTGCGCGGCTGGCATCATCCCCCCTTACTCCCCCCCTTTCTGGGTCTGGTCTAGTGGCATCTGGTGTGGTTAGTGGGTCCCGGGCACCCAGGCTGGTGCGTGGCAGGCGGGTTGCAAATCGGAGGGCTGTACGCTTGCCTCCAGTCCCTGTCGGCCTTGAGCCCCTCTCTGAGGGCTCCATATCGGGCCTTTCTGATGAGGGTGAGGCGCTGGATCGCCTTTCCCCAGCCCCCCGCTCCACGGTTGCTGTTTCTGCCCCTGTCTGTCCTGGTGCTGAGCCTGCTGGTTCCCGGCGGGGAGGGAGGACTACTAATGACGCTGTCTCTTCCCTGCAGGCTGTTCCTCCCTGCAATGCCCCAGGTGTTGCGCAGCACTTGCTGTTTGCAGGTTCACAAGGTAGTGCTGCTTTTTCCTCGTCTGCCCCGACTGCAGGGTCTTTGCCGGTGGACTCCTCGGCATCTGGGTTGCCGCATCAGCGTGGTGAGTGCGGGGACACGGGGGGTCTGGGTGGAGGGTCTGTTGTAGTGGGTAATAACTTGGCGCCAGCGTTGGAGGGGTTAATGCGGGGTTTACAGGGGTTCCTGCTTCAGTTGGGGTCCCCGGGGGGTTCAATGCCTTCGGTGGCACAGCAGATGGATACCCATTTGCGGGGGGTATGGGAAGCGGCGGGCCTGCCAAGCGGGGGCTTGGGCGGCTCGCCAGTTGCGGGGTGTTCGTCCACCCCTCAAGTGCCAGCTCCGGCTCCAATTACCCCGGGTCCGCCCCGGGGATTGGTTTCGGAAGGGCTGGACTCAGCTGAGCTTACAGTAGAGGCCCCTGCGAGGACGGTTGCGCCCATGGCTCATGGGGCGTCTTACATGTGCTGGTCGGGTCCTCTGGGGTTGCACCTTACCCGGGAGGTTCGGGAAAAAATCTGGAAGGGGGAGTATTTGGAGATCCTCTCCCTTATTCCCCTGGAAGATGTCCCACCTCCTGAGAAGGATTTGAAGGACTCTGAGAAGGAGAAAGAGAAGTATCGGTTCCGGAAGATCCCTAAGACCTTCGGGAATTGGATACGGGCGTTCTCGGTCTTTGCAAGTGTGATGGGGGAAAAATTCCTGGAGCGGTGTTCGGCTTTGTTCTGCTATCAGGACCAAATCTGGACCGCGTGCCGGGTATACGGGGGGCTCAGCTGGTGGCGTTACGACGAACAGTTTCGCCAGCGGTTGGCAGTCCGCCCTTCACTGACATGGGACCAGATGGATATTGGTTTGTGGTTGTCAATCATGACCCGACCTGCATCTGCCCAAGGGGGGATGTCTTCCTTTCTTGGGGGGGCTGGCGGGATGGGAACTGCTTCCCCCCCGTCAGCCTCCTCGTCTACACCAAAACGCCCCGGTTCGTGCTGGCAGTTTAACGACGGCCAGTGCAAATGGGGGGCTACCTTCCGCTTCAAGCACGAGTGTTCGGGGTGTGGTGGAAATCACCCCTCCACCCGTTGCTTTAAGCGTGGCAAATCAGGGGACAAGGCAGACGTGGGCGCAAAGGGGGAGGACTCCGGTGGACGTCGCCGCGATGCGCCCGTGGCTAAGCCGTTATAGGAACCGTCGGGCGGCGGATATTCTGGAGTCGGGTTTTGAAGAGGGTTTTTTCGGGAACGGCCCGCGGTTTTATCCTTGCGGAACTTGCGGTCGGTGGTGGGTAATCCGGAGGTTGTGAGGGAGAAGTTGGGGAAGGAGATCGCATTAGGGAGGATGGCGGGCCCATTTCGGGAACCTCCCCTCGCGAATCTGCGGGTTTCTCCCCTGGGAGTGGTTCCTAAAAAGGAACCCGGGAAGTTCCGTCTCATTCATCATCTGTCTTACCCCTTTGGGGGTTCGGTGAATGATGACATTGACGCGGAATTATGCCGCGTGCTATACGTGTCGTTTGACGCGGCGGTCCGTATGGTTAGGGACGCGGGGGTAGGGGCCCTTATGGCTAAAACGGACATTGAAGCTGCATTTCGGTTGTTGCCGGTTCATCCGGAGTGTCATCACCTGTTGGGGTGTTTCTTTGAAGGGGAATACTACGTGGATCTGAGCCTCCCTATGGGTTGCTCGATTTCATGCTTCTATTTCGAATGCTTCAGTTCTTTCCTGGAATGGGTGGTGAGAATGGAATCAGGTTATGATTCCGTACTGCATTACCTGGATGATTTTCTTTGTGTTGGTCCTCGTCAGTCGGACGTTTGTGCGCACGTGTTGCGATCAGTGCAGAGTGTGGCCGCCTCTTTCGGGGTGCCGTTGGCACCTGGGAAGACGGAGGGCCCGGCGACGTGCCTGAGCTTCCTCGGCATCGAGATAGACTCTGTCGCCGGGGAGTGCGGCTGCCCATGGATAAGGTTGTGGGGCTCAGGGATGCCGTGGCGGGGCCATGAGGGCACGTAAATTGCAGCTCCGCCCCTTACAGTCTTTGTTGGGGAAGCTTAATTTTGCATGCCGCATTATTCCCATGGGAAGGGTTTTTAACAGGCGGCTTGCGGCAGCCACTGCGGGGGTGACAAGGGCGCATCATTTTATTCGGCTCACACGGCGCTGCGGGATGACCTGGTGGTCTGGGATTGTTTTTTGGCTAACTTTAATGGTAGGGCGTTGTGGCAGTCCCCGGAAGTTTCCAATCTGGATCTCCACCTGTACACAGACGCGGCAGGGTCAGTGGGTTTCGGGGCCATCTTGGGTTCTCAATGGAGTTCGGGTGTGTGGCCATCCGATTGGCGGGTCGCGGGGTTGACCAAAAATCTGGCATTTTTGGAACTATTTCCCATTCTAGTGTCTCTGGAGCTGTGGGGCCCGGCTCTGAGGGACCGCAGAGTGGTCTTTCATTGCGACAATTTGGGGGTCGTGCAGGCCATTAACAATCTGACTGCGTCTTCCCCTCCCGTCATACGGCTGTTGCGGCGTTTGGTTTTGCGCTGCCTCTGCTTGAATATTACTTGTAGAGCCGTGCATATCCCTGGGGTTCTTAATGTTACCGCTGATGCCCTTTCTCGTTCGCAGTGGCCGGAGTTCAGGGCGGCTGCGCCATGGGCGGACGAGGAAGGGTACCCCTGCCCTCAGGACCTCTGGGACCTTGGGCGGGTCGAGTAACTCAGTGGGTTCAGGGGTCGGTTTGTCAGGCGACGTGGGATAGATACGGTAAGGCCTGGGCTGAGTGGGAGGAGTTGGAGCAGGCTCGTGGGGGTTTCCATGGGGTCGAGGATCGATTACAGGGTTTGCTCTGGCTATTGTGGCACTGGGAAGCTTCGGGTCTGTCCCCAGGTGTGGTGTCCGGTAAGCTGTCTGGCCTGGCTTTTGGTTTCAAGCTACTCAGGATCCCGGACATCACTAAGGAATTTGTAGTTCGCCAGGCGATGAAAGGCTGGCGCAGGACTCGGGTGTCTAGGGATTCGCGTAGGCCGGTTTCGGGGGCTCTCCTCCTGGGGCTGTTCCACACTCTTCCGTCGGTTTGTTCGTCGGCAGGGGAGGTGTTGTTGTTTCAGGCGGCGTTTGCGCTCGCATTTTTTGGGGCGTTGAGGGTGGGTGAGCTGGTTAGCCCCTCGAAGGTGAGACAAGGGGGGCTCCAGTCGCAGGACGTGTTGCGGGAGCCTGGGTCCGTTCGCTTTAAGATCAGGCGGTCTAAGACCGATATGGAGGGTAGGGGGGCTTGGGTCACTTTACGGGAGGTTGTGGGGTCTAGTGTTTGTCCCGTGGCCTGTCTGGATCGTTATTTGGACGTCCGGCCTTCTGCGCCGGGGTCACTGCTGTTACACTTGGATGGCACCCCCCTTTCCCGTTTCCAATTTATCAGGGTGTTTAAGCGGGCCTTGGAGGTTATGGGGATTCCGGGGGGTGAATTTGGGGGTCATTCCTTCCGGATCGGGGCGGCTACTGAGGCATCCCGGGTTGGTTTTTCTGATCCGAGAGGTTCGGCGGATCGGGCGGTGGGAATCGCGCCGTTTTCAGTCTTACGTGCGCCCAGGCGGGCTAATCTCATCTGTTCCTTTTGTATCCTCATAGGTCATCCTATATGTAGGGTTTGGCTGATCGGCCATTCTTACATTTATTGGGCTCGGCAGCGTGCGGCAGTTCGCCCGGGTGGGGAGCGTATGGGTCTTTCCCCTCTGCAGGCCGAGGTGCGGTGGTTTGGGACGAGGGGCATGAGATGGGTTCGGTTCCTCCCGGAGGTAGTGCAGCTTTCGCGGCTCCTGGGTCCCCCGGATATCTTGGTCATACATCTGGGGGGTAATGATTTGGGCACGTTCCCAGTGTTGGGCCTGGGTGACGCGATCAAGCAGGATTTGGCGAGGCTGCGGGTTCTTTTTCCTGAGGTGGTCATTATATGGTCTGAGGTTATTCCCAGGAATTTTTGGCGCTGTGCTCAAAATCAGAGGGCACTTGAGAGGTCTCAGATTAAATTAAACAAACGGGTTTCTAAATTTGTTTTGGGTATTGGGGGTTTTACAATTCGGCACCGGGTTTTTGAGAGAAATGCGGCGAATTTCTTTCGGAGTGACGGGGTCCATTTGAACGAGGTGGGTCTGGACCTGTTTAATTTAGCACTACAGGAGACAATTGAGCAGGCCATGGCTGGGGGTGGTGGGGATCACCGTTGATTTAAGGTGGTTAAACAACGGTGCTTATGGCGGGGTGTCCTTGCCAATTTAATAGTTAAGGACGGAAGGGATGAAGTCCTAAGGATGGTAAAGTGTCCCCTCCCCTAACCTCGGATAAAATGTAGGTGATACTAACGGCCGTGCCCACCGAGCTAATAGTCGGCTGGTGGTTAGCATTAGGTTGGCAAAGAAGAAATGAGGTGATGTGGACGAGGGGGGAGGGGGGCTACCTTTGTGTAGGGACCTTAGTTTTAAAAGGTCGGGATTGTTATGTGTTAGGGACTATTTGGCAAGGACTAGTTATGACTGTATGATGTCTTTAATATTTTAATGTTATATATTTGTGATCTATTTATATATTTCAGAAGGTTATAAGTGAAATAATAAATGGAGGATAGTTGGTGGCTCATGCAGTTATTTGTTATGTTAATAAAGCTGTGGCCTAATTTAAATCCAATTTAAGTCTGGCGTCTTTTATTTGGGGGGGTTTGTGGGTAAAGGTTGGGTTTTATACATGTAAGGAACATCTTCCCCTGTACTACATACATGAACAGTTGTGAATATCGACATTCCTTCTTTTTGGGTTGTTTTTGTAAATCTATGTATGGGCTACTGTACGTGCAAAGTAAAACATATTTATACTACCTGTTTACATTTACAATGTCTTCAAATATATACCTAAAAAATACAAGAAATCTTTTCATTACTAGAAATTGCAATTTATAATACGCTCATCTAATAACATATGAGTTGCCCATTGCCCTGGTGCTGCTACAGAAAGATAAGGCAGTAGAGAGAGGCAGGAGGAGGAGATAGGGGGAGTAGAGATGCAGAATAGCTGTGGTATACTGCAGAGATTGACTGATGTTATCTGAATTGCTTATTAACCTCATCAAAGACTTGCACAATATCCACCCCCAAATGCAAAGTAACTGATTATAGATGTAGATGTGTTTTGTGCATGCATTTTTTATTGTTATTTGGTTTGTTTGTTTTTAGAATATCGGTAATCCATATTATTTAATATGCCATAATAGCATATTTATTAGAAAAAAATTATGATTGTAATTTATTAACAAAATATGCTATTACGGCATGAATGGTGTAATTACTAAAGTGATTTTGAATTTTGCTTTACAGGGGGTGTGACCCTGAGCCCCATACCCCTCTTGTGACGCCACTGGCCCTGTATATATTGATCTCATTTTATGATGTCTCCAGTAAAATGCCATTTTTTCTAGTATTTACAAATTAACAAATAAATGTAACTTTTCTAGTCCTTCCTCATAGCTAAGACCTTTTATTCCTCTTATTAATATGGTAGCCATCCTCTACACCTTTTCCACAAACTACTCCTTTCCAGCTCCATAATGTCCTTTTTAATAACTAGAACCCATGTTGTACAAGGTGTTTTGTAAAGAGACAAGATGATAACTTTCTCCCATAAAGGAATACTTTTATATAAATGCCAATCCATTTTTGGTCATTCAAGCTGCCAACTGACATTTAGCATTGCTTCTATGGCTGTTGTCTACCATTATTCCCAAATCCTTCTTTATTACCATTTTCCAGGGAAGGACATTAATGCCATTTTCCCAGGGAAATACCATTTAATTTATGCATTGCATTATTATTATTTGTCCCACAATGCATACCTTATATAATTTTGTGTCATGAGCAAACACTGTGACATGGCTCTCAACGCCCTTTGGACGATCATTAATAAAGAAATAAAGAAGAAGAGGATCCAGAACAGACCACACTTTTGTCCAGTTTGAGAATTTACTGTGTATCTCATTTTCCATCTAAATACAAACATTTGACCTTAAGCGAAGTTAAACCAATTAGTAGAGTAACGTTTTGTGGGTGACTCTAGTAACTCCTTCACAACACTTAAAGTGCCAATCATGTCACACAAAAACAAGCAGTTTGTGATAATTGACATGACTGGCATGGCATACTGTCAATCTATACTTTGATGGTATTGCTATGATTCCCTGACATCAAAGCATCATGCAAAATTAAAATTTGCCCCCCCAGGGCACCAAGATCACCCCGTGCTGGTGTGCGGCAGCATGCATCCAGTATGGCGTTGTCCTGTATCCGGCAAGAGCGACGGAAGTGATTAGAAAGCACTTGTGTCACACTGGTGCGTGACTGCCCCTAGAGGCAGTCTACAACCTTGCATTAAAGAAATCAACAAACTTACCCTAGATCAAGGGCTAGGGGTACGGTTAAAGTTCCACTTAGGGTTGCAGATGGGTTAGGATTAGAATTAGGGTTAGTGCTCGGGTTTAGGGTAAGATTTAGGGTTAGGGTGATGATTAGGGTTGGGGTCAAAATATCACTGTAGGAGATAATGGTTAGAAGCAAAAAATACATTCTTCTTTTGGTTATTGCTCTATAGCTTGCAAAAAAACAGAAAAACAGGGGTCTTTTTTACAGCTTGTGATTGTGTAAAAGATTTTTCATCATATTTTATGATTTTTTTTATAGTAAATTATATCATATGATGAAAATAATGGTAAAGCCCTTTTTATGGTGATAAAAACAGTATATAATATGTGTGGGTATATTAAATGAGAAAGAGGAAAATACAGTTAAACACGAACACCGCAGAAATGTTAAGATAGCTATTACCCAGAATGACCAAAAATGTCCCAAATGGCCATTCCTTAAGAGGTTATATTATTTAGCAAAGTCTAAATAGATCACTCCAACACTCAGATCTATATTTTGTCTCACTTCTCTATAGAATGCTATTCAGTTAATTTGACAAGATCTGTCTTTCACAAAACAATGTTGACTCCAACTAATTCTCCAACGACTCTGAATCAAGATGTATTCTTTAATGTACACCTTTAGAAATCGTTTATACAATTTCCCCACTAAAGATGGCAAAATTACAGGCCTGTAATTGTTGAGGTGGAATTTTGTTCCCTTTTTAAGTACGGACACCACATCCGTCTTGGGCCAATCTATTGACTCCATCCCAAACTGAAAAAAAACCTAAACATCGAAAATAACAGTCTGGACAGAGCTAGGCTTAGCTCCTTAAGTACCCTTGATGCATGTAGAGCCTTGTCTGTTATAACATTGCTATATTGCTTAAGCAAATCATGTTTGTTATAACAATTCTGTAAAATCAGCTTTTTATCCACGGGTTCTTCCCTGGTATAAACAGAATGGAAACAAATATGTGCATTATCTGCTTTCTCATTGTCGTCACTTGACAATAGCATAGTAAATATAGTAACCCAAGAAAAAACAGACACACAGAGACTTGGTGGAATTTAAATATGCCCCAGTGTTTATTAAACAGAAACACATGTAATAACACTGTGACATTATTAACAGTAAAACTTGTAAGACCCAATCCACTGGACTTACCCTAGCTTAATATGAAAACACAATTGCAATATAAACAATGGTCTGTTAAAGATGCAGAACCATGTCCTAGCCAAATAGAACTAGGGCCCCGAGAGGTAGGCATTGGTGCAAATTAAAGAGGTCTATCGCCGTACACCACCTGCACTTGTAGCCTATATGAACATCTCATGAGCGCCCGCCCTGGCATTCCAGCCCCTGTAGCTATTTTAGCTACAAATCTTGACTGGCTGTACCATGGACAGCAAGTCCTGCACAATGCTATGCCTCTGGGACCCCCCCCCCCCCCCCCTGTATCAAAAAACACCAACAAGGGTTAGAAGTAGACAAAGCTCTCCAATTTCAGAGAAAGAAGATGCGGCCTTAGCTTGGCATTGGCATAGCAAATACAGTAACACATAAAAAATGACACATGGAGACATGGCAGAATTGAAATAGGTCCCAGTGTTTAATAAACAGAATCAAATGTAAAAACACTGCGACATTATTAACTACACAATAGTTAGCTACCATGGACTTCCACTCCTGCACATTGCCAGACCCCCCCTCCGCAAACCAACATGAACAACCTGTCTTGCTCATTGTTGGTCCCTCCACAGAGCTTAGCCCTCTCTATATAATTCTGGATATTGATGTTCCACAGATCCAGACCTATTAAGATGTATACACTCTGTAGAGGCTCACCTCAACACCTTCTAACTCAGGGTCTTTAATCACCAACCTCCATTAAACACTAGAAATCTGTAGATTGTGTTGTTTATTTTTTTCTGGTTCTCTCTGAGGGACACAATTTTTGGACAGACCAGGATCAGGCCAGAGTATTTTAGAATATTATGCCGCATATTATGAATTAAGCACTAGGCTTTCAAAAGAGCATAGGAAGCATCTGATCAGACGCCTCATATTATTTTTTGAAAGCCCAACCCATCCGGATTTTTTAGTAATACTGTCAGTGGATTTTATTTTATATAGTCTAGTGGGTGCTGCAGTGTGAAAAGTAAATGTTAACATTTTCGTGAGGGTGACTCCATGCATGCCAATATGGACTGATAAACAACAATAGCAACCTTTCTCAGGTTCGCAGAAATATCTTTTGTCAACTTCATCGTAAAGCACAAATTCATAGGTTCTGGTCCTTTTATAGGGTAGGAATGATATTTATTTACTTGGATCCACACCACATTGCAGCACCCACAGACTTACCCCCACATTACACTGCAGACTTGACATTGTACACATCGGACTTTCCAATGCACCAACTGGACTTGTCCTTTGCAATGACTGGACTTTTCCTCTGCAAAGACTGGGCATGCCATTGCATTCCCAGGACTAGCCATTGCACCTACTAATTTCCATAATACCCCCAGGAATTGCCATTGCACCCACACACTTTCCATTGCACCCCAGGACTTGCCATTACACCCACAAATGTTCCATTGAACCTACAGGATGTGCCATTGCACCCACAATTGTTCCATTGAACCTACAGGATGTGCCATTGCATCCTCAGAATTTAACATTGCACACCCAGACTTTCTATTGCACCCAGAGGCCTTGTCATTGTACTTGCAGTCTTCTCTGGTGTCAAGTGGGGGTAGCTGGAGGGTGTCTTTGCACAGCTCGATGCACATTAACATACTCTGCTAAGATGCTTTCAGTGATCCTGCTAGGGGTTTACATGACAACATCATACTGCGGGCCCCCTACAATAGACAGGCTCCTTACTTTTGTAACGACTGTACCCCCATGATGGCAGCCCTAGCCTTGGCTAGAGCATACAGCATAGAGTCACTCAGTTTCAATGTCCCTGCATAGAAAATGCTTGATCAGTTCACTGCATGGTTCCTACTTCTAATAGGTCAGTTAATCATTATTTTTCAACACAATAATATAAGACTTATAAAGAAGGTTGTACTGTGGACTAAAACACGAAGAATGTAATCCTACAAATGCAACAGCAAAAACATATCTATTTACATTATAAATAAATACGTGTAGATTTCTGTACAACTAAAAATTACCAATTGAGCTCTCATCATCATAATTTTCTGTTGCAACAGTTAAAACTGGGCTGACCTTTATGTAGTGGGATGGAGAGAAAAATGTTGTAGACAGGAAAAGGTCTTGTGCCCAAACAGAAACTAATGAATAAAATATGGATGCATTCATGTGTTAATACTTCAGAAAACAGCGCAGAGTATCTTTAATTCTATTTACATAATAGATTGGAGAGTTACAAGCAGAGGTAAAGGGAAAGTGAAAGAAAGATGGAGACCAGTTCTGTTACTCTCATCTTTATATTTATTGCAGTGAGTTATCACCTAGAGCTGAATATGGCTTCCAGCAATCTCCTAAATCATTTAAGAGATGACAATTCATGGGGGGGAGAACGCTCCTCTAATTCTTCTATATGAGGTCCATTAAACAGCCATAAGCCATGACAAGATCTTGAATTACATTAGAGAGATTACCCTGTTACAGTTCATAATCCTTTGTAATATACCATTTCGAAAACCTCCTGTCAATCATAAATCCTGCCCTGTAATGGGGCAATTATGACCTTCGGTCATGCAAATGTCCCCAATGTCAGTATGACAAAAAGAGACATATAAACAGGAACTAGTGTGCAGGCTTTTGTCACTTGTTTGCTATCTTTAGCCCAAAAGAAAATAGGTGATGTTTCTTGAGTACCACTTAAGATAACCTCCCATCTGATGTATTTTGTGTTTATGTTTTAAACTGGGCACAGGTACAGAGTGTAATTTTCTATTGCATTTAATTATGAGATAATGATATGTATTCACTAAATGGAGAACGGCAAAAATAAGGCTGAAAACGTTTTTCCAACTCAGCTATTAATGTTTGATTTTTGCAATTTGTTTGTCTTTCTATTACAATTCATTATGTAGAAACACATACACAGTCAGTTGAGCTGTATAAAGCGATTACACTTTATTTGTAGTTTTTTGGTTCCAGTGCATTTTGATGGGATAAATGTTTTTGGTTCATCCAAACCGAATCTTGTCCATTAAACCATTTGTTTTTAGATGAAATCCGTCCATTATTTTAGTTTCGGGAATGCCATTAGAACGAATGGAATTGTACAGAAGTTCATTTCAGAATAAGTCAAACAAGGTTAGGGAATTCAGAATTCGGCACAAAAGAGACATAGTTCGTCCAAAATTGAATTTGTCCGAAAAGCAATGCCCAAGTCTAGTTACAGGTTAGGGGATAGCTGTATTAGTGAGTGTTATGTGTGAGAGTGTGTATTAGTGTGAGCATGTATAAGCAAGTGTGTTTTTGGGTGAGTGTATTTGTGTATATTAGTGAGTGTTATGTGGGAGAGTGGGGTTGTGTGTATTAGTATGAGAATATATTAGCGAGTGTTGTGTGGGTTTGTGTGTATTAGTGTGAGTATGTAATAATGAATGTATGATGCTATGATGTTATGTAAAACATTGTACAAATGAATGAATTAACAATGTAATTGTGTTCATTGTGCATTTGTCGATTCAGTCTTTCATTCAGCTTCACATTTGGAATTCGGACGAATGGACAAATTTGTCGGAAAAAGAATGTCCAAGTCTAGTCAATTCCTTTCAATTAAAATTTTGAACTGGTAGTTTTTTACAGTGTCCATTTCTTGCTACCAGTGATCTATTCATATACATGACATAGAATCAATGGCCTGTTATTTGATTAGAATATGTTTTTTGTATGTGTATATTATGAGATATGGTGGGACTAAGGAAAAATGGATAAACCAGTTTATCTACAGATATTCTGTGCTTCAGGAAGCTTACCAGGAAGCTTGCAGTCTAAGTAAGAGAGCTGGTAAAGGCCAGTGAATGGAAAGAGGAGACCAGGTAGAAAATATGCGGGCCAAAAATAACTACTGTTTGCAAACAAGATGTAAAAATTTGCCTCTACTTTTCATCTTACACCTCAAATATTATTTTTTAAAAAAAGTTGTAAATATCTTGAAAAGAAAGTAGTTAGATAAAGGTGTTGATACCTGCTCTTGATAACTTATGGTTCATACTAAAAGATAAGACCAGTAGTTAAGCATTAAAGCGAGATTTGTGATAGCTAACCCTTAATGTGTGTGTTTTACTGTTGGGCAATTTGGGCATTTGAGTCATGTGTCCGGGTGATACATTTATGACTGAATGCAGGGCGAAGAGTATATAATGAATCTCCCACTAACGCACAACTGTTTTTCACAATCTTGGACTTTCTCTCTCCCCCTCCATTTGTACTTTTTTTTTTCTGTACAAGTCTTTTGGCGGAAGGTGGTGCCTAGGGATGGCATTGTGCGGGAGTGGCTGTCTGTGGCTCAGCCACTCATGATTTGTATCTATCATTGGCTATCATACAGATGGAGTACGCCAGTAGACCTCTTTAATTTGCACCAATAACTACCTCATGGGGGCGCCAATCATAAATGGCTAGGACATTGTTCTGGTGTAAATCACTTGAATCACATGCAACCATATGGAAAGAATGGAAAATAAGAAAACATGATTTAGTTAGGACTTTGTAGGTCTAATCTTAATAATAAGCTTGTTAAATTTAGACAAATCTGGGACATATAGATGTGTGAATTTGTGAAAGCACACACAAACAAGAGACTTGTATGATTTGGACTGCATTTCACATATTGAGAATAGACTTGTCCAGTTTGGAATGCACAACCATATGGAAAAGCTAAATGTAAAAGTAGGAGAGGAATATGGGTGAGATCTGTGAAGTTTAATAAGCAATGTTTTAGAAAGAACATGTTTTCCATAGAGAAAGCTATGTTATTGTTGTGTGGTGGCAGCTTTTATCATACATTTTAACACATTTTTAATTCACATTTGTATTTTTTTATTATGTATGTTTTTCTGGTGTTTTATTATTTTTAGCACTCCACGTAAACATTTGTTTACTCTTTGAAAGATAGACTGGTAAGTTTTGGATAGCAAATGTGCATTTTAAAATGGTACTTGGAAAGATCTGTAGACATGAAAACAAGACCCAAAATATTTGGATAGTCTTGTATACCAACACAAGATGTGATGTTTAGACATGTTTTAAACATTTCTACATATAATAAACGATCTGTGAAGTTGTGAGCACTCTGTATATACAAAAATGAAATCCGTGTGGCACATAATGCTCTGCACACAGGAAAGAGATACCAACTATGTGAACATTCTGTACTCCATTATTTCACAGAATTCCAATCTGTTCACCTGCGAAGAAGCCTAAATGCCTCTCCTCAAACGATATCCCATAGAGAATCTTCTAAAGACATAAAAGACATGTCAAGATGACTGTCTGTTTCTCAGCATGGCTACAGAAACTGCTCACAGTTCCGGATCATTTCCCATCACTTAAGAAAATCAGGATTCTTGGTGATTTTAGAGTGATTTATTTTGGAAAATAAACTGATTATATCTTCGGAATAAATTGTATTTGCACACACATTGAGAACTAGTGATTAATTTCCTGGAATACTGATTACACTTAGAACAACTTGAGCACCTCCAGTGGTCAGGAACATTACATGAAACACTTTTCCCAGTATTTTGTACCCATTTTTTTATTTATACATACAATTTTGTTATCTCAATCCTAACTTATGGTTTGTGTCTTTTCCAGTTCACGATTCCTAGTTAACTTATCCTAAAATATAGCCATGTAATGTTGAGTTTAAATATCTATAACTGTAGCCCAGTTTCTCACAGCAAGTATGCTGTCTCTCAGAAAAGTTTTTCATTGTTTATGGATAAAGCAGATGACAAGATATTCTGTTTAATGTTATGATTGCCCATTTTATAATGTCAAAATTAATTATATGACCAATTTATTCATAAGCCATAGAAATGAAATAGGAAATATGTTAGTGCTTTGCAAATAAACTTAAATTTATGATATGCCCAGTTTATTCCTAAGCCATACAATAAAGTATGAACATGTTACATAAATTCAAATAATTTTAGCCCTTTTCTTCTTTATCCCCATTTTACATTATCTGATCTTCCTCTTTCCTTCACCTTGTAAAAATCATTTTTCTGGTTTATGCTCTACTTTCCTCTACTGTCACTGTCTTTTGCTTCCTTCTTTTTTGTCTTGTATTATTTCTCATTTCTTAGACTTTCCTTTTTCTCTTTCTCTCCCTCTTCTTTTTTCCTCTCCCCCTGCGGCTTTTCCCAACTGCCAGTGGATGACATTTCCTTTCATGTTCAGGCTGAGCGGAGGCTTTGAATGCTGGTTTGATTCCTTTAAGATAATAGCTGGTTCCCTGTCAGATGCAGACTGATCAGTTAAAACCTTAATCACGGGCTGTCTGCTTGCATGGCACTTATTTTTAAGAGATTAATCCCCTAAGCTCTGCACCAGTATACATTCAGAGGGGAGAAAAAAGGGCAGCATTTTCTTTTCTTATTGTTTCCTCATCTCTTTCCTTTGTTAAAATCACTTTCCTTTTTTTGCCAGAGACCTTTTTCCAGACTTCTGTCAACTAACATGAGACGCATATAAATATATGTATATTCATAAATACTGTGTGGATTTCTGTGTATACACGCCTCCCACAGTTCAACTGCAAACTTGTTCTTAGCCATTAACAGGAAAACGTATTCCTGTCTAGGCATACAACTCAATTTCTCCTGCCTGTCTCAACTGATAAAGTATTATTATCATCAGAATTTTTATATAGCGACAGTATTTACGTAAAGCTTAAGTACAATGCAGGCAGAGGTATTAATAATGGAGAGATTACCCTTACCCACAAGCGTACAATCTAAAGGCCACTGGGGAACAAATAGAACACAGAGGAGGAAGTAAAGATAGCTGAAATGGTATATGAAGATGAAAGTTTTTGAATGTTAGATGACATTATTTACTTTTCTTAACAAATCCGGATTTACTTGATGGACTACATGTCTTTTTCATAGAAAAACAGAATGTGTCGGCAGATAAGAACCATTTTCTGAATAATTCTATTAGTCCCTAGGCTTATCTTTAATCTAGGATAGCCGTAAGCCTATATCATGCATGCTTAAACTCCTTCACTAATTAAATATGTAACTATATTATAGTGTAAGTGGTCATTTGTGAAGAAGTGAGTTTGGAGCAGGGGTAGACACCAACACTGCTCATGGTGGACATGTACTGGGGTCTGTGTGGACAAATTAATGATGTTCTATGTACCATTACAGACACTTTGCCTATCCATAGATTGGAGTGGTTCTTAAATAAGAGACTGGAAGGTTCCAGGGTGGTGAATTCCAGATATATGGGAAAGCTTGAGAAAAATTCTGCACATGTGAAAGAGTGGAGGAAAGTCATGGGAGTGTTTTTGATTTTTTATATTTGTCTGGCAAACAATGAGACATCACATTAATTAGTTTATATGGTTAGAAAGGCCTTGTTATTTTCAGCAAAGATGCCCATAGGCTAAACTGTGCCTATGCAACCTAAGAGGTTTTTATATAGAGGTTTATAAAACAGGAATTTGCTACAAATAAATAAAAAAATATAAACTGGTTACTGCACCAAAAGGACAAGAAAAAATGGGACAAAATGTAAACGATATAGTGCAGCTAGAAACTGATAAAAACATTATTTTCACTGCACCCTAAAAATATGACACATGGTTCTGGCACAGATTTCTATTTGACAAATAAATAAACGTTAATAATATAAGGCATATAGTTAATGCACTGAACTACGTTGCACGTCTAGCCTTTTAAAGGTAAAAATCAAACATTTTTAAAAATGATATATTGCATTAGAATTGCAATATAATAAGGTGTACAGGTAGTATAGCAAGACCTTTACCATCAATTTTGTAAACTGTTATAATTCAAACTGGGATGAAATAAATAATCCAAGTTGGATCCCATATTGTTCATTGTTACATATATGATTACATAATGGAATCTTTGAAACTTCCTCTTGTGAATTTTATCCTCCATTCCTCTTTCAACTACAGTGAGAGTGTCTTACCTAGACTAAATGCTGCATATCTTTTTTTTATAACGAGACAGAAAAGCTTCTGAGAAGATTGTATCCTTCTCTAGTCCACTAACTGCTTCTGTCCTTTCTCAACTGGAATATGGCTAATAAGATTCTCTACTAATTTTAAGTACTCTTTCTAGCACGTATTGAATTACTGCTGAAGTACCAGAGGCAGTAAGGATCAAAAATCAAACTCATGGAGTTTTTAAAAAGCTAGAAAGGTAAATTTCACTTATTTTTTTTTTTTAGCTCCTTTTTTGAGCTTTTTTTTAGCTCGGTTTTATAGCTCCTTTTTTGATAAAAAAAAAAAAAAAGATAGATGCCACTATATTACTGATGCTTCATCTCAATAAGCCTTTGAAATAAGTAAATATTTTTTTATGTTTATAAGAATGGTACATTCTGTTTTATGATAAATCCTACATGCAAGAGAGATGTGGGTTTTAGAAATGTAACTGAAGATTCCTGTTTTTTATTTGTAGTATTTCATATACGTTGTTATAGATGTGAATCTTTCTTCATACATTTTTGTAAATGGCATTATTCATGTGTTTCTCACTTCATAGGTGTGATAAATAAAATAATCAAGGCTTTATTCTGTTATATTACAATGAGCACTATGGTGTTTGAGATTTCTTCCTGTACCAAGATCAGTTGACTAATGAAGAGCATTGGTAAAGGACAAAATGCCCCTGAAGAAATTAGCATTTTGAGTAAGAGGTGGTAATAAAATATGAAAGGTAAGGAAACATGTCCAATAGAATAAAGAAAACGAATGAAAAAAATTATAATTCCTAATAATAATTATAATAATAACTTTTTCTTTTTAGTTTTTTTTTTTTAAATCCTTCAGCAGTATATAAATAGTCCAGTATATAAACACTCTATGTGGGCTATTGATTAAAGTTGAGTTGAGGTGATTTGAAGTGTGATGAACATTTCATTTTACCAGCTATACATTGTGCAGGGACAAACGTGATGAGTTTGCTTAGTGGGAAACTCACCATAACAGACTTTTTTCTGCCCTCAAGGCGTACAGGACAGGACCTGTTTACTGGTGGTCACATATTTTTTTTTTTCTTTCTCACCTCTTTTCCAGGACAAGTTATGCCTCTCTTATCCTGAAGCTCAGCATAGCTCTCTGGATGAGTCTATCTGGGAAATAGTTCCGTCATGGTATTTAACTTGGATGGGAGAAGTGATACCTATATGCAGATACGTTTATTTCCTATTATTGGTAAGTGTTATTCCAGCCTATTTTGCCACATTTGCTATTACTTTTATTTTTTTGCAATTGATGAGGTTGGTGCAATCTTCTGGGAAGCATCAGTCTTTACTTTTGAATCAGGACATATTCTTTAGATTCCCTTGTCTACTGGAAATATCTATTTTTGCACTGGAACGCATAGCATTCCACTATCTCAGTGGTGGAACACATATGTGTTCCATGTCTCGTTTTTATACTTGCACGCCTTCTTTTTTTGGTGGCAGAACGTAAAAGCTTTCCATGCCTCATTTCTATTCACTGCGGGACATTTCTTTCTCACAATATGATGTTAGTCTCTTTCGGCGGTTGGACTCTTGCCTCCCTATCACTATATAATTCTTCAATGGAACGCATATGTGCTCCAAGCTTGTTATTTGTACTTATAATCCTCCAAGCCTTGTTTTGGCCATCATCAAGCCTGTTTATTATGGTCTGCTCCAGGAAGTATCCTGTTTCTCTGTACATTTTCTGGGAGTTCTCTAGTGGTGGTTTCTCTTCTAGCCAGCATCTTTTTTTATACCAGTCTCAGGTAATTATCCTGAGGATTATCTTATCTTTCTCACATATTATTGCTATCTTAGTATTACCTTATTGTTTTGTTTATTTCTTTCCACCTCCTATGAATCTGCATGGATATATCCCATGTGTCAATGACAGGTGGTAAGGTGCCACAAAGCAAAATTGGTTGAGGAATGGTTTGAGAAATACAACCGTTCAAGGTGTTGACTTGGCCTCCAAATTCCCCACATCTCAATCCATTTGAGCATTTGTGGGATGTTCTAGAAAAACAAATCAACTCCATGGTAGCCCTTCCTTGCACCTTACAGGACTTAAAAGATCGACTGTAATGTCTTGGTGCCAGATACCATAGAACAACTTCAGAGGTCTAGTGCCTTGACAGGTCAAAGTTGGGGTCAAAAGGGGACCTACACAATATTAGGCAGGTGGTCATAATGTTATGTTGTATTGGTATATATTGATTATATTTTGTACCACGCTCAAACATTAAAGAGTGACTAAACCAACCAAAAACACTTTTTATCATCACAGAGCTTCTGATGATTATTAATTAGAAGGAAGGGTCCAGTTGCAGAATTATCCAATAATTGGCAGTGTGTGAACAGAGGTGCTTCTTTTCCAGTGGCACGGCCATGTAGTTTTGCAGCACACCCTTTGAGAATCACTATTCTAAAAAATTACACAAATGTATTCTTAGGCTAGTACAGTGATCAGAAAGGTGTCCATACACAAACATCAGTGTCCAGGAAGCAGCCTTGCACAAAGATGGGTGGACACTAATTCATTTTTTTTTTTTTTTAAAAAGCCCAACCATGAGCCTGGAGCTCAATGTCTGTGCACTGCCCAGGTGCATAGACATCCTCACCCTCCCACCCTTCTGGGGAAGTCAGAGCATCGGGAGTTACATGACTGGACAGCGCTCAGACTGGAGACATGCATGGGGAGTGCGAGAGGCAGCCTGAGAGGATGTCTGTGCACCTGGCCAACGCACGTACAGTGTGCTGCTCCCCACTAGACACAAGGGATGTAGATGCGATCTGATGTAGGATAAGACCTTTAAATGCAATCTCGGTGCAGGAGGAGTCCTGTAGATGCAGTCTGGGTTCTGTAGATGGAAACTTGGTGATTGGTAAGTCCTGTGGATGTATTCTGGGTGGTTGGGCAAGTCATGTGTTTTCAGTCTTGTCACAAGGGCAAGCTTTATATGTGCAATCTTGATGATAATGAAGACTTGTGGATGCAATATGGGTGCAGGACTAGTCCTATGTGTGCAATCTGGGTGCTTGGGCAAGACTTGTGGGTGCAAGCTGGGTGCTGTGGCAAGTCCAGTGGGCTTTATGTGGGTTCTGCAAGGTGGTGCTGTGGCAGGTTATCTGGTTTCAATCAAATGCTGTGGGTAATGGATGAGGGGTAATAATTAAAGGAGGGCAGGAGAAATGGAATGAAGGGAATAGAGAAACTAAATAAAAGCAATGGAACACATTTTTTTTCAAACACAGTTTATTATCTGATAATTATACCTTATTACCAGATATAAATACTTATATAATAAATAGCTTTTTTAAAATATAGGCAGTGTTTTTTTATGTTTTTAATTTGAAATGTACCTTGGTGTTCTTCACGAAGGTCTGTACTTTTGTCCTCCATGGCATTGGGCCGTGCCAATCCCTTGTCATATATTATATAAAAGTCCAAACGATTCAGCTTCCTAAAAGGACATTTGAACAGGGATTATGCAGATATAGAAAAAAAAAAGCAAACAGGACGTTTATTTGCCCATTCTCATTAAAACTGAGTTTTCAACTGGGGCAGCAATCACATTGTAAATAAGGCTGTGAGTACTGGCAAATGAAGAGCAGGCAGGGAAGAAAGTTAAAGAGAGGGGATATAATTAAAATGATGAACTGATGATTCTAATTTAGCCATGGGCTCTCCCTCGGTTGGGCAGCTTGATTGCTCTTTCACTGATGGTAGCTATTAATTACTCTCATGTTATAACGATTGTATGACACTCACTGGAGAGATGAAGGTAAGAGCATGCTGCTGGAGATTTGAAACAAAAAGTGTTTGCAGTTAAAACATCAGGATCGTGAGGGACATAGAGAAAATTCCATTTATATGTGCCAGAGAAATCTGTAGCTGGAAATGTTCACTGGGCCATGCCAAATAAAAACAAAATATACTTTCATGTATCCATAAGCTTTGGTCGACTTGTGATTTCCTCCAAACCCACCTCCCCCTTGTTAGCCTTGCTAACACCTTGCAGCTCTGCGCTATATAAAGCATCTGTTAATTTACTTAAATGTTTTACATATAAATAATGACTAGCAATGGAGGTTTGTACCATTATTAATATGTATACTAATGTCAATGGGACAGAACTGCTGAATGGTGAAAGTGCATAACATTACAATAAACAGGTTCCTGATATGTGACTTATGTCTACAGTAAACGTCTTCAGGATCCCATTGGATGAACTAATGAGGGTCAATCTGTGCCCAGGCATTTTTCAAGAGATCTGCATACCTAATATTACACTTTAGCCCTCACATACAGTAAGTCTTAATTTAATTCCAGTTTTTAATGGCAAGCCTCCTCTGCATACCAACAGTCCATGCTCAGTCTGAGATGTGGTTCACACTTTTTTCTCACCTGTTTGCCATATTAGTGTAAATATTTGACAAGTGCAACAAAGAGTCTGTTTGTTATATGCTGGCATCAAGTTAATGTGTATCTTTATCAGTAAACTGGGACTCAAGAACATTTGAAAACAAGCAATGATCATTCAAAGTCATAGCACATAAATATGTTATGATTTAATTAACCCAAACTATTTCAATACAATTTGTCAATAATGCAAAATATTGTACTTTTCTGCTGACCTATACACAGGAAAAATAGGTAGTACTACTGTGAAATATCAAGGTAAATCTGCACTTTAATTGACATTATCCAAGATGTGTTGCAGGTTTGACCTCTGCTAACGCAACTCTCTGAAACATCTTCTAAAAGATGTTTTATGGATATTGTGACATTTGCTTGACAGGATTTGTAGTTGGACTTCCAAGTCCTGAAAGCTTCATTACACACCCTAAATTATATGTCAAGAAATGTTACATATGGCAGACAGGGTGTCAAACATCTGATTGCTTTCACTTTATTGTGAGTTCAGTTGCTAAGTGGAGCTGTAAGTCTATCTGGAATTCCTAGGTCAACAAGTGGTCACCAGAAAGTAAGAAGGTCAATGTAAGGTCAAGGAAGTTTTTTGGGCAGCTTGTCCCATCTGCATAGTGCTGGACTATTCACACAAAGAGGAGGTGTATTGATCAGCCTGGTCACAGATTTTCTTCCTCCCTCCCACCTCAGACAGATGCAATTACCATAATCAAGCAGTTGCCTCCAATTAAGGTTTCCTCTTATTACAGATGATAGGCTGCTGCAGGACTGAGAGAAAATTAGCAGGCGGCTCGGTTTTGCATATCTTAATCTAAAATGACAGGGTGTGTCACAGGGGGACGGTGACCCTGCCAATGCAGAGGGACCAGTAAAATTATGCCTCACAGCTCATCCCTGGAAGGTGCAAGCCATCTGAGATTAAGCCAATGGAGGCTTAAGACCCTCTTTTTGCTTCCCACCTCAATCTCATTTGCAACATGCCCCCTCTCATGTCTCCGTAATTAAAAATGATATTATCATTTCGCCTGTGTATTTATAGAATTACCCAAGACACATTTCTGCTCTTCTCATTGTGTGAGAGAAAAGATTTATAATTGTCAGAAGTGCAACACACAGCAATTACAATGATAAAAACTTCTCCATGCCTTGAGCATCTTGTTTGAACACACAACAAAGAGCTGTTATTCATATAAATAGTTTATTCTGTTTGTCATTAAATGACCTGAGACTGGTGAATAGAGAAAGTCTGTCAAACAAATTGATAACACATGCATATAGATGTAGAAATATAAATACACAGCTATACATATCAACTATAAACACAATGTAGGTATTAATAATATATAGTAATATATATCAACACTTAGCAGGGATGCATGATACATTTATAAAATATGTGTTTTATGTAATAATGCTTGCCTGTTTCTGCAGAATAGGGTATGACACAGTATTGTATTGGTGTACCAGCATGTATGGAAAATGTCCAGATAACACTACACTAATCGTAATACTGGTAAAGACAATAAAAAGAATAAAATTCTAGAAAAATAGTCAATATGTCAATGAATTGGGGTCTCAATTGCAAATCTGAGTGCTGGGACAATTCCTATGAGTGAAAATATGGGTGCTGGAGCAAGCCTTGTGAGTGCAAATTTGGGTGCTGGAACAAATCATGAAAATCTCGGTTCTGGGGTAAATCCTGCAACCTGGCCAGGTGGACTTTAGAAACGGCTAAAAGATGCTTATACTTTATTTACATATTATTTATATTGTGTGGCTTACAAGGGAGCCTATAATAATGTTTGGTTTAAAGTGGAGTCTATGTATATATGAATAATACAGTATACCTATTCAGTATTTGTTGAAGTTTTTTTTTTTCTGTATTTTTTTTAATTTATTGAGTATTGAGGTGGGTTTAGAGGGTGGTGGTGGGGTTGATAGCATGGGTGGTGGGCTTAAAAATAATGTGTGTGTGCAGTCTACAGACATCCGCCAATGCTGCCTTGCACTTCTGGCGGGTCTTAACAAATTAAAACACCAGGGTCAGGTGATCTCTCAGCGCTCCTTCTCAGAAGACCTGCTGGAAGATTGACGATGACACAAAATTAAGTAGGGTAATACAGACTGAACTAGATGTATCTACACTGCAAGAGGATTTTGACTAATTGAGCAGATAAATGGCAAATGCTATGTAGACAAGTGTAAAATTGTTCATTTTGGGTACAATAATCAAAATGCAACATACAGTTTAAATGGTGTTTCCTTGGGAAAACTACTAATGAAAAGATTTAGGAGTAGTTATAGACAATACTTAGCAGTAGTGCACAGTGTCAGCTGGCAGCTGCAAAGGCCAATAAGATATTGGGTTGTATTAAAAGGGGTACTGACTTACAAGAGGAAAATATTATTCTGCCTCTATATAGGTCCATGGTCAGACCTCACCTTGAATATGCGGTTCAATTCTAGTCACCAGAATACATTATGGAACTTGAGAGTCCTTTGGGTACAAAGGAGGGTCTTTTGGGTGCAATGGCAAGTCAGTGTGTGCAACTGCAAGTCCTTAGGGTACAATAGCAAGCACTTCAGCCATATGGGCAAGTCCTTCAGATACAGTGCCAGGTTCTTTACATTTTGGCCTTTTTTCCATAAATTAAGACCCAGAGTTTGTGGTGTCACCTTATAATCAGGGTCATCTTATATACAAGCAAAAATATTAGTAAAATTAACAGGGAAATCAGAGGCATCTAAAGGAAAAAAATGAACAAGGCTTTCACACCAGAGCAATGTTTTTAAGGACATGTTACTAGCAAAATTCCAAATATATTGTACAGTTAATGCAGTATTCTCATTTAAAATAAAATAATTTCCTATCCTTGCCCATCCTGCCAAGGAAAACTCAGTATTAGGGGTGCTAAGTAATCATTGTCAGAAACCTGAAGGTCTGACAGAGGAGCTTTAGTAACAGTTGATCTCACTTGTCCTGTGTGAAACCCTTCCCGTGACACAGGTGCATTAAGTGGCTTCTTCAGTAATACATGTTACAAATACATGTAAAAATACATTCTTAACAATTATCTGTGGTTAGCATACTGTTTGGTGAGATATATATATATATATATATATAAATATATATGTATATACATATATATATGTAAATATATATGTATATACATATATATGTGTGTGTGTATAGATAGGGCAGCACTTTGCCAGAGGGTGTTAAACCACACTTCTGGTGCTTGAAACACACTCCCCCACTGTTCAGCAAGCTTAAGCTTCTCCCAGTTAGTCAGGGTGATGGGGGCATGTAATGGACGTGGTGGGGTTATGAAATGAGTGTGATCGTGGCATGTAATGGGGGTGATGGGGCGTTTAGTGTGTGTGCACTGTGGGTGACGGGGCATGTCCCATATATTTAAACAAAAACTTGGGTGGGCAGGGCTAGTAGCCATAGTCCTCTGTAATAGTAAATGGGGATAGAAACAGGCAAAAAATACATGGAGGGCCAGGGCAATGTACCCCTATTAGAAACAGGGCTACTTGCAGGGTCTGGGTAAATGCTGTAGATCCTGTAAAAATTAAATGTATGCCCCCCCAGGCTCAGGGGTTGCGCCGTCCCAGACCCTTTAAATAAAAAGGCCCACATGAGGACTCCAGCTGCTACTGGCCTTAGACTCCATTTAATAATAAAGTAATTGCCCCCCCCCCCCCGGGGTTCATGGGCTGCCCGATGGGGTCTAGACCCCATAAATAAATAACTGTCCACCCCATGACTTAAAAAGCTCATCACAGAGCTGAAACATCGTATTTGTGTGGATTAAACTCCTTGAACGGTGTGCTGGGGAGTCCTGATTTCTTTATTGTCCACCCCCTGGCACATAAAGAGTGCCCAGTGAAATAAAAATGAGAAAGTGATTGGTGTATTCTGAATGCGGCTGCAAGTCATTGGTGCAATCTACATGCTGGAGTCAGTGATTGGTGCAGTCTTGGTGCTGGGGTAAGTCATTAGTGCAATGTGGTAGAAAATATGGGAGATGGGCTTACGGACCTCCAAGGCAACTTTCCATTCAGATCGGCCTCCTCCACCCTGAAATACCTAGGCATTCATCTCTCCCCCAACCTATCAAAACTCTTTGAATTAAACTGTCTTCCTTTACAAAATTCTATCACATGACATTGAGCGCTAGCTCAAGTCCCACATATCATGGTTTAGACATGCTGCCACAGTAAAAATGAACCTCCTCACGAGGCTCCGATACCTCACACAAACCCAGCAATCCCAAAGTCCTATTTCACTCACATGAAAACAATCATAACTAAATTCATATGGGGTAACTCCCCTCCCAGACTGCCTGACGTTGAAACTTACTATAAGGCCTCGATTCTTGCTAGAATAGACGAATACTCTGGGTCTCAATAGAACAAAGGTCTCTATCCACACCTATTCCAATACCAGCATGGGTAACCAGAATGCCGAGTGTCAGCTTAGACAATACCCACCTAACCATTCCCAATACCTTACTTCTGTGGCAAAGACGGAGTCTGCTCAACCTCCCCTCACCTCTGTTATCCTTGACCAGAAATTATAGCTTTCCCCCAGGTGAGACTGGACACATATTCCACACATTGCTCCCTGATTATACCCTCTTTCCCAGACTTGGACACATACTAACTGATGGTGGGTCACTCAAATCTCTCGCTGACCTACAGGGCATACCCTCACCAAAACCACACACTACAATACCCACAAATGCAACTACAGCATTTCTATGGGACCCGCCACCATTCCCATTAGAAAATAACAGCCCTCACACAATTTGAGGCCCACTGTCTTTAGAAGGAACCCCAAAGTAAACTAATCTTGATGAAGGAGGAAGTCCGCAGAGAATTACAGCGAGTTCCTCGAGCTCTGCCTAACAGACTCCAAGCGGTGATTTTCCCTTTAGAAAAATCTGTCATCCTTATTACAGACTAAGTGCCAAGTGCTTTTTTCATCATGGATCAGCAGGACCAAAGGATTCCAGATACACTATACTTATCCGTACGCAGATACTCTAGTATTGCATGTATATGTGTCTATACTCTCTGCACTCTGATTTATTTTTGTGTTTTCTGCTTTTAGACAGTCGAGGTGGACTGCCTTTTTAGTACAAGCTGCAAGAGTTTTATGGACACACGCAGAGTACATTAAGTCTAGAGATGGACCAGAGACAGCCATTAGAGTGCTGCTCACAGTGGTGTATCTTGGTTTTGTGCTGCCCTAGGCAGACAAAACTTGGGCATCCCCCACCCACGTTGGACACCCAAGACTTGCCCCATCATCCATGTTGGACACCCAGGACATGCCCCATCACCCCTATTACATGCCCAATCACCCCATTACATGCCCCAATCACCCCCATTACATGCCCCCATCACATACCCATCACCCACACTGCACACATATTAAATGCTCCATCACCCCATTACATGCCCCATCCCCATTACATGACCCCATTAAATGCCCTCATCACCTCCATTACATGCTCCCATCACCCCCATTACATGACCCCATCACGTCCATTACATACCCCCAGCAATCTCATTACTTCCGAGCTCCCCAGCCATCTTCTCTGCCTCCACTAAAGTTTTTATTTTTTATTTTTAGAGGGCCAGCTTTTTTTTGCCACCCTCCACCCAGACAAGATAAGTCCCTTGTTTGCCTCTCGCTAAATACATGCTGCTCATCCTTTTTTGTGTGTTCTACTATAATAATCTCCTGACTAAACTACCTCTGGTTCATCTTTCTCCCCTGCAATCTATTGAAAATGGGGCTGCCAGACTCATCTTTCTCTCTCTGTGCTCTACAACGGATGTTTTGCTCTGCAAACCCCTCAACTGGTGGCTTCCCACCTAGGATAACATTTTAAATCTGTCTTTAACATACAAAGCCCTCCACTCCTCGGCCCCTCCCTAAATTGTCTCCCTCCTTAACTGATACTACCCTTGTATGACTATTATGTTTTTCAAATAGACTCATCTGCAACCTTATCAACTCTTCCCATTTGCACCTATGAGTTGACCTTTCCTTGAGCTGCTGCCACAGAGACTTCCACAAGTATCCAGCACTCTTCCTTGTTCTCAAGCTTAAAAAAGTCCCTCAAAACTTAACTCTTTAAGGAAGTGTACTACTCACTCTGCTAGAACACCTTTACCCAAACCTATCTGCTCTGTACCAAGCATTATGTAAATTATCTATTTCATTGATATTTGTAAAATTGTATATCTTTTAAAAACCTATATTTTCAAAGATATACAATTTTACAAATATCTATTAAATAGAATAAAATAAAAATGGAAGTTCCTTTTTAAACCGGGAACTGGGGACTAATAAAAGTATTTAGAAAAATTGGGCAGACTAGATGGACCGAATGGTTCTTATCTGCTGACACATTCTATGTTTCTAAATATTAAAAATTATATTTTTAAAATACATTTTAAATATATGTCTTTGGTAAATACATTTGGCCATTTATGAACAAATCAAAAATAATAAATCTTAGGACAGAACCCCCAAATCACTCAACTTAAGACTCAGACCCATCTATTTACAGCCATCCCCTATAATCTAAATTGCAAACAGCTTCCTATCCAAGTACAAACATGTTTCTTTCAATTCAATATTCATTTAAAAGGTAAGCTGGTGTGTGGCTTTCTCAGATCAGATAGACTTCATCCACTGCATTACTTTGGTCAATTACCAATAACATGAGAGGTGATCTGGCATCTGCACCTCTGTCCCTCTTCCATGCATGCAATGACGCCGCCTGCGTCAAGAGAAGACTGTGGGAGAGGGTGCCGAGAGCGAAGCCGCAGCAGCAAGGTAAGTACTAGGAATTATTTTACTGGGCATACTGACTGTGGCATATTACTGGGCATACTGGCTTTGGAATGTTAATGGCCATGTTTTTTTTATTTTTTTTATTGCAAAAATATAAAAATTACATATATTCAATAAATATACCGTTTAAAATGCAATAGACATAACAGTACACTTTTTTACTTCTGTCTAAAGTGAAATAATCATTTCACTACATATATCAATTCTACCTAAGTGCAATAAACACAAAAACAGTACATTTATTTCCCATAAATTAATTAATTCATTCTAACACATTCATTCACCCCTGATTCTAGTAACTCTTTCCATTTTTCTTTAAAACTATATCTTGTTCTTTTTATCCACGGTGACCAGATTCTACAATAAGAATCCATTTTTCTTCATCATTAATATAATATCCATTTTCCATTGATAATCCAGTTGATCATACATTGCCTCAAGACTTACTTGTCCTACTGTTACCCATGACCTTGCCAAATTGGCTGCCCATAGTGCTTGTATAACAAGTGTTCTATTGTCTTTTTAAACTTTGTTTGATCCAAAATGAAACAGTACCAAATCGGGGTTGCACAATATTTTGCAACCCGAAAGATCTGTTAGTAAGGCTAATACCTGGTTCCAGAAATCCCTAACTAGCTTGCATTCCCACCAATATGAATTAAAGTCCCTTTACTTTTCAAACATCTCCAGCATTGTTCACTATAATCAGGGTATATCATTGTCAGTCTGGAGGGGGTTAGATACCAACAATAGATTACTTTATAGTACAATTCTATAAGACTTAGGGAGTGGCTAGTTTTTTTTGTTTTATTTATGGCTTTTATACATTCTATTTCCTCGGTCGATATTTTTTTCCACAAAGCTTTAAAAAAACTCATCCATCTCCAAGTTCTCTAAATGCGGGCATGATATTATATCCCTTTCAACAACAATTTTTAGTCTTAAATAGGAATAAAGCTCTCATGTATGCAGATCATATTTATCTCTTATGTCTGAAAAAGGAAGGACACTATCCTCCAATATAATCTGATTGATTGAGAAAATATCTGCCTCTCCCCATGCCTTAAATGTTATATTTTGGATGTGACTATCTACTAACCACAGAGGGAGACGTCTTTCTATCGTGTAGAAAGGCAGAAAGCTTCTCCTTATCCTCTTCCACATATACAACAGGTCATTCACTATTGGGTTATCCATCCTTCCATGGTTTCCCACTTCTTTGAAAAGGTTCACAGTTAGATTTGAGCCTTTTTGTTCCATTAATTTCCAGTTATGATTTTCTGGGTTTATGTGGGTCCATTTTGCAAAATGGGATAGCATTACTACATCATGGATCTTAACAACGTCTGGGGCTCTAAGCCCTCCCTGCTCCTGCAATCTTGATATTACCCTGAATGCCACTCTCGGTCTCTTTGCCTGCCAGATAAATTTGTTGAATCTGTTCTGTTACTGTTTTAACATGCTTTGATCTACTTTCAATGGGATTGATCTTAATAGAAAATACAAACGTGGAAGTATGTAATTTATTCTACCCAACCAATATATGAATATTGTTTTCCACTCATTTAACTTATTAGTTATGTCCTTCAATAATGGTTCATAGTTTAAATTGATGATTTTTTGGGGGGTCATATGATATTTTTGTCCCTAAGTAGTCTATACATTCTAGACTCCATGTGAACCTATATATCTCGCAACCCTTGGCATTTCTCAATATTTAACTGAGTATTTAATAAGAGACACTTGGGAATCACTCAATTTCACCTATCAGGGCTTCTATAGCCAATGGCTCAGGAGACATCACATATAGCAACGGTGCCAAGGGACAACCCTGCCGTGTCCCTTTAAATATGTCAAAGCTTGATGATGCAATCCCAGAACCCATTATTCTTGCACTAGGATTTTTCCATACTGCGTCTAGGAAGCTACCTCCAACCCAAATGCTTTTAATGTTTCCTCGAGTTAGATCCAGCTAACCCTGTCAAAGGCCTTCTCGGCATCCAGTGACAGGGTCTGCATGGATCCACCCTGAGCTTTAACTGAGAACAGGACATCCAAGTTTCTCCTAATATTGTCTGTTGCGGATCTTGATGGTATAAAGCCTGATTAATCTGGATGTATTAAACGTGATATTATTTTTTTTCATCCTGCCTGCCAGAACTGCAGAGTAAATTTGCCTATAATTTTTGATTTTGGTTTTATCTTTTTCCTCTTTTAAAATGGGGCTGATATTAGCTTCGAGCAGCTCTTTGGGCATCTCTTTTTTCCCTTTTATTTCTTCAAATAATCTTAATAAGTATGGTGTGATCTCATTCTCATAAATCTTATAAAAGAGGTTTGAAAACCCATCAGGTCCAGGCGACTTATTTCTAAGTGAGTGGCGCATTCAGTATATCCTGTTCTTTTGCTGTTAGTTTTGGAAAATCCAATCCATTTAGGTATTTTTGTGTTTTTATTCTTTCCTCCTCTCTTGATACCTCTTGATTTATATTAAGATGGTAAAATGCAAAAATAAAAAGATGGTACAACTCACTATAAAATTCCACAAATGTGTCGCCTATTTTAACTGGATCTAGCAGGATCTTTCCCCAGGGGACCATTTTATTTATGGTGTTATTCATTCTTTGTTTCTTCAATGCATTTGATAGTAACTGGCTATGGCATGTTAATGGGCAAAGAGTGGCATATTAATGGGCATACTGGCTGTGGCATACTAATGGGCATACTGGTGGTGGCATATTCATGGGCAAATTAACAGTGGCATATGGGCATACTGGCTGTGGCATTTTAATGGACAATTGAACAGTGGCATATTACTGGGCATACTGGCTGGGGCATATTACTGGGCATACTGGCTGTGGCAGATTAATAGGCAAATTGTCTGTGACATATTAATGGGCATAATTGTTGTGTCATAATTATGGGCATACTGGCTGTGACATATTAGTGGGCAAATTGGCTGTGACATATTAGTGGGCAAATGAAGAGTGGCATATTAATGGCCAAATAGGCAGTGACATATTAATGGGCAAATTGATTGTGGCATATTAATTGACAAATTGGCTGTGGCATATTAATGGGCAAACTACCAGTGGCATATTAATGGACAAACTGTGGCTTATTTTAATGGGCAAACTGGCTGTTGCATATGTTAATGAAAAAAAGATTGTGGCATGTTAATTGGTAAATGACTGTGGCTCATTTTAATTGGCAAAGTGATTCTGTGGCATGTTCTGCAGGGCCAGTTCTGTGAGGGAAAGTGACACTGGGGTATGTTCTCTAAGGGCAAATTTACACTGTGAGATGCCAAATCATGTGGGTGAAATATGAGTGCAAGTCCTTTAGGTGCAATGTGGGTGCAAAAAAGTGAATACAGATCCGGTGATAACGTGAGACGCCGAGTGGGCGGAGCGTCTCGGAGGGCAGGGGGGTTTGGCGTAACTGCGATGAAAGGATGACTGAGCTCTCTCGTCTATCTGTGTGGCCGTCTTCTGGTAGTGGGGAGCGATCGGGCTCCAACAATCAATAAGCAGAGGGAAGCGAAGTCTCTCTCTAGAGCCCTACAGAAGCTGAAGAGTTTGTGGAGATTAGTCGGACCGGCTGGGAGCAGCCGATGCGAGGGAATCCAGCATACAGCTAAGTTGAAGGGGAAGGAAGGTCTAACTTTAACTGTCACAATTTAATGTCTGCTTTGTGAGTATTTATCTAATGGGTCATATATACAGTCGAGCTGTATGGAGTAATACCTATCCGACTAGAGTGAGTTGCTCCCTTTTGAAGAGAGTGTCTGCAGGGTTTCCTCGGGGTGGCTGGGAGCAGCTAATCCGGGGATATCCAGTGGGCATTTAGGCAAAGAGGGGTGTATCTAACAAATGTCGGGAACAATCCCTGCTCAGGGTGTCTGCTGACTCTGTTTGTTGGGCTTTGTTGTTATTAACCCTGCGAGGGGTTATAAGAGACAATTACCTGTGCTCTCTAAGAGTGTTGGAGTGCATAGATTTAATTTGAACTACTAGAGAAAATATATATGTGGTAAATCTTGCCTGATCTAAGTATAAAATTGAGACAGCTTTCGGCTGACTCTGTTGGGAGACCCCCTAGTGTTGTGCCCTCTATGCTCAGAAATTAACTCTCACCTCGGCCCACTATGTCTGATATGGAGGGTAGGACTATTGTCTTCAACTGAAACTAAAATCTATGAAGTTGTCGAAATTGTTTAGACAGATCCATCAGAACCTCTAGACTTAGACTGACAAGACTAGTGGTCCAAACTTAATAAGTACTGCCCATTTAAGAAAACTATTGTAGTAGAGAGTGGTTTTTTGAGGGCGGTATATTACAAGATGGCTACAAAAAGAGGGCAGGAGAACAAATTGCTTGCCAAAAGGAGAAAGAGAAGGAAAAGGAAAGGGACGAAAAGAAAAGTATTTCCGGTAGTGGACAGGAGAAAATAACAGCTTTATTCTCCCCTATAACTAATAAACTATCAATATCAGGAGGCACTTTGGTAGATCCCAATGAATCTTGTTTAGACGACCCTGAGTTGAAGACTTCACGAACAATAGGCAGTGATTCTGTGGTCACTGGAACCCCTTTGACTCAGGACTACCTGCAGCAATGCTTAGATAAACAACTGGGGCTTTTTAAAGGTGAACTTGAAAGGCATTTCAGAGAATCCCATGAACATTTAACACAACTGGGGGGGAAAATCACCAATTGCGAACAGAGGATAGATGATTTAGAATTTGTCAATAAGACACTGACGGATCAGATAGGGGAAATGAAGGAGTCTATTCTCAAATTGGAGACTAAAATCAATGATGCTGAGGACAGGGCTAGGCGTAAAAACATGAGGATTCGGGGTATAACTGAGGAAATCGCTCATAGCTTAGACCATTTTTGAAGGACCTTTTTCCTCAATGGGTGTTCAAGAAGCCCTCCAAGACTCATGTATTGAGAGAGTCCACCGTACCTTTAAGCCAAAAAATCTGCCAGAGGAAATCCCCAGAGATTACATTACATTAAATTAACATTTATTTGTACAGCGCCACCAATTCTCGAAGCGCTTGGTACAGAGCAAAGAAAGGAACTACATACTAATTTAGACAAACTAGTACAGACTGGTACATGAGGTAGAGAACCCTGCTCGTAAGCTTACAATCTAGAGGGAATGGGGTCCATGACACAATTAAGGGATTGAAGAGGTCAGAGGGATTGAAGTTGTAGTAACAGTAGAGTGGATGGGAGGCATTAGGTGGGATAGGTCAAAGAGGGAGTGTGTGTTCCAGCTAGGTTGGGTAGTAAGCCTCTCTAAAGAGATGAGTTTTGAGGGACTTTTTAAAGTTTGAAAATGAGGGAGAGAGCTGGATGCTCCGGGGAAGGGAGTTCCAGAGATAGGGAGCAGCTCGGGCGAAATCTTGGAGGCGCGAGTGAGAAGTGGTGATGAGATTAGAAGAGAGTGTTAACCCCTGTGACGAGCGCAAAGGTCGTGTAGGGAAGTAGCGGTTAACAAGGGAGGAAATGTAAGTAGAAGCAGAGGAGTTGAGGGATTTTTAGGTTAATGACAGAATTTTAAATGTTATCCTCAAGCAGACGGGAAGCCAGTGGAGGGCGTTGCAGAGAGGAGCCGCCGAATCAGACCGACGTGCAAGAAAGATGAGTCTGGCAGCAGCATTTTGGATAGACTGTAGGGGAGCCAGACAAACCAGAGGTAGTCCAGTCAGAAGACCGTTACAGTAGTCCAGGCGAGAGATCACAAGCGAGTGCACTAGAATTTTGGCGGTCTCTTCGCTGAGGAACGGACGAATGCGTGCAATGTTCCTTAGGTGCAGCCAACAGGATCTGGCCAAGGACTGGATTTGAGGAAGGAAGGAGAGAGCAGAGTCAAAACTGACCCCAAGACATCGAACACGGTCAGCGGTTGAGGGAGGGAAGATAATGAGTTCTGTTTTGGAGAGGTTAAGTTTCAGAGATATTATTTTAAGATTTTCCTCCTTCTATATAAAGCAGAAAGTGGTTCAGGCAGGGAAAGATTATACACCTACAGAGGCAAGATTTAAAAATATCTCTTTTTTCCAAGATTTATCAGCTGCAACTAGAGCTAAAAGAAGAACCTTTGGATTTTTTTTACAGAGACCCTGCGTAAAGCAAACATAAGATACAGTTGGGGTTTCCCACCCAAACTATATATTAGGTCAGAAGACTCCCTAAAGACAATAAATAATATTGAGGAGGCAGAAGAATGGAATCAACAACGGATAAGTAATGTTGAGCTCAGTTTTCTCCAACCACTAGAATAAAGAATAAAGAGAAGGTTTTATGGGGGACTTCTTTTTTTTTTTTTTTCCCTTTTTCTCTCTCTCTTCCTTTTACCCTATGCAAGGGTTGAAAACCGGTTATAGAATGTTTGTAAACCACCACTATTAGCACATACTAAAATCTTTAAATATTGAGGCATTAATGGGAACCTTGGGCACAATACATAAAACAATATACGAATTAAGGCAAATATTGTAGGTAAAAAAATTTGTTTTTTGGAGTAATGGGATTTCACTTATTGGTTATGAATTCAAAGTCACGCAATAATGGACATGGTTTAGTAAAGGATTTCTTTAGGCACGTTAAGGGGAATAAGGGGGGAGAAGGGGAAATTATAGTTATGCAGAGTGAAAGTGTGAAAGTGTGAAGACGTATAACTAATAGCCATAAATTACTGTATTTAAAAAACACAAATTGAAATTTAGATTTTTATGTTTTTTTTAGGAGATTTATATAGGTAATACTAAATAGATGCACAAAGCTAGGGGTAAAGCTGATTAATTGGTTATTTGCAGAGAGATTATGGAGGGAATTTTAAGAATTAAGGTTTCAGAAGTTAAAGTCGTTTTAAAGACTATCGGTAGAAATTTTTTAGTTAGATAGGAACTGGGGTATGTTTTTTTTTTTTCTTCTTATGAAGACCCTCATGAGACTGATATATTTAATACAAAACCCCCATGCCCTTCTCTCGCCCAAGGTGGGTGGATGGGGATTGGTTAGGGTCCTTATCTGCAGTAGGGAAGGATTGGGTTATGTGTTGTATGTCACTCTGTTCGTATTGTTTATTTGTGTTTGTCTGTGTCCGTTTGTTTGGGATTTCTTGCCTGGGACTGAGAGTAGCTCTGGTGTCAGGGCCTTTACCAGGTCAGGTAGGAGTTTAAGTGCAGGGATAGTGGAGGTGTCTGGTTGCATGTTGAATATAGTGCAAAGGGAGAACAGATAAAGAAACAGAGCTAGGTATTGGAATAAAGACTGAAGGAGAGACAAAAGGGAATTTAGCAAAGAACTGCAGAATAGGAAAAGGGTATGAGTAGGAACTGCAGTAAGAACAAAGAGCTATAGTAGGGACTGTAGACAAAGCAAAGGTAGGGGTGAGGCCTTAGGTAATGGTGAGGCCTGAGAAGGGTAACTAAGCAGGAACACCCTGGAGAGGGTGACTAAGCAGGAACACCCTGGAGAGGGTGACTAAGCAGGAACACCCTGGAGAGGGTGACTAAGCAGGAACACCCTAGAGAGTGTGAGAAATGAGAAGGGTAGCTTAAAGGGAATAACTTAGCTGAAGAAATCTTGATGTACTCAGAGGGTCTCATGAGATGCTGAAAATCATCTACTGAGATGGTTGAGCCACTCAGGCTCATATTCCCAGTTCCTGGACAAGGTCACAATACAAATGGGCTTTAAGGAGAGTATCAGGAACAGAAGCAGCAGCTCTCAGAAATCAGGCCTCCAACTTCAATGAAAAAGGACCGTTTGCCAGAAACTGCAGCTATTTAACCTGGGTGTGAGCAAAAGGTAACAAGCCCACCTGACACCAAACAGAGGGGAAGGAATACAACCAAAGTAAGGTAGGGAGACCTCTAGAGGAGGCAGGAGGAATATAAGCACAGCATGAGTCAGAAGGTCAGTTTTGAACCCTGACATCTTGCCTTGATGAAGGGGGTCCGGAGATTAGAGGCTGGGAAGAGTTGATGAGATCCTTGAAATTTTTAACATTAAATGTGCAGTGGCTTAACCTTCACAAACGCAGAATCACTTTGACAGTCACTATTCTCGGATAAAATTGACGTAGCTTGCCTACAAGAAACGCACTTGAGGGAGATTGACGCGCATAGATTGAAATCAAAAAGATTCCCCCATGTTGAATATTCATCGTTGGTTAATAAAAAACGAATGGTGTGGCAATTTTGATCTCCCAGGATATTAAATATGAATTGATATACAAACAAATGGATCTGAATGGGAGATTTTGTTTTATAATTTGTAGACTGAACAATATTTTATTCTCCATATTGAATATATATGCCCCCAACAAAAATCCAATGAAGTTTGTAAATAAAACCCTATCCCAGGTGTATGACTATGTGCAAGGGTCCTTAGTTATTTTGGGCGATATTAACTGCGTTGTCGATCCTGAGGTTGATAGGAGGGGCTCAGACTCTAGAATTATCTCCCCAGGGGATAGAAGGGTGGCTAGGGATTTCCTTGATTTAATGGGAAGATATCTGCTGTATGACTCATGGAGAGTATTTAACCCCATAGAGAGAGATTTTACTTTTTTCTCTAATAGACATAGATCCTATTCGAGGATTGATATGATATTAACGAACCAGTCAGGGATTTCTAAAGGCAAGGGAGCAAAGATTAAGATCATTGCATGGTCTGATCATGATGCTGTTATATTAGATATCAAAGAAATGTCCTCGAGAATAAGGGGAGTATGGAAATTAAATGACTGGCTGCTGAGTAATATGTCTAGTATGGAAACCATCAGGGCTATGACCCAGGATTATTTTGCGGTGAATGCAACCGGCGATTTGGATAGTTCCATGATTTGGTGTGCTTTTAAAAGTGTGGCTCAGGGGCACCTTATTAGTTTAGGTTCGTACATGAAGAAAGAACGGGGCAGGAACTTGGCAGAGATGAATATTAGACTTGCAGAATTAAAACTACTGAACAGAAACTCGGTTGATGAAGGTCGCACCAAGGAAATTAACCTATTTATTAAAAAATGATATAAGGGAACAGCTATTCATTCAGGCCTCTAGAACCATGAAGAGGGCCAAGCAAAAATGGTTTTACTTAGGCAACAGGGCGGATAAGTTAATGTCCAATCAGCTTAAGCAGAATAATTTAAGATCAAGGATTTTTAAGATCACAGAGGGGCAAGAAACCCACCGGTCTCCACAAAAGATAGGTGGGGCTTTTGCCAAATTTTATCATGGATTGTATAACCTACTATTGGACAAAGACTTAGATGCAATGAGAAGATACCTTGATCAAACTGGCCTTCCAAAAATTTCCCTGCTGCAAAGGAAGGATCTTGAGGTCCCATTCTCATTGCTGGAAGTTAGACAAGCTATCGACAAACTCAAGATTAATAAAGCGCCTGGCCCAGACGGCTTTGTTTTATAAGAAAGTAGCGGATCTGATTTCACCATACCTAGTAGACACATTTAATGAGATTAAACAGAAGCGCTCATTCCCAAAATAGATGCTCCAGGCATCCATAGTCCCCATCCCCAAGCAGGGAAAAGACACTAGCCTTGTAAGTAATTTTAGGCCTATCTCGTTGATCAATTTAGACACCAAGATCTACTCCTCTATAATTGCAGATAGGCTTAAAATGATCATTCCATCAATTATACATGCTGATCAAACAGGTTTTGTCAAAGGGCGGCAGGCTACAGGAAATACTAGAAAAATCATTGATCTGATAGACTATTTTGACAGGCATAAGATCCCTTCGGTCAAATTGGCCCTGGACGCCGAGAAGGCCTTTGACCGAGTCGATTGGACCTATTTGGAGGAAGTTCTAAGAGCATATAGCTTTGGGGGGGGGGGTCTAATCGACTCGGTCATGGCCTTATATACGGCTCCTATGGTTAGGATCGCCGGTCCTGTGTTGGTCTCGCAGTGGTTCGAGGTGAAGAATGGGACGCGACAGGGTTGTCCTTTGGCTCCTATTCTGTATATATTATCTTTAGAGCCATTGGCCATTATGATACGGAGGGCAGCGGATATAAAAGGAGCATCAGTGGGTGGGAGAACTAATAAAATAAGTCTATTCGCGGACGATATATTATTGACGTTGACAGACCCTGTAAATTTGATCATGAAAGTGCTGGAGGAAATAGATCTATTTGGCTTGCACTCTAACTATAAATTGAATATAAAAAAAACACAAGCCCTAAGTATGAATGTCTCCTCAGATCTTCTAGATGAGTTGATGAGTAGATATCAGTTTGAGTGGGTAAAGATAGCTATAAATTACCTGGGGGTAGCGATCCCGAGAGTGACCTCAGATATTTTAAGGATCAATTATTCTCCTCTGCTTACTGATTTACAACAAAATATAGGTCGGTGGAAATGTTTGAACTTGTCTTGGATGGGCAGGATGAACTCTATTAAGTCGTATATTATTCCCAAATGGTTATATTTGCTGAGAATGATTCCGGTACCCATCCCGGTTACCTATTGTAAACAGTTTCAAACAACAGTGATTAAGTATATATGGGGAGATAAGAAACCAAGAATAGCTAGCCAATGGTTGTATAAACCCGGTAATAAGGGGGGTCTTGGTTTCCCAAACTTGTTTAAATATTCTGAAGCCAGCATGCTTCATCATGTACACAAAACCCAATGCCCTGAATCGCGTAAAGAAGGCTGGTTTTGGGTAGAGCAGGAGATGGTGGGGGCTATGGCCTTGGAAAGTCTCCTATGGTTAAGTAGAAGCAAGACCCTTTACCTAGTCCAAATGTCTGGCAACACTATCCTTCAGGGTTTGCTGAGTATCTGGCTTTCGTTTAAGAGAAGAGTAGGGTTGTCAAACAAGATCATCCATTCCACTCCAGTTAGTATTGCTACAGACCTAATTATAGATATTCATTTTTCTACTGGTTTTAGGGAAATTAATTTGACCTTTGCTCAGCTAATGCTGGGTAGGAAGGTAAAGACACTAAGTTAGGTGATGAGGGAATTTGACCTGTATTGGAGTGATGCCTTTGGAGTTTTAAGGCTTCTTCACTTCACGAGACAACACGTGTATAGCCCTTGTGAGGGCCCCCTGCTAAACTCTCTGGAAAAAGCTTTTGATAATAAAATCAAACCAAGCAGGCTGAAAAGCTGGTACTCACTGCTGGGCAACCTTAAAAACTGTAAACTCCCAAAGGCTTGAGAGAAATGGAACCTAGATCTAAATATATGTCTAAGGAGAGGGAGATATGGGAGAAGGGGTGGAACCAAACCAAGCAAGCTACCCACTGTATTAATCTGCAGGAATTGCAGTTTAAATTGGTTTTCAGATGGTATTGGGTCCCTACAGCCCTGAACCAATTTGATAAATCCCATAGTTCCCAATGTTGGAGATGCCAAAACGCTAAGGAGAACTATGTTCATATATGGTGGTTGTGCGCGCAAGTGAGGGAAGCCTGGAGGGAAGTCTTCTCAGTTTTATCTGCATGTCTCCAATGCAAACTACCCATGTGTGTAGAGAAAGCCCTGCTGCATGATGGTTTGGACTGCCTTCACAGTGAGGGCAAAAAGTTGGCGATCCAACTATTTCTGGCGATGAAGTTAAGCATCGCTAGAAATTGGAAACAAGTAAATCCTATTAGATGGAAGAATGTTGAAGACACCATGAGTCATTTTGGGGAAATGGAGAGAGGATATTTCAAACTTAACAATAAAATGGGGATATATCACAAAATTTGGCAACCCTGGTGGAACCGGTTCCCTCCAGGTGTGGAATAGATTAGTTTACCATCCGCAATCGCTGCCTCTGCTTAGTAGGAGATAGGGTCAGTAATGGGAAATGTTCCCCCTGGGGTTTCAAGGTTTTGGGGCTGGTCTCAGCTTTGGCAAGAAGAATGAAATTGGATGAATGGTTGTTTCTCTATGTTGAATGTTGGTGATGGTATCTTTTAACACACACTGAAGGATCTAGAAGCTTGAAGCTTTGGCAACTAAGCCCATTATTAAAAAGGAAGGGTACACGTAGACTAAATATCCTACATTTTTCTTCTAAATATTTTATTTGTATTTGTCTACATATTAAATATAAGGGTGGGATATATGGAACTGGGATACAATGAATTGGAATTAACAGATACTAAATATTTGACACAAGGATGATATAATGTTCACATATCCACTGGTTTGATATACAACAAGACTGAGTGTCAAAAAAAAAAAAAAGTGAATACAAGCAAAAAATGTAATTTTTCAATAACATGTTTATTACATATGTAAATTTGATGTGATTTGAAAATGGTTGCATATAATATTAAAAAGTTTACATTTACATTCACTTTTTTACATTGCGCCTTTAGAAAAATTAGGGGGCCTCACTGCTAAAGACTTTTCCCATGGTCCACCAGGGTCTTAAAGCGGCTCTGACCCCCCCTCCCCCCCACTACCTAAATGTTTTTTTTACCATTTCATAGAAAGCAAAAAAGTTAGTTTGACAATTTACTCATAAAACCATATTGACTACTTATAAGAATATTGCTACATGAAACAGTCCTAGAATACAATTTAAACAGCATTTCTACTATAGATGTTAGGCTTAGTTTGGCTTAGATTGTTTTTCCACAATCCAGTGGACATCTACAATCCAAATTGAACATACTGAATTGTTAATTATTGAATTAAGTCCTCTACAATGAATCCATCTGGTCCAGGAGTTTGACTGATTACCAGTGTATTTAAATATTAAAAGTATACAATCCCAAAATGGTCAGAGTATAAACACATGTGGTGGATACATGGATATATGGGAAAAAGCAGCTAGCCTTAATATGCAATATAAGTATGTTCAAACTGCATCACTGAAGAAAGAAAGGCAAAATACAAAAATAAATAGAGAAAACAATTATATCAAAAACAAATACAATAAATCCTCCAGACCTATACTTATATAAAAATGTAAATTTAATAGACATATATATATATATAGAAAAAAAGAAAACATATTCAACCATTAGAATATTACAAAACAGAAGATATTTTTCTTATGCACAATATTACATAATACACATTTAAAATATATTGTACTTATAAAGTTGAATTATATGTATGCCCTATCTGCAAATTGTAAGCAGAAAAGGGTATCTTTAAACTTTATTTTCTCCTCCACAGACCCAATACCTAAAGTAGCACAAAAATTACTATGCAAATGGTACAGACCTCCTTGCTTGCAGGAGAACAAACAACCTGGTCAACTTTAATTCAATGAAGGGCCACACACAACACACAGGGACACATTTTGTTCACTATATTTGCCTATATTTGCAGCCTGATAGACTCTGCTGTTCCCACTGTCCATGATGATTTCCCAGTTCTCATTTTTCTTCCTCTGCTGTATCTTTTTTTATTGCTCGGTCACTAATGTTGCTGTAGTACTGGCATACTAATCACACCAAATATTGATGTAATTTATTTTTTTTCGTCTGTTCACTCACTTTGCATTTTGTTAATTGATAAAAATAAACTGTTAACAGTTGTTTTTAAAAGCATTCTTACTTTACATCAATTTTACACGTTCCTAAAACTTTTACATAGTATTGTATGTATTTTGTTTTTTTACTTCATTCCAAGCAAATCTATAATGAAAAAAAAGAGTGGAGCCATGAAGCCATTTTAAATGAGCAGATGTCAAAATCTATATCCATCCATCCACTGTAGGTTTACCACCTTACCACCACTTAGTGCTTGTAGTCATCCACTTGCCTTGAGGTAACCTTTTGTTCAGAAAAAGGCCTGGATGTGCAAGGGAACTGTGCATTTGACCATGCTACACCACAATCAATTTGGTCCCTGGTAAACAAAATAATTGACGAGATTAAGCTACATACAAGCAACAGTATTTAGTGTTAGAACCCACATTAATTGGAGTACTTTCAATCACTGAAAATATCTATATATCACAGACAAGTCAGCAGACCTGTTTTCCCCCCACATAAATAATCAGCACATAGTACTGCAAGGGATTCTTAAAATAAGTGGCTTAGTGTGGCCAAATTCAAAAGCAAAACACATAGCAAACATAAACTATAAGGAAGAGACCTTAATTTATCATTTCACGTAGACATTATTCCATACATATCATGGAGTTTTACCAGAATCTAACAAACCTGAGGATTGCTACACAAGAGGTCTACACAAAACACTTATTTCCCCAACCTTGCTTTATTGTTTGTTTGTTTTTCTCTTGTGATTTTCTTAAAACATACTGTCCTTTTTCTTGCTAGAATATTAACACATGTGAGGACCTCTTGGGTGCATCAAATCATGTGTGATTCACCAAGAATGTATGGCATCTTAGTATATTTTGCAGTGATTGGGGCATTTGTACTTAAATAAGAAAGAATATGAGGACTGAAATTGAATATACATAAATTTGCCTAGGGGGGCACTTACCTTGTCTGGCTAAGAGGAGGCAAAAAATGCCACCCCTTTCAAATAAAAAAATAAAAAAAACTTGTTTGCCAGCAGAGGCAATGGCTGCATGGTGTCTGTGCGCCTGGATCACTTGATCAGCACTCATGATTAAACTGCACAGGGAGCCCAACAGGCAGCATGGTAATGGAGGCATAATAATGGGGCGATGGAGCATGTGATGGGGATTTAAAGGGGGTGATGGCGGCATGTAATGCAGTGATGGAGCATATGATGGGGCATGTAAAAGGCATGATGGAGCATGTAATGGGGTAATGGAGTATGTGATGGGGCATGTACAGGGATAATGGAGCATGTGATGGGGCATATTATGGGGTAATGGAGCATGTAATGGGGGTGATGGAGGCATGTAATGGGGTAATGGAGTTTGTAATGGGGCATGTAATTCAGGTGATGGGGCATGTAATGGGATGATGGGACATGTAATGCGTGTGCAATGTGGATTATGGGGTATGTCCTGGGTGTGCAATGTGGGTGATGGGGCATGTCCTGAGTGTGTAACACGGGTGGGGGATGCCCAAATTTAGTCTGCCTAGGGCAGCACAAAACCAAGATACATTTTAAATGCTTAAGAAGAAGGTCTAGGGGGGGCGTGGCTACCAGCCAACATTGACGGACGTGCTCTGACCCTGCTCCGTGCCTAATCTCGGCAAAAGGCACCCCTGTCGGCTCTGAGTGCCCCTAGGACACTCAGAATAACCACCACCGTACGGTGGAAACCCCCCTGGAGCATTCGGGACCCGGTGTTGGCGGTGAGGACACCTACCCGAGCACTGCGAAGTGAGACACGGAAGACGCGCGGTGACTCCCTTGGTGACCGTTGTACACACGTTGGGAGATACCCTTCCACCCATCTTGCAGAACCGGAGACAAGATCTGCGGCGCCAATCCCCCCCCCCCCCCGGGGGCGAGATCACAGCCGACAACGGTGTGGCGGGAAGACTTCCTGCGCGACGGCCATCTTCCCACACCCGGGAGGGAACCAATCTGACGGCCCATATCCCTCAGTACACCTCCCCGAAACAAAACCGGGGATTGACACGGATAGACGGTGCTGAGGCAGCTTGGTGAGCCCTGTTTGCGAAAACCACGGAAACCAGATTGGGGAGCTTGTATAATTAAACAACACGATCGGAAGTGGCGGGCCCACGTTACCTACTCTACACGACGACCTCGCCTGCTAAGTGGAGGAAAAGAGAAAAGACACCCTGCTTCAAATTCCTCTTCACACCCACAAGAGGCCACATTGATCTATAGGCCTATACATAACTCTCTGAAACGGGGAAACACCTAGACATTCTGCCCAAAGACTTCCCCCTAAGGAGAATATACATAACCGCTTTACCAGAAGTGACTGAAATAGGAACCAACGGTCCAAGGACCGCGCACCCAAGACGAACTTCTTACGGGAGACCATCTTAGACAAAACTGTGCTGGGATAAGTATACTGAACTTCATTTTGGGGGAAAAGGGGTGCTGTCATAGATATATGTGTTGGAGCCAGGCAAGGGAGGCACAGTAGAAAAACGGGATAAGAGAATCTAAGTGGTACATGTATATATTATTAGAATTCTTGTAACATACCCACTACCTGTCACAGGTACTACACTTATCTGTTGAATTTTATGTGGTGCCCCTGTTATACCATAGGACACTATACCTATCTATTACAATTTATGTGCTGTTTCAGCTGTACCACGGAGTACCATACCTACATATAAAACATTTATGTATTGTGCCTGTTCTACTGCAGGGTGCTACACCCACCTATCAAAATATACGTGCTGTTTCTGTTATACTGCAAGATACCATACCTACATATGAAGAAATATGTGTTATCCCTACTATACTACAGGGTAATCTGCCTATCTACCAAAATCTATGTGTTATTCCTGTAGCACTGTCGGATATAGTATCCCTATATGAAAATATCTGTGTTATTCTTGCTATACTGTTACTGAACTGTTACATCAGTGTTGCTCCACACGAAAAGGAGACTAAGCGATTTATCGTCTTCACTGACTATTCCTATCTACCCTACCCCGGCCAAATTTAAAAAAAAAAAAAAGAGCTGTTATCACACACATTTGTCTAACCACTGGGGGATTTACCACCCCGCTTGGGTGGCACCATATCAGACTGACACCTATACTTAGGCACAGCACACTGATTGTGGGGCTCTTAGTTTATCCTTTCTTAGCCAACCACGCCCGAAGATAAGCCCAACCTGTTGCTCTCTCCCCCCAGGGACAGTGGGGAATTACCGGTACCTACAACCTCCCTACCTTTATAGGGGTACTCTCATTTTTGTTTTCATTTTTCCTGACCATATCTGGTTACCTCTGGTAACATTTTTTACACGTCACCAACAAAACCTCGGCTGTTCCGGCAACAGACTTTCGACTATTTTTATAACAGAATTTACAAATTTTGATATGTAAAACACATTTCTACTGAGAATCTCCGCTTCCTCACACACCTGGCGAAATTGATTATGGATAAGTTCATGGACCCTCACAGACGTACACAGAGAAGTAAAGACACAGACAAGGACAAGGACAAAAACAAGCAGAAAGCAGACAAAGAGGACCGAAGTCTGCAAAAACCACCCTCACCAATTCTCTTTGAAACACAAACCTCACAAGCAGACATGACATCATCCCAGGCTACTGCAACAGCCCTAGAGGTCACGAAAACCCTAATGCCGCTATTAGATGCACGTTTCGCCGAACTCAAAGCGGCCATTGATACAGTGTCCATCACCACTAATGCTAACGCGACTAGAATTTCGGAACTGGAAACCAGACAGGGAGCCATGGAGGAACAGGCTCAACATATACAACTCGAACTCCAAAATCAACAAACACTTATCTCCTCTCTTCAAGACAAGATAGATGATCTTGAAAACAGGGGGAGGAGAAGTAATCTTCGATTTTTGGGTCTACCTGAGTCCATCCCAACAATGGAACTCGCACACTTACTACAACAATGGCTTCCAGAGGCTCTGACCCTACCTAGGCCACATGACAGATTGGTAATCGAAAGGACACACAGAATCGGTCCAGAACCCCCGGACAAATCTGGCAGACCCAGGGCGGTGATTGCGAAGTTCCTAAACTATGCTGACAAAGAGGCAGTCCTGAGTGGTTACCGCAAGATGAAAGAACTGGTGTTCCGAAATAAGAGAATCTTCATATTCCAGGACTATTCAGCCGCGGTCTCTAACAAACGTAGAGAATTCTCACAGATCTGCAAAGACCTATTCTCTCTGAAAGTTCGCTTTGCCCTAATATACCCGGCTAGACTCAGGGTCTCTCATGACGGACATACGGAAATGTTCGATTCCCCCCAACAGGCTACAGATTTTATTAATCTCCTACACAATGGGAGTGGAAGCTCTCAGACGCCGAAATAACTCTGACTTTCTATTTTCACTTCTGGTTCCTGGTGACGAGCCCCAAGGTTCCAAAAGCTTTTGATATTCTGAGGCCGGATGGTCTCACACTGCTGGAAACAATCCTCAGTTTAAAAAGTTTGACAGTTATATGTTTTTGTTGGTTCGTGTCTCCAATAATCTCACACTCTCCCTCGATCAAGATGAATGGGAAGTTTGTTCCTGCTAGCTGGGACAGGAACAACCCCGCACAAGTGAAAAACCCCTCGATACACCGACACTCCAAAACGGGAATTGGCTAACCAAACTGTAAATACCCCCAATCACCTGGGATACCGTACTCCTCAGTCCCTGAAAATCATATCCTGGAACGTCAATGGCCTCAACTCCCCGATAAAGAGAAGAAAAATCACAACACATCTGAAAAGGCTGAATCCGGGAATTGTTTTCTTACAAGAAACACACTGGTCTCAAACATGTCCCACCATCTTACGGGACCATTGGATAGCGGAATGCCTTACGGCCAATCACAAAAAAAAGACCAGGGGGGTAGCCATTCTCATCAGCAATTCGATCTCCTATGAAATACACCAACACCTTAAAGACCCCAAAGGACGTTATATAGTGCTGGAAGCGACTATCAACGGACAAAGATTGATACTGGCCAATATCTATGCACCCAACCAATCAAGTCAAGAATTTTTTGCATCATTACTGAGTACCCTTTCGAATCTACCAGACTTGCCCATGGTCCTGGGGGGAGACTTTAACAGTGTGGCTGACTCCTCCTTAGACACCTCTACAGGCCACAGAGCGCAGCACTCACAATCTGAGGAAGGGGTCAATTTCGTTATGGGACATATGGGGTTAACGGACATGTGGCGTATTCTAAATTCCAATTCGAGGGAATACACACATTTCTCCCATGTACACAATTCGGAATCCCGAATTGACTACATACTGATATCACACCACCTATTATCTCTCACTACCAAAGCCACAATCCATACAAGAGTAACATAGTAACATAGTAACATAGTAATTTAGGTTGAAAAAAGACACAAGTCCATCAAGTTCAACCCTTCTACCTATCATTTCAGCGTTTTGATCCAAAAGAAGGCAAAAAAAAAACCCCTAAGGAAGCTTTTTCGAATGTTGCCTCCTAGGGGGAAAAAAATTCCTTCTTGACTCCAAAAGGGCAATCAGATTTCTCCTTGGATCAAAAAGCTCTATTATTAATGCTCATTCTATTATTAATACCCCTGTATGTTCTGCTTTTCTAAAAAAACATCCAGACCATTTTTAAATGCATCTATTGTGGTTGATAGCACTACCTCTCTTGGCAGTGAGTTCCATAATTTTATTGTCCTTACCGTAAAGAATCCCTTCCTTTGCTGCCTATGAAATCTTTGCTCTTCCAGTCTCAGGGGGTGACCTCTTGTTCTTTGTACATTTCTATTAATGAACAGGTCCCTGGAGAGCTCCTTATATTGGCCCTGCACATATTTATATAATGTTATCATATCCCCTCTAAGACGCCTTTTTTCTAAAGTAAATAAATGCAATTTTTTAAGTCTCTCTTCATAACTAAGATCCTCCATTCTTTTTTTTAATTCCTTATTAATTTTGTAGCTCTCCTTTGCACTTTTTCTAGTTCCTTAATATCCTTTTTAAGGACAGGTGCCCAGAATTGTACTGCATATTCAAGGTGAGGTCTTACCATTGATTTGTAAAGAGGCAAGATGATGTCTTCCTCCCGTGAATCTATACCTCGTTTTATACATGCCAATATCTTATTGGCCCTTGCAGCTGCTGACTGGCATTGGGCACTGCTGCCAAGTTTGTTATCTACACTGATTCCTAAATCCTTTTCGTTAGTAGTTTTTCCCAGGGAAATACCATTTAACGTAAGAGTGTTATCTGATCATTCCCCAACCTCTCTCATTTTTTCACTGGGGCCCGCTGCCCACCGCCCTGGGGGCTGGAGATTCCCCTCCTGGTTATACACAAATACAGAATTTAAGGAGTTTATATCTTCGACGGGGGCCAACTTCATAGACGACAATTTGGCCCACGTGGAGGATCCAATGCTCCTATGGAACACCTCCAAAGCGGTGTTATGGGGACATATTATTGGCTATACTGCTAAGTTAGGAAAACTCTGGAGGAAAAAATATGACTCCCTACTGACAGCCGTAGCCCAAGCACAGAGGCGATATTCATCTACTAAGACAGTAGAGGACAGACAGACTTACACGAACACTAGACAACTGTTGGAATCCTTTCTGACAGAAAGAGCCACCAGATCTTTAGAAAAAAGCAAACAACGTTTCTTCCAATGGGGCGGAAAGGCGGGAAGACTACTATCTAAGATAGCCAAAACCAGACGCCCACGCACACACATCTTAGGCATTCGACTTAATGACAGACATATCACTGACCAATCCACTATTCTCGATGAGTTCACGACATACTACACAAATTTATTCAAAGCTAATTCAGATGACAATACCTTAGGCATCTCTATGCTCCAACAAGCAAACCTACAAAGAATCTCCAATGACCATAGAGACCTATTAAATAAACCAATTACACCAAGAGAAGTGTCCTTCACAATCACTCACCCATCTAACCAAAAGACCCCAGGGCCAGATGGTTTCCCGGCTGAGTACTATAAACTTCTCAAGCCTGAGCTTATTGATACTCTTACGGCCCTATTTAATTCGATCTATATTGACGGTATTTCAGCATCCCCCCTGTTAGACTCCACCATCATCCTAATACTAAAACCGGGCAAGGACAGGGAACCCTTGGACTCATATCGCCCTATAACATTACTCAACTCAGACATAAAAATTCTCACTAAAATCATTGCAAATAGACTACAGCAAATATTACCGACAGCACTTCATCCCGCCCAACTAGGATTCCTAAATAACCGCTCCCAGACGGTGGGCATTCGATCAGCTCTGGCTGCGATCTCCCAGGCCTCCTCAACAACCGAGACACACCATAATACACTAATAAGATTGGATGCCACTAAGGCATTTGACAGTATCGCTTGGCCACATATAGTTTGCATTTTGAAATTCAGGTTCTTCGGAGCAAATTTTCTATCCTTCTTCAGAAATATATATTCTAATATTTTCACCACCCTAATGGTGAACGGTAGCCCCTCAACACCCAACCCCATTGAGAGAGGGGTTCGACAGGGATGTCCCCTGTCACCCCTCCTTTTCAATATGGCACTAGACCCCATGCTGCGCGTCCTCCACACACACCCTAATATTCCGGGCATCAAGTTAGGTTCCTCCATGCTTAAGACAACGGCATTTGCAGATGACGTCCTCTTATACGTGAATGATCCTGGTAAGGATTGGCCCCACATTAATAAAACTATAGACAATTTCGGCACTATAAGCGGATTCACCATTAATTATGCTAAATCAGAAGCCTTATATCTACGTAACTCTCTTACCCCACCACATATGCCCCCGACCCCTCTAAAATGGACACCTACTTCCTTACAATACCTGGGAGTCCATCTCCCCAAAAAACAACATAAATTTTACACCCTCAACTACACACCGGTGATAACTAAAATCACCAATGAACTCACATCGTGGCACTCATTAACATTATCATATACCGGCCGGGTAGCTCTGATCAAAATGATAAGCTTCCCCCGACTGTTATACCTACTTCAATCCCTACCCCTTTTATTAAGACACAAGGACGTTGCATTTCTCCATTCAGCGTTTCAACGCTTTATTTGGGAAGGGAAACGCCCCAGAATAAGCCTAACCAAACTACAACAACCGACACCTTTAGGAGGCCTCAACTTACCCGACATACGTGCCTACAACCTAGCTTCCCTACTAAGATACGCCATTGATTGGATAACATTGAACACATATTTTACGGACCATATTCTTGATCAAAATTTATGCCCAGACATCAACCTCACAGCGCTACTCCACATACCGGGTGGCTTACTACCCAATGAGGTGCTTAACTCCCCGGTGTTATACGGCCCCATAAGAGCATGGCAACTTATCCGTCAACAAATGGGATTAAGTTTCACAAACACCACATATGCCCCTTTGCTAAGGAACCCACAATTCCAACACGGTCACACTAACCACCCCTTCACACAATGGCACAAATTCAACATACATACCATAAGACCCATGCTCACGATATCCAGGAAGGAACCTCTTAACCTTAAAGCTATTGAGGATACATTCCCAAGCCTGCCCATAAATAGTTTCGCTTACGCCCAACTACGAAGTTTTATAACCCACACCATCTCTCATTTCTCCGAAACTGACTGGGATAATCCTCTAGACAATTTCGTTGCCAAAACTCACACTTCCAGATACTCGACGACACACCTACGACGCCTATTCTATAAACCCATTGACTACTCACAGACAACGACCGGACCTAGCAAATGGCTTTTGACTTTATCCACCAACTCTCTGGAGGAGTTACTCAAAGCACATAACATGCTTATTACCACAATTAAATCCACAGCATACCGGGACATGTTCCTAAAAATCTTACACAGAGCCTACATCTCCCCGGCTCTAAGCAACCTAATGTCCCCATCTAACCAAGATACATGTCCAAAATACAACTGTGCACAGGCGGATCTCAATCACTGTTTGTGGTTCTGCAAAATTATAGGCAAATTTTGGGCTAAAATACATCATTTTGCTAAAACCACACTTGGAATACGGTTTCCACTAACCATTGATTTTGCCCTATTTGGCATCGCCCCTAATCCGCCCCCGAAGGTAAAACTGTCTAGAATAGACATGTGCATTCGTTTTCGGACGAATGCATTTTCGGACAAAAATAGCATTTTCGTCCATTCGTCCGAAAAACGAATAACGAAAATTTTAACTAACAAAATCTGAATGAACGAATGGTTAATAAACGAAAATCATTCGTTCATTCGTCCATTCGTCCATTCGTGCTATTGGCATTCTAAACCGAAATAGAGTCGGTTTATACAATACCAATAGCATTGTACTACATTCCATAAACCGACATGAATGACTTTCGGTTTCTGGAATGCATGTAATGCTATTGGCTTCCTATAAACCGAAATTGAGTTCCCATTCATACGAATAGGTCAATTGACCTATTCGTATGAATGGGGACTCTTTCGGTTTATAGAAAGCCAATAGCATTGCATGTATTCTATAAGCCGAAAGTCTTTAAAACAAACGACGTTCGGTTTATAGAATACATGTAATGCTATTGCTGTTCTATAAGCCGAAAGACTTTCGGCTTATAGAACAGCAATAGCATTACATGTATTCTATAAACCAAACGTCGTTCGTTTTAAAGACTTTCGGCTTATAGAATACTGTTGGCATTCCATAAACCTAACTAGAGTCCCTCCTCATTCATAAGAATTTCTTATGAATGGGGACTCGACTCTAGTTCGGTTTATTGAAAGACAATAGTATTCTATAAGCCGAAAGTCTTTAAAACGAACGACGTTTCGGTTTATAGAATACATGTAATGCTATTGCTATTCTATAAAACGAACGACTTTCGGTTTATAGAATAGCCATAGGATTACATGTATTACATAAGCCGAAAGTCTATAAACCGAAAGTCGTTCGGTTTATAGGCTGTCGGCATTTAACTATACAGAGACAGAGTCTCCATTCATAAAATTATGAATGGAGACTTTGTCTCCGTGTAGTAAAATGCCGAAAGCCTATAAACCGAACGATCGGTTTATAGACTTTCGGCTTATGTAATACATGTAATCCTATGGCTATTCTATAAACCGAAAGTTCGGTTTATAGAATAGCAATAGGAATACATGTATTCCATAAGCCGACAGCCTATAAACCGAACGTTCGGTTTATAGGCTGGTGGCATTTTACTACATGGAGACAAAGTCTCCATTTATAATTTTATGAATGGAGACTCTGTCTCCGTATAGTTAAATGCCCACAGCCTATAAACCGAACGTTCGGTTTATAGGCTGTGGGCATTTAACTATACGGAGACAAAGTCTCCATTCATAATTTTATGAATGGAGACTCTGTCTCCGTATAGTTAAATGCTATTGTATTCTATAAACCGACTCTATTTCGGCTTATAGAATGCAATAGTACTACGAATGGACGAATGAACGAATGATTTTCGTTTATTAACCATTCGTTCATTCGGCTTTCGTTAGCTTAGCATTTTCGTTCTTCGTTTTTAGGGCGGATGGACGAAAATGCTATTTTCGGACGAAAATGCATTCGTCTGAAAACGAATGCACATGTCTAGTATATATTCACATGTAAATTGCTTTTTTAATAAAAAATTATGATATAAAAAAATCTTGTTTTTATTTCCTTTTATGTGACAATGCTGCCTCTCTCTTTCCCTTGCCCCCAGATTTATCGCTCTCCCCCCCTTAGTGTTGTCTCTCTCTCACCCTCCTTTTGGCTCCCCCCTCGCTCCCCTTGTGTCCCCCTTGAGAGGCAGCATTGTCACATAAAAGGAAATAAAAACAAGAATTTTTTTATATCATAATTTTTTATTAAAAAAGCAATTTACATGTGAATATATACTAGACATGTGCATTCGTTTTCGTCCGAAAATTGCATTTTCGTCCATTCGCCCGAAAAACGAAGAACGAAAATGCTAAGCTAACGAAAGCCGAATGAACGAATGGTTAATAAACGAAAATCATTCGTTCATTCGTCCATTCGTAGTACTATTGCATTCTATAAGCCGAAATAGAGTCGGTTTATAGAATACAATAGCATTTAACTATACGGAGACAGAGTCTCCATTCATAAAATTATAAATGGAGACTTTGTCTCCGTATAGTTAAAAGCCGGCATTTAACTATACGGAGACAGAGTCTCCATTCATAAAATTATGAATGGAGACTTTGTCTCCGTGTAGTAAAATGCCCACAGCCTATAAACCGAACGTTCGGTTTATAGGCTGTCGGCTTATGGAATACATGTATTCCTATTGCTATTCTATAAACCGAACGTTCGGTTTATGGAATAGCCATAGGATTACATGTATTACATAAGCCGAAAGTCTATAAACCGAAAGTCGTTCGGTTTATAGGCTGTCGGCATTTAACTATACAGAGACAGAGTCTCCATTCATAAAATTTAGTTTTGCACATGTCTAGTCTAGAATACTTATGGCGGTGGCCAACAAAACTATTTTGCAAGTATGGATAAGGAAGGAGGACCCCTTCAAATGTTGCAAAACAAACTATTTCAATTGTTTCGGATGAACTGGCTTACGGCACGCCAGAACTCTGATCAAGCCACCAAAAGTTTTTTGAAACCTGGCAATGCTATATAAATTCCCTATCACCAGCACTTAAACAACAAATAAAAAGCACTTTTCAAAATTCTCCATGGTACATGGAACAAATCCTACATGGTAACACACCCATCCCTTAAACACGAGGCCCCATCCCCTTTCTCATTCATTCAAATAATATATCCACCGTCCCAGGTGTGATTTTTTTTTTTTAGTTTTTTTTGTTGAACTTATAGATTTTTATTGCATTTTTGTATAAAAGAAAATAGGGTACAGAAATGAAAAAGGGGAAGGGGAAATTCACATTTGTAAATACGATTCATACAAATACATGAGCGAATATAGTACACATGAAAGCTTCTTGGGCAATAAGAACATTTTTTACAATCAAGTATCAAGAAACATTTCCAAGCATCTCTAAAAAGAATATCGTTTCTAGTCATTAGAGCCCAAAAAGAAAATTTGGTCACTAAACTTTTGTGAGATACAGAAAAAAGAAAAAGAGGGGAGAAAAAAGAAGGTGACAGAGGGGAAACAGTGCCTCAGTGTTTGGGGCAATAGGGCTATATCTTGAAGATTGTCAGCAATGCTGCCTTTAATGGAGAGTGTTTTTCCAGAGTTGTATTATCTTGTCAAAAGGGGCGCAGTTACCCGATATGGAATAATAGGCTTTTTCCATTAATAAATTATTGTCTACCAGCTTTATGATCTCTGTCTTGGTTGGTATTGAGTTCGTTTTCCATCTCCTGGCCAAGAGTAGTTTAGTTGCTATCAATATATGGAAAGATAATTGTTTAGTATGTTTAGGCATATCATCTGGGAGAATGTGCAATATTGCTAGCTCAGGCAGAAAAGGTACCTTGTAGTTTACTTTTTCAGTGATAAGATTAAACACGTTTTCCCATAACTTGATTAACTTGGGGCAGGCCCACCATATATGGAGCATAGACCCCTCTTGGCCACAACCTCTCCAACATTGATTTGACGCACTTGGATACATGTGTTTTAGTCTTGTGGGGACGAGATACCATCTATATAACAATTTTCTGCATAATTCTATGTGATTCGTGCAATGAGAAAATTGGTACGGGGCTATTAAAGAATTTTTCCATTCGAAAGCCGTCAAATTTATATTCAGATCTGATTCCCATGATTCCATACAAGGGAGTTTGACCGGAATATTGTGTGAGTTGAGAAACTGGTAGCAAATTGATAAAGATTTTTTATTTTTATTTGCCTGTATGCATAAATGTACAAGTGGAGAAGGCAAGCTCGAGGGTTGAGTTAGAGGACTATTCACAGATTGTAGGAAATGTCGCACTTGTAGATATTTATAGAAATCCTCTTTGCCAATTTCATATTGGTGTTGGATGTCTACAAACTGAAGTAGGCTGCCACTGGGAGCCAGTTGTTTGAGTGAGGTTATGCCTTTTTCTACCCACTTGTGGAAGTGAGAGTCTGGAATGGACAGTTCCAATGATCTCATCGGAGTAGCTGCTGAGGGTGTATTAAGCTCCGGGCACCTTTTTGCATAGTATTTCCAAATTTTGATTGAAGTATTAGTGCATAGGTAGAGGGATGATGTGGGTATTCTAGGAGGTGTTTTTGACCATAAATAATCGCAGATTCTATGTGGGGTTACCTGAGCATCCTCCATATCCACCCAGGCCAGATCACCCTTAGGTGAATGTAGAAGAACCGTTTGAGCCATTAATGCAGCTCTGTAATAGTTCTGGAGGTTAGGTATCGCCAGTCCCCCCTGTTTTCTATGTAGAAATAACCATTTGTTAGCGATGCGAGATTTTTGTTTTCCGTGTATAAAACATAGTAAAAAAGACTGCATTTCTTTAAAATAACTAGTTGGGATTTCTATTGGGAGGGTTCTGAATATATACAGGAGCCTAGGGAGGATGTTCATCTTTATTGCTGAGATCCTACCTAACCAAGATAAAAAAATTGATCTCCATGAATTGATTTCTGCTTTAAATTTTTTCCATGTATCCACTATATTGTATTGGATAAGTTCAGTGGGGTTTGCCGCTAGGTGGATACCTAAGTAGGAAATGGAATCGTTCCTCCATTCAAATTTATACAATTTTTAAAGAGAATCTATTAGTGAAACAGGGCATTTCAGAGGTAAGGCTTGTGTTTTATCTTGATTAATTTTGTGATATGACACTAAACTATACTCTTTCAGGGTTGTCATTAAATGAGGTAGCGATGAGGATGGGTTTGATATTGATATCAGGATGTCATCCGCGAATAAACCCAGCTTAATACTTGATGATTTGGATAATTGATATCCTTTGATGTGTGGATTTTGCCTTATCATTATTGCTAGGGGTTCTAACGCTAAAACGTATAATAATGGGGATAGGGGGCAGCATTGCCTTGAACCGTTAGATATAGGGAATGGTTTTGATAAAAATCCTTCATATTGGGTTTTGGCTGAGGGAAGTGAATATAGAGCCATAACTGCATTTATAAACTCTTGTGGTAGGTTATATCTGTGTAGTGTGGCTTCTAAAAAGCCCCAATGGAGCCTATCAAAGGCTTTTTCAGCGTCGAGGGCAAGCAGGAGACAGGGGGAACCAGTCTTATCGGAGTGGTGTATTAGATTAATAAACTTCCTGGTATTATCTACTCCCTGCCTGCCCTCGACGAATCCAACCTGGTCATAATGTATCAATGACGGTATAATTGTTTTTAGTCTTGTAGCCAGAATTTTCGCATATATCTTCACATCCGTATTCAGTAGAGAAATGGGGCGAAAATTCTGGCACAGATGTAGGGGTTTACCTGGTTTTGGCAGGGTAGAAATATGTGCAGATAGCATTTCTCGGGGAAAGGACTTGTTTGCTGAACGGGAGTTGAACAATAATGTTAGACAAGGAAGTAGGGTGTTTCTAAACAGTTTATAATAAAGGTTGGAAAACCCGTCCGGGCCGGGGGCTTTGTTTAATGGTAGGTTCTTGATAGCAAGACTAATTTCTGACTCGGAAATAGGTGTTTTAAGTTTGTTTTGTTGTAGTTCGTAATTTGGGGGAGTCCAACTTTGTCTAAAAATTAATTTATATCCTTGTCTATGGGTTGTTGTAGCTTTGTGTCAGATTTAAGATTATACAAGGATGTATAAAATTGTGCAAATGCGTCAGGGAATTTTGCGGGATTGAATATTTTCTCGCCAGAGGGAGAGATCAGGTATGATATTTTTTAATTAGATTCTTTTTTCTTGAGGCGTCTAGCTAAAGACTTTCCTGCCTTGTTACTATGTACATAGTTCGATTGTTTTAATTTCTTTAGCATAAGTTGAGTGCGGTGAAGTTGTAAGGCATCTAATTCTGTTCTAATTTCACGACATTTTTTTATGTTTTCTTGGATAAGGTTTGCTTATTGTGACATTCTAAATCGTGTAGTTTTACCTGCAACTCTTCTATTCTTTTATTTCTTTGTTTTTTAATGTAAGATGCTTGGGAAATTAGGTGGCCCCTAAGCACCGCTTTGTGTGCTTGCCACAACGTTTCACTAGATGTGCCGTCTGTGGGGTTGTTCATAAAATAATCTTTTAACTTGTCTAATATAAATTTTTGGTTGTCTTTATGTGAGATTATATAATCATTGATTTTCCAAGACCCCATTCCTTTATTTTTAAACTGTTCTGAAATTGTTAAAATTATCGGGGCATGGTCTGACCATGTTAGGTCCCCAATATCACAATTTTCTATTTTTTGTAAGGTTAACTTATCCACCAAAATGTAGTCAATTCTTGAGTAGGTAAGGTGGACATTGGAGAAAAAGGAGTAGTTTCTGGATGTAGGATTGTTGGATCTCCAAGAATCAAATATGTTGAACTCCAGAAGAGTTTGGGAAAATTGCTTGCTTTGCCTGATTATGTTTTTCTTATATGTACCTGTTGGTTTATTAGAACTATCCATGTTTATGTCAGCTATCAGGTTAAAGTCTCCCATAACAATTAAAGCCCCTTTGATGTGTGTTTCCAGCTTTTGCAGGGTGCTTTTAACAAATTGGCTGGAGTTAGTATTAGGTGCATAGAGGTTTATCAATGTATACTGGTTGTTGTTAATCATCAAATTGAGGAGAAGGTATCTTCCCTTGATGTCTCTTTTGACTAATTGTACATCCAATGCTAGGGACCTATGTAGGAGTATAGAGACACCAGCTTTTTTAGAAGTTGCTGTTGAGTGCAAGGCAATAGGGAAATCTTTCATTACACCTAAAGGTATTTTATGTCTAGCAAAATGAGTTTCTTGGATGGCTATAATATTGGTCTTTAATTTTTTTGCCTCCTCTAGTAGTAAACGTCTTTTATGAGGCGTATTTAAACCTTTGACGTTCATCGATAAAATTTTCAGGACCATGAATGTATTATAGAAAAATGCTTATTTATAAACCACTGTATGTTTAATCTGATAGAACATCCTCCCGGGGGCTCCGGGTTAATTACACATTTCATCCTTAATCTAGTTATTTCGACATACCCAATCTGTTTAATCTGGAATATAAGGATGTTGTGTATCATACATGAAGCATACTGACAGTACACTATATACTTATTCGGGTTGGTAAGATACTTTAAGGCGAGGGGGAGGGGAAAGCAGAGGGGTAGAATTGTTAGGATAGTGTAAGAGAAGAAAGGACAGTAAAAAGAATTATCATATAGAGAATTTAGGAGATAACATGTCAAAAGATTCCTGAAGAACAATAAAACTAAATTTTAGACATGGTTCTCATACCAAATGAGAAGTAGGGGTGCGTAGTGGCTCCGGACTGACCATCGGATCCGGGTATCCATACAGTATCATGTAAACAACTTACATTACTTATGCATCAGATTGTTAAATTCTACATTATGTAATAAATGTTGAACTAACAGTTATAACGAGGGATTTCCACACAATGTAAATCCAGTTTTTAAACGTGTATACTTATCTATTTTTTCCCTGAACTTTCAACTTTATAAACTTTCAACTTTTGTCTCCAGCTAGTTGAGGCAGAGCAGTCTCGAAGTCCACCTGCAGCACAAGGGTTGCCGAGACCAACTAGGGAGAATAGTCCCTTTTCAAGAGACAAAATTCTTATGGTGCATCTTATCGAACGGGATGACTTGTAGATTTAGGTACGAAGCGATCTTGTGCTCGTCTGTTTCCACTCCTCCCAATCTTGCTCCATAATGGTTGTGGTGACGATTGCGGGGATTCAGGGTTGACTTGCCTTTCATAGGGGATTTTCCATTGCTCAAGGAGTTTAATTCCTTCCGAGATAGAGGAGACCAGTTTCGTGTCTCCATCTTTAGAGACGATCAATTTAGTGGGATATCCCCAGTGGTAACGAATTTCAGCCCCTCTCAACGCCATTGTGATGGGTCTGTATTCTCTTCTCTTCATTAATGTAAGAGGTGATAGATCTGCAAACAGTTGAATGCCCTCATATTCTGAAGGTAGTGCTTTTTTTGTTCTGCTTGCTCGCAGGATTTCCTCTTTTACGTGAAAGTAGTGAGCTCTGAGCAGTACATCTCTTGGTTTGTCCTTTGGTATTGTTTTGGGCTTAGGGACTCTGTGGATACGGTCTAAGAGTAGATCCGAAGTTGTGGCATCTGGTAGCAGATACTTAAAAAAGTCTGTTACCCATTCTGATAATACGGAGATAGTCACATCTTCACTTATCCCACGAATGCGTATATTATTACGCCTAGACCTGTCTTCTAGGTCCATTGTTTTTTCCTTTAAGAGTTGTACTTCTGTGACCAGCTCGAAATGTCGGACTGTCAGCTCGTTGTGCGTATCTATCAGCTCGTCCATTTTGTTTTCTACTCGATCGGTGCGCTCACCTATTTCCTTTAATTCTCGCTTGAATTCTGTAGTGAGCGTTTTTATATCTCCTTTTATTTGTTCTCTGAGCTGTGACAACAATTCTTTAATGGATTCTTTTTGCGTGCAGGGAAGTGAGGATATAGAAGCCTCGTCATCCAGGTCTGACATATCCTCTTCATCTCCTGTGTTGCGGCCGCCATCTTTGATTCCTGAGGTGAGTAATCTTTTTTCTTTTTTTTCGGTGCTTTGGTTTAAGATAGTGGTCTAGGTCTTTTTGGGATTTCATTACTCCTTGTACTGACATGATGTCCAGAAAAGAAGGCACTGTAGAGTTGTTTTTTTGCGCTTTTATTTGCCTTTGTCCCGGATCACGACGGGAGCTTTGTGTTTAAGCAGCCATTCTGCAACGTACCAGGCCACGCCCTGCCGTGTGATTTTTTTTTTAATGCTCCAAAGCCAATTCCCTACCAAATCAAAACAGAATCAATCTAAAACCATTCTTGATCATACAATATCTGGAGACATGATTCTATGTTCGTTTGTTTAATTGTTGTTTTATATTATAATATATTGTAATTCTGTTAAGTATTTTGAGGGTTTTGCAAAAGACGTTTTAATGATGATCAGCCCATCGTATACAAAAGCTCTTCCCTTGACATGTCAGAGGAGGATTTCTCATCAATATAGCAAAACTACACCCCAGAGAATCATATATATAAGATATAATTTCAGAATCTTTTCTTAAACATGAGGATCTATTTATATTTTCCCATCACAGCTCATCATCTGCTATATATATCTACACTAGTTTATCTATGTTCAATATCTGATTGTATTTTGTATAACACAAATGTCTGACATCTGTACTGATACGTCTGATTGATAGTTATAAGTTCCTACAAGGAATTTTTGCTGTCTCTGCATGTTTTGTCTTTGATGATTGTATCTTGTAAAACCCTTACTAAAAAAAAATAAAAAAAAAGAAGAAGGTCTAATACCTGGGGATAATCGGCTGAGGTTTGTTCCTTCTACCAACCTCATAAACAAGAGACTACACACACTTATGTAAAACATATTTTTCAATTATTATATACATTTGTTTACAAATCTGCTAACAGCAAATTGGTACGCCACCAAAACACTTAATTTTATAAGGGCCAACTTTGATGGACTAAGGGCATCAATTGAACATTTAGACTGGGAACTAATGTTTTTTGGACTAAACACAGAAGACAAGTGCATAGTTGCCAACTGTCCCGGATTCGCCGGGACAGTCCCGGCAACTATGCAAATGTCCCGCGTATATTGCGATCGCGGGACAGTCCCGGGAAACTGGGCTGTCACGCGATTGCAGCAGGTCACCGGGTCACGTGACGTGACACGGTGAACTGCTGCGATCGCGAGACAGCCCAGTTTCCTGGGACTGTCCCGAGATCGCGATATACGCACGGCTGTGTGAGCTATGCTCACAGCTCACTTTTATTTTTTTTACTTTTTTTAACCAGTCATATCCGGCTAATGTACTTCCCTCCTCCGTGCAGGAGGGAAGCCTGCAGCACGGAGGACGTGACGGGGACCAAGAGGTGAGTACTTGGGAAGGGGGTGGAGGGAGGGTGACGAATGGGCATGATAAGACTGACAGGATGGGCAGGATAACACTGACATGATGGGCATGATAAGACTGAAACATGATGGGTTTGATAACACTGACACATGATGGGCATGATAACACTGACACATGATGGGCATGATAAAACTGACATGATGGGCATGATAACCCTGACATGATGGGCATGATAAGACTGAGACATGATGGGCATGATAACACTGACATGATGGGCATGATAAGACTGAGACATGATGGGCATGATAACACTGACAAATGAGGGGCATGATAACACTGACAAATGATGGGCATGATAACACTGACAAATGACGGGCATGATAACACTGACAAATGACGGGCATGATAACACTGACAAATGATGGACATGATAACATTGAAAAATGATGGGCATGATAACACTGACAAATGAGGGGCATGATAACACTAGCACATGATGGGCATGATAACACTGGCACATGATGGGCATGATAACACTGACAAATGATGGGCATGATAACACTGACAAATTATGGGCATGATAACAATGACAAATTATGGGCATGGTAACACTGACACATGATGGGCATGGTAACACTGACACATGATGGGCATGATAACACTGACATGATGGGCATGATAACACTGACAAATGATGGGCATGATAACACTGTCAAATGATGGGCATGATAACACTGACAAATGATAGGCATGATAAAACTGAAAAATGATGGGCATGATAAGACTGATAAATGATGGGGATGATAACAGTGACAAATGATGGCCAAAATAACATAACAAATGAATGGATGTAAGAAATATAAGGTGCCTTTAATTTCTTACATGAGCAAAATAATGTAATTAATAAGTAATGATGGTCTGTGCCTTTGTAAGAGGCACAGACAAACCTGGAAAGGAAATGTCCCCTTCCTTGCAATGAGATATAGCAGCAGGGAAGGGGGACATATTGATCTACATTTTTTATTTTTGTTTTTAAGATTAAAAAAAACAAAGCTCACTTGTATGTGAATGTATGAGTGTATGTAACAGACTGTGTGTCTGAGTGTATGTGACAGCCTGTATGTATGTGTGTATGTATGTATGGGTGGATGTATGAGTGGATGTGACAGACTATATGTATGAGTGTGTATGTGCTGTTGTCTTGCTCCTAGATTTTTTTGCTGGCTCCTAAAAATCAGTTAAGTTTTTCAAGCCCTGGTATAAATGCAACTAGTTATAAACATATATTTGGGGTCCACCTCCGCCTTTTGAAAAGGCTGGAAATATTTAATATTTTACAGGTTTTTTTGTGGTCAGAAACGTAATATTTGCTGAGGGGGGTGGTGGGTGCATGGATTTGTTTTCCAGTAGAAGTGGTAGAGGTTAATACAGTGAAGGAGTATAAGCGTAAGGCTATTCTAGATATAAGATGTGGCCAGGGAGTAATGGAGGTATTACTTTCTGAGAGGGTAGTGGATGCATGGAATAGCCTTCCAGCAGAAATGGTAGAGGTTAATACAGTGGAGGTCAGAAACTTAGTATTACTTTACTGAGAGGGTAGTGGGTGCATGGAACAACCTTCCAGCCGAAGTGGCAGAGGTAAACACAGTGAAGGACTTTAAGCATGCATGGGATAAGCATAAGACTATCCTAGATACAAGATAAGGACAGGCACAAAAGAAAGTATTAATTTACTGAGAGGGTAGTGGGTGCATGGAATAGTCTTCCAGTAGAAGTGGTAGAGGTTAATACAGTAAATGAGTTTAAGCATGCATGGGATAAGCATAAGGCTATCCTAGATATAAGACGGTGACAATAAGGTGGGGTTACATTATGCTAATTTTGTGCAGTGGGCGGAGCTTTGGGCAGTAGGTGTGGTCAATATTAAAGTAATTGGAAGCTGAGCTGCAAAATGTCCCTGGAAATGTTTTTCAAATGTTGGCAACTATGCAAGTGGAATGCCTTTAAGCACACATTACAAAAGTACACATCCCAATATATACCTTTGGGAAACAAATACAAAAGACACACAAATCAAAACCAATGTGGCTTACATGAAACAGGAAATGCAAAACATTCAAACATTATAAAAGCAAGGGATCAGCATTATCATTTATAAAATACAAAGATGCCAACAAAGCCTGCAAAAAGGCAATTAAAATGGCTAAATTGGAAAACAAGAAAAGGATTGCTAAGGAGAGTAAAATTAACCCCACATTTTTTTATAAGTATATAAATGGAAAAAAGCTAAAGAGGGAAAATGTTGGGCCCTTGTTATCCCAAATGGGAAATTTGGTAAGTGAGGACAGAGAGAAAGCAGACATTTTAAATACTTTTTTTTCTTCTGTTTATACTAAGGAAGAACAGATGGATGAGCCCCTGCTACCGGACGTTACGGAACAGTGACCGCAAACATGGGATTGGCTGACAAAGGAAAAAGTGCTTAAGCAATTAAACTCTGTTAAGATAGACAAGGCCCCAGGGCCAGATGGTATACACCCAAGGGTCCTTAGAGAGTTAAGCATAATTCTGGCCAGACCAATATTTATGATGTTTAGGGGTCTTTCAGTTCAGGTATAGTGCCAACAGACTGGCGAAAGGCGAATGTCATTCCAATATTTAAAAAGGGATCAAAATCTCTGCCGGGTAATTATAGGCCAGTGAGCTTGACATCTGTAGTAGGGAAATTATTTGAAGGATTGCTAAAGGTGTACACTCAAGAATACATCTTGAATCAGAATATAATTAGTAAAAGTCAACATGGTTTTGTGAAAGACAGGTCTTGTCAAACAAACTTAATAACATTCTATGAAGAAGTCAGTAAAATTATAGATCTAGGTGTGGCAGTTGATGTGATCTATTTGGATTTTGCTAAAGCATTTGATACAGTTCCACACAAAAGGTTACTCTACAAATTGAGAGAAATAGGATTGGGGGCAAATATATGTATTTGGATTGAAAATTGGCTAAAAGATACAACACAGAGGGTTGTTGTAAATGGAAAAGCCTCAAATTGGACCAGGGTATTGAGTGGAGTACCTCAGGGGTCTGTTTTGGGACCTCTTCTTTTTAATATGTTTATTAATGATCTCACACGTTGTGCTGAGAGCCATGTCCCAGTGTTTGCTGATGACACAAAATTAGGTAAGGTAATAAAGACTAATCTTGATGTTTTTTCTTTACAGGAAGTGGGGAACTGGGCAAGAAAGTGGCAAATGAGGTTCAATATAGACAAATGTAAAGTTATGCATTATGGGAAAAATAATAACGAAGCAAGATATACGTTAAATGATATTTCCCTGGGAAAAAATACTAACGAAAAGGATTTAGGAATCATTGTAGATAACAAACTTGGCAACAGTGCCCAATGCCAGTCAGCAGCTGCAAGGGCCAATAAGATATTGGCATGTATAAAACGAGGTATTGATTCATGGGAGGAGGACATCATCTTGCCTCTTTACAAATCAATGGTAAGGCCTCACCTTGAATATGCAGTACAATTCTGGGCACCAGTCCATAAAAGGGATATTAAGCAATTAGAAAAAGTACAAAGGAGAGCTACAAAATTAATAAGGGGATTGGAGGATCTTAGTTATGAAGAGAATTAAAAAAATTGCATTTATTTACTTTAGAAAAAAGGCGTCTTAGAGGGGATATGATAACATTATATAAATATGTGCAGGGCCAATATAAAGAGCTCTCCAGGGACCTGTTCATTAACAGAAATGTACAAAGAACAAAAGGTCACCCGCTGAGACTGGAAGAGCAAAGATTTCATAGACAGCAAAGAAAGGGATTCTTTACGGTAAGGACAATAAAGTTATGGAACTCACTGCCAAGAGAGGTAGTGCTATCAACCACAATAGATGCATTTAAAAATGGTCTGGATGTTTTTTTTAGGAAAGCAGAACATACAGGGCTATTAATAATAGAAAAAGCATTAATAATACAGCTTATTGATCCAAGGAGAAATCGGATTGCCCTTTTGGAGTCAAGAAGGAATTTTTCCCCGTAGGAGGCAACATTCGAAATAGCTTCCTTAGGGGTTTTTGCCTTCTTTTGGATCAAAACGCTGGAATGATAGGTAGGTGGGTTGAACTTGATGGTCTTTTTTCAAGTGTCAAGTGTCACTTGAAAAAGCCTCACCTAAGAGGAGAAACGCGTTGTGTGCTACAGGAGACAAGGGATATGCAACACTGGACTCTTTTTCAAGGATTTTTCTGCTTTCATTTCTTTTATTGAAATTGAGGACTCTTCAGATTTTAACTGTAAGAATTCTACGTTTTATTTTAATTATATATTAAACAGTGTTCATTAACATCCTTGCCTTCCTTCTTCCTCATGTGTTGATATATTTTATGGAGTCTTCATGGATGAAGTGACGGATCATCATTAACCCTTTCCCTGGGCTCCCTTATGCTGATATCCCTGAGCAAGTAGTTGCTCAGACGAATGTGAGTGGCCATATAGCACCATTCATTCACTTTATTTCACTTTTTCTTTGATATATTACACTATTGTGTGTTTTATTCTTTTATTTTTCATATTCACTTTGTACAACACTGCAAGATACATACTTGCTTTAAGGGTAAATATACAGTGTGTGTAGTGTTGGTTGAAGCGCATTGGTCACGTTTTTTCTTTGTATTTGCTTTGCTAGAAGTGAGACACTAGCGGTGCCCGAGTGCTGCATACCCGTTCACATACAGGCGCAGCAGTCTACACTTTGTATTTTATTTTGCAGAGAACAATGGGACTCTTTATAAAATACCGAAAAATATGGAAACATGCATATTTCTGAACTCGGGACAACATTTAGAAACTATTTAGATGTGGTATTTTTTAATGATTGTATTTGTCTGAATTATATTTTAGGTCAAAGTTAGAAAATAATAATTTTTCATCATATTTTATGATTTTTTGTAGTAAATTATAAGATATGATGAGCATAATGGTATCTAATGAAAGCCCTTCTTATGACGAAAAAAACAACATATAATTTGTGTGGGTACAGTATGTGAGAAAGAAGGAAATTGCAGCTAAACAAAAACACCCCAGAAATGTCAAAACAGCCATTATCACCAAGGGAAAGTCAAGGTGAAAATGTCTTGTCACTAAGGGGTTAAAAAAAAATGCCACCAGAGTAACTCCGGTCACATTTTTTTTAAAACAAACTTTATTGAAGCCGCGCGGCTGGAGGGGAGCACACAACGCTTCCCTCACAGCCGCGGACCAGCTTAAGAAAGGGGGATTTTTAAAAAAATGTTTTCCTGGCGTGACATGGGCCCGCCAGGCCCCCTGAACCCACCGGGCCCGGGACGCCAGTATCGCCCGTCACCCCCTGATGGGGATACATGTATCCCGGTCAGAAGATGGTGCCCCCAGAGCCGGCAGCCACTGGCGCCCTCTTCTTCCTGCACTCAGTGGCACCTGGGTGCAGTGAACCACCCAGGATCGATCCTGGAGACAAGAAAACCCAGAATGGAACAACAGATAAAGTAACAGACAGCTAAGATGCAGAGAAAAATGGGACTCTTTGTAAGGGGATGGGACCCTTCATAGCGGCTGCTTCCGCGCAGCCGCTTCACCGCCGACTCTACAGCACAAGACAGATCGTCGCTGGAGATTTCATCGCGGGACATTTTATCGCTAAAGGTAAGTATTTTACCGATTTTAGTTTGGTTAGAATTAGGGTTTAGGGGGTTAGAATTAGGGTTTAGTATTGGGGTTAATTTTAGTGTTAGTATTGAGGTTTAGTGTTTAGTGTTAGGGGTTAATTTTACTATTAGGGGTCGGGGGTTAGTATTAGGGTTTAGGGGGTTAATTTTAGTATTAGGGGTCGGGGGGTTAGTATTTGGGTTGGTATTAGGGTTTAGGGGGTTAATTTTAGTATTAGGGGTTGGGGGTTAGTATTTGGGTTAGTATTAGGGTTTAGGGGGTTAATTTTAGTATTAGGTGTTGAGGGTTAGTATTAGGGTTAGTATTAGGGTTTAGGGGGTGAATTTTAGTATTAGGGGTCGGGGGTTAGTATTAGGGTTTAGGGGGTAATTTTAGTATTGGGGTTAATTTTAGTGTTAGTATTGGGGTTTAGTGTTTAGTGTTACTATTGGGGGGAATCATTTATTGGGGGGGTATTTTCGTTTTACTTTTAGATTTGTAAGAGCTGACAGTTCAGCGCTGAACTGTCAGCTCTTACATAACTGCAGCCGCGGTGAAACGGCCGCGTTATACTTCATTGCTGACAGTTCAGCGTTCTAACTGCCGCGCTGAACTGTCAGCGATGAACATGCGGCGAAGAAGAGTCCTAGACCCTCTTTATAATAGGGAACTAGCAGGACAAATCTATGACACGATACTTCAATAATAGGGCTCTTGTGTTAGATTCTTTTACAGGGATGGTCTTTATCACAGAGCTGGACCCTATGACAGGACAAGAATTCTAAAACAGGGCAGGAACTCAAAGACAGCGCTGGAACCATGTAGCCGGACTGGCATAAGCCGCTCAGAGGCAGGTGCCACTCTTGGGCCGGACAGTGTAGGAATATAAGCAGACAGAAACGAGCATAAGAAATAAACAAGAAAGCAAATCAGGAAGAGTAAGAAAGAATGATTTCCTTAGTAATGCCAGTCAGATGGCCCATTAAATATGTCACACACAGGAGCCCATTAACTATGCCCCACAAAGGAGCTCCATTGATAATGCCACACACAAGAGCTCCATAAATATGCCACACACAAGAGCCCCATTAATTATGCCACACAGTAGAGTACTATTAATTATGCCCCACACACAGGAGCCCCATTTATTATGCCACACACAGGAGCCCTATTAGTTTTGCCACACCCAAGAGCCCCATTAGTTATGCCAACGCAAGAGCCCCTTAATTATGCCACACACAAGGACCCCATGCTACATGAGGTGACGGTGGGCCACATTCATCTATTGTTCAATTATAAAACAATAAATATAAATATTTATACACACACATATCACAAGCCTGTCTATACAACAGGCATCTCTCAGGCATATAACTAGTTGCATAAATACTTTAATAACCTTTTTAATATTATATTCAAATATTTTTTATGTAATAAAAATGTAATTGAAAAATTGCATTTCTTGTTTTTATTCCCTTCCACAGCACCCACATTGAACCTAAAGGACTTAACACAGTGCCATACAGTACCCACAGCACTTGCCATGAATCTATATTGCCTCCATAGCACTTGGCTTGCACTCATACTGCAACAACATGATTTGGCATGCCACAGTGTCCATTTGCCCCACAGAACATACCCCAGTGTCATTTTGCCCCACACAACTGCCCCTGCAGAACAAGCCACAGTGTCACTTTTCCCTATAGTACATGATATTTTGCCCCACAGAAAAAAACACAGCATCACTTTGCCAATTAAGATAAGCCTGTCAGGTACCAATTAACATGCCACAGTCCCTTTGCCATTAACATATGCCACAGCCAATTTACCTATTAAAATATGCCACAGTTTGCCCATTAAATGTGCTACAGTTCGCCCATTAATATGCCTGTGTTAGTTTGCCCATAAATATGCCACCGCCAGCTTGCCAATTAATATGCCAGTGTTAGATTGTCCATTAATTAGCCATTGTTAGTTTGCACATTAATACACCACAGCCAATTTGCCCATGAACATGCTGGTGTTAGTATATCCATTAATATGCCATTGGTAGTTTGCCCATTAATATGCCACAGCCAATTGGCCCATTCATATGCCAGTCTTAGTTTGTTCATTAATATGACAGTTAGTTTGTCCATTAATATGCCAGTGTTAGTTTATCCATTAATATGCCAATGTTATTTTGCCCATTAATATGCCAGTGTCATTTAGCTTATTAACATGCCAGTGTTATTTTGCCCATTAATATGCTAGTGTTATTTTGCCCATTAATATGCCAGTGTCATTTAGCTTATTAACATGCCAGTGTTATTTTGCCCATTAATATGCTAGTGTTATTTTGCCCATTAATATGCTGATGTTAGTTTGCTCATTAATATACCAGGGTTATTTTGCTCACTAATATGCCAGTGTTATTTTGCTCATTAGATACCACCCTTCTCCCCCTGCCCCAGTACTCACCTGGCTGCTCCGTATCCCTGGCCGCCTCCTCCGCACAGTTTTCCCTCCTGCATCCAGCAGCTATGACAGTTTTTTCTAACTATTTTTTCTCCGTTTTTTTTTTATTGTGGCAGGCTAAATCCAGTAGCCCTATGCACTGCGAGGAGGATGCCGGCAGCACGGGTGTCACATTGCCTGGGGGTGCCGCCCGGTGCGGACCACAAACCCCGCACCTGCCTTGTGACGCAACTGGTGACCATACTGGTGACATTACTTCACAGTATATGCTCCAAGCCACCAAACATTGATGGGGAAGACCAGCTTTTATTGCAATTTAAAAGGCTGCAAATCTGAATGAAGTTTAAATAATGTGAGATTTTAATTACCCAGATTTAGATTGGAATTGTGGAACAACCAGGTCCACTAAGGACAGCAAGTTTCTTAATCTGTATAATAATTACTTAATCTGGTAAGAACGTTCAATGAGGAGCTTCCAAGTAAGAGAACACTTGGGGAATAGTGACCATAACATGGTTTAATTTGAGATTAATCCTAAAAAGCACACTGTTAACTAAACCACCAAAACACTTAATTTTAGAAGGGCCAACTTTGACGGTATAAAGGCATCTACTGAACATGTAGACTGGGATGCATTGTTTTCTGGACAAAACACAGAGGACAAGTGGAATTCCTTTAAGCACACATTACAAAATTACACAAATCAAAACCATTGTGGCTTATCAGTAATGTAAGAAAGGAAATACAAAATAAGAAAATGGCATTCAAACATTATAAAAGCAAGGGATCAGTATCATTGCTAAAGTACAAATATGCCAACAAAGCCTGCAACAATGCAATTAAAATGACTAAACCCCAATATTTCTTTAAAGTATGTAAATGGAAAAAGCTAAAGGCAGAAAATGTTGGACGTTTGTTATCCAAACTAGGCATTATGGTTAGTGAGGAGATTGAGAAAGCAGATTTTTTAAATACTTTTTTTTCTGTTAATACCAAGAAAGAACCAGTGGATGAGCCCCTGCTGCCTGAATTTACAGAGCCAATACTAAACAATGTTAATATAGACAAGGCCCAGGGCCACATGGTTTACACCCAAGGGTACTTAGGGAGCTAAGAATAATTCTGGCCAGACCATTATTTTTGATCTTTAGGGATTCTTTCAGTTCAGGTACAGTGCCAACAGACTGGCGCAAGGTAGATGTCATGCCAATATTTAAAAATGGATCAAAATCTCAGCCGGGCAATTATAGGCCAGTGAGCTTGACATCTGTAGTGGGGAAATCATTTTAAGGATTGCTATACATTCAAGAATACATCTTGAATCCAAATATAATTAGTAGAAGTCAACTTGGTTTTGTGAAAGACAGGTATGTCAAACCAACTTAATAGCATTCTAGCTATACTGTAGATCAGGGATCACCAACCTTTTTGAAACTGAGAGCCACTTCATGGGTACTGAGTCATACGAAGGGCAACCAGTTTGATACACTCTTATGAAATAACAAATTTGCTCAGCTTACCTTTAGTTATACATTGTTAATAATAGTCATCTATGTGAAGACACTAATCACGTAAATGATTTCTCACAATAATTAGCAACAATGACAATAAGGAGGGAAACATCAATATTCAGCACTTTAATCTCAGTAATTGTTACATTTTTAGATGATCACTTACATCACTACATTTCATAGGAAAAATGCAACGTGGGAGACTTTTTGCTGGCTAGCAGAATGAGTTTTTACAACCGTTCTCATCATGTCACACATAAATTCACAATCACACACACATACATTTACAGACACCCTTATACACAGTCACACAGCCACCTTTACACACACACTGTCAGATCGCCCCCTGATGGTGGGCCTGCTGTAGATCTAGGTGTGGCAGGGGATGTGATCCATTTATACTTTTGATACAGTTCCACTCTACAAATTGAGAGTAATAGGTTTGGGGGGAAATGTATGTATTTAGATTGAAAATTGGCTTAAATATAGAATGCAGAGTGGTTGTAAATTGAAAATCCTCAAACTGGACCAAAAGTGGAGTACCTCAGTAATTTGTTATGGGCCCTCTTGTTTTTAATATGTTCATTAATGAGCTACCAAGTTGTGTTGAGAGCCATGTCTCGGTGTTGATAAAAAATTTGGTAAAGTAATATGGCCTAATCTTGATGTTTATTCTTTGCAGGAATATTTAGACAAAGTGGGGAATTGGGCAAGCAAGTGGCAAGTGAGCTTCAGTATAGACAAATGTAAGGTTATGCATTATGGAAAAAATAATAACAATGCAACATTTACTTTAAATGGTATCTCCCTGGGAAAAATTACTAATGAGAAGGATTTAGGAATAATTGTAGAAACAGACTTAGCAACAGTGTACAATGCCAGTCAGCAGCAGCTAATAAGATATTGGCCTGCATAAAACAGGGTATTTATTTATGGAAGTAAGGTATCATCTTGCCTCTTTACAAGTGGTTCCCACTCAACTTGAATCTACAGTACAATTGTCAGCATGCAGGAACACATAGTGTTTGGTTCCCACTCTGCTTTTTAAATTTCATTAGGCTCAGGATGATCTCTGTTGGAGAAGCCACAGAGACAGAGGCACCCAAATCCATATCTGGTAGGACTAGCATCTCCTGAGAAATATAAGGGGACAAAATGTGTAACTGATTGGAGCGCTTTTTGATGTTCCCCCTATTCTGGTCTCACAAACTTTTCTAGCACATATGGATTTTCCTATAGTGAATAAATACGGTAGATCTTTTCTTATAAATCATCTGCTGGCAAGCAAGATCTGCATAGCCTGTTATTGTAGGAGATCCAAAACTCCCTCTTGGGTTGCGATAAAGGCCCAAATACAAGTGCAATTAAGAGCAGAGAATTTTTTTTTATCGTAAAGATAAATATGCAAGACAGATGGTAGACAATATTTGGACACCAGATTTGGTGTTGATAGCGGTGAATGAAGCTGTTAACCGGTGTCCTATACCCTGCACACTGTTCAACTGAGATCAGGGGGTCTTGTGCTGACCCATCGGTTACATAACTTAGTCAATACAGATATTAACCCTTCCGGACCAACAACGGCTGTGGAGCAGGGGGAGACTATAGCTGTCAAAGCAGACACCTGCTTCCTGCTTCACAGTGATCGTGGGGCAGAGAAAGGCTAAATTTAGTGCTGGAAGTCTCCCCCTGGTCCCACGTACATCCAGCCCCCCCGTCCCCCCTATTTAAAAAAAATCTTTTTAATTATTTTTTTCAATTTTTATTGTGCTAACCCTAATAGTGTTGAGGGAACCCGAACCGCACTGTTCGGGTTCGTACCGAATATTACGGTTTTTGGACCCGAACAGGGACATTTCACTGTATGTTCGGGTTGGAGTTCGGGGTTTGGCGATTTAATGGCGCGTTTTGAAAGGCTGCAGTGCAGCCAATCAACAAGCGTTTGACTCGTTTGCCCTTAGAAGCCATCACAACCATGCCTACTAATGGCATGGCTGTGATTGGCCAGTGCAGCATGTGACCCAGCCTCTAAATGTAAGCTGGAGTCACGTACACGCACATCACATGAGCTCTTCTTAGTGTAGGGAGAGGATGCTGCAGCTGTGAGGGACAGATTAAAAAAAATTCTGGTTTTGAATCTGCAAACTACAGCGATTATTCAAATTACAGTGATTATTTTAGTGGGTGCTATACTACATATTTGTACCCTGCCCTGAGCCCAGTACCACAGAGAGTGCAGTGCACTTGCAACTGCATGTGTGCCTGGCACATGACTTTAATCCTGTTCTGTTAGCTCAGTGGGTAACATCTAGGCATTTTTAAATACTGCAATTTGTTGGTGTTAAATATTACATTTGCGTCCTGCACTTCATATCTGAGAGTCAAATAGAACCGTCAAATACTGTGCTTACAGTGCACTTTGAAACATTCGAATAATTTTGGGTGGTAAATAGTACATTTGCGTCTTGTGGTGCACTTCATATCTGAGAGTCAAATAGAACAGTCCAATACGGTGCTTACAGCGCACTTTGAAAAATTCTAATTGTGTTGGGTGCTAAACAGTACATTTGCATCTTGCGGTGCACTTCATATCTGAGGTTCAAATGGAAAAGTCCAATACCTTGCTTACAGCGCACTTTGAAAAATTCTAATTTTTTTGGGTGCTAAATAGTACATTTGCGTGTTGCGGTGCACTTCATATCTGAGAGTCAAATAGAACAGTCCAATACTTTGCTTACAGCGCACTTTGAAAAATTCTAATTGTTTTGGGTGCTAAATAGTACATTTGCATCTTGCGGTGCACTTCATATCTGAGAGTCAGCCAGGGGGAAACGACAGCAGGCTCTTTTAAAACTCATATGTTTGGGGGAAAAACCCCACAGCGCCCAGGAGCTGTGGACGGGCATGGAACAACAGATCAATGAGTGGTTGTTGCCACTGAGCCTCAAGCCCGGCCGGGTGGTGTGCAATAATGGGCTAAATCTCGTAGCAGCTCTGGGCCTAGCCGGTTTGACGCATAGTCCTTCCCTGGCACCTGTGCTGAATTTGGTGGTGCAGATATTCCTGAAAAACTACCCAGATATATCAGAGCAGCTGCAGAAGTGCGGGCCGTCTGTTCGTTCTCACCCTGCTGCTGCTCGCCTGTCTGCGCTGCAGCGTAACTTAGGCCTTCCCGCTCACCACCTCATTTGCAACGTGCCCACAAGGTCGAACTCCACCTTGCACATGCTGGAGAGATTGTGCGAGCAGCAGCAGGCGATAGTGGAGTATCAGCTGCAGCACGCATGGGTCAGTCGCTCGGGGGAACAGCACCACTTCACCACCAATGAGTGGGCCTTCATGCGAGACCTGTGTGCCAAAGTTTCAAGTACTCCACCAACATGGCCAGTGCCAATGACGCGGTTCTCAACCTTACGCTTGTATGTCTCCTTGAAAAAACGCTTAGGGTGATGATGGAATAGGATGTGGCACAAGAGGAAGAGGAGGAGGAAGAAGCCATTCTTCCACGGTTATCAGGCCAGTCATTCACAAGTGGCTTGGAGGGTGGGTTCCTGCACCAGCATAGGCCAGGTACACAACTGTCAAGCCAGGGCACAGTTTTGGAGGAGGAGGAGGAGAATGAGGATGAGGAACCGTGTTCACAGCAGGGTGGCACCCAACGCAGCTCGTGGGTATCACTGGAGTGTGGCTGGGGGGATACGGAGGACACAGATGATACACCTCCCACAGAGAACAGCTTGTCCTTGCCTCTGGGCAGCTTGGCACACATGAGCGACTACATGCTGCAGTGCCTGTGCAACAACTGCTGAGTTGCCCACATTCTAACTTGTACTGATTACTGGGTGGCCACCCTGCTGGATCCCCGTTACAAGGACAACGTGCCGTCCTTAATCCCATCACTGGAGCATGATCATAAGATGCGTGACTACAAGTGCACGCTGGTAGACGTGCTGCTGAGGGCATTCCAAAATGACACCGTGGGCTCAATGGAAGCACAAGGTGAAGGCAGAGGAAGAGGTCACCAACGCAGCTGGGGCACCGCCAGAACCTCAGAAGGCAGGGTTAGCATGGCCGAAATGTGGAAAAGCTTTGTCAGCACGCCACAACAAGCAGCACCACCATCTGATATGCAACGTCTTAGCAGGAGGCAGCATTTCAGCAACATGGTGGAACAGTACGTGTGCACACGCCTACACGTACTGACTGATGGGTCTGCCCCATTCAACTTCTGGGTCTCCAAATTGGGCACATGGCCTGAGCTTGCCCTTTATGTCTTGGAGGTCATGGCCTGCCCTGCAACCAGTGTATTGTCTGAACATGTGTTTAGCACGGCAGGGGGCGTTATCACAGACAAGCGCAGCCGCCTTTCCACAGCCAACGTGGACAAGCTCACGTTTATTAAGATGAACCATGCATGGATCCCCCCAGACTTCTCTGTACCTTGTGCAGAATAGACATTTATACCGGCCTCACCCAGTCATTGTTATACTCAAGTGCACTTATTCTTTGTTTTCTGTTGTTATATGTCCCAATATTTGGGGGCTACTCCAATTTAAAAAAACAAATAAAAAACAGTGTTGGCTACCCCCTCCTCCTCCAGCGCCGCTTCCACCTACACCGCCACGGTCACCGCCTCCTCAACCTATGGGTCACTTAGTATAAACTGAAAGAGAATACCCTGCACTCCAACCCTCTCTCAAATGGATAATTCTGTTGATCCTCCTGGCAGCCATGCTTTAGATTTATATTTATGTTCTTCCAAAGCTAAAATCAAAGATTCCATCTAGTGCTATTTTATGGCTCAGCTGTATTTGTAATTTGTATGTATTTTATGTTTTAAGTTATTTCCCTATCCACGTTTGCTTGCAGGGCACTTGTCCTACTCTTGCCCATATTTTACTTCATTTTGCAGCCCTCTAGCCCTTTCCAGGACTTTTTTAGAGGCATTTTAGTGGCCAAAAGTTATTGTCCCCATTGACTTCAATGGGGTTCGGGGTCAAGTTCGAGCACGGCCCCAGACATTTTTTCGAATTTCGGCCGAACCTGCCGAACCCGAACATCCAGGTGTCCGCTCAGCTCTAAACCCTAACCCTTGGCTTAGGGTTAGAGTTCATCAAAACCCTAATCCTAGTGTTAGAATTAGAGTTTGTACTAACCCTAACCCTAGGGTTAAGGTTAGAGTTAAAAAAAAATGTAAGTAAATAAAATAAATAATAATGAAAAAATACTAATATTTTATATAAATAATAAGAAGTTATTCCATAGAGGACCAGTGGCATATTAGGTCTGTCGGCGGTCCTCTAGGGATTTTTTTTTTTTTTTTTTTAAACTGATAGTGGAGCCAGTAGATAAGGGACCACAGCTGAATATATCATCTATGCAGCTGCAAGATATCAAGGGTAGCAACAATGTGTATCAAGGTAGACTACATAGCCTATGATGCTATGGTCGTTTTTGGCTGGCTGAGCATGATAGGAAATGTAGTCTGCAAGTATCACAAAATAAATACATGTTTTAAAGCTGCAATGACCCTATCCCAAATTTGGCCCTGTACCTGCCACATAATCTTAGCAATCATAGACATGTGGGGAAGTTGCTGAAAATATATTGGGGTGTTGTTTGGCAAAAAAACAGAACAAACCCAAGTTGAATACCCTGGGATGTCTACTTTATAAAAAATGTGTACATGCGGGGGGTGATTCAGGGATATCAGTGTTACAATGTCATTAACGCCAATTTTGAATAAAATGTTTTTTTTGCCGGCGGGTGGGGACCCTAATAATAATAATGAGGGGGGGACCTAGGGTGTCCCCCCTGGTCCCCACCCATTGCCGGCGGGTGGGGACCCTAATAATAATAATGAGAGGGGGACCTAGTGTTCCCCCCCTGGTCCCCACCCATGAGCAGCGGGTGGGGACCCTAATAATAATAATGAGGGGGACCTAGTTTCCCCCCCCCCCACGGTCCCCACCCATTGCCGGCGGGTGGGGACCCTAATAATAATAATGAGGGGGGACCTAGTGTCCCCTCCCAGGTCCCCACCCATGAGCGGCAGGTGGGGACCCTAATAATAATAATAATGAGGGGGGGATCTAGTGCCCCCCCCCCCGGTCCCCACCCATGAGCGGCGGGTGGGGACCCTAATAATAATAATAATAATAATGAGGGGGGGACCTAGTGTCCCCCCCGGTCCCCACCCATGAGCGGCGGTGGGCAATAAGCTAACCTGTAAAAAGCTTACCATTTGATGTCTTCTTTTTTCTTTCTTCTTTTTTCTTTCTTCAGCCCCAAAAAAGGCCAAATAAAAATCATAATAATTCCCACTCTGTTTAAAATGGGTAGCACTCTGATTGGTTGGTTTGAAATCCAACCAGAGTGCACTGTGTCATTTTAAACAGAGTGGGAAAATTCAAAAGAACTTTCCCACGCTGCATTAAATGACACAGAGCACTCTGATTTGTTGGATTGAAATCCAACCAATCAGAGTGCTCTGAGCTTAATTGCAGGGTGGGGAAAGGCTTTATAAGCCTTCCCCCGCCCTGCAGAGCTCAGTCTGCACGGGCCCTCCATGGGCGAAGTTGGATTTTTTTTTTTCCACCAGTGGATTTTTTTTATTTTTGTGCTCAGGTTTTTTTTTTTTTTTTTTACCAGTTGCTGCGCGTATTATGTTTTTTTATTTGGTCTTTTTTGGGGCTGAAGAAAGAAAAAGAAGATGGATTATTTATACCCGTGGATAAAAAAAATGTTGTGCTCGTTTTTTTTTTTTTTTGCGGCGCATATTATGTTTGTTTATTTTGCCTTTTTTGGGGCTGAAGAAAGAAAAAAGAAGACATCATATGGTAATTATAAAATTGTTTTTTTTTACAGGTTAGCTTATTGCCCACCCCCTCGCTATTATTAGGGTGGGGGGGGTAGGTAGGATTTTTTTTTATTGGGGGGTATATGGTGAAAGAAAAAGGACGAGCAAAGAAAGTGCTAAAGGTGTTATCTAAATAGAGATAATAAATTAGGTGTCCACTAGTTACTAGCAGCCAAAAAACAGACAGCTTCTGATGCTGTGTGAGAATGTGCAAAAAAAAGGGTTCAAATCCGGCGCTCAATGCATAGACACTTAGAAAAATCTGTGTACAGGTGATTACAAAAAAATCAACAAGTGATATTACTTTGTGAAAAAACTTATAAAATAATACTACAAATACCTGTGATATCAAAACACAAGAATTAGTGCAAAAATCATGCAATAGATAAAGATATCTGCAAAAACAATTATATATATACTTAATTTCTGATGTAATGAGCACCTGGAAAACATAAAGTGCATACAAATAGTGCAATATGTACTGATAATAACAATAGAATTCAAGAAGCAGCTGCAAGAAAAAGACTCAAAAGTGCAGCCCCTAATATACTAGGAGCATGTAAACAGCATGTGCAGTGTAATACTTGCCCCTCTGCAAGGGATAACTCCCACAGTGTTGTAGAGTTGTCCACTGACTTTCAGATGTAGTGAAAAAACGGGTTTTATTCCACTTCAAGTTTGAAGAAACACACAAGTAAAAAGTTTAAAAAGTTAAAAACAAAACTTTGTGTGGTAAATCCACAATATAGTCCAAAAACGAGCAGCAAGTCTCTTATGGGTAACAGCTCTCCGTGCGCCTCGGGGCTGTTCTCAGACTTCCGGGTGTGGTCAAAAAAAACACACATACCTCAGCTGGTACAGTGGCTCGTTTGGTTCAGAGTTTCACCCAACTCGTTTCGTCCAAAGACGGGACTTCCTCAGGGGGATGGTCACCTCTAGTCACTCTATTCCGCCGCGTGGGTGGGGACCAGGGGGGTGGACACTAGGTCCCCCCCTCATTATTATTAGGGTCCCCACCCGCCGCTCATGGGTGGGTAACGGGGGGGACACTAGGTCCCCCCCTCATTATTATTATTAGGGTCCCCACCCGTCGGCAATGGGTGGGGACCGGGGGGACGACGACACTAGGTCCCCCCTCATTATTATTATTAGGGTCCCCACTCGCCGGCAATGGGTGGGGACCGGGGGGACGGACACTAGGTTCCCCCCCCCCCTCATTACCCTAGGAGGTTTGGGTTCAGGGTCAAGTTTGCCCTTTCCATTAATTTTTTAGCGGCATTTTAGTGGCCAAAAGTTCAGAAAACTAGAACTTATTCCCTTTCCACATTTGCTTTCAGGGCACTTGTCCTACTTTTACCCACATTTTACTTCCTTTTACAGCCCTCTAGCCCTTTCCATGACTTTTTTAGAGGCATTTTAGTGGCCGAAAGTTCGTGTCCCCATTGACTTCAATGGGGTTCAGGTTCGGGGTCAAGTTTGAGCTCGGACCCGGACATTTTTTCGAAGTTCGGCCGAACCTGAACATCCAGGTTCCGCTCAACTCTAGTCGGTAATCTTTTAGTGACATGATCTTTTGACCTTGTCTTTCCCTTGGTGACAAGGGCTGTTTTGACATTTCTCGGGTGTTTGTGTTTAGCTGTAATTTTCTTCTTTGTCACCTACAGTACCCCCTCAAATTATAAGTTTTTTTTTTATAGCCATAAGAAGAGCTTTCATTAGATACCATTATGTTCATCATAACTTTTTTTTTTAACAATTTTTTAATTTTTCATCAGAAAAAAATGACATACATACAGGGTAGTCTGAACAAAACATATGTCAGAGATATCTTGTCGGACACATTATATCTACAGAAATGTCAAAAGGTGAATAATAAAAGAAACAAAAAACAGATCAGAATAACAAAGTGTCATATATGCTATGATGACATCTTACATGTGTAAGGGAGAAGGTCCAGGTAAATTGAAGATCACTCCCAGGTCGCTCAGAGATCTCTTCAACCCTCCCTCACAGCATAGGGAAAATTGTTCCAGGCATACATTGAGAACTGACACACCCTCCCACAAAATGAGTACTAAAACCATAAAGGGGCAGTCCCTTCTCCACCATGCACATACCTTGTGGATGAATATGTTAACACAGAAGGGTACCATCCCTAGTCAGATCCTTAGGTAAAGAACAAAATGACATACAAGGTGGTTTGAGCATAACCAAACTTACAATGTTACCCCAGAATGTGATAATAGAAAATAAATTAGTTAAAATCTAACCCTTATGCTAACCCGTAATTTATTCAAATTTTTATTTAATTGTAACCCGAACCCTTATGATAACGCTAATTTAATTGTAACAAACCTTTATTCTAACCCTAACCCTAGATTCTAGCTAATTAAGTCTTTTTTATTGCAATATTGCTGGCTGCCTCTAGGGGCAGTCTAGCAACAGCATCAGAGTGACGGAAGTGAATTTTTATTCACTTCCGATGAGCAATCCACAAGAGGGCAGCAGCCATATTGGAGGAGCATGCTGCTCTCCAATATGGGTGCCCCATATTTTAAAAAATGCTCATTCCACCGCAGGACGTGCCAGACACATTCTTTGTCGGCAACAGAGTTGCTGGCTGGACTTGCCTGATACGTCCTTTGTCGCAAAGGGGGTTAATGCACAACATTCGACAAACAATCCGGTCATGAAGGGGTTAATAATTTTTGAAGCACCATAACTTGTTGTTTGCCTGTGATTTAGTATTTCTCTGTATAGGATGTTGTTTAAAGAATTTGTACTTCATCGGTTATGTACTTCTGTCTTTTTGTATGTTAATATATTACTGAAAATGTAATATATATATAACATGTCTGGGAGTATATGCTCCCAGACTCTTTATTATATACATGGCCCTTCCCACTCCATGAAGATTAATGGGTCTGGGAGCAAGCCAACTGTCTCTCAATCTCAATTTAATACATTTGGAGCTAGGACTACATGCCCTGACCCTAATTTAATAAAATGAAATTCCCCAAGATCCCACCAATAAAAACCATAACCCCACTGCAGTCCAGAGGGTGCCCAAACGCCTCTGCCACCCCCATTAAAAAACATTTTTTTAAAACAATGCCATTGATCCTCATCTTTGGCACATGCAAAAGGTGCTATCCAAAATTAAAATAAATACCCCTAAGTTAAAAGAAATTTGCAGTGGCAAAAAAAATAAAAATAAATGGAAAAGAGCCTAACTCAGATGCCTTTTTCATCTTAAATGAAATCCCTGAGTGTTAGATAGGGAATTTCATTTAAAATTAAGAAGGCATGTGATTGGCTTCCCTATCCAAGCTTTAACTCCGAAGTTACAATCACAAAATTTCGGTATGAAAGTCAGCAATAATGATTAGCCTATATTCAAGGGATATTCAACAACTTTTCTCATGGAAAATTGGAGCTACCTGAGTCGACCCTTAAATATTTTCCCTATGACAGTAGAGAATCCCGAGTCAGGTGGAAAAATTTGGACGTTCAGGTAACTGCTTTCTGAGGATGAAAATCTGCCGTAAGCAAGTGGATTGCTGAGGATCAGTTTACATAAGTACTTCAACAGTGCCCAATGCCAGTCAGCAGCTGCAAGGGCCAATAAGATATTGGCATGTATAAAACGAGGTATAGATTCACGGGAGGAGGATATCATCTTGCCTCTTTACAAATCAATGGTAAGACCTCACCTTGAATATGCAGTACAGTTCTGGGCACCAGTCCTTAAAAAGGATATTAAGGAACTAGAAAAAGTGCAAAGGAGAGCTACAAAATTAATAAGGGGTTTGGAGGATCTTGGTTATGAAAAGAGACTTAAAAAATTGCATTTATTTACTTTAGAAAAAAGGCGTCTTAGAGGGGATATGATAACATTATATAAATATTTGCAGGGCCAATATAAAGAGCTCTCCAGTGACCTGTTCATTAACAGAAAGGTACAAAGAACAAGAGGTCACCCCCTCAGACTGGAAGAGCAAAGATTTCATAGACAGCAAAGGAAGGGATTCTTTACGGTTAGGACAATAAAGTTATGGAACTCCCTGCCAAGAGAGGTAGTGCTAGCAACCACAATAGATGCATTTAAAAATGGTTTGGATGTTTTTTTAGGAAAGCAGAACATACAGGGCTATTAATAATAGAATAAGCATTAATAAAAGAGCTTATTGATCCAAGGAGAAATCTGATTGCCTCTTGGAGTCAAGAAGGAATTTTTTCCCCCAGGAGGCAAAATTCGAAATAGCTTCCTTAGGGGTTTTTTGCCTTCTTTTGGATCAAAAGCTGTAATGATAGGTAGAAGGGTTGAACTTGATGGACTTGTGTCTTTTTTCAACCTAAATTACTATGTTACTATGTTCACCAGATAGAGGAATAATTTAATGGCATTAATAGAGGAGAAACTTTCCCAGGAATGTCAGACTGGCCCCTCAGACACAGGTGGGTTATTTCACTGGCAGGATGGATGAGAGAGAGGTAACATGACTCCAGGATAGCTAAGTGAGAGAGTGACAGCAGCAACAAACCCAAGTAAAATATGCATTGTGTAAACACAGCATTGGAGACTGATCCCAATCTGATTCATTCTACAACCTACATCTCAAAACAAAGCATGACTTTATGAGAGCTCACATCCAGCACAGAATAGAAAAAAAATCCAGAACCATGTCTAAGGTTAACACTTGATATGAGAAACCTAACAAGGATGGTTTTCAAAGGCACAGATTATGAGAGAATCAAACAAACAATTAGGCCCAGATTTTGCACAAGTGACCCAGGATTTGTTATTATTTTTATTTTGTATAATGTATTTTTTTTTAATGTTAATTAAGAGGAGTACAATTTTTATAATAATTATTAGTCAGTATAATAGATATGGACATTTCTCACATAAAACCTGGCTGACATTGATATGTCATTACGGGTCTTGAAGCTTTATCAACTGATGTTTAACAGACAGATGTCTGACAAAGCCTACATATATATTAGTTTTCAGAGTAACTGTTTAGGACGGGGATTGCAATGTTCACATTATAAACATTGTCAGTGTATATGTGAGAAATGGCTTCAAACATCTTGCAGGCTTATTTTATCGCTGTTTTTCTCACACATATTTCCATCTGTAGTTTGTTCCTCTCTTTTTACTGTGCGCTTGTAACATTTTCATTTTCAAGAGCATGACATACCTCTCATGGTTTGTGTAAACTTGTGTAAAATACTGTTTATTATCTGCGTAATGCTGTAAGTAGGTATGAAGACTGCAAATGACTAACCTCATCATGCTACAGATGAGTCTGCCTTCAATATGTCCTGTAAGCAAGTTCAAACTCCATAAAAGGACAAAATGGATTCCTGGATTATAAGTAAAACACTGGCGCGTCTGTTCTCCTGCTTCAGAGAAAAAAAATAGAAAAATATATATGTATTAAAAAAACTGTTGGAAATACACTTTTTGTTTGACCGACTTTAAGAAAAATAAAATACATTCCAGGAAAGGGCTGCAGCTAAGAAAACGAAAACCAGAAAATGCTTAAAGATGTTTTAATGACTTAAACACAGGCAGGATTGTCTAAAACTTTCCACATTTCAAAAAGAAAATTCAGTATTAAATATCCTTTCCTCAGAGCTGCTGGTTAAAGCTGTTTATTTTTCATTCTCTGTGTGCGTGTGTATGTATATATATATATATATATATATATATATATATATATATATATATATATATATAGATATACACACACACACACATGTATATGAATCTAACTGTATTTTTTCTTATCCAAGCTGAGAACCCAGTAAATCATTCGAAGAAGTACGTATAAAACATACAAATATTTTTAGAACATGCATATATATCCAAAAAGACCAAAACAGGTGTAATATTGCAATTTAATGTAGAATGTTAAATTGAACTGATAGTGTCACCTTAGTAATTATTTTTGGCTTCTGACTTTTATGATACTGTATTCTTAAGGGATTTTGACGTTCCACGGTGTTCCATAGCACATACAGGCATAAAGAAGAAAGGCCAGTTACCTAAAAGGATTGCACTTTTGACCCATTGTGCAATTATACTCTATTTTTGGCATGGATATCCTCACCTTTTTGAGGTGAAGTTACTTGAATTTGTTATGTTCTCTACTATTTATGGGCATTGTTTTATACTATTATGAGTTTTTGAAATGTGTTGGTGCTGTTACTATTCTGTTTTAGAGTTCTGGACTCTTCCTCTGATTCTCTGGACTCTTCCTTCCACTAATTAATATTTAATCTTATATTATGTATGCATTGTATAGAACACACTAGTAAAAATGTTAATTATGATTTAGGTTAAATTTAGGATTAGGGAGGGTATAATTGTATCACTTTGCCAAGATCACCACTGGCATAGTAAGTGTTATATCAAACATCCAAAGCAAACATTATTTTTTATGCATACTGTGATGGCCAAGGTGTGTATGCAGTATAAATAGATGAAGGGTCTGACATGTTTCCTTCCATGCCAGTATTTCTCAAACCTCCTAACAACCAGCTGACAGACCGAGAACACTATGAATTACCCAGCCTATTGCTTTAATTACATGACTCACAAACAGCACATTTCTGGAGGTGTTAAAAAAAGAATCTCTCTGCCACTTACTTTCAAACACACATATTTATAAGTTTTAAAGTAAGCCTTGCTACTATGGCTCAGTAACCCATATAGCTATGAAAACAACTTAGGAAAGCAACTTAGGATCATATATTTATATATTACTGAAATCACAATATGTTATTAAAGTTATTATTGGAGAACAACTGCAAGGTCAGTGCTGTCAATTTTGAAGCATCTGTGCAGGCATGGCAAATTTTGGGCACACGTTCGGTAAAATAAATTTATCCTCTTAGCTAGTGTGCCGGCTGCCGAGTAAGTTACAATTAGGGGCCTCTGAAGTGTAGAATTTGTGAGGGTGGCACATGACAAGGCCTTGGGACCCTTGTCATGTGTGTTGGGTAGTCGTTAAATAATTTGGTCAGGTTTATGAGTGGCATAGCTGGCATTTAATTGGTTCTTTCCCAAAAACACAGGATCAAGAAAAATTGTCCTTTTTTCCCTCCATTTTTATTCAGTTTCACATGAGGTTTAAAAAGTGTCTTGAGACCTTCTGGTTTGATGGTGCTAATAAGTTCTTCTCCACCATTCTTGTGTAACCTATGGCTGGTTGACTGCATCAGATTTTAAAATGAATGTCAATGCCTCAAGGTCCTCTTAACTTCATGAATTACTTGTGCAGGCACCATAATAGCAAGTCATGTCAATAGTTGTGTTCTGAAAATACTGCGTATGCTAATGATAAAGTGTATTTTAGCAGTAATATGTTCAATGTTTTTGTATTTTTTTCAAATGTAATAAATGTATCCTATTTGCTACTATGCGTTAATTACTAAATTGACAAATTCATTGTGTGTGAGCGTCATGCAGTTCAGTGATAACCCTTAGGATTGCAGCATTCCCAGCAAAAGGGTGAACTCAGCTTTTCATCTTTTTGAGGTTGATAAAATGAATACCATTAAATTTGTTATTAATAGCAGCTATTTTTAGCTATTCATCTGATTCAGCCTGCACTAAAATGCTTTGAATCAGTGTGGGAAATAAAATAATATAACAATTATTATTTTCAATTAGCTATTCTGTTAAGTAAAAAAAATAACAAGTCAATAATTCTTGTAAAAACTGTTTTCTATGTAAATACTGGTCATTTTGAAATAAAATGTAAATAGCAAGCAAAATCATTAATATGGCATTGGATCACCATATGATTACAGTACAGCCTAAATTCAGTGTGGCATGGCATTTTCCAACAATCAGGTACACACATTTGCTTGTTTCAGCAAATAGTAAAGTCTGCCTTTCACATAAAAGAAGACACTTGACTTGTGGAATGCTTAACCCCTTAGTGACCGAGTGCTATGTTGCATTTGACGTGCCTTGAAGACCAGAATTCCATTATTTTTGTCAAATGTTTACTGAACTGTGAATTTCTTTCTTTGTGTTCAGTACACCCACACAAATTATATATCATTTTTTAAATGACAGATAGGGCTTTCATTTGATACTATTATTTTCATCATATGATATCATTTACTATTAAAAATATATAAATTATGATGAAAATATGCCATAAAAAACACTTTTTCTAACTTTGACCTGATTTTTTTTTTACACAATTACAAATGGTAAAAAAGACCCCGTCTATATATTTCTACTATTTGTCCTGAGTTAAGTAATATCAATGTTTCCTTGTTTGTCTATGTTTTATTTCACGTAATAGGGCAATAAACAATATTAGTGGGTTTTTTTGTTTTCTAACCATTTTCTTCTACAGTGATTTTTTAACCCGAACCCTAAATTTACCCCAACTCTAAATTTACTCTAACCCTAAATTGACCCCCGCCCCTTAATCTAACCCTTGTAATCATCCGTACCCCCGTTTAACCCTAATTATGACCCTATTTAGGTTCAGTAGATCAAGGGTTAGCTTTTTCCATTTATTTATTTAATTAATTTTCTATTTTTTAACTGTAATATACTTAACTGCCTCTAGGGGCAGTCAAGTAGCGGTTTCAGAGCGACGGAAGAGATTTTTTTTTTTCTGTCTTCCGTCGCTCTCCTCTGGGCACGCTGTATCGGAGAAAGCCCTCTCAGAGGCTGCTTCGGATCCGCTAAGGAGCGCAACACTACATGAAAACGGAGGACGTATACATGTATATACGTCCTCATGGTCCTTAAGGACCATGCTTTTCAGGACGTATATATACGTCCGAATGCGTTAAGGGGTTAATTGTCCCTCTTAGTGCAGCTATACCTCATCACTATAGATGAGGTATGACTGCAAAATATGGATAGAACATACACAGAAATGTACAGATTTATACATATAAAAATAAGCACTTGTTGTACCACCATGTAAAGGAATGCTATGCTCTAATGTTCACCACCAATGAGTAGTAAAAACTTCCCCTTCCAATAAGAAGGTACAACCTAGATGATAAGCTGAGATGTATCACCAGTTCTACAAAAAGAGAACTACTATTCAAGCTTTATAGTGTCTATGTAGTGTCACAATGAAAGGGCTTTGAGACATGCTGTGATCTAGCACTGGGAGTAAAAGGATCTCTGCAAGACTATTTGGACAACTTGGAAATCTGGGCAGATAAATGGCAAATGAAATTCAGTATAGACAAATGTACAACAATTATGCATTCTGGGTATAATAAAGAAATGTAACACATACTTTAGAGGGTGTTTCGTTGGGGAAAATCTAGTAAGGAAAAACATTTGGGAGTAACATAGTAACATAGTAACATAGTAATTTAGGTTGAAAAAAGACACAAGTCCATCAAGTTCAACCCTTCTACCTATCATTTCAGCGTTTTGATCCAAAAGAAGGCAAAAAAAACCCCTAAGGAAGCTTTTTCGAGTGTTGCCTCCTAGGGGAAAAAAATTCCTTCTTGACTCCAAAAGGGCAATCAGATTTCTCCTTGGATCAAAAAACTCTATCATTAATGCTCATTCTATTATTAATACCCCTGTATGTTCTGCTTTTCTAAAAAAACATCCAGACCATTTTTAAATGCATCTATTGTGGTTGATAGCACTACCTCTCTTGGCAGTGAGTTCCATAATTTTATTGTCCTTACTGTAAAGAATCCCTTCCTTTGCTGCCTATGAAATCTTTGCTCTTCCAGTCTCAGGGGGTGACCTCTTGTTCTTTGTACATTTCTATTAATGAACAGGTCCCTGGAGAGCTCCTTATATTGGCCCTGCACATATTTATATAATGTTATCATATCCCCTCTAAGACGCCTTTTTTCTAAAGTAAATAAATGCAATTTTTTAAGTCTCTCTTCATAACTAAGATCGTCCAATCCCCTTATTAATTTTGTAGCTCTCCTTTGCACTTTTTCTAGTTCCTTAATATCCTTTTTAAGGACTGGTGCCCAGAATTGTACTGCATATTCAAGGTGAGGTCTTGCCATTGATTTGTAAAGAGGCAAGATGATGTCCTCCTCCCGTGAATCTATACCTCGTTTTATACATGCCAATATCTTATTGGCCCTTGCAGCTGCTGACTGGCATTGGGCACTGTTGCCAAGTTTGTTATCTACAATGATTCCTAAATCCTTTTCGTTAGTAGTTTTTCCCAGGGAAATACCATTTAACGTATATGTTGCTTTGTTATTATTTTTCCCATAATGCATAACTTTACATTTGTCTATATTGAACCTCATTTGCCACTTTCTTGCCCAGTTCCCTACTCTGTCCAAATCTTCCTGTAAAGAAAAAACATCAAGATCAGTCTTTATTACCTTACCTAATTTTGTGTCATCAGCAAACACTGAGACATGGCACCCAGCACAACGTGGGAGATCATTAATAAACAGATTAAAAAGAAGAGGTCCCAAAACAGACCCCTGAGGTACTCCGCTCACTACCCTGGTCCAATTTGAAGCTTTACCATTTACAACAACCCTCTGTGTTCTATCTTTTAGCCAATTTTCAATCCAAATACATACATTTGGCCCCAATCCTATTTCTTTCAATTTGTAGAGTAACCTTTTGTGTGGAACTGTATCAAATGCTTTAGCAAAATCCAAATAGATCACATCAACTGCCACACCTAGATCTATATTTTTACTGACCTCTTCATAGAATGTTATTAAGTTTGTTTGACAAGACCTGTCTTTCACAAAACCATGTTGACTTTTACTAATTATATTCTGATTCAAGATGTATTCTTGAGTGTACACCTTTAGCAATCCTTCAAATAATTTCCCCACTACAGATGTCAAGCTCACTGGCCTATAATTACCAGGCAGAGATTTTGATCCCTTTTTAAATATTGGAATGACATCCGCCTTTCGCCAGTCTGTTGGCACTATACCTGAACTGAACGAATCCCTAAAGATCATAAATATTGGTCTGGCCAGAATTATGCTTAACTTTCTTAGGACCCTTGGGTGTATACCATCTGGCCCTGGGGCCTTGTCTATTTTAACAGAGTTTAATTGCATAAACACTTTTTCCTGTGTCAGCCAATCCCATGTTTGTGGTGACTGTTCCGTAACTTCCGGTAGCAGGGGCTCATCCATCTGTTCTTCCTTAGTATAAACAGAAGAAAAAAAAGTATTTAAAATGTCTGCTTTTTCTCTGTCCTCACTTACCAAATTTCCCATTTGGGATAACAAGGGGCCAACATTTTCCCTCTTTAGCTTTTTTCCATTTACATACTTATAAAAAAATTTGGGGTTAATTTTACTCTCCTTAGCAATCCTTTTCTCGTTTTCCAATTTAGCCATTTTAATTGCCTTTTTGCAGGCTTTGTTGGCATCTTTGTATTTTATAAATGACAATGTTGATCCCTTGCTTTTATAATGTTTGAATGCTATTTTCTTGTTTTGCATTTCCTGTTTCACGGTACAGGTAAGCCACATTGGTTTTGATTTGTGTCTTTTGTATTTGTTTCCCAAAGGTATATATTGGGATGTGTACTTTTGTAATGTGTGCTTAAAGGCATTCCACTTGTCTTCTGTGTTTAGTCCAGAAAACAATCGTTCCCAGTCTAAATGTTCCATTGATGCCCTTAGTCCATCAAAGTTGGCCCTTCTAAAATTAAGTGTTTTGGTGGTGTAGTTACCAATTTGCTTTTTTACATTAATCTCAAACGAAACCATGTTATGGTCACTATTGCCCAAGTGTTCTCTTACTTTGATGTTTGAGACAAGCTGCTCATTGTTTGTTATTACTAAATCCAGACAGGCATCCATTCTAGTTGGGGTGTCTACTAATTGTGCCATAAATGTGTTATTAAGCAGGTTCAGAAACTTGCTGCCCTTAGCGGAACTAGTTGTGCCACAATTCCAATCTATATCTGGGTAATTAAAATCTCCCATGATTAGAACTTCATTCAGATTTGCAGCCTTTTCAATTTGTAATAAAAGCTGATCTTCTCCATCAATGCTAATATTTGGTGGCTTGTAGCATACACCTACAAGTAATGTGCGATTCTTTTTAGCGTCTAAGCTAATCTCCACCCACAGTGTCTCCACATCAGTTCCAGTTACGTCATGCACACCTTCCTTAATACTGGGCTTTAGTTTAGGATTTACATAAAGACATATCCCTCCCCCTTTTCTATTTACTCTGTCCTTTCTAAAAAGTGAGTAGCCTTGTAAATTAACTGACCAGTCGTGGGTCTCATCCCACCACGTTTCCGTGATTCCGATTAAATCATACTGTTCAGCACTTACCAGTATCTCCAGCTCACCCATTTTGTTTTCAAGCTTCTTGCATTTGCTAAAAGACATTTGAGATTACTACCCATTTCCTGTTTAGTTGACAAACACGTAATGCCCGCAGGTTTAATTGTATGTACCTCCCTATGATCTATGTTAACCCCACCAGCCCTTTCGTCCTCCTTTGCCATAGCTATACCCACCTTCCAATCTACTCTAGCTGCCATTGCTTCATTTTGATCTTGACCCTCCCCCCCAGAGCTTAGTTTAAAAGCTCATCTAACCCTCTAGCCATCCTCGCCCCTAATACCGCAGCCCCCTCATCATTGAGGTGCAGCCCATCCCGTCCAAAGAGTCTGTAGCCGACTGCAAAGTCTGCCCAGTGCTCTAAGAACCCAAATCCCTCTTGCTTGCACCACCTTCGCAACCACGCATTAATCTCCCTAAGCTCCCGCTGTCTCCCTGACGTAGCGCGTGGCACTGGTAATATTTCAGAGAATATTACCTTGGAGGTCCTTTCCTTCAGCTTCTTTCCTAGTTCCCTAAAATCATTTTTAAGGACCCCCCACCTACCATTGACTTTGTCATTAGTACCAATGTGTACTATGACCGCTGGATCATGCCCAGCCCCTCCCAATAATCTGCCTACCCGGTCCGCAACATGCCGAACCCGAGCACCCGGGAGACAACATACAGTTCGGCATTCAGGGTCCTGGCGACAGATTACCCTATCTACCTTCCTAATAATAGAATCCCCTACCACCACAACCTGTCTAGCCTTCCTAGTGTCCTGGCTCCCAACTGTGCTGGAGAGGCTACTCACCTGGCTGCTAGGTGAGTCCACCTGCCCCAGAAATGCCTCTTCTGAGCTAATCCCCCCAGCATCCTCACACAAGCTGGCAAACATGTTGGGGTGAACCAGCTCAGAACAAGCCTCCCTAGCTCTCCGACCCCTACTGCCCCTTACACAACTAACCCAGCTCTCTGCCCTAGAAACCTCTTCCCCTCCATCATCACCCTCCTCTACACTGGCCCCAGCCAATGCCTGCTCCGTGAGCAGTAAACTCCGCTCCATGTTGCTTATGTCCCTAAGTGTTGCCAGTTGCCTCTTTAGATCTAATATTATATTTTCCAAAGCAGCAACCTGCTCACATCTGCAGCAGCGGTATGGACCCTGGGGAACTTGCTCCAAGACCGCATACATGCTGCAAGACATGCACTTAGTGGCAATTGTAGACAATAGACTGCAGTAGGGCACAGTGCCAGCTGGCAGCTGCAAAGGCCAATAAGATCGGCATTGACTCATGGGAGGAAGATATTATTCGGCTGCCTGAAGAGGTGCTGCTAGCAAATACATTAGATGCCGTCAAAAGGTTCCTTGATGCTTTTTAATGAACAAGAATATAGAGGGATATGTATGTGTGATTTAGAAGTGTGCCAATAAAATTCATAGGGGGGGGGATTGTTTCACACCAAATGGCAATTTAGTATTTTTTTTTTTTTCATTTTCTTTATTTTCTCAGATAAAAAAGGACAATACAAGACATTTACAAATACCATACAATATAAACAATACAAAATCTCGATACATTTTCCTCCTTAAAGTGCAAAGTGACAATACATCAATTCCCACCCGCATAGTTAACTTTATCAAATATATATATCAGTGTATTCTCTAATCTCCCTCTCCCTCTCACTTTCCCCCCTCCCTACCCCCCTTCCCAATTCTGTCTAGTTCCCCATACCTACACCCAGTCTCAGTCAGTTTCCTTCTGATAATGGGGAGAAGAGTGGGGAAATCTTATCTCATCTAGCTGACTAGCGACAGATACACATATATATATATACATATACGTACATATAGATGAAAAGGAAAGAGAGGGATGACAGGAAGGAGAAAAAGAACAACACAAAAAAGGCATCGAGATATAACTCACAAAAAAGAAAACAAAAAAGAACATGAGCAAGAGCAACGGAGTGTCAACCTTTTATATTATTAGATTCTGACAGGGGGTAATATTATTTGTTACCTATGCTTCTAAGATTTCGATCCATTTGGTCCATTCTCCCCTTTTTCTTCCTTTCTCTCCCCCGACCATGTTAATCCCTCTTTCCATTTGGAATTGATGGATAATTTGTTGTTTTAGTTGGATCTTTTGAAAGGGATCTGCCTTCTTCCAATTCCTTGCTATAATTAATTTTACAGCTACCAAGGAGTGAATAATCGCTGTTTCTTGTACCTTAGTCAGCTTGAGTCTTGCCCAACTTAAGTGTAGTAGCATAGAGCCTACATCTCTTGGTATATTTATTTTACACAGCTTCTCTATTATTTCTTCTGCCATTTTCCAGAGTTTCGTAACTATTGGGCAGCTCCACCAAATATGTGAATACGATCCCTTTTCTGCGAAACATCTCCAGCAGATGTTATCATTACCCCCAGAGAAACTAGCTATTTTTGTCGGTACCATATACCATTTATTTACTACCTTGTATTGGGTTTCAATTAGAGATAGGCCATGGATTGTTTTGTGAACCCTAGCTAGAGAGTGGGACCATTCAGTTTGATCGATATTTATATTCAGGTCTCTTTCCCAGTATTTAAGCGCTGTAGGGGGATGGAATTTTAGCCCTAATTTATTTAACTCTGCACATTTGGAGAACAATTTCTTTGAGTTGTTCTCGCAAAAAATATATTTTATTAACCCGTAAAGTTCTCCCTTTTGAGTTATAATTTTCCTTGTCATGTAGTTTTTAACTCGTAAATAGGTGAACACTTCTCTGCTTGAGAGGTTATATTCTTTACTCAGCTGCTCAAAGGTCTTAAGCCTCCCTTTTATGACTAAGTCTCCAAATGTACAGATGTTTTGGTTCTTCCAATTGTTTAAGGATAAGTCTTCGACTTCTATCTCCATTTTATCTAGTCGCTGGTAGTCCATAATCTCATTCTCTGATCTGATATTGTTCTTAATTTTCACCCAAACTGGAATAAGCTGGTTGAGAACGTAAGATGGTGTTATATCTGTCTTCTTTAAGTTCCATAGGGTCTCAGAGATATCGGTATTTTTACTCTCTATTTTATACCAGCCTTCCGCTTACAATTTAGTATTTTCTTGGTTTTGCAAGGTCTGAATATTAATGTTAATACTATCATTTATTTGTAGCTTCTGTTTTCCTAAAACAATATACCTTTCTATAGAGGCACCTATTGCATTTGATAACACCACCTCTCTTGAGAGTTAATGCCATACATGTATTGTCCCAACTGAAATAATCCTTTCCTTTGTTGACGATACAACTGACAAAAAAAAACTCTTTAAGTTTTATAGGATAATTTCTGCTAACGGACAGCCCAATGGCAGGTCTTTGTTTTGTTCCTGTATATATTTACATAACATTATGATATTCCCTCTAAGACACTGGGGTCTATTCACTAAAAGGTGCGTTGCAAGTGAGATGAGGTGAGATGAACATTTCATCTCACCATTGTAACTATACATTGTGCCGGTGTTCTGACAAAAAAACTGGAGTGAATTCTACTGCACAGGCGCAGTAGAATTCACTCATTGCACACCACAGCGCATGGGGACAAAGTTACAGCTGTTAATCAGCGTAACTTTGGCAGAAAAGCACATGCGCGAGGGACACCCACCACAACACGCCCCCTTCGGATCAGCTGCGGTGACAGGTAAAGTATAATCGTCTTACTTATTATTCTCACTTACTAGCGTAGCAAACAATTGGTAAAACTTCTATCAGTGACATGCTACACTAGTAAGAGGAAGTCACACACGGGGACAGAGGGGGACACACGGCCTAAGGTGATGATCACAACTCCCATCAAGATGAGGCAGCCCCCCCCATGTGTCCCCCTTTGTCCCCCTTGTGTGACTTCCACTTAATAGCGTAGAATGTCACTGATAGAAGTTTTACCAATTGCTTGCTACACAAGTAAGTGAGAATAATAAGTAAGAGGCTTATACTTTACCTGTCACCCCAGCTGATCTGAAGGGGGCGTGAGATGATGTGTGTCCCTCGCGCAGGCGCTCTTCTGCCAAAGTTATGGCTGACTGACAGCTGAAACTTTGTGCGCATGCGCTGTGGTGCGCAATGAGTGAATACTATTGCGCCTGTTCAGTAGAATTCACTCCAGTTTTTTGTCAGAACACCGGGAGAAATCTGGTGAGTTTACCTCACTAAGAAAACTCATCAGGATTGTTCCGGCATAGTGTATAGCGAAAGTGATGAGATTAAATGTTCATCTGACATCATTTAACCTCAAATCCCCTTTTAGTGAATAGACCCCATTGTATGTACAAATGCAACTTTTAGCCTTTTTTCATGAGTTAGATCTTGCATTCCTCTTATTAAGGCTATAGCCCTCTTCTGCACATTTTATAGTTTAATTTAGAAAAAAATGATGCCCATAATTACACTACATATTCAATGTGGGGTCTTAAAGATGCAAAGTGATATCAATACCCCTTTTGGCAATACCTTATTGACCTTTACAGCTCATTTAAAATTTGCATGTCTAGTTCTCAAATATTTCCAAATTCCACTTTGAGGAAGAAACATCAAGTTTACCCCGCATTACCTATCTCACTTCAACATGGCTTTTACCCACCTGGGAGATCATTAATAAACATATTAAATAGAAGAGTATCCAGGACAGATACCTGAGTTACACAGTTTAATTATATTGTGTAGTTTGAATATGTCCCATTGAAGGGACTCACCAAACACACCACACACACACAACAGATGTGCAGGCAAAGAAGAAAATGCTAACTTGAAGGTATCTGTCCTTTTAACACTAACACAAATACTATAAGTAAGCTACCGTATTTTTATCCAAAAATATAAGCAATTGTGTGCCAGACACATCATGCACAAACATACTGTTTGTGACTATTTAGAGGCATTGAGCAACAGTGAAAAAAGGGGCTCAGTATGATCACTCGCCTGAGGGATTGAAACAATCATTTAAAAATGGCGGCGCCATTTGCACACGTGCTTAAGAAGCTTTCTAAACTCTAATGGTTTTTCTCAAATGTCTCGCTATGGATATCTTGATATCCATTGGTGATCGCTCTCCTGAGCGACCACATCAGCCAGACAGAAGGGCACGCTGCCTATTAGAAATGCCACTGCCCTTTTAATTGCAAGAGCAACAGAAGTGGGGCTTATTCACATCCATTGCTCTAAAGGGTGTTGCTGGTAGCCAGCACACCTTCCCTGTGTTTTATCCCCTTCCCTGCCATTGAACACTGTGCATTTTTTAGGGATTCGTTTTTTTATTCATTCATTACAGTATAACACCGGCTCGGCTAAGATATAGTAACCCATGCATTTCCGTGGATCACTACTTACACATTGATCTGGCCACAGAAGCACACTGTCATGCCCCTCTGGCCCTTACCTGCAGTTCCAGTATTTCCAGGCATCCAGCAAGTCTCATAATTCATCCGCGATCGCGGAGTAGGCCGGAGCCGGGGCCTGTAGTACAATCTTCTATCCGCAATCGCGCTCGTGGTAGGCCGAGACCAGGGCCCAAAGTTTCTACAAGCCCAGGATGCATCCTCCAGAGTTCACCCCAATCAAGGGGAACCTATTTCCAGCTGTAGGAGGGAGGTAAACTCTGCCAAATCTCCTATTAACTCCAAGCACAGAGACAGAGGGGTATGTGCTAGAAAAGCACACCCCTCTAACATCCAATCAAGTAAGGGGAGGAGTGGAGACCTACAGCACTATAAAAACCCCTCAAACTGTTACTTTAATGATCCAGTGTTCCAGAGCTTTGGTTCCTGTTTGTCCTTGGACTTCAGTCTCCAGTTTCCCCTTTGTTGCTGTGCTACAGTATATCTATTGGATTTCCCGTTACCTGACCTTTGGCTTGCCTTCTGGTTTACCCTGTTTTCCTGAACCCTGTCCCCTGTTTGGATTACTACTCTTTGACTGCTGCCTGCCCTGATCTATTGGACTGTTCCTGACTTCGCTTTTTGGATTATCCTTTTGTGGCACTCTCGTGCTCCTATCCTTACCAGGGTGCTCTGCCTATATATACTTGTGGACCACCTGGTAAGGGTTACCAGCAAGAGATAGCATCCCCTGCTCTATGGTCCAAAAACCTCAACCCTGACACACCTTTTTGCTATCTGCATTTGTTTTTACATTTTGTTGCATTCGCTAAGGTATTATGTGTAAAATAAAATAAATTAATTCTTTTTAAGCTGTCTGGGCATGTGTTTAGCAACCAGTAACAGCTGATCAGTGGCAAAGGTGGCTTGGTGATTGCTCAGATGAGTATCACCATTCACTAGGTCAGATCAATATTTGTAAATAATGATCTAACCAGTTTAGATCTAAATCCCTCTCCTTACGTGCATTTTTGAGAGGGAGAGAGACAGAGCAGTATTAGTAGTGTTATAAGGGCTTTTATAAAGGACATTCCTTGTGTGTTAACCCCTTCCCTGCCATTGATCAATGTGTGTAAAAAAAAAAAACCCACAAAATATTACAAAAGTTTGTCAAAAGCTGGTGGTAGAATGACTGTATGAAGTGATAAAATACCACCATTTTAAATAGCCTAGAGTATCTACTTTTCAAATATATTTGGTTAAATGGGGGTAAAATACACTGGTTGTCTTAAAAAATGTTTAAATTAGGATGTGTAAAATTCCCAGATGTGTCCATTTACTCCCCAAGCAATCTGACAAACCTATGCATGGGTGGTATCACTGTACTCAGGAATTGTTGCTCAACACATACTGGGGTATTGGTTGGTAGTGACACATAGAATCTGAGAATCAATGACTGGTGGTAAAACGAGTGCATGAAAAGTGTTAAAATACCACCATTTGGGGCGTGTCCTAGCACTGGAGGAAGATGGCTGCCCCCTCTCCCCCCTTCTTTTCGCACTGGCTATCGAACCTTTAGCCCAAGCCATTCATCTCCATCCCGATAGACATTTAGCAACATATAAGGCTATAATATCAATCACAACAAATGCGAGGCTTTAAATATCACGATCCCCTCCCATACGGAACAGCTCCTCAAACGTAACTTTAATTTTCAATGGAATCCACACTCCCTTACTTCTCTAGGAATCAAAATAACTCCCTTTATTCACCAGATGAATGCTAAAAACTATGAGCCTCTATTCTCCAAACTCAAAAAAGATTTGATAATCTGGTCCTCTTATAACATATCTTTAATAGGTAGAATATACGCTGTAAAAATGACACTGCTCCCTAGTATGCTTTATCTATTCAGAACCATCTCACTGCCCCTCCCCAGGAAGGATCTTGAGAATATGCAGAGAGCTATATATTATTTAATCTGGCAGGGTCACAAAAGCAGAATACCAAAGGCCACCCTTTACAATTCAAAAATGACGGGACGCCTCGCTATACCACACGTGCACTCCTATTACATAGCTTCTCAACTAGCAATCGCCTTGTCTCTAGCGGCATCCTCACTAAACCAACGTTGGCTACAACTTGAAGCTGAGGAGAAAAAAGGAGGTTTCCCCATATTTGGGGTGAAAGCCAGCTCTACCCTTAGAAATTAGGCATACCTCCTATTGGGATGTCCGGTGATGAGGTGCTGCATCAAGCTGTGCAGGCAGCATGATAAAGAAAAAAGAAAAAGAAAGACATTTGCACTCTCCAAGCCTATGACTAAGTGTCAGCTGGCACTAAACGCATAAGGCGAATCACCCACTGTCTGTACTCCTGCATATGGTTTCCTAACAATTTTTGTCGGTTCATTTTGATAATAAACACACTTTTATACCACCGGATTGGAGAGTGCAAACGTCTTTCTTTTTTTTTTTACAACTTGAAGCTGACCTATGCCCCAGGGTTAACATTCAACAAGCAATGTGGCCGACCAAATGACCTAAACAAAGCCCAACCCTGAAGCACACATTAATTGGTATTCTAATAGATTCAAATTCCCTCTATCCTCCAAAGGGACTACACTAACCCCTATTCTACACAACGACTTTCCACCGGGCTTGAAGCCTCATACGTTTCAATGGTTGGCTCAGAAAAACCTCACAACGGTTGGAGCAGTGGTGTATCTTGATTTTGTGCTGCCCTAGGCAGACAAAATCCAGGCCCCCCCCTACCCAAGCTGCACACCCACGTTACACACCTATGACATGCCCCATCATTCAGACTCACATCATGCTCACACTCCCATCACACTCAGTCACACACTCCTACTCCCATCACACTCAGTCACACACTCCTACTCCCATCACACTCAGTCACACACTCTGACTCCCATCACACTCAGTCACACACACTGTCTCCCATCACACACACTCTGACTCCCATCACACTCAGTCACACACACTGTCTCCCATCACACACACTCTGACTCCCATCACACTCAGTCACACACACTGTCTCCTATCACACACACTCTGACTTCCATCACACTCAGTCACACAGTCTCCCATCACACACACTCTGACTCCCATCACACTCAGTCACACACAGTCTCCCATCACACACACTCTGACTCCCATCACACTCAGTCACACACACTGTCTCCCATCACACACACTCTGACTCCCATCACACTCAGTCACACACACTGTCTCCTATCACACACACTCTGACTCCCATCACACTCAGTCACACACACTGTCTCCCATCACACACACTCTGACTCCCATCACACTCAGTCACACACACTGTCTCCTATCACACACACTCTGACTCCCATCACACTCAGTCACACACACTGTCTCCCATCACACACACTCTGACTCCCATCACACTCAGTCACACACACTGTCTCCTATCACACACACTCTGACTTCCATCACACTCAGTCACACACAGTCTCCCATCACACACACTCTGACTCCCATCACACTCAGTCACACACAGTCTCCCATCACACACACTCTGACTCCCATCACACTCAGTCACACACACACACACACACACACACACACACACACACACACACACACACACACAGTCTCCCATCAGCACTTACCTTTCCCTGGTGGCTAGTGGCAGGCAGCATGGTCCCTCCATGCTACCTGTTCGGCTTCCCGGCGATTGTGCCGACAGGTCACGTGACTGGGCGCGCGTTTTTTTTTAAGGGCCGGATTTTTTTTTTTCAGTGCTTTTTTTTCCAGTGCTGGGGGGCGGCCCCCAAAATTTGCCGCCATAGGCATCCGCCTAGGATGCCTCGCGGTAAATACAGCACTGGGTTGGAGATATGTTGGGACATGACATGAGTATACTCACACGACTTGCCACCGACCGAAATGTTTCATTATCTACAGATAGAACACTACATTAGGTCATTTCTGACACGACACCCCACATGCGACAACACTTTCTATGAGAGAATGTTACAAAATCCCCCAAAACCGAAGGGAGCCATATCACGTATTTATGTACATATTATGGGCGAAAAATATCCTGATCCGCCCCTGCATGAAGCAAAATGGGAATGAGACTAAGGCCAACAATTAGATAGAACAGAATGGACATCCATTTATACAAATGCTTGAAGGTGACATCTTGTACGCTGATACAGGAAAATGATATCAAAACCCTCACACGTTGGCATCTACCGCCCACACGCCTGCACCATAAACCGAAATAGAGTCCCCATTCATAAGAATAGGTTAATTGACCTATTCGTATGAATAGAGACTCTATTTCGGTTTATAGAAAGCCAATAGCATTACATGTATTCCATAAACCTAAAGTCTATAAACCCAATGTCTTTCGGTTTATAGACTTTCGGTTTATGGAAAACATGTAATGCTATGGCTTTCCATAAACCAGAATAGAGTCCCCATTCATAAGAAATTCTTATGAATGGGGACTCTATTTCAGGTTAATACAATAGCAATAGCATTACATGTATTCCATAAATGCTATTGGCTTTCTATAAACCGAAATAGAGTCCCTATTCTTATGAATGGGGACTCTATTTTGGTTTATAAACCGTAATGTTCGGTATGAACCCGAACAGTGCGGTTCGGGTTCGCTCAACACTAATCCTGAACCTTGGACAGAATTATTATGCAGAAAGATTAACCTTGACTCTGTTGACAAGCACATCAATAGACTGATTTTTAGAGTCTTTACAGCTGTTCGACTTATGATTGCCCAATGCTGGAAATCATTGATCCTTTCAACATCTCAAATTGAAGCGAAAATCTGGCATATCCTCAGAATGGAGAAGATTACCGCACACATTAAGGAATCTTCCCCACAATTCCATAAGACATGGGACCCTTGGCTGAATGAGTTTCAACTGCTAAACACCCCGAGACTACTGTGGCATACATAACCACCTCCAAGCCGACCAGACACCATCTCCCCTACTGGTTTTCCCCCTCCCTTTTTTTTTCTCTTCTGCTTCTTTTATTTTTCATTACTTCTCTTCTACTTTTCTTACCTATTTTTTGGATGATTTGGTATCTGATACTCATTAATATTCTTTTCTGTATTACCGAGATTGGAATCTACGACAAAACCTATATTTTTCTTGAAAAATCTTAATAAAAATTTGCATTTAAAAAAAAATAACACCATTTAAAATACCCTGGGGTGTCAACTTTTCAAAAATCTATGGTTTGAGGGGGTAAAAATATACTGACCAGCTTAAAAAATGTCCCAAATAGAACATGGACGCAGCTTGGCTACATGTCAGAATTCCAATCTGGAAAATTTGAATGCTTACCTCACAAATATCGACTTTTTGCCACCAAATAACCCAACAAACCTATTCCTGGATAGTATCACTGTACTCAGGAGACGTTGCTGAACACATATCGGGATGTTGTCTGGCAGTAAACAGTAACAGGATCTCTTACCTCCCAACTGTCCCATTTTGGGCGGGACAAGTCAAGTTTTTGGGGCCCCAAAAATGGGGTACACCGCAACCAGGATTAGAGGCGCTGTTTGAGGGAGCTCTCTCCTTAACAGCGCAGTGTGGTCTGCAGATGGGTAAGCACAGCGCAACCGATGCAATCTCCCCCCATCGCTTTGCGTGACGTCCGGAAACTATGAGAGCCATGTTTAAGATTACTGATCTATGCCATCATGGCTAAATTTTGGCATATAGATAAAAATCTATCACAGAAAGATACACAGAAAGACAATCTCCCTCTAACAGATATCCTTGAATTTTGGAATAAATTCAGGACAAAAATAGGATTACAAAATAAAGTAATAACTGAACTTCCCTTAACGATATTAAACACAATAATGGATAACATCGAACTAGAAACATGGAATGCCTTAGGGATAAAACAAATAAAACACATGATGAATGGTACCAATATTAAAACCTTGGGAAACCTTAAGGACAGTTACCAAATACCAGCAAAAGATACTTTTAAGTACCTTAGAATAAAAAATTTTCTGAGTGAAGTCGTGATAAAAGAGGAGTCGAGAGAACCTTATACTCTCCTAATCAAAATGATGAAACAGGAAGATTATAAAAAATTGACAGCCAACTCCCTTATTCTTGTTAATACACTAAAAGAAAGTCCAGAAATCTTAGCAATTAGAAAATGGGAAAAAGAATTAAATATTGAGATAGAAAGAGAGAAATGGTGTTCCGCCTTAAAAACAGTGTATAAAAATATACACTGTCTAAATCTAAATGAAGTACAATATAAAGTAGCTAATAGATGGTATCTTGTCCCTACCAAACTTCAAAAAATATGCTTAGATAATAACCCTAGCTGCTGGAGATGTGACAGACATGTAGGAACACACACACATATATGGTGGAACTGCTCAGCTCTTAGAGCACTATGGACATACATTTCAAATAAGATCATAAATAGGTTTGGCCCAGAGTGGATAATAACCCCAGAGCGGGGAATTTTACATTTAAATTTTCCAGAAGACAAAAAACCATTACCTATTATACTACATATATTAACCGCAACAAAACTTGAAATTGCAAGAAATTGGAGAACAAAAACTATCCCACAGTGGCCAAAAATTAGAGCACAAGTACTACATCAAATTCAAATGGAAAAAAAAATTATAACATCCCTAGAAACCATGGAAAAAAAAAAGCAGATACCCTATTGGCAAAAATGGATCGAAATCCTTGAAAGAAATTCATTTTAGGAAAAGAGAAAGAGAGAGGAAGAGAAAGAAGAATGTCCTTGAGGTCGTTAATGTTAATGATATTCCAAGTAATACCTGATCCCCTGGGGGAAAGCCCAAACAGTCCGTTTAACCCACATAATTGTAAAATGTCCATGTATATATGTTATATGTTTAAGTGTTATATATGAGGAAAAGTGAATTATGAAGAAGAATAACAAATACCTAACTGAACTAGGGAAACTCTGAGATACTTGGAGATTTCCTTAAAAGTATGGAGGGAGGAAAGGAAAGGAAAGAAAAAGGAAAGAAAGAATGAAGGAGCGATTATATCACTATTCACTTGCTCTCTCTACTTCATGTAAAATAAAGCTTTGCTATTGTGATAGAAAAAGGGAGGGAGAGGGGGGGAGGAGAGAGGGAAGAGGAGAAGGAAGTGGGAAGGGAAGGAAGGGAAAAGGATAAAGAAAAAGGGAGAAAAGAAGGGAAGAAAGATAATTGTAACCTTTAACAGGCAGTTTACCAACATCTGGAGGTTCTCTCTAAATGATAGATATATCACCTCTCCCCTATATCTCTGTAAATGTCTCTGAAAATTTCCTTTCCCTAGCTCGGTTTTAAATATATTGATATTAATAAAGATGAATTAAGAGAAAAAAAGGAAGAAAATAATGACACGATGATGAGATAAACCAATAACCTACAAACTACACTGAGTGTCAAAAAAAAAAAAAAAAAAAAAAAAAAAAAAAAAATGAGCTTCCCCATGAATTAGGCGATTTTGCAGTCCTTCTCAAAGCTGGCATGACTGTAAAACAAGCGATTGTGTATAATCTACTGTCTGCAATGATGGCCTATGTAGGCATGCTGATCGGTACAGCAGTTGGACAACATGCCAATAACATCACTCTATGGATATTCGCTGTTACCGCTGGCATGTTTCTGTATGTGGCACTAGTAGACATGCTTCCAGAAATGTTGCATGGAGATGCAGAAAGTGAACACTGCCCAGTTGGACACTTCACTCTGCAGAATTTAGGACTCCTACTCGGTTTTGCCATCATGCTGGTCATTGCTCTGTATGAAGATAAACTTGTGTTTGACATCCAATTGTGACATGGTACTCTCTCAGTGGTTCCATTGTAAACTGTCTTTTGTCTGCCTGCTTTTTATGGACCTCATTCAAATGATACAGCACATGCTTGCACCATTTAGAAACAAAACTCTCTAAAATCATTGTAAGTGACCCTGCGATTGGGTACAGTCCCACACACGATCAATATGAAGTTATTACTGTGATATTTGTTTACCTGGCAGTGTTTTGTGAAATGTTAAGTTCTAGTTCACCCCATGCTGAGTGTTTGTTTAATAAATCTGTGTTTAATCTATATGCACAGGCCTTGAAATTGCACTTTACAGAGGGGCAAGAAAAAAAAACACACAAAAAACCGGCGGAGAAGAAAACCAGTAACTATTCTAAACCTGGAACCTCTTCTGGAACAGTTTATTCTCTTGAATTTCATGATCAATAATCAAAAGAGGAATCTTATCAAACAAGTTGCTCCATCTGGTACGAAGATGGACCGAATAGTGTTCAGGGCTGTATTTGGATAGGCTTTGTTTTATTTATTTATTTTTTAAATTTCATTACTTGATCATGCGGTTTTATATTTTGTTTTAGTAGGTGTTTTTTTTTTAAACAAGTTAAAATTAAATCCAAAATATAAAAGGTTCCTCTTAGAGACCATATTTACCACTTTTTCATGCAACAGATGCCATAGAGCACTTTGTCTGATTCCACTGCTGAAATTCAGAGTAGATTTTGCCCATTTTTAGAGACTGGTTGGTTAGGTTTATCTTACCATATGTGACATTATATCAATTCTTCTATCCGTTGTAATGTTATAAAACATTCCATCTTATCTGAAGTATGCACACACGGCCTGTATTATGTCAAATCCTGAAAATGGCACAGATCCAAGTGATTATACTGATCATAGTCTCATATTAATGCCCCAATTAGAGCTGATACATTTTTCTCTCCTTTAGATCAATTGTGCAGCATTCCAAAAATTAATTTTTATTATGTCACGGGGGCACTGGCTGGTCACCTTTTTGATCTGGGAACCATAAAAATGTTCAGGGTGGTAGAACATAAAGAAAATTCAATTTAGATAAATAAAAACAAAATATTAAAGATGGCTTAATGTCTGTGAATATTACAAAATGTTATGCCACTAGAAGTGCCGGTATGGAAATGTTTACATGCAAAGCAAAGAAATAATACTTTTTTTTTTTTTTTTTTTTTAAGGAAAACATGATGGTCAAATATATTGGATATATTACATGTCAAGCCCCTTTCAATACATTTCCATTTTGAAGTTAGAATTACAAGAACTGATGCACATTTTTTTTTTCCACCAGAAGCTTTTTTTCACATGACACATCTCACAATTGGTGCAAATGTAACCAGACCGGTCTCGGCCCTAAAAACCATGCTTTATAACTAAGGCATAAACCTCGATCAGAACTGCTCACTGACTCCTATACATGACTGATATCTATAGCACCACTAAAAGGATACATCTGGTTTTCCACAGTAACTAAATCCATTCCATTCTGTTTCATTGATCCACCATCACATTGTTTACGGAACCCATGGTACAACATACAGAGGGCCAGTAAAACTGGAGATGTTTTTGTTATTATATTAATTTCTCTCTGCTTTAGAAACAGGCACCTAACTTGAGCTCTGTACTCGAGGGCAAATTATGTTAGGTTTCACCCCCCACACCAGCTTATTTTCCATTGCACACACTGCTATATTTGTCTCCCTTTTCCACACATATATATTCATAGATAGCACAAGGGTACACACAGGCACATGCAAGCTTTTATTTACACATACGGCACAGACTTCATCAGAGATGAATGATATCTTTTCTCTCTTATTGGTTTCTTCTCTAGAGTTTGCATAATGGCCTGTCACAGAGGAGCATGCTTCACTGTGAAAATGGAGGGAAGTCTGGCAGACTGACTGACTAAATACTCGGGGCCTAGTTGTAGTTACAAACCCTGTAGGTAAACCGGCGCCAGTAATTTGAATTTCTTTCTATTTGAATCTCCGACATCTGAAACGAACATATATTTATATATTATATAATATGCAAAATTAATATACAAATATATATGTAGTGCTACTATAAACTGTTGATCTGCAGCTAGACCAATTAGCAATATATTAGCAGAGGGGTTTCCCCCTCTGACTCTCAACTGTAAAGCTTAATTGCATAAAGAAACCTCCATTCACACTCCATGATGAGTTATACTCTTCTTATGTATGTTTTTTCTTCTTATTGAAAGGCTACATGTACATAATTAAAACTAACCTATCTTACAATAGGTTAAAGATATAGCAAAGTAGCAATACATATAAATCATGCAGAAAATTAGGGATGCCCGACATATACATGGCATTTTAGTGTTTCAATCCTATGTTCATTGATGTGAATGTGTGCTCTCTGACTGGCCGGGACTTTATCTGCCCTGTTTTGACAAAGCACCTACTGGTGCGAAATGCATCAAGCGTTTAGTCTTTTTCTCTTGTCTCACTGTCCCTGCTCGATGTTTTTTATTCTGTCTTAAGGACCAATAAAGTATTTATATATCTTTTCCACGAAAAAAAAAAAAAAAAAAAAAAAAGATTACTGATCTATTTTATGGTTGTGATGTATTTTTTCCTTTATAAGATGCAAAAGAGCTATTATTATGGTCAGGATATGGAGAAGCCTTACAATGCTCGGCTACAATGACCTCAATTTTATTTCATACATTTTAAAAGGGTTCAACACTTCCGCATAATAGGCACCTCATAGCTGCTGAATGTAATCATTTAAAAGGTTATCTGTTATCTGCAGGTAACTCACTTCATTAACCCCATAACGACAGATGACGTGCCAGGCACGTCACGGCAAATCGAGGACTTGCCGACAGCTGACGTGCCTGGCACGTCATGCACTAAATGGAGTAAAGAAAGCGACCAGCGGTCGCTTTCTTTACTCTAACGGTGTTGCTACAATGCCTCTAGGTAGAGGCATTGTGCAACACCCCCCAAATGTGCAGGGGCGCGCTAAGATCACTCCACGGAGTGATCGTAGCAGCCATTTAAAAATGGCTGCGCCCGCTGCACACATGTGCTTAGAAAGCGAACGATCGTTCGCTTTCTAAGCATCTCCGGTGTTGTTAAAGTGACTCGCCAGCGAGGCACTTAACAACACCATGCAGCTCCCCAGAGCCGATGGTGGTCGCTCTCCTGAGCGACCCCATCGGCTCAGTAGAAGGGAACGCTGCCTGTACAGGCAGCGCTTCCCTTCTAATGGCAAGAGCATCGGAAGTGAAAGTATTTCACTTCCGATGCTCTAGGGGGAGCCAATCGATGCCGGCACAACAGATCTATGTGATCTGTGTGCAGGCATGTATGGTAAGTGCTCTGATGAGCACTTACCATACTGTCAAAGGCAATATTACTAAATATTGCCTTTGACAAGTATTGATCTGCCTCCCTCAATTTACTACTTTTAGTAAGGGAGAGAGACAGATCAGATCAAGTAAAAAAATAAAATAAAATAATAAAAAAAATATTTAATAAAATTTTAAACACCAAGGGCTTTTATAAAAGCCATTTAACCCCTTCCCTGCCATTGATCGCTGTTTACGCAGTGATCATACACAGCAGCAAATGTTTTGCTGTCTGTGCATTTTTTAGGGGTTATTTTTTTTTACTGTAATTCATTACAGTATAAAAAAACCTCTTTTAAGAGAGATTAACCCCTTTCTTGCCGTAGATCACTGCCTAATCAGCGATCTGACGCAAATGCAGCAATCTTGCTGCAGAAGCATTTTTTCTTTTTTTAAAACTTTTTTATTACACCCGTCACGTGTTAATTATACCCGCTAGGGGACTACGTAAAAAAAATTTTTTAGCTGTCTGAGCGCATGTATAGCGATCAGTAACAGCTGATAAGTGACAATGGCGGGTTGGCGTTTGCTCAGATGAGCATCACCATTCGTCTGGTTAGATCAATATGTGTAAATATTTGATCTGACCCGTGTAGATCTGCCTCCCTCTCACTTGAGTTTTAGTGAGGGAGGGAGACAGAGCTGTATAATGTAAGTTTTTAATTTTAATATATTTAATAGAATTGAGACCCAAAGGCTTTTATAAAAGCCATTTCCAGTATTTAACCCCTTCCCTGCAATTGATCGCTGTGTACGCAGTGATCTTACACAGCAGCACATTTTTTGCTGTCTGTGAATTTTTTTAGGGGTTATTTTTTTTTACTTTGATTTATTACAGTATATCAAAGGCTCTTTTAAGAGCTATTAACCCCTTCCTTGCCGTATATCACTTCCTAAGCAGCACATATGGTCACTGCCTAAGCAGTGCATATGGTCACTGCCTAAGCAGCGCATATGGAGCAATCTAGTCGCCGAAGGATTTTTTTTTGCTATCAGCATTTTTTTTGTCAGACTCACTAGGGGTTAATTATACCCACTAGGGGATTACGTGTATTCCTTTTGAAGCTGTCTGAACGCGTGTATAGCGATCAGTAACAGCCGATCAGTGGCAAAGGTGGTTTGGTGATTTCTCAGATGAGCATCACCATTCGTCTGGTTCGTAAATATTGTTCTGACCCATATGGATCTGCCTCCCTCTCCTCACTTGAGTTTTAGTGAGAGAAAGAGACAGATCTGTATAACATAATTTTTAAATTGTAATAAATTAAATAAAATGTTGATAAATTGTGAGTCCCAAGGGCTTTTATAAAAGCCATACCTTTTGTATAGTGTAGTGTATTAACCCCTTCCCTGCCACTGATCACTGCACAGCAGAACATTTTTTCTTGTCTGTGCATTTTTAGGGGTTAATTTTTTTGTACAGTACTACAAAGGCTCTTATAAGAGCTATTAACCCCTTCCTTGCTCTACATGTTCAAATTCCAAGTTTGAAAATCAAAAAGCGCACCTCTCAAATGTAGCCTTTCAACCCCTAACAAAGCTGACAAAGCTATGCATGGGTGGTATCCCTGTGCTCGGGAGATGTTGCTGAACATATATTGTGGTATTGTTTGTCAGTGACACATACCGAAATATGTGAATTTGTGTCTAAAGTGCAATGTATGTGGGAAAAAATACACAATAAAATGACTACCACAAACTTTGACAAAGGCTGGTGGTAGAATTGGTGCATGGAAAGTGTTAAAATAACACCATTTAAAATAGCCTAGGGTGTCTACTTTTACAAAATATATACTTTTTGGGGTAAAATACACTGTCCTACTTAAAAAAAAAGTCCCAAATGAAAGATGGGCTCAGGCTGACTACACGTCAATATTCCAAGTTGAAAATGCGCACCTTCACAATGTGGCCCTTTAGCCCCCAAACAACCCAACAAACCTATGCATGGGTGGTATCCCTGTACTCAGGATATGTTGTTGAACACATATTGGGTTATTGTTTGGCAGTGACACATACCAAAATCTGTGAATTTATGTCTAAAATACAATATTTGTGAACAAAAACCACACAAAAATTACTACCACAAACTTTGACAAAGGCTGGTGGTAGAATTAGTGCATGGAAAGTGTTAAAATACCACCATTTGAAATAGCGTAGGGTGTCTACTTTTAAAAAATATATGGGTTGATGGGGTAAAATACACTGGCTGGTTTCAAATATGTCCCAAATGGGACATGGGTGCAGGCGGTCTGCATGTCAAAATTTTAATTTGGAAAACCAAAAACTGCACCTACCAAATTTGGCCTTTTACTCCCCAAACAACCCAACAAACCTATGCATGGGTGGTATCCCTGTACTCAAGAGATGTTGCTGAACACTTATTGGGGTGTTATTTGGCAGTGACACATACCAAAATCTGTGAATTCATGTCTGAAGTACAAGGTTTGTGAAAAAAAACCACAAAAAAATTACTACCACAAAGTTTGACAAAGGCTGGTGGTAGAATTAGTGCATGGAAAGTGTAAAAATACCACCATTTGAGATAGCCTAAGGTGTCTTCTTTTAAAAAATATATGGGTTGATGGGGTAAAATACACTAGCTGGCTTCAAATATGTCCCAAATGGGACATGGGTGCAGGCTTTCTGCATGTAAAAATTTCAAGTTGGAAAACAAAAAACTGCACCTCACAAATTTGGCATTTTAGCCCCCAAACAACCCAACAAACCTATGCATGGGTGGTATCCCTGTACTCAGGAGAAATAGTAGAATCTATTTAGCATGTTTTTTCGTTCGCTATTGTCGATGAGGAGAAGTTGTTTCAAATAAAAACAAAGAAATTTGTGTATTTTTTTTTTTTTACCATATTTTATTATTTTTTTTAATAATATGATAAGATATGATCAAAAAGATGGCATCCATAGAAAGCCCTTCTTGTCCCGATAAAAACAATATATAATATGTGTGGGTACAGCAAATGACAAAGAAGAAAATTACTGCTAAACACAAACAGCACAGAAATGTTAAAATAGCCATTGTCCAGAAAGGACAAAAATGTTTCAAAGGCTCTGTCCTTAAGGGGTTAAACAATCTAACATCAAAATTACAAACAGACTCTACAGCACACAATATTATTTTTGTTCTTCTCTGTCAACAAAAATGGAGTGGGCATCCTTATTCACAAAAATATCCCATTCACCCTGTCAAATGTTATAAAATACAAGAATTTATTTTCATTAACGATACAATCAATATGGCGAAATAAATATTCACCAATATCTACCACCCAAATCAAGGCCAATATAATATCCTATTGCATGTGCTGGAGGAGTTCACTGTGGGATGCTTAGTACTGGAAGGGATTTCGATATTCCCTTACATCCCTCCCTGGACTGCTCCAGTGGTACATCAAGATACCACAAATCGATTTTTAAGAATCTATCCTATTTTCTGCATAGCCACCAATTGGTGGACGTGTGGTGGACATTCCACCCAACCACCAAAGATTTTTTGTTTTTCTCACATGTTCATGTAAACTACTCGAGAATAGATAGGTCTAATCATTAATCGTTATATTAATTCTTTCAACACATTAAACCATGCACCGATTACAAGTATTACAGTGGGAGTGACATCCCCTAAGGATAGATACTAGAAGATTCAGGATTTCCTGATTAACCAGAAAAAGAATAAAGACCTTATATAATCTTCTTTCACTAACTACATAAAATAAAAAACAATTAGTGACTAAAGTTGAGCGGACACCTGGATGTACGGGTTCGGCAGGTTCGACCGAACTTCGAAAAATTGTCCGGGTCCGTGCTCAAACTTGACCCCGAACTTGACCCCGAACCCCATTGAAGTCAATGGGGACACGGACTTTTGGCCACTAAAATGCCTCTAAAAAAGTAATGGAAAGGGCTAGAGGGCTGCAAAAGGAATTAAAATGTGGGTAAGAGTAGGACAAGTGCCCTGCAAGCAAATGTGGATAGGGAAATAACTTAAAATAACATAAAATACATACAAATTACAAATACAGCTGAGCCATAAAATAGCACTAGATGGAATCTTTGATTTTAACTTTGGAAGAACATAAATCTCAATCTAAAGCATGGCTGCCAGGAGGATCAACAGAATTATCCATTTGAGAGAGGGTTGGAGTGCAGGGTATTCTCTTTCAGTTTATACTAAGTGACCCATAGGTTGAGGAGGCGGTGACCGTGGCGGTGTAGGTGGAAGTGGCGCTGGAGGAGGAGGAGGAGGAGGTAGCCAGAATTTTTGCGCTGTAAGCACAATATTTGACGGTTCTATTTGACTCTCAGATATGAAGTGCACCGCAAGACGCAAATGTACTATTTAGCACCCAAAACTATTAGAATTTTTCAAAGTGCGCTGGAAGCACAGTATTTGACAGTTCTATTTGACTCTCAGATGTAATACATGTAATGCTATTGCTATTCTATAAACTTAAATAGAGTCCCCATTCATAAGAATAGGTCAATTGAGGTAATTTCGGTTTATAGAATAGCAATAGCATTACATGTATTCCATAAACCGAAAGTCTATAAACCGAAAGACATTCGGTTTATAGACTTCTGTTTTATAGAATACATGTAATGCTATTGCTATTCTATAAAAAGAAAGTCTATAAACCGAATGTCGTTCGGTTTAAAGACTTTCGGTTTATAGAGTAGCCAATAGCATTACATGTATTAAATAAACCGAAAGTCTATAAACCGAATGTCTTTCGGTTTATAGACTTTATGCTTAAAGAATACATGTAATGCTATTGGCTATTCTATAAACTGAAAGTCTATAAACCGAATTACTTTCGGTTTAAAGACTTTAGGTTTATAGCCGAACCTCGAACTCCAACCCGAACATACAGTGAAATGTCCGGGTTCGGGTCCGGGGTACGGACACCGTAATGTTCGGTACGAACCTGAACAGTGCAGTTCGGGTTCGCTCAACACTATTAGTGACACATCACCTACAGTCTTTTGGGAAGTGCACAAAAGCATATTGAGAGGTGAATACATCTGATTAAGTGCCCCCCAAAACAGGGACAGAAGTTACCTGTAGTCAGTGTGCTGAAAAATGATAAGCTTAGGGTCATGTCTACAAATGCTCGCAGTTTAGGGAATAAGATCCATGAACTTGTGGCAATATTGGCAACTGAGAATGTAGATTTAGTGGCTGTTACTGAGACATGGTATAATGAAAAACATGACTGGGACATATCAATACCAGGGTACTCTTTATATAAAAAAGACAGAGAAGGTAAAAAAGGGGGAGGGGTGGCCCTGTATGTGAGGGATAGCTTAAAATGTAACGTAATACAAGTTAGTGAGGCGAACATAGAGTCAGTTTGGGTTACATTAGAATTTGGTAATCATATGGTAACTCGGGTAGGTGTGATTTATAGGCCCCCTGGACAAATAGAGGAGTTAGATAATCTACTAGTTGAGGAAATAGCTAAAATGACAATGAAGGGAGAAGTCATCATGGGTGACTTTAATCTTCCTGATGTGAACTGGAAATACAAAACAGCTACTTGTGCCGGGAGTACGCATATCCTAAACTCCGTACTGGGATTATCTCTAAAACAAGTAGTGGAAGAGCCAACTCGAAAGCAGGCCATACTAGACTTAGTGTTCACAAATGGAGATTTGTTATCAGATATTACTGCAGGTGAAAGTTTAGGATCTAGTGAACATCAGTGTGGTTTAATATAAGAACAGTGACGCAGTCACACCACACAAAAACAAAAGTTTTAGATTTTAGAAAAACAGACTTTTCCAAAATTAGATTAGGTGTAAAGGAGTCATTATCAGACTGGAGCAATTTAAATGGAGTCCAGGAGAAATGGGATTATCTAAAAGTTGCACTACTGAAGGCAACAGAAAATTGCATAAGGCTTGTCAGTAAGAGCAAAAAATTGAAGAAACCACTGTGGTACTCTGCAGAGGTGGCTAAAATAGTAAAAAATAAAAAGCTAGCATTTAGTAATTATAAAAATACTCAGAGTGAGGAAGATAGAAGGATCTATAAGAGTAGGCAGAAAGAGGCAAAGCAAGCTATAAGAGCTTCCAAAGCACACACAGAAGAGACCATAGCCCAGTCAGTGAAAATGGGGGATAAAACATTTTTTAGATACATAAATGAGAAAAGAAAAGTAAAACAAGGATTAGTTAGATTAAAAACAAAAGAAGGATGCTATGTAGAAGAGGATAAAGGCTTAGCAGACTGCCTTAATGAATATTTTTGTTCAATTTTTACAAATGAAAATGAGGGTAAGGGACCTCATTTAGGGAAAAAGACTAATGAGTCTTTTGATGCATGTAAGTTTACAGAGGAAGAGGTTTTACTTCAGCTGTCTAAAGTAAATACAAATAAGTCGATGGGACCTGATGGGATACATCCAAAGTTATTAAAAGAACTTAGTGGTGTACTAGCAAAACCGTTAACAGATTTATTTAACCAATCATTGTTAACGGGAGTAGTTCCAGAAGATTGGAAATTAGCTAATGTTGTGCCCATTCACAGGAAAGGTAGTAGGGAGGAGGCAGGCAACTATAGACCAGTAAGTCTTACTTCAGTAGTGGGGAAAATAATGGAAACCTTGTTAAAGAATAGGATTGTTGAACATCTAAAGTCGCTTGGATTTCAAGATCAGAGACAGCATGGGTTTACTTCAGGGAGATCATGCCAAACTAATCTTATTGATTTTTTTGATTGGGTAACTAAAATAATAGATCAGGGTGGTGCAGTAGACATTGCTTACCTAGATTTCAGTAAGGCTTTTGACACTGTCGCACATAGAAGGCTTATCAATAAACTGAAATCTTTGAGTTTGGATTTCAATATTGTTGAATGGATTAGACAATGGCTGAGTGACAGGCAACAGAGGGTTGTAGTCAATGGGGTATATTCGATGCAAGGTCTTGTTACTAGTGGGGTACCTCAGGGATCTGTACTTGGACCCATTCTCTTTAATATTTTTATTAGCGATATTGCAGAAGGTCTTGTTGGCAAAGTATGTATTTTTGATGATGATACAAAGATTTGCAGCAGGGTTGATATTCATGGAGGGATAAGCCAAATGGCAAATGATTTAGCTAAACTAGAAAAATGGTCAGAGCAGTGGCAACTGACATTTAATGTGGACAAGTGCAAGATTATGCACCTTGGGCGTAAAAACCCAAAAGCAGAATATAGACTATTTGGTAGAGTCCTAACCTCAACATCTGAGGAAAGGGATTTAGGAGTAATAATTTCAGAGTACTTGAAGGTAGGTAGGCAATGCAATAGAGCAGCAGGAAATGCTAGCAGAATGCTTGGTTGCATAGGGAGAGGTATTAGCAGTAGGAAGAGGGAAGTGCTCATGCCATTGTACAGAGCATTGGTGAGACCTCACTTGGAGTATTGTACGCAGTACTGGAGACCGTATCTCCAGAAGGATATTGATACTTTGGAGAGAGTTCAGAGAAGGGCAACTAAACTGGTTCATGGGTTGAAGGATAAAACTTACCAGGAAAGGTTAAAGCATCTTAATATGTATAGCTTGGAGGAAAGACATAACAGGGGGATATGATAAACATTTAAATACATAAAGGGAATCAACACAGTAAAGGAAGAGAGTATATTTAAAAGAAGAAAAACTACCACAACTAGAGGACATAATTAGAGGGGCAACGATTTAAAAGTAATATCAGGAAGTATTACTTTACTGAGAGGGTAGTGGATGTATGGAATGGCCTTCCAGCAGAAGTGGTAGAGGTAAACACAGTCAAGGATTTTAAGCATGCGTGGGATAGACACAAGGCTATCCTAGCTATAAGACCGGGAACGGGGGACTAATAAAAGTACTCAAAAAGAAATGGGCAGACTAGATGGACCGAATGGTTCTTATCTGCCGACACATTCTATGTTTCTATGTTTCTAAGTGCGCAATAGGCATACAGTCAGAATTAAACAATTAAGAAATTGTTGGATGAGATCCAAACCCAAGTGTTCCAAGAGTTCTATTCAAAATCTCTAATATGTCAGATATTGAATAACAGCTGCAAGCAGCCAACTCACCAGTCATTTTGCAGAAAAACAAGTTAGTATAAGACCAACCTGTCATGGGAGGGCTACTAAGATGGGAGGCTCCTACCAAAAACAGTTCCACAAAAAACACTCCTCATGTCCGGTAAATAGGAAATATCCAAACGGGGCTATAATCACTGGTTCCCCGCTAACAATCCCACAACATAGCGTGAGATTGATATACAATACAACAGATAATCGATTTTGGTGCCAAACTAGTTGGCGACCAATAGGGAGGGGGAAACCAGGGAGCGACCAATTTCTGGGGAGGAGGAGTGGTTCAGACTTGGCGGCACTGGGATACTCAAGTCTGCCCTTTAACTGGGGAAGACAACAGCACAGTGCCGAACGGTGATAACCCACTAGCCAATCAGAGAAGGAGCAACATTATTTAGTCTCTAATTCGGGTAGTGGGTTTGAAACCACCGACCAATCAGCAATGTGCCAACAATTCAAATGTGGTGAATGCCACCAGAGACCGGGCTTAACCTTTATTGAGGAACTTGGTCTCTGGCTGGTAATCCAAAATACATAGAAGTAAATACAGCCCTTTTCGGAGTAGGTACAAAGGGAAAAACACAAAACTCTTAGCCCAAACATAGGCACATTTTATGGGGTGAATAGTTGATCGTGGGGACTACTGTGACACAACCTATCACAGAAGAAGAACTACTCAATGTGATCAAGCACCTGTTAGGAACCAAGAACCAGAGAGAGACAGAAGGTAAGATACAAAAATACCTTTATTAATAATAAATAGCAAAATGGTAATAATAGTCCAAAAGCAATATCTAGGAAGCAAGCCAGGGACCAAACCGGTTAGTCAGACGAGCCAGAGTCAGGAGAACTTAGAGCAGTGGAGTCAGGAACAAAGCCAGGAATCAAGAACCAGAAGAAAAGTCAGCCGAGCCGGGTCAGGAACACAGAAATCACAAGAAACCAGGAACTGCACTTTGAAGCCAGAAACAATGCAAGGGCAAATGAACTAGTTAGACTAGTTGCTTCAATACCTTCTCTGAGCAGCAATGGGGCTGGCTAATAGGAGCAAGGTGAGTAACCATGGTAACAGTGTGGAAAGGCTCTGCTCATTAATACCAGCTGGTTTACTCACTGAAGGAAAGGGTTTCTATTTTGAACCAGCAGAGAAACCCTGACAGCACCTTAAACAAGGTAAAAACACCCATACCTATTATTAGAAATTGAAACATGAATTAGTTCCCATTGTACTCCAACATTTCAACAATGTAAAAAACAAGATTGATAAATACCCAGCAATCACCAACACCCTTATAGTTGTCCTTCCCAAACCCAACAAAGACAACGGTGTATGTTCTTATTATAAACAGGCAAAGATAATCTACACAAAGTCCTAAATGTCATAAACAGAGATGTATGTTTCTATCAAGCGATGCAGAGAAAGTGTTCGAGAATTCACTGGTGTTTTCTGGAGTTCTCTCTGTGTTGGTTTGTATTTGGGAACAGTTTGATTCAAATGATTATGGCCCTTTATACCAACCCCAACACTCGTGTTAGAATCAATAATAAATTATACCGCCACTATTAGTAACCGCACCCATAAGAGATGCCCCCTCTCCCCTCTTCTTTTCATAATAGTAATAAATTTACTATTCCTATTACTATATTATAATAGTAATAGGAATCTCTAGTGGCATAAATCAGAGTCAACCCCAACATCCATGGCCCTTTTGTATCACAAGCTGGCCATGTACACCGATGATATACTGGTCCTAATTACAAAGCCTCTTATATCATTTCTGTCGTTGTGTGAGGACTTGGGATACTGGATAGAGACCACTATGCAGAATCTATAGTTAACCCCTTAGTGACCGAGTGCTATGTTGCATTTGATGTGCATTGAAGACCAAAATTCCAATATTTTTGTCATACGTTTACTGAACTGTGAATTTATTTCTTTGTCTTCAGACCACCCACACAAATTATATATAATTTCTTAAAGGACAGATAGGGCTTTCATTTGATACTATTATTTTCATCATATAATATCATTTACTATAAAATAAATATAAAATATGATGAAAATATGCCATAAAAAACACTTTTTCTAACTTTGACCTAATTTTTTTTTACAAAATTACAAATGGTAAAAAAGACCCCGTCTATATATTTCTAATATTTGTCCTGAGTTTATTAATACCAATGTTTCCTTGTTTGTCTATGTTTTATTTCAAGTAATAGGGCAATAAACAATATTAGTGTTTTTTTTTTGTTTTCTAATCATTTTCTTCTACAGGGACTTTTTTACCCCAACCCTAAATTTACCCCAACTCTAAATTTACCCTAACCCTAAATCTACCCCCACCCTTTAATCTAACCCTTGTAATCATCCGGACCCCGCTGTAACCCTAATTATAACCCTAATTATGACCCTAACCCTAGATCTAGGTTTAGTAAATCTAGGGTTAGCTTTTTCCATTTATTTTATTTATTTATTTAATTCATTTTTTCTTTCCAACTGTAATATACTTAACTGCCTCTAGGGGCAGTCAAGTAGCGGTTTCAGTGCGACGGAAGAGATTTTTTTTTTCTCTCTTCCGTCGCTCTGTGCTGGGCACGCTGTATTGGAGGAGCATGCTCCTCCAATACAGCACACACCCACGATCACCGGGTGATCGCGGTGCCCAGGGGGCCACAGAATGTGTTGCATGATGCCTCTTATCGAGGCATCATTGCAACACTTTAACACACATAGGCAGTGATCAGCTTTCACTGCCAATGTGTGTAACGCGCAAACGATTACATTCGCGGTGTTATCTTCCCTCGGTGCTCTCTTAGTCTTCAAGATTTAAACAAATCTGAAGCCATGAATGATAATTTCAAGATTTTACTGTTCCAACAGAAGGTAAAATGTTTTTGGATACATATATAAAATATTACAAGAATCCTACCTTGATGTTCATTCACATTTAGCTAAATGGGAGGACGAGCTCAACATGTCTATCCCTGCAGAAATTTGTGTTAATATCTGGCATACTATGCTGAGGTCCACTATTTGCTCCCAAGCCCTAGAGTACCCCGGTATGACTGCACAAAATATGGAGCAATGGGTCAAAACTGTTGAAGATGAGGTCTTGAACCAGGCACCATTTTCCATATATTGTGCACATGAAGGGAGTTAGATGAGTTCTGGCGTGTGATCCTACTAACAAAACATTGCATATTTGATATCAACCTCAAAAGAGACCCCTCCACGATTGTATTGTATATGAACCTGCTACCATTAGCTAGGGCCAAACAGAAAATGTTACTGGAGCCTTAAATGCAGCCAAAGCTGTAAATACTCCTAAATACTGGAAAACCGCAACCCAATCTTCCATTGCTGAATGGACTACAAGAGCGCAGACAGCACAAGCTTTTACCAAATGGTCCTTGACTAGGTTGGGACACGTCAGACCTCAGCTAGAAATTATACTGTGGCTTCCACCTCAATAGCTACATATTTACATAGTAGTTTAGGTTGAAAAAAGATTTGCGTCCATCAAGTTCATCCCTTTTCATATGTCCTATGAAATGTCTACCTGGCTTAGTTGACGCACCGCTCGTTATAGGGAAGATCCTCTGCTTGCAACACTCCCAACAGCTGGAACAGAAAAACATCTCTGGAACTACTGCTATTTGTTCACAATAAGTACACAGGAATCTGCTCTCTTGAACAGCAGTTTAAGGACAATTTAATGCAAAACAGACTTTATATTTGTACAGACTGAGATCAGATAATATATAACTGAACAAAGGAACTTAAACTAATTAGCTGGTTAACACAATCCAATCTGGTACCTAAACTGTTAGGCACCAATCAGAAGCAGGAGAAGAGCAACCAATAAAACCCTAGGTGTGAGTGGTTTCAGCCCTTTAAACCCTTTATCTTGGCTCTTTAAAATTTCTGCCAATCAGAGAGGTGCCTACATCTCTCGAAACTCTTTGCCAATCAGGGACGCGCCTATCCAATGTGCTGGGTTGGTGACAACCAATGAGAGAGGGAGCTTCTTATGGTTGTAGCCAATCCCCAGGCCACCTACATTTCCTTCTATAATAGTGAGAGTCCCCAAAAGCTGGGCAAGCCGCTTTGGGTGCCTGACTGTCTGCGGCCCCAGTAGCTCCGGGGCCAGAAAGTCATGCTATGGTGCATACCAATGCCTATGCTAACATGAGCCCTCCATGATCTGACACATTGAAAAGTATCCAGGCCACTTTCAAAGGCATCTAACTTAATTGCTAGAACCACCTCTTCAGGCAGTGCATTCCATATCTTAATTGTCCTTACTGTAAAAAATGCCTTCTGCTGTCATAGACTAAATCTCCTTTCTTGTCCAATGTACTGTTCTGCTAATGAACAGGTCTTTAGAAAATCCTTTGTATGGGCCTTGTACATATTTATTTAACATTGTCATATACCCTATCATTATCTAAGCCGCAGTTTCTTTAGCGTGCACAAATGTAACTTTTCCAGCCTTTCATCATAACTAAAACTTTCCATTTGCCTTCTTAGTTTTGTAGCCCTCCTCTGCACTCTCTAGTTCCATAATGTCTTTTTTTTTTTTTTTTTTAAAGCTGCCCAGAATTGAACCGCATATTCAAGGTGGAGTCTTACCATGGAGCTATAAAGAGGCAGAATAATATCTTCCTCCCGTCAGTCAATACCCCTTTAAATTCATCTCAATATCTTATTGGCCTTTGCAGCTGCCAGCTGGCACTCTGCACTGTCTATTGTCTACAACTACTCCCAAATCTTTTTCATTAGTATATTTCCCCAATAAATTGCATTTAAACTATTTGTTGCATTTTTATTATTGTACATAATTTTACACTTGTCTACATTGAATCTCATTTGTCATTTATCTGCCAAATTAATTAATTAATTTTTAATAAACTAATTTGTCCAAATCCTCTTGCAGTGAAGTTTACACTGGGACATGGCCCCTATGACTCCTGTGAGATCATTAATAAACAAATTAAGAAGTAAAAGAACCAATGACAGATCCAATCTGTGAACTTCCTATTTACCACCACCCTTTGCATTCTATTTTTATCAATCAATTGCCAATTTGGCCCTAAGCCTATTTTAGTCAATTTGTTCAGTAAGCTTTTGTGTGGAACTGTATCAAATGCCGTAGCAAAGTCTAAATATATCATATCCACTACGGCACCCAAATATATATTTATACCTCTTCATAGAATGTAATTAAGTTAGTTTGACAAGATCTGTCTTTCACAAAGCCAAGTTGGCTCCTGCTAATGAGATTACTGTTCATTATGAAATCTTGAATATATTCCCTTAGCAACCCTTCAAACAGATTTCCCTCCACAGATGTCAAGCTTGCAGGTATGTAATTTCCCGGCTGGGGTTTTGATCCCTTTTATAATATGGGCACCACATTGGCTTTATGCCAATCTGTGGGCACCATGCCAGAAATCAAAGAATCCCTGAAAATAAAAAATAACGGTCTGACCAGGATCTGGCTCAACTCTGGCAACTCAGTACCCATGGGTGTATAACATTCAGCCCCTGAGCTTTGTCTACCTTAACACCATTTGATTGTTGTAACATTTTTTCTTGGGACAACCAATCACATGCTTGCTGTGACTGTTCTGTAAAAGTAGCTTGCAGGTTCTTGTAAGTTGGTTCTTCCTTGGTAAGAACAGAAGAATATAATTGATTTAAAATATCTGCTTTCTCTCTGTCTCTGCTGACTTCTCACCAATTTCAGATAACAAAGACCCAACATTTTCAGCCTTTAATTTTTTGCCATTTACATATTTAAAGATTTTTTGGGGATTTCTCTTGCTCTCCTTAGCAATTATTTTTTCATTCTCCAATTTATCTAATTTAATTGCCAAAATCGTCTTTGTTGAACTCTTTATATTTTGCAAAGGCCTCTGCTGTTCCCTCAGCTTTAGAATGTTTGAATGCTACTTTATTTCTATTTACTAGACATGTGCAAAACTAAAATTTTCGTTTCGTTTTCGTCCATTCGGACGAAAATGTTATTTAGTCTAAAACGAATTTCGTTCATTACTGCATTCGTTTCAGACGAATTTCGTTCATTATTTTCGTTTCATTTTATTCGAATCAATTGACCTACACATTCCATAAGCATAAAGTCTATAAACCGAACGTTGTTCGGTTTATAGACTTTCTGCTTATGGAATACATGTAATGCTATTGGCTTTCTATAAACTGAACTAGAGTCCCCATTCATAAGAAATTCTGTAATGCTATTGGTATTCTATAAACCGACTCTATTTCGGTTTATAGAATGCCAATAGCACGAATGGTCGAATGGACGAATGATTTTCGTTTATTTACCATTCGTTCATTCGGCTTTCGTTAGTTTAGCATTTTCGTAATTTGTTTTTCGGACGAATGGAAGAAAATGCATTCATCCGAAAACGAATGCACATGTCTACTATTTACTTCCTGATTTACCTTACAGGTAAGCACGTTGGTTTTAGATTGCTTCTTTTATATTTGTTACCAAAGAGTATACATTTAAATGTGTATTTTTGTAGTGTTAGTTTGAAGGTATTCTACTTAACTTCTGTGTTTTTCCCCAAAAATAATACATCCCAGCCAACAAGACCAAGGGATATATTACACCTACTAAAGTTGGTCTTTTTAAAATTCAGTGTTTTGGTGGGACCCATACCAATTAGCCTTTTTGAATCACTCAAAATGTTATGGTCACTATTCCCTAAATGCTCCCTTACTTGGATGTTAGAGATAAGCTCATCCATGTTAGTTATTACCAGATCCAGGCACCCTTCCCCTCTGGATGGTGTCCGTATTAGCTGATACAAAAAATTTAGCAGAATTAGAAGTTCCATTTTTCCAGTCTACTTCTGATTAATTAAAATACCCCATTTTGCTAGTACAACCTATTTTAGAAGCCTTTTCTATTTGCATTAATAGCTGTGGTTCTTCAAGATGACCAATATTTGGTGTTTTTTAACAAATACCCACTAATAATTTCTGGACAGTTCTACCCACACTGACTATCTCCACCCACAACGATTCCACATGTTCAATACTGTCATCATATATATCTTCATGCAAATGTGGCAATAATGCCAGTTTCACATATAGATCCACCTCTTTTTTTTTAACTATCTTTTCTAAACAACATATTGATTGACCAATCATGTGCGTCTTTCACCAAGTTGCTGTTATACCAACTAAGTCACAGTTTTCGATTCCTGCTATCAGTTAAACCAGTAAAACTTCTGGCATTTGTAAGTGTACACTTAATGGCACTGCCATGATCCATTTGTGATCCTATTCGAACCATGCCACCAGATCCACCCACCCGGGTACTAACTAAGTCGCTTTCCCTTCCTTTACTGTCTAGCTGAGTGTTTATTGGTCCCTCCCTCCACCCCCCATTCCAAGTTTAAGCACTACTCCAATCATCTTGCCATCTCCTCCCCAAGAACATGAGCCCCTCTTGCATTTAGGTGCAATCCATCGCAACTGCATCCCAGTGCTCTAGAAACCCGAAGCCCTCCTTCTTACACCAGTACTTCAGCCATGCATTAATCTCCCTAATCTCCCACTATCTCTCTGGCATCTTATTTAGGGAAAAACAGAACTAATCAACACCTTGGAATTAATATTTACTCAGCAGAGGGTTGACCGAACAATGTCCAAATGTTATCAAATAGTTATATGCTATGGTAGGAACTATATGCCCCCAGCAAAAAATAACTGTACAACAGAGTTTAAAGGGGCTGTATTTTATTTATTTATTTATTTATTTAGAAAGTGTTTAACCAGAAAGAATACATTGAGATTTCTCTTGTTTTCAAGTATGTCCTGGGGACCCAGTCCAGAATGGAATTACACAGAGTTACACATTTAACAGTAGATTTAAAAAGAATATATACATACAGGGTAAATCATTACTGATACAAAAAAAAAAACTAAAAAGTGATAACAACATGTACAGTATATATAGAAGTTTGTATACTACTAAGAGGAACATTCTTTTTTGATGATTTGGGAGACCCTCATTTTCAGGGATTTTACACTAGAGGATGATTTGGCAGGATCAGGAAGGTTATTCCACTTATGAGGAGCTCTGAGAGAGAACGCACCTCGACCTACTTCCTTTTTTAAGTGAGGGACAGCTAGTAAGGGGCTGGATCTGAGTTTGTAGGATGTGCGGGGAGTAAGAATGAGAATGCTACTCAGGTAAGGAGGGAGTTTTCCAGAGAAGTGGTTCTGCACTAAGCAAGCTAGGTGGAGAGTGCGACCGGAGGCAAGTGTCAGCCAGTTTAACTCATTTAACATTTTACAGTGTTCTAAACACACTGGAGGGCAAATCAGCACAATGTATTGTATAGTGTCAAGTTTACTGAGATGAGTTTGTGGTGCAGAATCAAGATACAACATCTTCATGTCTAAGATTGTCATTATAATTACTGTACAATACGTTTCCTTACTGTGGAATCTAGGTTTGATTTGTTCCTATTTAGAGCACAAATCCCAGGATACAGCTTTGAGATGAGCTTGTCAATATGGAGACTAAAAGATTTGTTTGGATCTAGCCACATACTGAGCTACTTAAATGAATTTACCGGTTCGGGTTATAACTGGATTTGGTCTCGATGTTTATTTCAGGAATGTTCAATTTAAGTAGATTAGCTTTAGTCCCAAACAACATGGACACAGTTTTTTCAGTGTTGATGAATAATTTGTTGCTAGCTATCCAACTTTCAACTTTAGAAAACTGACCCTGTAGCACATATTTTACTTGTGATAGTTTAGTACCACTCATATAAATCACAGTATCATCAGCATACATATGCACATGAGCCAGGTCACACACTGAAGGTAGACCATTTATAAATATTGAGAAAAGCAGTGGCCAAAGAAAGGATCCTTGAGGCACTCCACACTTGATTGGCAACAGGAGGGAGGCAGCATCGGCAATGGACACATATTGAGTTCTATCAGACAAGTATGAATGAAACCAGCAGAGCAACCTTTCATTTACACCGGAGAAATTTAGCTTGTATCGCAGAAGATCATGATCAACCATATCAAAGGCCTTTGCAAAGTCGAGGAAAACTGCACCTGTAAGTTCACCACTCTCCATACCAATCTGGATGTCATTGCTTACCTTTAAGAGGGCAGTAATCGTGGAGTGATTTGATCGAAACCCAGACTGAAGCGAAGTTAGAAAGTTGGACCGTTGATAATTATAAATTAATTTAATTAACTAATTAATTAAAAATGTGATTTATGCAGAATGTCTTCATAAAATCACACTGGAAAAAAGCCTGTACACTATGCAAGCAGTAAGCTTCATCTTGCACCAAATTGAGTTTGGGGACTAGACTGTAGCTTTTAAGTGCATGGTCAGGAGGGAGACAGAGCAGTCTCCATTGTAGTGTGACCACAGATAAGTCCTCATAGGTGTATAGTGTTACCTATTAGAATTGTATTTATCCTTGCCATGACTACTTGACAGAAATGAACAGGATAAAGCCCACGCAAGTATGAAACAAAAGCACTAATAAAGCAGAAATATGAGCTGAATAAAGATAATAATAACTAAGTGGGCAGAATGTAAAAAACGGATAAGCACAATAAATTAATGAATATATAGTGTAATATGCAAGTGGCGCTCCATTAATACACATTGTGTTTACTGTGAATGTAGAGAATACAAATTGTACAGAATACAAAATGATTTATAACTGTCCATACATTGTGTTAGCAAAATTGCAACCAAATGCCTAAATTAGGAGAAAAGTATCTTTTAAATGTGTATGTGGAGTCTCCAGTTTATGACATCACCTGTGGTCTAATATGCAAATGGGATGGTTTTCAATGGAAAATCTGTAATTTGCATATTAGGCTACAGGCGATGTCATAAACTGGAGACACCACATACACATTTAAAATACACCTTTCTCCTAATTTAGGCATTTGTTTGCAATTTTGCTAACACAATTTACAGTTCTTTTTTTTTTCTCTCTTCATTCACAGTAAAAACAATGTTTAGGTGATGCAGTCCCTTTAATAGAAAGAGCATTCCAATGGATTGGAATCAGTCATTTTCAGTACATTGTCTCAATATTATAGAAATTCATAAGTTAAAAATTATGAATCAGACATCCTCCAATGCTGCCAACACTTGCACTTTCCTGCTGAAAAACACAAAACTAGTTTATATTTTTTTTTAAATCATTTTAAGATTTGCTATTAATTCATATATTCTTGCAAGCAGGGCTCTTTACCATATGTATCAGCCTGTTGTTTATCTTCTAGTATGTAGTCCCCCTCTATGCTCTGTAACTACTACGTAAATAGTTGGTGCTATATAAATACATTTTAATGTTATGTTATGTAATATGACTGTTGATGTGTGTGTGTTGTGTGTGATGTGCAATTCTGGGAATGCTTGCACTGCATCAGTTATTATTACAATCCCACAATGTATCTGCACAATGGACACATACATAATTGATTACATTGATGTTTAGAAATACTAGAATAAAAACAATTCTCAAATAATATATTCTTATACAAGTAATGTATTGTACAACTGAACATGGTTGAGGAGGGATCATAGGAGGCATGCTGGACTACAGCTCAGGCCTACTTTGGTGGGGATTAAAGTTCACAGAATCTTTGGTTCCAAAGATGCCTATTTTTTTCCTAGCACGTGGAGTATCTATGCCACTAAAGCTCTAAGTATGACTAGTGTTGTTCTGGACGATGTCTTTTGATAAGTAAACATGGATGTTGCCTTTAAAGAGAAAGTGGAGCAAGTGCCTCAATGGAGTGTCAGGAATTATTCTCAATTTCCAGATCCTATCTTCATGATGTTTCCCAGGGCTCAATGAACACACCCTGTGACCTCTTACATACAACCCGCAGCCAGGCCAGATCCTGACATCACATTTTAATGGCTTTTCTCACTTTATTCTTTCCAAAAGAGTAGGATGAAGAGCCCAGAGAGTTTAGTCTCCAGACTATATTTTCCAAGGTTATTTTTTTTTCCTCTCCAGCTGATCTTTGGAAAAATAGAGGAAAACGAGAAAGCCTCCCTTTGTTTTTTTTCTAACAGCAGAGATTTTCAGGCCACTGCCAAATGAGAAAGGAGAAGTGATGCATGTGGAGGCGGGGGGAGCAAGGACTCTTTAATCAGAGGCTTTGATAAATAGAAAACTTTCTAGTCATAATAAAGAGTAGTTTACATCTCGGGGGCAGACAGGAGGGGGAGTGGGGAGGTGCAGGATTGTACAGATTGCCTCAGAGTCCAAACAATGAGGTTAAGAAACATAACTGTAACACATTAGTAAATTGACAATGAAATTGCAGTTACTTCACTGGCTCTTTATTAAATAAACACAGGCTGAATTGGACCAGTCTGTCCAAGTTATTTGCAGAGAGCTCAGATTACTAACTCAACACTGCTGAATATCACACTTCTGAGGCTCCCTACAGCCCCTGAATCTAAACACATTCCAAGTTTTGCTTCCCCCATCCCAACCTTCCTCTGCCCACTGCCCTATTTGTGTGCACTCCCACTTGATCTACAATGAAATACCTGAAAAGTAAAGGTCATTCTTTCTTGCTTGTGTTTCACTTATTACAAGACATATGTACATATATGTACGTGTCTGCAGATGTTTATGGGGTTTAATATGACAAAGAGTATCGTCAACTGTGCTGCGTGAAGAAATAAAGAAAAGAAACTCAGCAGTGCATTTTTCATAGCCAGATAAATAAGCTAAAATGAATTTAATTGCTATCTGTCATATTAAACTTAAATTAAACTGCAGAATTTGTTATAGCAATTAAAAACACATAATAATAATAGTAATAATAATGTATATTAGACATGTGCAAAACTAAAATTTTCGTTTTGTTTTCGTCCATTCGGACGAAAATGTTATTTATTTCGTCTAAAACGAATTTCGTTCATTACTGCATTCGTTTCAGACGAAATTCGTTCATTATTTTCGTTTCGTTCGGTTTATAGAATAGTATTAGCATTACATGTATTCTATAAACCGAAAGTCTATAAACCGAATGTCGTTCGGTTTATAGACTTTCGGCTTATGGAATACATGTAATACTATTGGCTTTCTATAAACAGAACTAGAGTCCCCATTCATAAAAATTTCTTATGAATGGGGACTCTAGTTCAGTTTATAGAAAGCCAATAGTATTACATGTATTCCATAAGCCGAAAGTCTATAAACCGGACGTTCGGTTTATAGACTTTCGGTTTATGAAATACATGTAATGCTATTGCTATTCTATAAACCGAAACAGAGTCCCCATTCATACGAATAGGTCAATTGACCTATTCGTATGAATGGGGACTCTATTTCGGTTTATAGAATAGCAATAGCATTACATGCATTCCATAAACCGAAAGTCGTTCATTATGTCGGTTTATGGAATGTATGCAATGCTATTGGTATTCTATAAACCGACTCTATTTCGGTTTATAGAATGCCAATAGCACGAATGGACGAATGATTTTCGTTTATTAACTATTGGTTCATTCGGCTTTGGTTAGTTTAGCATTTTCGTTATTCGTTTTTCAGACGAATAGACGAAAATGCTATTTTCGGACGAAAATACATTCGTCCGAAAACGAATGCACATGTCTAATGCATATTAGTCCCTTAAGAGCAAAGGGATAAATATGACACACTTTAACATTTTTGATCAGTGTTGGATCAACATCAAACCACCTCTTTAATATTTAATGCACCAACACAAATTATATACTTTTTCAGGACAGAATAGGCTTTCTTTATTTGGAATTAACATACATCTAGAAAAGGAAGGGAAGAGAAATACTATGAGGTCTGTGTGGAAGGCCAAAATACAAAACATACTTATGGGGTTTTCTATCCTATCCTAACCTATTGATGCCATCTGGAGATAGCTGCCTAGCCTTTTGACTGGGGTATTTGGAAATGAAAAGTGGAGTCCCAGACTATTGAGTCAGGTTTGACAGCAGCCCAGAGGGCAATTGCACTCCCATCCCATTTGCCAGCCCTTATCTGCCCCTAAGCAGCTCACACAGACTGTTTCTACTCCTCTCCCTCAGCCTTCTGCTTTTCTCAGAGAGTCAGACCACCAGGTGATAGGTAAGGCATAGACTTTAGGGGCTGCAGCCCAGGGGCCTCAGCAAAATAAGGGCCTCGAGGACTGCAGCTCAAGGCACATGAATTAATCCGGCTTGGAAAAAAAAAAGCTTGCCTTAGAGGCACTGGCTGGGGAGTTCAGAAGATCTCCCCTCGCCAGCTTTCTGTAGGCAAGCAGGCAACATCGAGTCTGTGCACTGCCCAGGCACACAAACAAGTTTCCATGCTGCTTGTCTCTCTCTCCCCATCACTCTCATTACTGCAGGATATGACAGCAACGTTTTGGGGGGCAAACTGGCTGTGGCATATTAATGGGTATACTAATAGTGGCATATTAATGAGCAAACTAAAAGTGGCACATTAATGGACATACTAATAATGGCATATTAATAGGCAGACTGATAGTGGCATATTAATGGGCATAGTAATAGTGGCATATTAATGTGCATACTAATAGTGGCATATTAATGAGCAGACTGATAGTGGCATATTAATAGGCAGACTGATAGTGGCATATTAATGGGCAGACTGATAGTGGCATATTAATGGCAGACTAATTGTGGCATATTTATAGGCGGAGTAATTGCGTCATATCAATGAGCAGACTAATAGTGGCATATTAATGAGCAGACTAACAGTGGAATATTAATGTGCATACTAATAGTGGCATATTAATGGGCATACTGATAGTGGCCTATTAATGAGCAGGCTAATAGTGGCCTATTAATGAGCAGACTAACAGTGGAATATTAATGTGCATACTAATAGTAGCCTATTAATGAGCAGACTAATAGTGGCCTATTAATGAGCAGACTATTAGTGACATATTAATGGGCAGACTAATAGAGACATATTAATGGGCAAATTGGCTGTGGAATATTAAAGGGCGTGCTAACAGAGCCCTATTAATGAGCAGACTAATAATAGCATATTAATGGGCATACTTATAGTGGCATATAAATGGAAAAATTGACTGTGGCATACTAATGGGAAATTGCTTTGGAATATTAATGGGCAAATTGGCTGTGGAATATTAATGGGCATTCTAACAGTGGCAGATTAATAAGCAGACTAACAGGGGCATATTAATAGGCATATTGGCTGTGGCATATTAATGGGCAAATTAACAGTGGCATATTAATGGGCAAATTAACAGGCATATTGGCTGTGGCATATTAATGGGCATTTTGGCTGTGGCATATTAATAGGCAAATTAACAGTGGCATATTAATGGGCAAACTGGCTATGAGAAAACAGTTTACATGTGAATTATTATTTACTAGTAAAACTTTTTTCCTATAAGGTTATCTTATATTTACTGGGTGCCTCACAATACCTGTAGCCCAGGGGCCTACAATGTCTTAATCTGGGCCTGCACATGACATACCATTAGGAGTATGAGTCCATGTGCCAGATAGCTCAGACACTGCACTGGACAACCCATAATTATTAGGTAGGCACATGGGAGTCTAAAGAGGCAGCCAGGAGTGTAGGTGTGATAAAGTTTTGCCCCATCACATCCTATCAAAAGCATATCATTTTGCCCCAACCACCTCTCAATGAAAGCATATATTTTTGAAATCAGACAACTCAGTTTATATTCACTTACAATATATTCACATTCTCCATACAGCTATTTTGCTGACAAAACAATAATAAAATATTTTTGCTTCCTAATGTTTATTAGGATTTCTTGCAGACTACATAACAAATTATAGTAATAATAATAATAATAATAATAATAATAATAAAATGTGTTTGGTTACATCTCATGATTACAGATGTACCCCAAATGTGCGGAGGTTACATGTTTTTTGGAATTTGCATATCCAAAATCAGAAAATGACCTTTGGAACACAGAAGTAGTTTCTTGTTAACTTTTTTTGTCTGTTTGTTTTATGTTTATGAATCCACACTAAATAAGCAGTGACTTCCCTATGGTACTGGCCTCTTCCAATCCTGACATCTCCTATTTCTGTTGAGATGGTAATAATTTGTTTTCTTTCAATTTCAATCCATGTAGTAATGTGACTGGGCTCCTGCAGTGTAAATTCTAACTTAGAAGCCAATGAAAAGAAGGACTGTGAAATGTTCCCCATGATCTGACTAATGGGGTTTACAGGTTGTATCTCAGCTGTCACATAACCTTCTTTTATATATAAATCACCTGACTAGTAGTCTTTCTGTCAGATATTTGGTAAAAATAAACCTAGTTAACTAGTGGCTAATTGTTGAAATTCTTTACCAAAAAGAAAAGCTTTTTTAAATATGATTTAAGGGTTGATAATCGGCACCGAAATTATGCCTCCAAATTGCAGACGAATACAGATAGGCATGGTGGTACCCGAATGTCGAGTTACTTAGGTTGGCCCAATGTGCCCACGAATATGTTCACAATTCGGTTAGCATAGCTGAATCCATGCTGATATCTCCCAACACCAAAATCAAAATTCACTTAAATTAAAAGGTAGCCTTGGTCCTGCTCATGGACTTATATGGGAAGGACTTGTATCAGGGCCATTTCAGGAGGACCTCGGCCGAGGTCCTCCTTAAATGGCCCCTATAGATGTCAGTGGAAGGATACAGTGAACGAGTTAAGCCGCGATGAGCAATTGATAACATCACCTTCAGAACACAAATTAAAAGCAAGACATAAAGGAGGAGTCAGCATCTGATGAAGCCGGATTGGGTGAAACGCCACGCACACCAGGGTTTAACCCATACCTGGACTCATAATCGGAGCGTTTAGGCTTAATTGTCATATGTGAGCATTTATGTTTTTTTTAAACTCTATTAAAATTGATACTTTTCTAACCTCCTCTCCATCTTGTTTGTTTGCTATTGGAACATCTTTTGGAGAACGCCAACCTCTCCTCGCATTCCCTCCCTTCGGGGCAGTTTGCTTGTCTCCCAGCCAGTGCCCTGAGAGGAATAAACATTTCTTTCTGATTTACCTTCAAAGTCTGAGCAAACCATTGCTCATTATATCGTGGGATTTTTATTTAGATGCCCTATACCACCACCTGTACAACAGAGTTGCACTATTTTCTGTATATTTCTCTTTCAAATGGTCAAACTGGCTCAAGCACCATCATCAATTGACACATTGTGTTAAAAAAAATTAAGTATTAAGTATCAACTATTGTTAGCACATATTTTGGTGTCTTATATTTGTATGCGCTACACTTTTTTTATTTTGTATTATTTTGCACACAGAGGGCTGTGTGTGGAGAGTCAGCAGCATTTTATATACGGATTCACTTATTTTTCTTTGTTTATATATATTTTTGTCACATTTTACATATTGTATTATTCACTGTTTTGACAAAATTTGGACACAATTGATTCTTCATTGTCACATTTAAAAGCCACTTTTCACTTTTTATTTTTTTGTAGAAATAAGAATAAAAAAGTAAATAAAAATAAAGTAAATGAACATAAAATAATATCAAATAATTATAATGTAATTTTTTTTTATATTAATGTAAGTATACTATTATAATAAATAACATTAATATATTATTATAACTGTATATAAATATTTTAGTTTACAAATATGTTTACTGTAATTCTTATACACTTTTTTATATTCTATAATCTGGAGAATTTAAATGGGTGACTTTTGGATATTTTTCCAATTTGGAGAATGTTCGGGGGTGATTGGCACATATCAGGTAGCCAAAACTGTATACTTTTTATAGCGACATTGTGAAAATCCGAATGCTTTCAATGCTTCCATTTCTGAATGATACAAACAGCTGATTCGGACCCAAATATAGAGATACTGAGTGCCCGCATTTCTGAGATTTGTGAAAATAGGTGAAAGTGCCCGACTTAAATACATTTGGGGTCTAATCGGTGTAAATTGGGCCAAATATTAAGCGCATATAAAAACACTCAAGAGATCTCTTAATGTGAGACACTATCACCCACCTTCTCTACACCATCAGAATTTGTTTCATGTGTACATGTAACCTAGCCATAACAAAAACTGTATGCCATTATAAACACACAGCAGAATTAATGGCAAAGCTGCCATTCAGTAAACCACTTTATCCAAAGGAAGCACATAAAGATGTTTAACCTCACCTAAGCAGTACAAAACCTGATTTCCTGAGTAATGGAAAAACGTTTTCTTTGCAGGAATATCCAGCCAAATGCTCCTGTTATAGAAAAATACCATATTTTCTTGCTAAAAGGCGACCCTTCCAACTTCGGACTTTAAATAAAAATAAAAGGCCTAAATAAAAAGCGATCCTATAAGAAAAAAAAAAGTTGCTAGTAAATATTTGTTTGTATGTATACATATATTAAAAATGTTAATAAAAATTGAATTTCCTTCCTCTGTCCCCCTACATTACAGTTCTTCTGCCCACTTTACAATTATTGCCCCCACATCATTTTCCATTGCCCTCACAGCACAAAATCAGAGTCGCCATCAGAAATCTTAGGGCCACTTGCCCCCCCCCCCATAAAGGTGCATCCCCCACTCCCAACACTTGGTGGTCTTCAGTACTGATGTATTTGCTAGAAAAAAGGTGACTCCTAAATATAAAGCAACACTATAGGAAAAAAGTTTTGCAAGTAAATATTGTTTCATTTGTGAACATTTTTGTCTTTAATAAAAAGTCTATTAAACAGATTCTATTCTTTTTTCCCCATTTGTCTGTCTCTTTTTTTACAGTTCTTCTGCTCACCTTTCCTTGTGGCCCATACATCACAATTTTGAACCTACAGGGCATACCCCTACACCACATAGCAGCACCAAAATTTGCCATTACACAGACAGGCTTGACATCGCACCAACAGACTTTCTTTTGCACCCACTGACTTGCTGTTGCCCCCATAGACTTGCTATTGCATCCCTAGCACCCATTGGCCCATCCAGCACAATATTGGACCCACAGGACATGCCGCTGCACCCCATTACAACACCCAGGACCTGCCCCGTCCCACAATGCAGCCCATGGTCTTGCCATTGCTCCCCAAGTCTTGCCATTACACAAATTGACTTGGCATTGCACCCAGAGGCAGCTCTAGTTTTTGTGAGGCCTTAGGCGAAACTTGAACATGAGGCCCTCACAGACACTCATAATTAAATAAAATATATGAAATAGTAAATAAAAATGAACTGTATAATTGTCATATTTAATACAAGCCTTAAAACCCATCAATTAGGAATTCACAGAACCTAGAATTTTATTTTTCTCATTATTATTCTGCAAATATCTATAAACAAAAACACTTGTTATAGATAAATATTATGTGGCTGACTAACTCACTATCTTTATTGATGTCTCCTAAATGTGAATACTAATACATATATACACATTCATTTGCTGATCATGTACACACAAGCACACACACACACCCGTTTGCTGATCAAATACGCACATTAGCACGCTCACAGTGTGTGTATCTAATCAGCAAACGAGTGTTAGAATATGTGTGTTAGTGTTCACATTTAGGAGACATCTGAGACATAAATAAACACATTTATATGCTGATCAAACACAGCACTGCTTTGCAGCACCCACCAGACTTGTAAAATATTATTGCAATAGTTCAATAATGCACCCACGGTCCACAGCACCCATATTGCACCCACAAGGACTTGGCAACTGCACCAATACTGCACCCAGATAAATCTTGCCAGTGCCATCTGTGATCGCAAACAGCTTCCCAATGCATCCTGTCCCCAAACAACTTATCAGTGCCTTCTCTGACCTTCAACAGCTTTTCCAATGCCATCTCAGTGCCCAAGCAGCTCGTGAGTCCCGTCATTGTACTCAAATCATTGTACTCATTACACACACTCAGCCAGCACACACTTATTCATAGACACACTCAGTCAACACACACTCACTCATAGACACACTCAGTCCAAACACACTCACTCATAGACATACTCAGTCAGCACACACTCACTGACCCACTCAGTCAGCACACACTCACTGACCCACTCAGTCAGCATGCACTCACTGACCCACTCAGTCAGCATGCACTCACTCACTGACCCACTCAGTCAGCACGTACTCACTCACTGACCCACTCAGTCAGCACACACTCACTCATAGACACACTCAGTCCACACACACTCACTCATAGACACACTCAGCACACACTCACTCACTGACCCACTCAGTCAGCATGCACTCACTCACTGACCCACTCAGTCAGCATGCACTCACTCACTGACCCACTCAGTCAGCATGCACTCACTCACTGACCCACTCAGTCAGCACACACTCACTCATAGACACACTCAGTCCACACACACTCACTCATAGACACACTCAGCACACACTCACTCACTGACCCACTCAGTCAGCATGCACTCACTCACTGACCCACTCAGTCAGCACGCACTCACTCATTGACCCACTCAGCCAGCACGTACTCACTCACTGACCCACTCAGTCATCATGCACTCACTCACTGACCCACTCAGTCAGCATGCACTCACTCACTGACCCACTCAATCAGCATGCACTCACTCCAATGCCATCTCAGTGCCCAAGCAGCTCGTGAGTCCCGTCATTGTACTCAAATCATTGTACTCATTACACACACTCAGCCAGCACACACTTATTCATAGACACACTCAGTCAACACACACTCACTCATAGACACACTCAGTCAGCACACACTCACTGACCCACTCAGTCAGCACACACTCACTGACCCACTCAGTCAGCATGCACTCACTCACTGACCCACTCAGTCAGCATGCACTCACTCACTGACCCACTCAGTCAGCATGCACTCACTCACTTACCCACTCAGTCAGCATGCACTCACTCACTGACCCAAACAGCTTCCCAATGCATCCTGTCCCCAAACAACTTATCAGTGCCTTCTCTGACCTTCAACAGCTTTTCCAATGCCATCTCAGTGCCCAAGCAGCTCGTGAGTCCCGTCATTGTACTCAAATCATTGTACTCATTACACACACTCAGCCAGCACACACTTATTCATAGACACACTCAGTCAACACACACTCACTCATAGACACACTCAGTCCAAACACACTCACTCATAGACATACTCAGTCAGCACACACTCACTGACCCACTCAGTCAGCACACACTCACTGACCCACTCAGTCAGCATGCACTCACTGACCCACTCAGTCAGCATGCACTCACTCACTGACCCACTCAGTCAGCACGTACTCACTCACTGACCCACTCAGTCAGCACACACTCACTCATAGACACACTCAGTCCACACACACTCACTCATAGACACACTCAGCACACACTCACTCACTGACCCACTCAGTCAGCATGCACTCACTCACTGACCCACTCAGTCAGCATGCACTCACTCACTGACCCACTCAGTCAGCATGCACTCACTCACTGACCCACTCAGTCAGCACACACTCACTCATAGACACACTCAGTCCACACACACTCACTCATAGACACACTCAGCACACACTCACTCACTGACCCACTCAGTCAGCATGCACTCACTCACTGACCCACTCAGTCAGCACGCACTCACTCATTGACCCACTCAGCCAGCACGTACTCACTCACTGACCCACTCAGTCATCATGCACTCACTCACTGACCCACTCAGTCAGCATGCACTCACTCACTGACCCACTCAATCAGCATGCACTCACTCCAATGCCATCTCAGTGCCCAAGCAGCTCGTGAGTCCCGTCATTGTACTCAAATCATTGTACTCATTACACACACTCAGCCAGCACACACTTATTCATAGACACACTCAGTCAACACACACTCACTCATAGACACACTCAGTCAGCACACACTCACTGACCCACTCAGTCAGCACACACTCACTGACCCATTCAGTCAGCATGCACTCACTCACTGACCCACTCAGTCAGCATGCACTCACTCACTGACCCACTCAGTCAGCATGCACTCACTCACTTACCCACTCAGTCAGCATGCACTCACTCACTGACCCACTCAGTCAGCATGCACTCACTCACTGACCCACTCAGTCAGCATGCACTCACTCACTGACCCACTCAGTCAGCACACACTCACTCATAGACACACTCAGTCCACACACACTCACTCATAGACGCACTCAGCACACACTCACTCACTGACCCACTCAGTCAGCATGCACTCACTCACTGACCCACTCAGTCAGCACGCACTCACTCATTGACCCACTCAGCCAGCACGTACTCACTCACTGACCCACTCAGTCAGCATGCACTCACTCACTGACCCACTCAGTCAGCATGCACTCACTCAATCACCCACTCAGTCAGCATGCACTTACTCACTGACCCACTCAGTCAGCATGCACTCACTCACTGACCCACTCAATCAGCATGCACTCACTCACTGACCCACTCAGTCAGCACGCATTCACTCACTGACCCACTCAGTCAGCACGCATTCACTCACTGACTCACTCACTCAGCACACACTCACTCAGCCAGCACACTCACACAGACACACTCAGCCAGCACAGATTCACTCGCAGACACACTCAGCCAGAACAGACTCACAGACTCACTCAGCCAGTACACATTCATTTACAGACACACTCAGCCAGAACAGACTCACCACTATCAGCCAGATGGAGAGGATCTTACAGACGATGTTGTGATGGCTTCTCTGCTGCCCGTTGGCTCTTCCGAAGTGCGCCAGATGCTGACAGTGGGGGCGGAGCCTTGCGATCACGCACAGAATGAGTGAAAAAATAAAAAAGAATCACTCTTAACCTGAGCCTGAAGTTTGTATGACAGGGGAGCTTAACGGCTGTGTTAAGCTCCCCTGTCAGTTTTAAGACAACTAGACAACTAGGCCTTAGGTGGCCTAATTAGAGAGCCGCCTCTGATTGCACCAACAGGCTTGCTGCTGCACCCACTGACTTGCTGTTGCACCCATAGACTTGCCATTTGACCCTCAAGCCATTTTTCCCTCGTGTCTGGTGGGGGCAGCCAGAGGTGCTTATAGACATTCTCTGATGCTGCCTGATGCTTTTGCCAGGTCTTCTGTGATGGAATGTTGGGAGGACACATGACCCTTACATTATGGATAATTACCTTTCCTCCCTGAGGGGGCCCCCCAGACAGCCAGGCGCCTTGCTAAATATAAGTCATATATTTACTTATTTGTATTTGGGTTACTGCACCCACAGTGCTGCACGAGATTGCAGCACCCTGAGAACTTGCTTATGCACCACATTGCAGCATCGACTGAAACTGGACCTGTACCACCCACAGGATCTGCCCCATCACCACGCACAGGACATTCACCTGCAGCACATTGCATCACCCAAATGATTTGCCCCTGCAGTACATTGCAGGACACAGACGGCTTGCCCCTGCACCACACTGTAGTAGCCATCGGACTTCCACTGAACCCTATTGCACCATCCATTGGAATGGTTCCTGCAATGCATTGTAGCATTCCCTGGATTTTTACCCCGCACCACACTGCAGCACCAACAGATCGTGCCCCTGCACCACATTCCAGCATCTACAGGGCTTGCCCCTGAACCACATTACAGCACCCACTGGACTTGCTATTGCACCACATTGCAGCACCAATTGGACCCTCCATTGACGTGTTGTTAGTAGAAATGTACAAAGAATGAGAGGTCAGCTAGAAGAGCTAAGATTTCATAGGCAACAAAGAAAGGGATTTTTTACGGTAACGGTAATAAAGATATGGTACCAAGAGAGCTTATGCTATCAATACAATACAATAGATCGTCTTTTTTCAACCTATATTACTGTGTCATATATAGGTGTGACTCTATCAAGCTTTGTAATGCTGTAGGCTGCTTTTATTTACGTATCAAATGTCCCTAATTAACTTATGTAAGGGTATAATCAATATAGACTGATCTGACCCAAAAGGGCGCCAGATCATTCAAATAGTAGTGGAATTTCGGAATTTTTCAAAATTTGGCTACTAAAAAAAAAAATCGGGACAAAATCAGCAATTTTTCAGTTAGAGTCGGTTGGAAATCAGTTAAAAATCAGTTAAAAATAATTAAAATAATACAATAAATACAAAAATGGAAATAAAAAAGCCCATCCTATATAATATACACTGGGGGCAATACTTTTTGCCCTGTCTTCCTCCCATATTGAATGTGAGTGGGAGCTCCCCAAATTGTTCCCAGCTCCAAATTACCTACTTGGGGGGCCAGGGCAAGTGTTTCTGTGTCCCCAAAATTAATTAACTAAATACCCTTTGGGGTCTGGGGCGGGCCAAAGGCCCCCAGATGCCTAATAATAAAATAAATGCCCCATTCCAAAGACTGGCCAAATGTTCCCAAATCCCCAGGTGGAGAGGAGGGCAAATAAAATGTAAAGGGTGCCATGCAAAAAAAGTTATACCTATTAAAATGTCCCACGCCATATACGGTGCCCTCAATCTTCATCTTCAGTCTATGGAAATGGACCAAACAAAAATAAAAAATATTTACCTAATGCTAAAAAAAAATTAAAATTATGCCTGCAAAAAAAAAAGCGCATGGCCCCTATTTCTAACCATCTTTCCTCAGCGGACGACAACTTTCATTTTAAATGAAGAAGGCATTTCTGATTGGGTGACTCTGTCAAAAAAAAAAAAAAATATATATATAACTGAGTAATTAGTTAAATGCCACTGTATCTTTCAAATTTCTACCCACCATCTCTAGTGACCCTTACCATTCTAATGATACATAGAGATTTATTCATGAAAGCGGGATGCCCGTAGTTTCACCTGTGGCTACACATACTCTGTATTTGATTTCCTGTAAATAATCATAGCAATTGCATTTTGGCACAGATGATGCTAGACCGACATATTCAGGCTTTATATATGAAAGAGGGAATTGACAGGGGCATTTCAAAATTAAGTCCAAAGTAGTCAAGCCAAGTCTTTCCAATTTGGCTACTTTGGTCTTAAGTTTGAAATTGCAGAGCTTGCAGGGATGGCTGAAGCCTTACAAGCTTTGACACAACAGATTGCAGCCTTGGTCCATAGCGTACAAGGGGTCCAAGAACAACAAGCCCACCTACAACACCAGATGCAAGCCATTAAAGCGGGACCTCCTCCTCTTCAGCCCCCTGCAAATCCCACTCTAGTGGTGGCAGCAGAACCAGTAGCTGAAGGATTCGAAATGGTCCCTGAACCCCAGGTGAAACTAACTGAACGATTCGAAGGAGATCGTACTAAGTACCACTCTTTCATTACGGCATGTATGTTGCTGTTTGCTTTAAAGCCAAGGACTTATGCCACTGATTTTGTGAAGGTCCGCACGGTCATTTCCCTCCTGTCTGGGGGACCCATGACATGGGCTCACCATCTCCTACAAAATCAGCATCCATCATTGGGAGCTTGGCTCCAATTTAAACAGGAAATGGACATTCTGTACGATGATCCACACAGAAAATCCTCTGCTGAATCCACTACGCCAGGGAAAACGGCCTGTGGAGGACTATCTTTCAGAGTTCCGGGGAGTAGCCATTGAAACCGGGTGGAATGAACCTGCTTTGATCCATCAATTCTGCCTTGGGTTAAAAGAAACCCCAAAGGATGAATTGGCCAGAGTTAATCCACCAGGGACTCTAGAAAACTTAGAGCACTTCATCACGCAAATGGATAGAAGACTTAGAGACAAGAGCGCACTGCTCATTCCTATTCAGTATCCAGTCCCAGTCTTCTGTACCGTGCATCTGTAGTCACTACTACACCTCCTCCTGCTTCAGTGGAACCTGAAGAACCTATGCAAATTGGTATGACGAGAGGTCCTCTCACTGAGACAGAGAAGAACCGCCGCAGACAAGCCAATCTCTGTCTGTACTGCGGAAGCTAGGGTCATCTTGTAAGCAATTGTCCCCGACTGGCTGATAGAGGTAAGAAGAATACCTACCCCATTCCCTTACTCCTGGGAGGTGCTACTCCTCACTTATCTCTTCCTGTTTTCCTGCAGTGGGGCGTTAAAGTTCTCCATAAAGAAGCCATTATTGACTCAGGAGCCAGCGACTGTTTCATTGATCTCACGCTAGCTCAAGACTTCCAGATCCCTACTCAGCCAAGGACCCCTCCACTGGCAGTACAATTGGTAGACGGGAGTCCCATCATCTCTGGACCAGTAACCAAAGAGACAATATCCCTAATACTCACGGTTGGCACAAGACACAGATAACTCATCAACTTCAATTTGGTCCAATCCCCCTTGTTTCCCCTGATCCTAGGACTACCCTGGTTATGAATTCACAATCCCCTCATTCACTGGTCCTCAGGGGTAGTGTCATTTTCCTCTCCCTTGTGTCCTCAACACTGTCTTCATTCAGCTACCATATCTCTCCTCCACAATACTTCATCAGAGGCTGTCAAGACACCTGAACTACCACAAGTCTATGAAAAGTACCGCCAAGTGTTCAATAAAAAAGAAGCTGAACGCCTACCACCTCGCCAGCTTTATGACTGCCCCATCGATTTGAGGCCCAGCGTAGCCATTCCATTTGGCAGGAGTTAGGGGTGCTAAAATAATATATCGAGGAGAGTCTCAGAAAGGGCTTCATCAGACCCTCTACTTCTCCAGCTGGAGCCGGAATTTTTTTTACAGGAAAGAAAGACGGGGGATTAAGACCTTGCGTTGACTACCGGGAGCTGAATAATATAACCATTAAAAACAAGTATCCCCTGCCTCTTATTCCAGAGCTCATGGATTGTCTCCGAGGAGCAAAGATTTATTCCAAACTCGACCTCTTAGGAAACACAAAAAAACAAAAGTGCGCTTAAACAAACTATAAGTAAATAGATATGCACATTTTAGGTGACTTAGTGAAAAATCTGTGTAAATAAATTGTAGTCAGGCGTCTTCAACTTGGCATCTCAGCCCTCAGGCGAAACACGTAGCGGACTGGACTCACCTGCTTTTATTGGACTTTTATGTCATTACCTTGCACTTTATTTATTTTAAATATTGTAAAGTTTTTATAAACCAGCTGTTCACCTTGGAGGGTATCTACACTGACGGTGTTTGTGGCGCCCATCCCACAGGACAAAGAAAACCCCTGGTGTAAGCTGATATTATTTTTTCTATTAAATGTCTTGATTTTCTTTACACTAATCTCTGGTCTACTGCTGTATCTTTCTGAGCCATTTACAGAAGATGCCAACATCAGATGTCCTTTGATGGCCATATATTTGAGTTATATCTGTGAAGTGCAATATTTTTCTGGAAGTCTGTGAGTGCATCATTGTTGGGGAGACAGAGTCTCCCCTGACTACAATTTTTTTACACAGATTTTTCACTGATAAGTCACCTAAAAGGTGTACATCTATTTACCTACATTTTGTTTAAGCGCACATATGTTTTTGTGTGTTTTATAATTGCTGTACTTTGTGTGGTTTGGGGACACACTGCCTCAGTGCTGCTAAACTTGTGATTACAGCGCTGGGTATATCTTTTATTTTTCCGACCTCTTAGGAGCCTACAATCTAGTACGAGTCCGCAAAGGAGACGAATGGTAGACCGCTTTCCGTACCCGTTATGGACATTTCTAATATTGCGTCATGCCCTTTGGATTGTGCAATGCTCCAGCTACCTTCCAGCACTTCCTTAATGATATCTTCAGGGACCTATTGGATGCGTGTGTAATTGTCTACTTGGATGACATCCTTGTCTATTCCCCTTCACTAGAGGATCATCGTATGCCAAATTAGAAAAATGCACTTTTTTTTTTCTTTTTTTTATTGACACTCAGCTTATATTTGTTAAACAACTTTATTTCATTGTATTATATATATTCACATCATCGTGTCCTTAACGTTCTCCTCCCCATTCTCTACTGTTGTGTTCAGAAATTATGTAAGAAGGATAACGAAAGGACATCTATTGAGCTTGCTAAGAGCATCTGAAATGAGAACTGAGCTTAGACTTACAGGACTTACAGGACTTACAAACAAATAAGACATCACAAAGATGATTATGTTCTGGCTTTGTCTACCTGTGTTCTATACTCCTGGGTTGGATCCTAATCCTAGTTTTGATTTTAGCCTCGGGTATACACATGAGTACTCTCTTCTTAGTTGGGTCTCTCCCACTGAGGAAAATCTATGACTTAACTATTTTCTTTCGTATCAAGAATCTGAAGCCATTTGTTCCACATTTGGTAGTTTGAGTTGTTAAAATAAGACCAGACGTTTATGCCTTTCTCCATTTTGATTTGAAAACAGGTTTGGGTCCATATGGTTGCCCAACCGATAGCTTCTGATTTTTTCCAGTTCCTTCCTATTACCAGCTTTGTGGCTGATAAAAAGTGGATCATTATAAAAAAAAATTCCCGCGTTAGTTGAGGAGTATTCAGGTGTAGGAGAGCCAGTTCAGGAATTGTCGGGATCTCTGTTTCTAATATGTCATTTAATTTCGTGAAGACCACTTTCCAGGTATTAGCTATGATGGGGCAATCCCACCAGATGTGTTTATAGTTACCAATGTGGGAGCCACATCTCCAGCATATATTCGAAGAGCCCTTGTACATTTTTGCTATTAGAGCTGGCACTCTGTACCATCTGTTGGAAAGCTTGTAACAGCATTCGGTGATGTTGAGGCAATGGACGTGTTTGTTCACTTCAGCTAAAGCTTTGTTCCAATCTTTCAGAGCGATCTCCATGTCAAGATCTTGTTCCCATTTTTGTAAGGCTGGGGGTTTGGATGGTTCTCTCCAGGTTTTATTGAAGCGCAAACAGGTTTTAATCCTGTTTTGGTGTCTGTCTTGATAGATTATTTCCAGAAGGTTCTGTGATTTTGGGCAGGATTCAGTTTTATAAAGGTGTTTATTCAGGAAGTTTTTTATTCTTAGATATGTAAATTTTTCGTTCGCAGGCAGTCCATAGTCCTCTTGGATGTTATCAAAAGTTCTGATTTTGTCCCCGTCTAAGATTTCTGTTAGGCAAGTGATCCCAATATTTCGCCAGGCGTGAAGCTGTAGGTTGTCTATTAGCCCTGTGAGGGTATTCAGCGGAAGGTTGGGAGGAATCTTGTTTTCAAGGCCTGCTCTCCTTCTAATCTTAGTCCAACATTGTGTTAAGTGATTTAATATTATACTAGAGTCCTGTGAGGGGCTATCCTTTTGTTTTCCTTTTTTAACATCCTTAACTTCCCAAAAGCAGGGCAAGATCCCTCCTCTATCCTGTACTGCATAATGCATGTACTGGTAATGTTCCGCCACATCAGGCATCCCGACCCCCCCATTTTTCTTATCTTTGGACAGGAGTTGTAGGCTCAATCTAGGATTTTGTCCAGACCATACGAACCTAGAGAGGCAGGATTGCACCAGTTTCAGACAGCTTTGAGGGACCTTCAAGGGGATCATGCGTAAGATGTAGGTTAATTTAGGTAGAATATATGCCCTTATAGTATTTATTTTCCCACTCCAGGAGACTTCTAATTTCTTCCATTTTTTTAATTTATCATTAATGTCTCTAAGTGTGGGCATAATATTCATTTCCATCATGAACTCTGGTTTGTGAGTAATAACTATTCCAAGGTATTTGAAGGTTTTCTTTGTCCAATTGAAGCCATAAGTTGTATGAAGATCTGTTAGGAGGGATCCGTGAACGTTTGAGGTTAACACTGTTGTTTTTCCTGGATTAAGTTTATAATTAGAGAAGGTACTGTATGTGTTGATGCTCTGTAACAATTCTTTTAGGGATATCTTTGGCTCTCTAATGATAATTAGGATATCATTCGCGTAAAGCATAATTTTTAGATTTTCAATGCTGACTTCAAATCCCACAATCTTGGGGTTGTCTCTGATGCTTTCTGCCAATGGTTCTACCGTGAGCACATAGAGTAGAGGTGAGAGCGGGCAGCCTTGTCTAGTACTGTTGTTTATTTTAAACCACTGTGATTGGATCCCTTGGCCCGTGATTCTTCCCGAGTATAGGGCCATGATAGCTCTCTTGATGTTTCCACAGAAACCATAGGCATTTAAGGTGGCATCAATAAAGTTCCACCCCACCCTATCAAAAGCCTTTTCGGCGTCTAATGAGAGGGAGAGTGTGGGAATCTTTTCTCACTGGATCTTTTCGTATAGATTAATTATTCTGCGAATGTGAGTCGAGGAGGAGCGTCCTGGTATAAAACCTACTTGGTCTTTGTGAATCAAACAGGTTATCACTTTCTTCATTTTGTCTGCAATAATGCCTGAGTATAATTTTGAATCGACATTTAATAGTGAAATCGGTCTATAACTAGTGATGTCCTCCTGAGTCTTCCCTTGTTTTAGAATGGTGACAATGTTCGCCTTGAGTATTTCCTCTGGTATCACTCCGGTATTCATAAATTCGTTAAACATGTTTTTTAGGTCTTCGCATATGAGATCTTTGTAGATTTTGTAGAAAATGTTGTCATACCCGTCTGGGCCCGGGGCTTTTTTCTTTTTTAGCTTATCTATCCCTTTATTGACTTCCGCAGTTGATACCGGTTTATTCAGCATCTCTACCTGTTTTAGAGTTAGTTGATTTAGTTTTTTATCTCTGAAGTATTCATGTGCGTTTTCATTTTCCGGTGTTTTTGGCAAATTATATAGGTCCTTGTAATACTGAGTAAAAGCCTGGCCTATTTTTTCTGGGCTGAGTCTGGTCTCCCCATCGTATATTATTTTCGAGATCCTATTTCTGGTTCGCTTCTTCTTTAATTTATTAGATAGAATACTATCTGGTCTGTTGCCCTTATAATACCATTTTGAGTTAAGGATATCCAGGTTTCTGTTTACTTGATTAATTAGTTGTTCATTTATCCTATCTTCTAAATCTTGAATTTTGGTTGTTGTTTCCTGAGTGGGCATCAACTTGTTCAGTTGCGACTGCGTAGCCAGTTGGATGTACAATTGCGAAAGCTTCAGATCTCTTTTTTTCTTTTCTTGGGACCCTAGTTTGATTAGGTGGCCTCTGATGACACATTTAAATGTGCACCACAGCGTAGATGGGGAAATCTCTTCGCTCCTATTTTCACGGAAATAGTTCTCTACAGCTTCTTGTATGTATTTTCTATTAGCTTCTGCTGTAAGAAGAAAGTTGTTAATCCGCCAGTCTGTTTTAACTTTTTTGACACCTCCCTTCATATCCATGATTACGCACTGTGGTCCGACCATGTGATATCTTGAATGAATACTTTGTTGATTTGATTGGTTAGCTGACAACTGGTCAGAATCAGATCAATCCTGGAGTAGGAGCTATGGGTCTTGGACAAACACGTAAAGTCCCTTTCTTTGGGGTGGAAGATACGCCATGCGTCAAATAGTTCGGCTCTCCCCATCATGGTTCGTAGTCTCCTGGAGCTGTTATATGCTTTCTTATCTGGTTCTGCGCCATATCGTTTTTTCCTATCTGCATCTGGGTCCATTACCATATTCAGGTCGCCCATCACAATTACTGCCACCTGTCTGATCTTTTCAATTTTGGACAACACCTTGACTAGGAATTTTGAGGGTGAACTATTTGGTGCATAGACATTGACCAGAGTGGTTATGTCTTCGATTTCCCTGATCAGCATTATAAATCTTCCTTCGGCGTCTTTTTCAGTGTATCTCACTTTAACATCTAGATCCTTGGAGAAGAGGATGGCGACTCCTCGTTTTTTCTCCCTCTCCGTCGAGAGTCCAAAATTATTGGGAACTTGCTTAAGTTAAACTTAGGGCCTTCTTTCTTGTTCCAGTGGGTTTCTTGTATGCCGATTACGTCGATCTGTTGCTTTTTAAGGAAGCTCGCTAGTAGTGCCCTTTTCTGTGGTGAATTGAGACCTCTAACATTAAGTGAGGCAATTTTAACCATTAGCTATTGTATAAATTTTAATTCTCTTTTTCCTCTCCATAAGTATTGTTTCCAGTTGAATCATCTTTGTAACAGACACACGTCTACAAAAAAATAGAACACATAACATGTACCCACCCCACCCTGGCGTGCGCCTGGGCTTAATCTGAGCGGTAGCAAAACTTTGCCTAGCGCAGAATTTGTAATCCATCCTAGGATGAATTTAGGAGCCGAGAGTCCCCGAGGTAGATTCTTTCTATCCTTTATTTCCCCTCTTCCTTCCTTGCCCCTTCTTGCTTTTCTTCTGTCTGGAGCCTTTTGGTTTCAAGAAGAGGGGGGGGGGGAAGAAAGTTTATATTCTATTCAAATGTAGTGGGGTACTTTCTTCGTGGTGTTTGAGTATTAGTCGTGAGTTGATCTATGTAAATGGTCCAGTATACTGTGTACTGTACTGTATAGGCGTTTATACTGTTTAAGAACAAAGAGTTGTAAATATGTATAGACTAGGGTTGGTCCTAACTTTGTAGATTGATACTGTGTGATCGTGGCCATTGTGGATCCTATGTGCTCTTGGGAGCCGAAAGAACAACAAAAAAAAAAATTGAATTTGTGCAATAACGGGGTGAAACTTTGTTAGTGTATCTGGTGTTGCACATCTTGGTGAGGAACAGCTATGTGTACGTGACAGAGTAATGTGACTTGCTGTGTACTGTAGGGAGTGAGGAAAATAAATAAATAAATAGAATTTGTGCAATTATAGGGTGAAACTTATTAGTGTATCTGGTGTTACACGTCTTGGTGAGGTGCAACTATGTGTACGTGACTAAGTAATGTGACTTGCTGTGTACTGTAGGGAGTGAGGAAAAAAAAAAAAAGTATATGTGCGATATCGAGGTGGAATATTGGTGTATCTGGTGTTAAACGCCGTAGTGAGGTACGGCTATGTGTACGTGAGATAGTGTGGCTTGCTGGGTGCTGTGAGAAGTGGAGGGGAAAAAAAAAATGTTTAAGACGCTACTAAATGTTCCTTGGTGTAACATTTATTCGTTGGTGGGAGCATGGCAGAATAATATGGGTCGACCTAGGATCTGTTAAGAATAAAATTAAAACTAATATTTGGACATAACCGACTCCAGTATTTATGTTTGTGACAAGATAACAAAAATGATAGTTTGTGTAAATCCTTAAGATAATCTTTATGTACATTGCAAATATAATAGAAGCTGAGTTTTGTTTGGGAGGTAATGCCTATCCTTGTTTACTCCTTGTGTTCGTGATATATAGATTTAATATCCACCTTACCCTGTTATTAAGGCTTACTATCCCTATATATGCGTAGTCGCCTTACAAACTGTTTCATCCCTTGTGTGACATTTGTAGACAATTACTATAGTGTGTAAGAGAGGGAATTGGTAAATTGTACGTATCAAACTTTACTGTTTCCTACCCTTGTTCTTAGTACGTTATTTTGAAACAACTCGAGTCGAGTTTTTGGGATACATCATTTCCCCTGGTCAGATTGAGATGGATCCCAAGAAAGTGACTTCTATCCTTCAGTGGCCTACTCCCATTTCCGTAAAAGCAGTTCAAAGATTCGTGGGGTTCGCTAACTTCTACAGAAAGTTCATCAACAGCTTTTCCCGGATTATAAAACCTATAACACAACTAACTCAGAAGAAGACACGTTTTGTTTGGTCTCACCAGGCTCAACAAGCCTTTGATACCCTCAAACAAAGATTCACCACTGCTCCTGTCCTTATCCTTCCTGATACCAAGAAACCATATTTTCTTGAGGTAGATGCATCTGAAATAGTGGTTGGTGCAATTTTATCTCAACGCCAAGGGGAGAGAGACACGCTACACCCTGTCTCATACTTCTCCCATCGCTTGACTCCTGCGGAAACTAACTACAATGTCAGTGACCGTGAATTATTGGCTATCAAACTTGCCCTGGAAGAATGGCGCCATTTACTAGAAGGAACTGCTCATCCATTAACCGTGTTCACAGACCATCGGAATTTGGAATACTTACGACAGGCCAAAAGACTCTGTCCCTGTCAAGCCAGATGGGCCTTATTTTTTACCAGATTGCAGTTACACATCACTTACCAGGTGCCAAAAACACCAAGGCAGATGCACTGTCATGAGTCTATGAGCCTCCCGATAATAAGTGTCCTTGCGAAGATACCATATTACAGCCCAGTTATTTTCTCACCCTTCACACATCAGTGACCAGTGAAATTCAGAAACACAGTGTTCCTTCAAAACCCAATCCTGAAACTACCTCCTTGATCCAAATACAAGGGCTATGGTACAAGAACAACCTACTGTATGTACCACCACAAGCCAGAACCACTGTATCCATTAGCAGGACATGGTGGCCTGAAACAGACTTTAGACCTAGCCCACAGGTCCTCCTGGTGGCCAGGATGGAGAAGAGACATTCAAAACCATATTCGTTCCTGTATTGTCTGTGCTCGTTCCAAAGGGAGTCATAAAAAACCTCTCGGACTTTTACAACCTCTTCCAGCTCCCGACCAACCTTGGGAAGATGTTACCATGGACTTCATAGTCAACTTACCACTCTCACAAGATCATAACACCATTATGGTGGTGGTCGACCACCTTACAAAAATGGCACACTTTGTCCCTATCAAGCATCTTCCTACCACAGCCGAAACCGCTGATTTATTCATGCAATCCATTGTTCGTCTACATGGTGTACCCCGCTCTATCTTGTCAGACAGGGGAGTCCAATTCACCTCTAAGTTCTGGACAGCATTTTATAAAAGATAGACAGACTCTTTTCGTCTGCCTACCACCCACAGACAAATGGGCAAACTGAGAGAGTGAACCAAATCTTAGAACAATACTTAAGTTGCTATGTTACACATCTCCAAGATAATTAGTTACAGCTACTACCTATGGCAGAGTTTGCCTACAACATCTACCCAAGTCTCAAAGTGTACCTCTGGTGGCAGATTGTCTTCATGTTTTACAACAGAGTCTTCCTATCCTAAAGAAAGCTCTCATTAGGAATCTAAGAATAAATGTTATGTCAGCCTTAAAGATATGTTTATCTAGATATTGGAGATCAGCGGAGGTGCTAACATGGGGTGAGGTGAGGGCTCAAATCGAATTCCAGGCATCCTCAGAGAAACAATACTTTGGCCAAAACGAATTAGGAAGATAAGATATAATAAGGTCTGGTCCCGCTGGAACTGTCTAAATCTTACCTAGCTGTAGGAAGAAGGACCTCAGATAAAATTGGAATACAGGGGAAAATAAATAAGAGCAAGTAAATGCTTTAGACCGTCCATGTTTATCATGGTAATAACTCTGTTATAGACGGAAATCCTGATTCGTTGTGCCGAGATCCTCCCCAGATGCTGGAGCGAGTGAATGCGTATGTGCAGAGGCGTCGCTAGGGGTGGGCTAAGGGGGCTGAAGCCCCGAATGTAATGAGCAAAGCCCCGAGTCTCTGCAGCTCCGTTATAGCTCCGCCCCCTGACATCACACAGACAGTGTGTGAAAGCCCTACACTGATAGGAGGCTGAGTGATGTGTCAGCCAATCAGTGCAGGGCTTTTACACAGCATCATTACTGTGTGTGAAAGCCCTGCACTGATTGGCTGACACATCACTGAGCATCCTATCAGTGCAGGGCTTTTACACAGCATCATCACAGGGATGTGAAGGAAGCTCCACGTGGGACAGTGAAGCAGCTCTGAAGGAATCCTTGCAGGCTGTCACCTTGTGGGAGATGCAGAACAGGTCTATTCCCACTCAGGTAAGCTCTGGGTATGGTGGAGAGAAGGGAGGGTTGGGGTCACTTATTTACATCCACCTTTGTGTATTTAAGCAATATATTGTTGGTTTGAGATTCCTTATTACAGGACTGCCAAACAGCATAGGAATGATTCATGTTACATATGTGTGTATATATATATATATATATATATATATAACATAAATCATTCCTATGCTGTTTGGCAGTCCTGTAATAAGGAACCTCAAACCAACAATATATAGCTTAAATACACAAAGGTGGATGTAAATAAGTGATTTATGCTATATATGCATAATGATTTATACTATATATATATATATATATATATATATATATATATATATATATATATATAAAATCATAAATCATTCCTATCCTGTTTAGCAGTCCTGTAATAAATAACGTCACACATGTGTGTTATGTGTATGTGTGACATGTTTTATTACAGGACTGCCAAACAGCATAGGAAGGATTTATGTTTATATCAGGGCTTGACAAATTTTATTTAGTTTTAGGAACCAGCAAAAAAATTTAGGAGCCAGACAATGGCACATCAGAAAAGCATACATACACAGAGACAATCACATGCACACACCTCACAGACATCCAGTCAGTCACATACACAGCCAGTTACACACAGACACACACACCAGTCAGCAAGTTTGTTTTTTTTTAAATAAAAAAATAATTCCTTAATGTGTCCCACACGTCACATGCACAGCCAGTTACATACATATTCACATACAACACATACACAGCCAGTTACATACATACACACACAACACATACACAGCCAGTTACATACACACACAACACACACACAGACAGTTACAAAGATATACACACAACACATACACAGCCAGTTACATACATATACACACACACACACAGCCAGTTACATACATACACACACAACACACTCACACTGACATACACACACTCTCGCTCACACTGACATACACACACTGTCGCTCACACTGACATACACACACTCTCGCTCACTCTGACATGCACACACTCTCGTTCACACTGACATGCACACACTCTCGTTCACACTGACATGCACACACTCTCGCTCACACTGATATACACACACTCTTGCTCACACTGTCATACACACACTCTCGCTCACACTGACACACACACACTCTCGCTCACACTGACACACACTCTCGCTCACACTGACATGCACACACTCTCGCTCACACTGACATGCACACACTCTCGCTCACACTGACATGCACACTCTCGCTCACACTGACATGCACACACTCTCGCTCACACTGACATACACACACTCTCGCTCACACTGACATGCACACACTCTCGCTCACATTGACATGCACACACTCTCGCTCACACTGACATGCACACACTCTCACACTGACATGCACATACTCTCACTCACACTGACATGCACACACTCTCACTCACACTAACATGCACACACTCTCACTGACATGCACACACTGACACTGACATGCACACACTCACTCACACTGACATGCACACACTCTCACTCACACTGACATGCACACACTCACACTGACATGCACACACTCACACTGACATGCACATACTCACACTGACATACACACACTCATTCACACACTGTCAGGTTTTTAACTTACCTGCTGCATGCATCTCTTTGCTTTGAGCTCAGTGTGAAGGAGGTCTCTGCCAATCATGGGAGGCTTCAGAACTCTCAGCCGATCAGGAGAGTTGAGAAGTCTCACCTGATTGGCTGAGACCTCCTTCAATCAAGCTCCCATGGACACAAGAAAAAAAAAAGACTGCTGCATAGAGCAGCAAAGGGCCGCCCCTGCCAGGGTGCTGCCTGCGGCAGCTGCCCCATTGAAGAACCGGCCCTGTGAAGGCTCGTAAATTACAAAACTGGCATGAAGCTCAGAGCGGTGAGCATATATTGGTAAGTGCCCGTATGGTTCCATTCAAAAAACTAAAAAACTCTTATGGGCTATAGCCCCAGATCTTTTGGAAACCTAGCAACGCCTCTGCGTATGTGGATGGATGGGGAGCGTAAGGATTACCAATAGGTAGATGGATGTAGAGTGAAAGGTTTGTAAAGTTATCAATAGGTTGATGGATGTAGAGTGAAAGGTCTGTTAAAGTTATGAGTGAGAACTGAAGAATTTAAGAGAGAAATAGTGGTGGGGAGAATCGAAAGAGTTATGTCAAGCCGAAACCGGCATAATAACTATCTGGTTGTTAATGCATAATTGTTACCTTTCCTATTACTGGGCAATGAGACTGGCATATTACTGGGGCATCAGGCTGGGCATATTACTGGGCGATTAAACTGTCATATTACTGGGGCATCAGACTGGGCATATTACTGGGCAATGAGGCTGGCATATTACTGGGGGATCAGGCTGGGCATATTACTGGGCAATGAGACTGGCATATTACTGGGGGATCAGGCTGGGCATATTACTGGGGGATCAGGCTGGGCATATTACTGGGCAATTAGACTGGCATATTACTAGGGAATCAGGCTGGGCATCTTACTGGGCAATTAAACTGTGGCATATTACTGGGCAATTAGACTGTGGCATATTACTGGTCAATTGGACTGTGGCATATTACTGGGCAATCAGGATGGGCATATCACTGGGCAATTGGACTGTGGCATATTGCTGGACAATCAGACTGTTGCATATTACTGGGCAATCAAGCTGGGCATGTAACTGGGAAAACAGGATGGGCATATTACTGTGCAATCTGGTTGTGGCACATTACTGTGCAATCTGGTTGTGGCACATTTCTTTGCAATCTGGTTGTGGCACATTACTTTGCAATCTGGTTGTGGCACATTACTGTGCAATCTGGTTGTGGCACATTACTTTGCAATCTGGTTGTGGCACATTACTGTGCAATCTGGTTGTGGCACATTACTGTGCAATCTGGTTGTGGCACATTACTACGCAATCTGGTTGTGGCATATTACTGTGCAATCTGGTTGTGGCACATTACTGTGGCATATTAATGGCCAGGCTAATAGTGGCATATTATTGGAAAATTGACTCTGGCCATGGTGATGCTGTGGCATGTTCTGTGGGGCAAAATAACATGTACTATGAGGCAAAGTTACACTGTGGTATGTTCTGGGGGGCAAATTGACACTGGGGCATGCCAAAACGTGTGGGTGCAAAGTGCTGTGGGTGCTGTATGGTGCAGTGTTAAGTTCTTTAGGTGTAATGTAGGTGCAGAGGAAGGGATAAATATTATTTTTATTACATATAAAAATGGTTGAATACAATATTAAAAAGTTCATAAAAGTATAAATACAACTAGTTATATACATATATTTGGGGTCCACCTCAAGCTTTTCAAAAGGCTGGAAAATTTTAATATTTTAATGTTAAATGTGGTCAGAAAAGTAATATTACTTTGCTGAGAGGGTGGTGTGTGCATGGAATAGTCTTCCAGCATAAGTGGTAGAGGAGGAGTTTAAGCATACATTGGATAGGTATAAGGCTATCCTAGATATAATTATCTTATATCTAGGATAGCCTTATACCTATCCCATTAGTCAGGGACTAATGAAAGTATTACTTTACTGAGAGGGTAGTGGATGTATGAAATGGTCTTCCAGTAGAAGTGGTAGAGGGTAATACAGTGAAGGAGTTTAAGCATGCATGGGTTAGGTATAAGGCTATCCTAGATATAAAATAAGGCCAGGGACTAATGGAAGTATTACTTTACTGAGAGGGTAGTGGATGTATGGAATGGTCTTCCAGTAGAAGTGGTAGAGGGTAATACAGTGAAGGAGTTTAAGCATGCATGGGTTAGGTATAAGGCTATCCAAGATATAAAATGAGGCCAGGGACTAATGGAAGTATTACATTACTGAGAGGGTAGTGGATGCATGGAATAGTCTTCCAGTAGAAGTGGTAGAGGTTAATACAGTGAAGGAGTTTAAGCATGCATGGGATAGGGAAAAGGCTATCCTAGATTTAAGATAAGGCCAGGCAGTATTACTTTACTGAGAAGGTAGTGGATACATCGAATGGCCTTCCAGCAAAGTGGTAGGTTCATATTAATGTGTGTTTTATGGTGTACACACGGCTCTCTGACTGTATCTGCACCAGGTCTTACTATATTTCATGTAAAAGTGATAAAAGGCCTGATGTAGATGTTGTGCTGTGAATGAATCTGTTGTATACCAAGGATGCTTGGTAATGTTGGTGGGAACTTGGTGATATAATCTACACTGTGACAAGTAGATGGAGTTACATTATGCTAATTATATTGAGTGGGTGGAGCTTTTGAAAGGAGGTGTGGCCAATTGGAAGAAAAGTTTCAAAGTGTCCCTGGAATTTTTTTTCAAATGTTGGCAACTATGCTTGACCTCCAGTATCTCTATTTCCCAACTTGGATTTCCCTAACCGCCTTTGAACCATTGCAGCCTGCCTCGACCCTCGGACCGTTTTTGACTACTCTTTTGCCTTTTTCCTTCTGTTGTGAAGCCAATAAATATTTGTGACCAACTGCCAGTGTCCTCCGCTCCCTGCGCTACGCTCCCTCCACTCCGGCCCTACACCTACATACACTTTCCCCTGTGCAATCCTTTTTTCGATGGCTAACAGTGGTCAAGTTCTGGTCACTGCTTCTAGGCTCCACTGCCAGTTTGCAAATGACCTGAAGTTCAAGTCATTGGGCTCAGAAATTGTGGGAGCAGTATCAGCTTCATACACACTGTATGGTTCTCCCTACTGCTGCCACAGTATCAATGCCTGGTGGTGATAACTGTTCAGTGCACTCTGCTCCGGTGTTCGGAATTAAAAACGTGGTCCCTACAGCTGCACCTGGTATAAGCTTGCAGACCAGTGGTAAGTACCTTTTATCACTTCCTGTTTCTGACCCCAATGATATAGCATTATAGCTTAGGGTCATGGCTCCTGGGCACTAGGCAGCACTGCACTTTGCCCAGGCCAGGAGAACAGCTAGTCTCACTCCTCTTTTGGTGGCTCCCACCCACAATCAAAATGTGCTAAGCATAGAAGTGATTGTTCCGTGGCTGAATAATTACCTAGATAGCGAAGCAGCACAGCTCCATTTCGGTCTTGCTTTAAAATTCAATTTACACATAGCTCCCACAAAACATGATCAAGGAATTTAAGGTCTGCACTTTTCAAACTTCATGAACAGCCAATTGAGGAGGTAGCACTAGGCAGGATGGCAGGGCCTTTTGATTACCCCCTTGGCAAAATTTAAGGGTCTCCCCTTTGGTTGTAGTTCCTAAAATGGAAGCAGGAAAGTAAATTCAGTAAACAGTTGATATTGACCCTTCTCTGTATAAGGTTCATACATCTATTGATAAGGTGGTTAAAGGGGTTCAGACACTGGGTGGCTGGACACACTTATGGCTAAAACAGACATAGAGTCTGCATTCCTGCTGCTCCCTCTACACACTGATTTTTTTCATCTTTTTGGGTTGTAAATCAGGTGGTGTAATTCACGGGGTCCAGGATGGTAAGGGACCCTGAGCGCCTGATATCAGGAGCTACGGTGCAGAGTGGAGACACAGGACCTGGTGCTGGGTAACTGCAATCCTTTGGAGGTTTGGGACCCCAAGTCTTTGCAGCCACAACCAGGCCCTGTGAAACAGCTGCTGTATCCAGGTCCCAGGGCTAGAGAGGAAATGAACTAGATGACAGCCAAGCAGAGCTAAAACAGAAAAGTGACTGAGGGAGAGCAGAACAGAAATACAGAGTGCAGGGCTACAGGACAGAAGCATGACATGAGCAAGCTAAAGCAGAAAGCAACTAAGAATAAACAAGGCAAGGCTCAGGGTTACAGAAAACATAACACAAGAATCCTGCAGGGAACAGGACTAAGGAACACAAGAGGCACATAGATGGAATAAACATAAATACAGGAACTATCCCAACACTAAAGATGTCAAAGGTGGGAGTTTGGTTCACCAAATTGGCCAATTAGATGTTAGCTTGCCAACCACGTCAGGGTACCCCACACATGCAACTAAGACATAATATTAGAAAAGCGTAAACAGAATCTAAGACACATAAATGGCATTGAACTTAAACACAGAGAAAAGAACAGACTGGAAACTGACAAAGGAATACATTTAAAGGGACAGGACAGGTCATCCCACTGAAGGGACTCATGACAGGGCATTCCACTGAAGGAACTCATGACAGGGCATTCCACTGAAGGAACTCATGACAGAGCATTCCACTGAAGGAGCTCATGACAGGGCATAGGCAGAAACCACTCTGGGGCCAACTGGGCAGGTGCCAGACAATAGCCAGACTCAGGCAGGTACTGGTTCATGGCTAGGCTTCAGCAGGTACCGGACTAGCTAGACTTAGACAGGTGCCAGTCGGGGATAGACTTGGCAGGTACCGGACTATTGCTAGGATTATGTAGGTGCTGCTCTATAGCCAGACTTAGGCAGGTGCCACTATGGGGCCAGGCTAGACAGGAGCCACTAAGGACAGGGACTAGGGAAATGCCACTACTGTGACCTGGAACTAGGATATGCCACCATGTGGCCAGGACTGAAATATACCACCATGTGGCCGGGACTAAGACAATCAGAACACAAATAAAACAAAACAGTAAAGAACCCAGGAACAAGAATAACAAAGAAGCAAGACAGAATAGCAAAATGCAGGAATGAAACTGAAAAATCCTGGATACAGCTTGGATGAGCCTGAATACAGGTTGACTAGTGACAGGTGGCAAGTTATACGTGTGTCTTTGCCTTCCCATGGGTTGTTCAATTTACTGCTTCCTATTTGAACCATTTAGTAAATCTTTGTAATGGGTCATCAAAGAGGTTTTGGTTCCCTTCCAATCATTCATTAGCTTGATGAATTTCTGGGATTGTCACGTTCACCAGTTTGTTAGGCCATTCTGTGCACAATTGAGCAAGTCATAGAACAATTTGCGGTACCGTTATGCTCAGGTAAAAAGGAGGGCCCATCGCCCATTTTGAAATTCTTAGGGATTGAGATGGACTTGGTTCTCTCTGAGTAGATAATTGCAATTTTAATTATATGTTATACATTAGATTCATCTTTTGTTTTGTATATTTTTATCTATGTTCATTATTATATTTTTTGTTTATTTGTATACATCTATTTATTTAGGTTTATGTACTGTCTTTGTTTTGTGTTGTTTGATTTAATTTTAAGTTTAAGTGCTGTCTCCTGATTTTTTTATTTATGAGATTTGGTAAGCTATTTCCCATGTAAATAAAGTATATAATTTACTTAAACTGATTTAGAGACACATTTGAAGTTAAAAACACTTTATAGTATGATATATTCAAGTACGCCAACAAATCCAAGCTTTTATAAAAGAGGGCTAGCAGAGAAGGCAAAGGACAGAGGGATTTGAATCTAAAATAGGCACTGTGCCTCCTAAAGTGGGAATGTGGGGAGGTAATGTCTGAGTGACAGGCAACAGACGGTCAATGGAGTATATTCGATGCAAGGTCTTGTTTCTAGTGGGGTACCTCAGGGATCTGTACTTGTACCCATTCTCTTGTTGGCAAAGTATGTCTTTTTGCTGATGATACAAAGATTTTCAGCAGGGTTAATATTCATGGAGGGATAAGCCAAATGGCAAATGATTTAGCTAAACTAGAAAAATGGTCAGAGCTGTGAAAACTGACATTTAATGTCGACAAGTGCAAGATTATGCACCTTGGGCGTAAAAACCCAAAAGCTGAATATAGACTATTTGGTACAGTCCTAAACTCATCATCTGAGGAAAGGGATTTAGGAGTAATAATTTCAGAGGACTTAAAGGTAGGTAGGCAATGCAATAGAGCAGCAGGACATGCTAGCAGAATGCTTGGTTGCATAGGGAGAGGTATTAGCAGTAGAAAGAGGGAAGTGCTCATGCTATTGTACAGAGCACTGGTGAGACCTCACTTGGAATATTGTACGCAGTACTGGAGACCGTATCTCCAGAAAGATATTGATACTTTGGAGAGAGTTCAGAGAAGGGCTACTAAACTGGTTCATGGGTTGAAGGATAAAACTTACCAGGAAAGGTTAAAGCATCTTAACATGTATAGCTTGGAGGAAAGACATAACAGGGGGGATATGATAGAAACATTTAAATACATAAAGGGAATCAACACAGTAAAGGAAGAGAGTAAATTTAAAAGAAGAAAAACTACCACAACTAGAGGACATAGTCTTAAATTAGAGGGGCAACGATTTAAAAGTAATATCAGGAAGTATTACTTTACTGAGAGGGTAGTGGATGTATGGAATAGCCTTCCAGCAGAAGTGGTAGAGGTAAACACAGCCAAGGATTTTAAGCATGCATGGGATAGACACAAGGCTATCCTAACTATAAGACCAGGAACGGGGGACTAATAAAAGTATTCCGAAAAATTGGGCAGACTAGATGGACTGAATGGTTCTTATCTGCAGACACATTCTATGTTTCTATGTTTACCCTGGTGTACACTCAGCTTTCCAGCACAGGTGCTTAAGTTTGATGATTGATGCAAAGGTCTCGCTTCAGACTGAAGTTAATGCTTTTCTTGCTGGGTTTCCAGCCAATATGTACATTCAGGTAAGATACTTGAGATGCTTATAAAAAAAATGGTAGACTAAACCAGAAAGGTGGCCACCCTAGGTGACAAGAAAGGCATTTGCTCACCCTTCAAGGCGGGTCATTTCTCCCACTTGGAAATCTTTTATCTACATTTTTCTGTGTGTGGTTGTCAGAGTTGCTTCTTGTTTGTCTTCTAAGCAAGCTTTATTATGCATTTTATCGTAGTTCATTTGATAGCAGTTATTTGAACACAATATATAGATTCAGTCATTTTTATTATGTTTTAATTCTATGCTATTACAGTATAGACAATAGTGATGGCGTCCCTTTATGTAAGAAGGGGAAAATATTGTTTATACTGGTATTAGGTAAGCAAATGGGGGTCTGTTTGATAGCCTCCCTGCCACATTGATGGGGAGTTGTGGGGAGGATAAGAGGTGACGATATTACTGGGAGCAGAGAATGAACATTTCATGTTAATTATAGAGCAGTTTACCTTTCTTTCCTCTGTTAGGGATAGTAGATGTCACAGCATATTGGTTGGGTAGAGGTGAGGCATTATTTTATGGTACCCAAGACAGGGGTTGAGGGGACAATTAACACAGACTTCCCTGGTCGTAAGTGTTGAACATTCATTGATGTGTATGCACTCAACATTAACAATGCATTCTTCTTCATCTCTAACAGATATATCTACACCACCTCGTAGACAAGGTTCCACCAACTTCCAGCTCGGGAATCCTTTGCCAAAGGTAGATGTTATTGCAAATATAGTTTGCTACCTCTGGGATACAATCTATGTACATAATACCATATTTCTATGTACAGGGAATTGTGGACATAGTTGTTCAGTTGTAAGACATCTATGTACTTGTATACTACAGAAATCAGATAACAATGCATGTAACAATTTAGGTTGAAAAATGACTTAGGTAGAAGTTTTGAAATTGATGGACCTATCATTCCAGGTCTAGGACACTTCCTTGCCGCTGAAGTTTGAACGCTGAACTGTCAGCGGTGAAGATGAATGCCACCACTTCATCACGGCAATTTAAGTGTCTTACAAATGTACACCCTCCAATAAAGTAACTCCCTCTAATAAATTAACCCCCCTTAAAGTGACTTCCAAACCCTAATACTAAAATTATCCCCCTAAATTATAATACTAAAATTAACCCCCCCGGACCCTAATACTTAAAGTAACCCCCCGAACCCTAGTACTAAAATAAACCCCTCGAACCCTAATACTAAAATTAACCCTGATGTTAATGCTACCCCCCGCACCCTAACACCTAACCCCCCGAACCCTAATACCTAACCCACTCCGAACCTTAATACTAAAATGAACCCCTATTAAACATTAACAATACTCACCTTCAGCGATCCTGCAATAAAATATCCCGCTATGAACTGTCTCGCTTTGACCTCTCACACGAGTAACTGGCCATCACGTGAGAGGGGACGGTGAAGAGGCTGCGTTAATGCAAGGAAGCCATTTAGAATTTTGCTACTTAGGGGGCAAAATTCCTTCTTGACACCAAAAGGCAAACAGATTTCTCCAAGAAGCTCTATTATTAGTGCTTATTATACTATCAATGGCCCTGTTTGTCCTGCTTTTCAAAAAAAAAAAAAATCATCCAGATAATATTTACATGTATCCATTGTATTTGATAGCACCACCTCTCTAGGCAAAAATCATCCAGATAATATTTACATGTATCCATTGTATTTGATAGCACCACCTCTCTAGGCATCTTTATTGTCCTTACCATTATGAATCCATTCCTTTCCTGTCTCAGGGGATGACCTCTTGTTCAGTGTACATTTGTGTTAATGAACAGGTCACTGGAGAGCTCTTTGTATTAGCCCTGCACATATTTACATAATGTTATCATATCCCCTCTGAGACGCCTTTTTTATAGCAAATATAAATGCAACTTTTAACTAAGATCCTCCAATCCACTTATTAATTTTGTAGCCCTCATTTGAATTTTTTGTAGTTCCATAATATCCTTTTTAATGACTGGTGCCCAGAATTGTACTGCGTATTCAAGGTGAGTTCTTACCATAGACTTGTAAAGAGGCAAGATGATATCCTCCTCCCGTGAACGCTGTTTTATACATGCCAATATCTTATTGGCTCTTGTAGGTGCAGGTAAATCCTTTTCATTGTCAGTTTTCCCAGGGTTATACCATTTAAAGCATATGTTGCATTGTTATTAGTTTTCCCATAATGTGAACTTTAAGTGAATGTGATGCCTACATTCTATATTGCAGTGCCCTAAACATCTTCCTTTCCTGCAGATACATCTATAATGGTGATGAGCACCCCCCTTAGGGAGGTGTGTACGAGAGGCCATGATCAGCCAAGAAAATCAGTAGCCCCGGCACAACCTCCTGTTCCTCCAATTACTGCATTCAATGCTGCTGTCCATGGTCTCATTGCAGGTATTGCATTGCATGGTCTAATTGCATGGTCTGATTGCATGATGGTGGACCAGCAATTGATCATGGTTGAGGGCAACCAAGAACAGTTCCATGCCCATAGAATTTAGTGGTTTGATCTCATTAGCTACACGAGTTGTGGAGCAGGTGCAGATGAGATATTTGTAAAAGAAGTATTGTGGGGTTATTGCTGAACACAGGACCGCCTTTTGACTTACAAGCACGATAAATTGGCTTTGAAGCATGCTAAATTAGAGCGTACCACTGCTAGTGCGACGATACCCATGCCTAACATCCCTCCATCAGCACAAATGCTTTGAAGTCAGATTGGCGAGGAGGAAGATGATAGTGACATGTCTGAAAAGTTGCCTGGTTCAACTTCATCCTCCTCATTTGATGATGATGAGTAAATGACACTGTAGCATCTTATAAGTACCATTCCAATCACCTGTTTGTACTCCCCTGCTGAATAATTCAGCTCTCCCGTCTACCCTTTTTTTCACTGCCACTCACATGTATATACCTCCTGTGCTGCACTACCATCCATTTCTGCACTTCAGTCTCTCATCGTTGTTCCTTAAAGGTAGACATACCTCTGATCCTGTTGATGCCTTGCCACTCTGCCACCTTACAATGTAAATATTTGTTCGTTCCTGGGGTTCCTTACCCACAGTAAGGAACCCCAGGAACGAACAAATATTTACATTGTAAGGTGGCAGAGTGGCAAGGCATCAACAGGATCAGAGGTATCCCACAGATCATCCAAGTCCCAGGTCAGCTAACCCTCAGGCTCAACCTTAGGAGTAAGGCTTATTTGGATTACACACTCCCATAGGTGTGTGTTTCCAGTGTAGGATTTTGGGGGGAGAGGGTGTAGAAAAGATGGCAACACTAACATCCTTTCTCCTAAAAATTCAGTCTAGTGAAATGTGGATTCAGAGTCCCAAAATCCATCTGTTTGTGAACATACATGGCACTTGACACCGATATGGAGCTCAGCATATTCTCATAAATTAGACCTACTGAAATCTAACAACACATTCACTGATAAAGGCTAATGCCAATAATATCAAAACAATGGAACCTATGGAAATAAAATTCTGCAAATAAGGTTGATGACTAGGTTGTAAAATGATCTAAATATAACGTCCGGCTCTACCAATTTTTGGAAAAAATTGACTTTAAATCAATGCCATGATGTCCAGATAAGCTGCATGAAAATCTAAAAGACTTCACACTGGCAATGTAACTTTTGAATGATTTTTAAACTACTATATATGAACAACATATACAAATATGACTGTTATGAGTATTAGACTATAAATATGACTATTAGTTAACAGATGTAACCATGGGTAACTGAACATTTTTATAGCAAACATACTAGAAAACAGGATGTTAGCCATTGTTTTGCTTGTTCTTTTTTGCTATAGTTTTAATCATAGGAGCTGAATATAGCATAGGGCAGTGTTAAACAATTTTAATTTTGAGGGCTGCATACTATGTAGACACTTAAGTTGGAATTATGGTAGTTGTAGTCTAGAAACAGGTGGAGGAGGCCTGCAGTTGGATACCTAGGAGGTAAGGTGCCATCTTAGTTCAAATGCACCACATATGCTATGGGCAAGTATTAGTGTGCTGACATGCAAGTTAAACCAGCAAAAGGCTCCTAAGAGCATTATTTAAAAGGTGGCAAATATGACAGTCTAATAAACAAGAACGCATCATAATGAATAGCCTATTGCTAGTAAAAGTGCCAAAGGCACAGTCTGCACATAGCGTAACCTTTGACTCGTGCTTTGAATTTCAGAAAAGAAATAGATACTCTGGCAGACTTCAAACCTTTTTCATACTTTTTGAAAACACACAATAGAGGGGGAGGTTAATTTTCTTATACTATAGAAACACGCTATCATTTACTGTAAGAAAAAAATACTTATAAATATTCTATTGCTAGGCAGTCAAGGTATTTGAATAAAAAAAAAAGCCCAGAGAGAAAAGTATGTGATTGCTAATGATCTCATTTCAATATAATAGGATCTTTCTATTGCAAAGAGCAAGACAGGTTAAGAGATATAATTATGACTTAGCAGACTCTCCCAAGTGCACAAAGATGGTCTGACAGTTGTGATCCTGCTCTCTCAGAGCAGAACCTTTGTCTTGTTACCATGTTTAAAAGGCAGGATCCCTCTCCTATCCTCAGCCTACATCGCAATTTAACTGTCAGGGAACATTTCCTACCAAACCCTCTCATTTCAAAACACTGGGGGAAGAAAGAGTAGTATGAAACTGACCTGCCATGAGTTACACAATTTAAAATGCAGGATACATTTCCTAGAGGATTGTGGGAAGAGAGACAAGGTTATTAATACCTTTCTCGCTCACTTGCATGGTTATGTGTACTAAATCATCCATCATTTGATCTTATATTCACTGGTCCCTTTCATCAGAAAGTAGCATTAAACATAATTTTTTGGCCAGAGATTTTCCTACTTTCTGGGCATTACATTCGGAAAGACACCAAAACCGCCTATAACAGTAATGGATTTAGTGCTGTACCAAACTCTCTGTATTTTTATTTTTTGAAACTTGTTCCATTAAAAAAAGAGCAAATAAACAAACTATATTTCTCTGTTGGTTGAATAATTTTTGTTTTCCATAACAACTGTTCTAAATCAGGGACATCCAAGTTTTTTCTGAAGTGGGCTGCATAATCAGTAATGCATGTGCATGTTGGGCCGCATTAATTCTTTTTATTTACAGTAATGGTGAAGAACAGCTTACTAGCCGTAGAACAAATCTTTGGTTATTTAACAGTAATACAAAAGCAGTTCAAAACAAATTTAAATTAACTTTTATTCATTTATAGGCATAATGGGAATATGAGAAGTTAAATCAGGTGGGCCTCACCATGCTGTCAAATGTGCCACATTTGGCCTGCAGGTTGAACATTGGACTCTGCAAAATCATAATGTCACTAGAGAATTCTCCTTACAAATAACTGATTTACTAAAGTATGGTATTTCAATCAAGTTAATATAAAAATGGCCTCAAACTACATATATGAACACCAAATCACAGCAGTTGCTCATTCTTACCGTCCTTTAATTATATGCAACGTTAAGTACAACTTAAAGTTCCAGCCACAATATTCAATTTTAACCATTTAATTCATGAGAACATGCTACATCATCCTGCAATGCACAGCCCAAACAACCATGTGAATGGCAATATCCTGTAACTGCCGTGGTCCACTTGATATGCCATGCTGTAGATTTCCTCAGATGACCTCATTCGTGATAGGCTAAAAGTGAGCACCAGTCCCAATTAAGCAAAATTGCTTCCTGGTCCATGCACGTCCCATGATGTCACCATTGACATAGCTGGGCATCAAAGTTTTCCAACAAAAACCCTGATCAGGTCTCTGCTCCTGTGTGTCTGCACCTGTTCACGCTGTGAAAAGTGTCAGGAACACAAATCACACGTATGTAGTTTTAGTCATTAAGATGCTAAGGATATTTAACAATAGTTATATGAATTTCATTTTATTTCTGTAACATCTGTATTTTAAGAAAACAAACACTTTGCCTATAGAGTTGTTTAACTCGCAATAGAGTTCATTGCATCACTGTCTGTTTTGCTTATTCAGGATAAGAAGGGATCTCTATACTAGAGCTACTGAGATATTCAATAAAGATAGATGTTGAATTCTAAACTTTGGGGGTCATGTATAAATGCGGTACATACGAAGATAGCGCCAAATAGTGGTGCTTTCGGATCGTGTGACTTTGTATTAAGCAGACTCCACCAGATAAGTACTTTCTAGCAGAGCTGGCACTTATTGCGCCGATGCAGCCAATGTATCAAATATCAGGTGCTAAAAAGTGCCTGGCCAGTGTGACACTGTTTGGCAGAGGTCCTTCTCACGAACTGACAAGTATCCAAAGTTATAAAAAGGTGATTACGCTTTTGATACATATCCACTTTTTGCAGTGGGAGAGTATTTATATATGACCCCCTTTGTTACTTGCAAACTCAGATAAAATAATGTAAAAGAAAGTATACTAAAGTTCCATTGTTTGAAAAACAACTATTAAAATTAATTTCTATAAAAGAAATAAGCTATTATTTTTCCTTTCTAGTGATAGTATTAGACTCATTGTATTGTGGTTGCTTCACTAATGTGGGGAAGGGGTCCCTTACCTTATCCAAGCAGTAAAAAAAATGTTTAAATCTTTGTGAGCAGATTTGTGCCATCTGGCCTCAGTAACTTATCTATAACCTACAGCTATGTAAATAAACATTACTTGGGTGCATTACAGTTTTTATTTATTTAATGTAACTATTGCTTCTCCCCCTTTCCATCAACAACACATATTCTCTCTAATCTTTTGTATTGCTGCTTTTACAGCCCTTTGAGTAAAAGAGAGATTAGAAAGTAGCTCTCTAGTTTACCTTACTCATGTTCCATGTTATTAATGAGAAAAAGTTCTGTAAGAGGAAGAAAAGCATACTGTTTTAAAGACTCAAACAAGGCCCGAACTACAGGGTCACAGGCCAAGGGGCAGACAGAGGCCATCGTTCTTCGCTGCTCCATGCAGAACAAAACTTCAGAACATGAGTGTGATTCGAAATGTATATGTGGCAGATAAACTATATACAATAGTTCTAAAAAAGTTAATTTTCCTGAGCGAAATTATGAGTATGGCCCCTACCTTTGATGTTAAAAAATAAACTGCTTGTTTTTTTGTCCTTGTACTATGTATGAAATTGTCACCAGCTTCCAGGTATCTAGATCAGTGTTTTATCAGTGATTTTTTTTACATTGACCTTTATCAATCTTCCAGTGATGGTGTTACAAAGTTTCACTTGTACACATATAAAATAAATTAAATATAAAAACTAAAACTAGGGTACAGAAAAGTAAAAGCAAAAATATCCTGATGTTACTGAACTTACTGGAATGAACCGATTGTCATTGACCAACAAAGGAAGCATCAAGGCTGGACAGTAAGTAATATAATGCCAGCCTTATAGTGTGTCGTGCTACCACACTTATGAACACTAAAACTGGAAAAAGTGATAATGAGTGCACTTACTGATTCCCCAAAATATAGGTTAGAACAATAATAACCTTTAGATGTATAATAATGATGCAACCGGACTACAAGGTAGCACCTTACATTTAAAATAGCAGCTTTCAGCATCCTGCAAATAGTGAAAAACATCAGGAAAATCCAGGTACAGCAAAACAGCTGCAAATGGAATGCAAATAATCCAGGCATACAAACAGCATTAAGCAAAATCCAAGAAATTAAAAAAAAAAACAATGGTACTGCAGCTCAGAATCTGACTTAGACATATTTAATCCTGCATTAGAAGAAGTGACTGCCCATTTCCACAGACGACAGAAAACATGACTCACAGTGACAGCACTTTAAAGCACACGTGAATTACAAGTATTCAATCTATACATTTGCTGGCAAAATTACTAAAACAAATTGATTAAATTAAATTATTATTTATGTTCTCTTTCTGGATGTCTTCATTGTGTGGAAGCATTAGGTTTGCCACCTATCCACCGACGATACTATTGCCTCCATAGCATTCACATTGGCCTCACTGGCTCTAGGTTACAACTCTCAGCAAGGTATTGTCTACCATTGCTTCAAACACTGTGGAAGCCATTTTTTAAGTTTTTAAGATGTCCAGGTGCTGGTGGCTTATGAATTGGAGCTGCAAAGTAAAACTGATGGAGCAATGCAGCATGAAAAGCTACTGAGCATGCACACATATGAGCAATTTATAATGCGTGTAATCAAAAAGTGGTGTCGACGGTAGATAGGGCATAGTGGAAAGGGATGGAAGGACTAGAATATTTCCTATAAAAGCAGAGTGATATAAATAACAATAACGAAACACAAACAATTCATTGGCTCAAACAAACCTTTAAAAATGCATCTTACCATATTTTGGCATCAGCAAGTGCATATAGTAGCAAATTTTATTCTCACTATATGTGTTGGGATATGGCATACCTCCCAACTTTTTCCCCCAGAAAATTGGGACGCCAGGGGCAGAGCTTTGATCGTCGAGTGACAGCACTACCACGCATGCGCGCTAGCACTATCACTGAAGCTGCGGACGCTGCTGTGCATGTATAATATGTTGCACATGCACCGTATGTATTCTCCAGTGTCCCATACGCAGGAGAATGAGATCAGGATAGCAGGTATCCAGAGGCGCAGGTATCAAGAGGCGCTGGTTGAAGGAGTTCACTCCCTAACAGCGCCTCACCTCGAGGTATGGAGCGCAGGCGAGCAGTAACTGCACCAAGAGGTGAGCACAGTGCAACGGGGGCAAGCTCCGTCCCATCACGCTGTGTTACTTACGGATACTCAGAGAGCTGGATGTCGGACAGTTTTCTGCCTCTGCAGGCATGAGAGGCGGAACACTGAAACGTTCTCCTCCCTGCAAGTAAAGGTAAATGTGCAGGGAGGGGGACAAGCAGCCTTTTAAAAAAAAAAAATCAATAAAAAAAAAAAAAAAATGTAAGCGTGTGACTGTGTGTAAGCCAGGCTAAGAGTGTGTGTGTAAGTGTGTCTGTAAGTGTGGGCATGTATGTATGTGTGTAAGTGTGACTGTGTGTGTAAGGGTGTCTGTGTATGTAAATGTGTAAGTGTGACTGTTCGTGTCACACAAGCATTTTTTTTTGGTAAAAAAAAGTGTGAGTGTGTGTGTGTCTAAGTGTCAGAGTGTATGTCTGTGTGTAAGTGTGACTGTGTGTAAGGGTGTCTGTGTATGTATATGTGTATGGGTGACTGTGTGTTTAAGAGTGTCTAAGAGTGTGTGTATTTCTCTGTAAGTGTGACTGTGGGTAAGGGTGTCTGTGTAAGTGTATGTATATGTGGTAAGTGTGACTGTTAGTGTCACACAAGCATATATATTTTTTCTCCGGTAAAAATAAATAAAATGTAAGCATGTGACTGTGTGTAGGCTGTCTAAGAGTGTGTGTGTGTAAGTGTATTGTGTGTCTGTAAGTGTGACTGTGTGTAAGGGTGTCTGTGTATAAATATATATGTGTAAGGGTGACTGTGTGTGTCTAAGAGTGTGTGTGTATTTCTGTGTAAGTGTGACTGTGTGTAAGGGTGTGGATAACTGTGTGTATGTAAGTGTGACTGTGTGTGTAAGGGTGTCTGTGTAAGTGTATGTATATGTGTAAGTGTGACTGTTAGTGTATTTATGTGTGACCCTGTGTGTAAGTGTGCCTGGGTATGTGTGTAGCTGTGTAGGTGTGCCTGTGTAAGTGTGACTGTGTGGCTGTATATGTCAATATAGCTCCTCGCCAAGGGCGCTAGAGACTAGGTACACCTCTGCAAACAGCTGCCCAGGTGCTGCTTAGCTGCCACCAGAGCCGGCTCTGCAGCCCCTCAGACCTCATTCAGTGATTCCTGCTCTTTCTGTGCTCAGTGATTGCTCAGAGCGATGGCTCAGAGTGTTGGAACATGATGCTCTGTGTCATCACTATGCGCAGGGAGATCAGGGCAGCGCTGATTGATTTTTGAGATGAGGTCAGGAGGGGACATGGAAAAGGGACATGGGAAGAGACAGACATGAGGGTGTGGAGGAGAGAGACAGACATGAGGGTGTGGAGGAGAGAGACAGACATGAGGGTGTGGAGGAGAGAGACAGACATGAGGGTTTGGGGGAGAGAGACAGACATGAGGGTATGGGGGAGAGAGATAGACATGAGGGTAAGGGGGAGAGAGACAGATATGAGGGTATGGGGGAGAGAGACAGACATGAGGGTGGGGAGGAGAGAGACAGACATGAGGGTGTGGAGAAAAGAGACAGACATCAGGGTGTGGAGAAGAGAGACAGACTTGAGGGTGTGGAGAAGAGAGACAGACATGAGGGTGTGGAGGAGAGAGACATGAGGGTGTGGGGGGAGAGACAGGCATGAGGGTGTGGGGGAGAGACAGGCATGAGGGTGTAGGGAGACAGACAGATGAGGGTATGAGGAGAGAGATAGACATGAGGGTATGGGGAGAGAGATAGACATGAGGGTATGGGGAGAGAGATTGACATGAGGGCATGGGAGAGAGATAGACATGAGGGTATGGGAGAGAGACAAGCATGAAGGCACGGGGGAGAGAGAGAGACAGACATGAGGGTACAGGGGAGAGAGGAACAATCATGGAGGTATGGGGAGAGAGAGAGACACGTGAGTGACTGACATGGTGAGCATGGGTGAATTTTATATATTACTACTTGTGTACTTCTTTTCCAGTGATGCTCAGCCAGGCAAATGGCAGACTTTGGCTGGTTGGGCATCATGGGAACAGTAGTTAAAACACACTAGCTAGCCAGCCATAAGTCTCCCATGTTGCTGGCTGAGCATCATCGAAATGGTAGTATACTGCAGAAATAATTAAAAGCAATACACAGTATTATGGTCAAATATTTATCTTTATTTAATGGGACAGACATTTACAAAGGGGGCTAATGATATAGCCATGCCCACCTGGGGGCGCCCCAAAAAACCCTGCACCCAGGCGCCCATGACCCTAGGATCGGCCCTGGGTGGTAACATATTAAACAACATGAAAAGAGATAAATACAGTAGATATATTGAACAGTGTTTTGGGCATTATAGAAGCATACAGTCACAGAAATTATTTATAGTTTTAAGGTTGGTGAACAAAAGGAGTGAAAATCTTCAGAACCACATCTTTTGTAAGACATCGAGAATTCTTCATAGGCGTTCTAAGTATGATGACATCCCAACCCATATGGAAGAAAAATATACTTTAATTACATTTAAAAAATGCATTCTGAAGTATATTCTCGCATAATATTTTGACGTATATTTGAAATATTACAATTTTGGCCACCATAAATATATTTCAGAATGCATCCAGAAATATGCTGTGAATTTATTTTGGAGTATATGTTAAATGTACTTCATAATATATCTAGGAATATATTTCCAAATACACTTTTAAATATATTCATGGTGGGACAAAAAAAGTTTATTTTTCAATAGTAGTAAATAGTGATCATTTTATCTTGTTACGTGAACTGATGTGTACTGCATTTGTAGACAGTGTATTTGCCCAGTTTTAAATTTCATTCTCATAGAACCACTTTTAAAGAATAAAGTTTAATTATGTCATCTCAATTAATGTGTTTAAAATATTATAAACAAATAGGAGTTAGTTTGCAATGTTTAATTTTCAATATTTCTAGATTTAAAAAGAGTAAAAAAGCTATATAAAATTATTTTAGACGCTTTAGCTATTTCATAAATATTTTTAAGAACTTAAAAAACCCTTATATTTTCCATGACATATAATTTTGCAATTATGTATTAAAAACATTATTTTAAAGTACCTTTTTAAATACATTTCAAATATATATCTTATTTTATGGTAAATACATTTGAATTACATTTCTGGAATGCATTTCCAAATATATTTAAAAATATATATTAAGGTGCATTTTTTAAATGCTAAATAAATATCTGGCAAATGTATTTTAAATATATATGTCTTTGGAAAATATATTTACATATACATGTTTGGAATGCATTTCCAAATATATATGTTACATATTTTTAAGTGCCTTTCTTAACTGCTAAAAAAAAATCTGTCAAATTTATTGTAAAAATACATTCCAAATATATGTCTTTGGAAAGTATATTTACATTTTTGGAATACATGTTAAAATATATAGGCGAAGGGTATATATTTTGAAATAAATTGTTGAATATAGGTTTATATAGTTAAGATTTCCTCTGGTAGTGATGTGAAAAAACAAGGGTATCAGTCTCAGCAATTTGTAATGTGTGTAATCAAAAAACGCTGTAGATAGGGCATAGCAGAAGGGGATGGAAGGACTATAATACTTAATACTTTATATAAAAGCAGAGGAAGCAGAGTAATATAAAGGTACATGTTAGTGTATCTTCTTTCTAGGGCCATTGAATATTTCACTTCTATATTTGAAGCATAAGTGAAAAAAAGTTTAGTGGCACTTTAAGCTAAATATTATATCCCAAAGGAGCACTACCGGTTTTTGCTTTGATATTAGAAACCTGAACATCCCATTTCAGTTAGGAGATAAGTATAGATAAATTCTACTAATTCAACGCTGTCAATTTTATAACTTAAACCCTGTCAAATCAATTTGTCTCTATTTTTTTTTCATTGGCTCAGAGAAGTAATTGGCCCTGTCACTATTGTTGTAAATCCATTTTGGTAAACTTGGATTTTTTTAAATGGCATTCATTCCTGTCTTGTAGTTTATGCACTCTCTCTTCCATGTCAGTGACATTAACCTTGTTGATCATGGTTGATCTTTGTACCATGGTTGATCTTTGTTCAACATATTCGTATAATTATAAAATAGTCTGGGTTCTAGGTTTCTGATGTAAGAGTAGTGTCTGCCAAGCCATCTATTTTGGTCACATCGTCAGAGTTAGAGCTGCCTTGTTAATTTTGGGGTCTCAAACTGAGACCCGACTTCTCATCAGTGTCCATTTCATTTGTTTTAATACTTTGGAAAAAAAAGATTATCTGTTCTACAAATTTGCTCGTGAATTAAAAAGCGCACCGACGAAACTGGTTTATCATCAGCAGCATTCAGTTTGCTAAGTGTTTAAAGAAGCCCAAACAGCGTATATCCTCTTCAGTCAGGCAACAACTGTATTGCCTATAAAACATAACTGTTATCATATATGGATATCCAAAAACTGGAAACCCCAAATGCTAAACAGACAATGGTTTATGCTAAGCTGACAATGGCAATAGCAATGACACAGAGAGAGAGAGACTTCAGTTGGGGGTAATTGAGTCTTTAACCTCTAATAAATACTCAAGCTTAACTTTCTTTAATTAAGCTGAAAATGGCATGAAATATGCAAATTACATCCGTTCATGCTTAGCATCATGTTTATAAAGGCAAATTTAGCACGATTGTATGTAATCATTGGTAACATCTCCTCCAAGAGTAGACCTTAGCAAGTTTTAAATTGTTACTACCCAGCTGGTATTTCAGTGTTTTTTGTCCATTAACTGTTCGAGATTTTCAACTTGATGCTTGAAAGGGGAGACACTGTCACCTTGTGGTTGATATGAAGAATGCAAATGTATTTGTACTTTTTATGAAATCAGTGAACACACAAGTGATTTGGTGGGGTAAAAGTGATGGAAAAACCCCTCCCCCTGAAATTCAGTGGGTAGCAGAGGCATTTTTAAACACAAATATATACAAACCAAATAAGCCAGAAGACCCACAGAAATAACACACATTCACAGTGCTAAAGCCATAAATTGGGTTGAAGGATAAAACTTACCAGGAAAGGTTAAAGCATCTTAACATGTATAGCTTGGAGGAAAGACGTAACAGGGGGGATATGATAGAAACATTTAAATACATAAAGGGAATCAACACAGTAAAGGAAGAGAGTATATTTAAAAGAAGAAAACCTACCACAACTAGAGGACATAGTCTTAAATTAGAGGGGCAACGATTTAAAAGTAATATTAGGAAGTATTACTTTACTGAGAGGGTAGTGGATGTATGGAATAGCCTGCCAGCAAAAGTGGTAGAGGTAAGCATGCGTGGGATAGACACAAGGCTATCCTAGCTATAAGACCGGGGGACTAATAAAAGTACTCAAAAAAAATTGGGCAGACTAGATGGACTGAATGGTTCTTATCTGCCGACACATTCTATGTTTCTATGTTTCTATAAAGCCACTGCAAGGGATTCTGGGTAGACATATGTAAATCAGGTCAACAATATTTACCCTTTGCCTTTTAACACTTTCGCAACCTTATGACGAGTTAACTTGTCATAAGAGCCACAGAATTTGCGTCCTTATGACTCGTTAACTCATCGTGTAGTCTATTCGGCAGTTTGAAACGAGTCCAGGACCCTGCCTCGCACCCGAAGCAAATTGTGAACACATTGATATTGCCATCTAATTTGCATGTTATTGCAGTGATCTAATTCACTCCCTGTGCTTCACGCAGGGCCGGCCTTAAGTGTTCCGGTGCCCTGTGCGGGCCTCCCCCGTGGAGCCCCCCCACCCTCATGCCCCTATCCCTCCATGTATGTGTCTCTCCCTTCTCATGTTTGTACCTTTCCTCTTCCTTGCCATGTCTGTCTCTCTCTAACTCCCCCATATCTGTTCTCTCTCTCCCCCTTCTCCCCCATATCTGTTCTCTCTCCCCCTCCTCCCCATATCTGTTCTCTCTCTCCCGCTCCTCCCCATATATATTCTCTCTCCCCCTCCTCCCAATATCTGTTCTCTCTCTCCCCCTCCTCACCATATATGTTCTCTCTCTCCCCTCCTCCCATATCTGTTCTGTCTCCCCCCTCCTCCCCATATCTGCAGGGCTGTCTTTTTAACTGTGTGGGCCCCTGGGCAAAATAAGCCAATGGGGCCCCTATGGCCCCTCCCCTTTACCCACCCATAACAACATGACCCAGCCCCATAACAACACAATCCCGCCCACAATGGATGTGCATCAACGAAAAATCACCCAAAACTATGTCGTTTTATTGTTAAATTATTTATTAATTACGTATATTAAATAATTAATCATCAGAAAGTTGGTTTAGAAACAAACATTTCAACACATATATGGCAACAACAACTGCTGGCCTATAATGAAGTTCTGTTACATTGAAAGATTGCAAAAAGCAAAGACATTTAAAATAGAATGTTGTAATGAAAGAATATAAAGAAAGCACCAAGACTTCTTTGCTCCATTTAGTGCCATTAAGAAGCAGGCATGTTAGGGCAACTAGAAATCTGTCTCCAAATATTCTAACATGCATGCTCCCTAATGGCACTGTAATGGATAGAAAATAACATAGGTAAAGTGTCTATTCACAAAATATTCCTGTTTGCTGATTTACTCAAAATGGCTGCTAGAGCACCCCTCCCATCGACTGAACACCTCGTGTAAGAAGATGGCGTCTTCATCCGAAGTAACATTCCAAGATAAAGATGTCACCACCTTTTGGGGGAAGTGCATTAGATAAAACACTTAACACTTAGCCAATTAAAGATGTATCCTCTCTGTTATCTTGTTTTTTTTTCTGATGATGTATTATTGCCTTTGTAAGGGGCTTGCCGCCCCCCTGAATCAAGATTCAGACTCATGTCTCAGTGTGTGTTACTTCAGCGTGCACGCACCTTATTTCTACACAATCTGGACAGGAGCAGATAATCAGATAAGACAAACTTATGACCCGACGAACAGCCGTCCTAGAATACACCGGGACAGAGACTTGCAGTGGCGGGACGGAGCCTGATCAACTCTGAATATATGGTAATGACTGCCTCAGCATATTGCCTGTATTTCCTGTCCCTGTGATTAACCTGTCTCCGTGTCTGTTACGGCTGCCGGAGGGCATCAAAGACAGGTAAATAGCTTGCCCGGAATCTCTTTCTATAGAACCTGCATATTGATTATCTGCCACCTGGGTATGAATGTATTTTGTATGAGTGCGCCCCTGCAGCAGCTGTGTGCGGTGTAGCAAACAGCTTTGTAGGAGAGGAATCCCTGCAATCGCAGTGTGCGGTAAAGCAAGCTGCGTTGTGAGCGGGGGACTCCCTGCCATAGCAGTGTGCGGTAAAGCAAGCTGCGTTGTGGGGGAGGGGAGCTCTGCAGCAGCTGTGTGCGGTAAAGCAAGAAGCTGTGCAGGAAAAGGGTTAAGGGAAAGGTAAATGTGTTTTAACTGTATATGCTTTTTGGGTTTTTGTTTGCAATAAATGCAAAGTTGTGTCCTGTTTGTCTCCTCCGTTTTGTATTCTTTTGTTGAGAGAAGTGATTGGTCACACACTCCTCGCCTCGCTCCAGTCCGCCGCCTCGGATGGGCGGACTTAGTGACTTATCTACGTTTTGGAAAGACGCACGAAGGGTTAACCTCCGTTGCAGTCGAGCACTGTAGACACTCTCTTTCCTGTTTGTCTGCCTCTATCTTGTGACGACTTGTTTAGAGGGGATGGGGCAGGAGAATGCGAAACCCACTAAAAGCTGGTTAGCTTGTGATATTGTGAGGTGTAGAGAGGGTAAAGAGGTAGTGGGGAAGGTGAAGAAGATCGCTAAGATATGTGGCATTACTATGTCTTCCAGCGGACTGCTACAGCCAGAGGGCTGGCGTAAACTGCTGAAAGAGAGCAGAGGATTATTGCAGGACAATAGTTAAGGCAGCCGAGGCTTGGTATCGGGTTGCCAGAGCAATCCACTAGGAAGGGTGGGTGGAAGAAGAGATAGACCTAGGAGGACAAAGGATGTATGTGTATCATGAAGGTAATTGTGTTGTTCAAAATGCATGCCAGCAGCCGCCCTATGATGGCGCCGGACACAAAGAAAAAGAGGTTGACCCAACTCCCGTGTTCCCCACCCAACTATCAGTGTCAACGGTCACCGCCCCTTTGGCTTCTGGCCCTACGTATCCCGTCCTTAGGGCGGATGGATCACTGTATTCCCCTCCCCCCTCTGCCCCTATCACATCCACCCCTGTCACGCCCGCCCCAGTCATATCCTGTCCCACCGCTTCTGCCCTCACTATGCCTTCACTTCCTGCTTCTGTTACTCCCGCCCCCAACAGGGCTGCCATTTCCTCTTCCACCCCTGTCATCACTTCCTTCCCCGCCCCTAACATGGCTGCCTCCATGGTGCCTACACCCGTTATGCCTGTTATCCCAAACCAACCATTACTATCCCTAGCAGATCCTCCTGCTCTCACACCCCAGGATGAAATTCAAGTGTTACCAACCCCTCTCCAGTCTATGCACCCACTCTCCCTATCTAGCGCTAATAGAGCGGCGCAGGCCCCTGATTCTTTTGATACCTCTAGGTCCCATGGTTATCAGTTGCCCCATGAGGATGGCAGCATATTCGGAGGTGCTCCCCAGCCGCCCCCACCAAATCCGTAATGGGAATCCTAGAGTCCAGTTTCCTATAGATGCTCCTCTGATGTATGTCTCCTTTAACCTGTTCCAGGCCACAACCTTGGTTGGCTCTCTCCCAGACCCAGAGAAACCACCCATGCCCTTCTACCAAAGGATTGTCCAAATCCAAAAGACTTATTCCGCTACATGGCGTGATTTGCTTAGCCTCTGTGAGACTAAGGCAGGAGACGCTTATTGGCCCAGTATGGAACGAAGTCTCTCCAGTGCCCACTTTACTAGTGACACAGATTTCTCCTCTGGCATTGAATTCTGTGAACAGCTCCGAGGGTGGGCCCAAGATAAATTAGCTGACCAGGCTACCTGCATTAATGATATCATCCAAGATAAAGCTGAATCTGTGGAGAAATATCACTCCAGATTGTCCTAAATCTTTTCTGACTTGGGTTTCAGTTTGTATAATAAAGCCCATACCCAAATGATATCTGCAGCCTTCGTGGCAGGCCTCAAAGAGTCTATACCTAAAGGCCTGATTCAGTCCAGGCCTGAGTACAGAATAATTCCCCTGGACACCCTCCTTTTGGTTGCTAAGGCCCTAGAATCCTCCCAGCTTCCTAAGAAGCCTGCCCCTCTGATGTTCTCTCATCCTGTTCCCCTACCTCTAGGTCCACCCATGGGGCAGGCCCCTATGCAACACAGGAATTGTTTTAATTGCGGACTACCTGGACATTTCAAAAGGGACTGTGGTGCCCGAGGGCTTTTAGACAAGTTCCCCCACAGAGCGGGATACCATCCTATCCCACAGCTGGCACCTCTGTGGCCACCCACCCTGGTGCCAATTATCCTGCTGCTAACTACTCACAGGCCCATAACCCCTCTGCCAATTACCCTGCTCCCACCTACCCTGCTGCTGGTACTTCTGCAGTGGCCGGTCGCCCCTATGTTGGTCCATAAGAGTGTCCACTGAAGAAACCCTCATATTCACCATGTAGACCTACCCACCGACTTCAAGTTCCTGGAAGAACAACAGGCAGCTGCCGATCCCAAAGAAATACAAAGCTGGACACGGTTTTGTTTACCTAAGAGCATGTATCCTGCAGTGGTCCAGTGGGCTCACGGACCACCACACCTGTCTAAGACCCTCATGAACTCCCCAATCAAAAAATATTATGCAGCACCTGTTATTACCTCTCTCACAGACAGCTATTGTAGATCCTGCACCACCTGTGCCAAGTGTAATCCAGGAAGAATGGAAAGAGTCCCTCCAAAGCATTGAGCCAAACTTCACTATCCTTTCCAGAGAATCCCAGTTGACCATATCCAAATGCCAAAGTGTGGCAGGTATGAATATGCACTTGTTGTAGTGGACATGTTTTCAGGATGGCCTGAGGCCTACCCAGTCACCAACATGACAGGCAAGACCACAACTAAACGCCTGCTCACCGCAATAGTATGCAGATATGGAGTCCCGGAAGTGATAGAGAGTGATCAAGGCCCGGCCTTCACTGCATCAGTAACCAAGGAGATCTGGGCAGCACTGGGGGTGACCCTTGCATTCCACACACCCTATCACCCACAGAGTAGTGGTAAGGTAGAATGCATTAATGGCACCTTAAAAGCCAGAATGCTGAAAATGTCCCAAGAAACTAGCTTGCCATGGCCAGAGAGTCTCCCTATTGCTATGTTCAGTGTCAGGTACACACAGAGAGGGAAATTTGCCTTGTCCCCTTATGAGATTCTATTTGGGTCAGCACCTAGACTCGGGTGCTATTTCCCCCAACAACTCCAGCTCCATTCTGACATGTTAGTAGACTATGTAACTGCTCTCTCGAGTACTGGCCAAAATCCATGCACAGGTGTTTTCTTCCATTCCAGATCCAGAGTCTGATACAAGCACCCACCGATTGCTCCCTGGTGATTGGGTTCTGGTTAAGAAATTTGTGAGGAAACACACTTTTGAACCAAGATTTGACGGTCCTTTCCAAGTCCTCCTAGTCACAAACACATCTATTAAATTGGTTGGAAAAGTCAACTGGATCCACGCTTCCCACTGCAAGAAGGTTCCAGCCCCCAACTAAGCGGATTGCCAAACACCATGATTATCCTGTGTATCCTCCTTCTGCTAGGCCTGCTGAAGGCCCAACAATTTGCTATTATTAAAGATGCTAATGTTTACACATTTTGGTATAATTCATCTAACATACAAGTTACTACTTTTACCTTTGCTACTGTGACATTGTTGACTGCCCATTTCCCCAATCACAGGTACAGACTATATACAAAGACATACCTCACACAAAAGACCCATATGTATGTGTTGTTGACGATTACTGGGGACATTACTGTAGCTCCTGGGGAGCAGCGGGTTGGAACGCAGGGCCGGCATGGGATACAAACCACAGAGTGCCCTGGACAGAATAGATAAAGATGGGAAGTCCCTATTACTAGGAATGACTTTAAGGAAGACCCCCATGAAACTTACCTTGAACATAGAAAATCCTAGTCCTGGTGATGCTGGTCAGTACATAATGGGGATGTATTGGAAAAAAGGGGGATCCTATAACAGACTGGGAAATTTCTACCTCCAAGATATGTACCAGTCCCCCGAATGGGTAAATTCCCGACACATGGTTCCTAACCCACTTAAACCTCACATCCAGACCTTTAAAGACATGGTAGCCATTGCAAACCCTACATTCGAAGACACTATAGCTACAGAAACCGGATTCTCGGACACTAACCTATAGCTTGAAGGGATGAGATATAATGCTAACAAACATAATAAGACTGACTTCTATGTCTGTGGAGGAGCCCGACCCCACCTAGGCACCGTGCCTTTGAATTTACCTCCTGTAATAGAGACATGTTTATTAAGTCTCTATGCCTATTACAAAACTAATTAGTCAGCATGTGAGTCATGGAAGAAAGAATATCCTATGATCACTAAGAGTGTCAAACCAGCCAAGGGCATTACTGTATACCCAGGGAACTATACCTGTTACGGTATTTATAACGGGATTGGCCGATATATGGGAAATTTCACTCATGGGTACTGTGCAACGTACAGAACAGTTCCACTTGCTCTACTACAGAAACACATTAGATCTTTGGGAGACATATATTGGCTGTGTGGAGATCTGCAACTCAGGACACGGTTAGAGGACTTATGGTGGGGAGAATGTGCCCTAGCTAAGGTTATCATGCCAATACACATTATATCCGACAGTCACCAGGATATACATGATAGAAACATAGAAACATAGAATGTGTCGGCAGATAAGAACCATTCGGTCCATCTAGTCTGCCCAATTTTTTTTATTATAAGTACTTTTATTAGTCCCCCGTTCCCGGGCTTATAGCTAGGATAGCCTTGTGTCTATCCCACGCATGCTTAAAATCCTTGACTGTGTTTACCTCTACCACTTCTGCTGGCAGGCTATTCCATACATCCACTACCCTCTCAGTAAAGTAATACTTCCTGATATTACTTTTAAATCGTTGCCCCTCTAATTTAAGACTATGTCCTCTAGTTGTGGTAGTTTTTCTTCTTTTAAATATACTCTCTTCTTTTACTGTGTTGATTCCCTTTATGTATTTAAATGTTTCTATCATATCCCCCTGTTACGTCTTTCCTCCAAGCTATACATGTTAAGATGCTTTAACCTTTCCTGGTAAGTTTTATCCTTCAACCCATGAACCAGTTTAGTAGCCCTTCTCTGAACTTTCTCCAAAGTATCAACATCCTTCTGGAGATACGGTCTCCAGTATTGCGTACAATACTCCAAGTGAGGTCTCACCAGTGCTCTGTACAATGGCATGAGCACTTCCCTCTTCCTACTGCTAATACCTCTCCCTATGCAACCAAGCATTCTGCTAGCATTTCCTGCTGCTCTATTGCATTGCCTACCTACCTTCAAGTCCTCTGAAATTATTACTCCTAAATCCCTTTCCTCAGATGTTGAGGTTAGGACTGTACCAAATAGTCTATATTCTGCTTTTGGGTTTTTACGCCCAAGGTGCATAATCTTGCACTTGTCCACATTAAATGTCAGTTGCCACTGCTCTGACCATTTTTCTAGTTTAGCTAAATAATTTGCCATTTGGCTTATCCCTCCATGAATATCAACCCTGCTACAAATCTTTGTATCATCAGCAAAAAGACATACTTTGCCAACAAGACCTTCTGCAATATCGCTAATAAAAATATTAAAGAGAATGGGTCCAAGTACAGATCCCTGAGGTACCCCACTAGTAACAAGACCTTGCATCGAATATACCCCATTGACTACAACCCTCTGTTGCCTGTCACTCAGCCATTGTCTAATCCATTCAACAATATTGAAATCCAAACTCAAAGATTTCAGTTTATTAATAAGCCTTCTATGTGCAACAGTGTCAACAGCCTTACTGAAATCTAGGTAAGCAATGTCTACTGCACCACCCTGATCTATTATTTTAGTCACCCAATCAAAAAAATCAATAAGATTAGTTTGGCATGATCTCCTTGAAGTAAACCCATGTTGTCTCTGATCTTGTAATCCATGCGACTTTAGATGTTCAACAATCCTATTCTTTAACAAGGTTTCCATTATTTTCCCCACTACTGATGTAAGACTTACTGGTCTATAGTTGCCCGCCTCCTCCCTACTACCTTTCTTGTGAATGGGCACAACATTAGCTAATTTCCAATCTTCTGGAACTACTCCAGTTAACAATGATTGGTTAAATAAATCTGTTAACGGTTTTGCTAGTACACCACTAAGTTCTTTTAATAACTTTGGATGTATCCCATCAGGTCCCATCGACTTATTTGTCTTTACTTTAGACAGCTGAAGTAAAACCTCTTCCTCTGTAAACTTACATGCACGTTCACATATCAGAGCTAGACGAGACACCTACGTAAAAGGCAGCTTTGACGCACATGTATAAATAGATGCCATTGGGGTACCACGGGGGGTGCCAAAAGAATTCAAGGCAAGAGATGAAGTTGCAGCAGGGTTTGAATCTATTTTTCCAATCATTACTGCCAACAAGAATTTGAACTGGATTAACTATATATATTACAACCAACAGCGATTTGTGAATTACATAAAAGATGCACTCCAGGGCTTGGCTGAGCAATTGCAGGCCGCATCCCAGATGACCTTTCAGAATAGGATGGCCCTGGACATGATTCTAGCAGAAAAGGGAGGAGTATGCAAAATACCATGACACCATGACATGTTGCACCTACATCCCGGACAACACAGGCCCAAATGGTAAAGTGACACTAGCAATAGAGAAATTAGAGAGACTTTCAGAAGAGTTGAAAAGGAACTCTGGGGTCACGGACCCATGGGAACGATGGTTTGGGTGGATGACTGGTTGGAAAAGGGTTCTGGAAATAGGTGTGGCAGCCTTAATAATTCTAATTCTTATCGCTCTTATTATCTGTTGTGTTCTCCCTTGTGGTAAGAAATGTATACAGAAGACTGCAGATAAGGCCATACTAACTTTCATTCACCAGGAAATGGATGAGGTGGATTATGATAAACCCTTTACCCTGTTGCAATTTCTTCCCTTTAATGACAAGGCGACGGGATTTTAGGGCCAGAAGGGACAGCATCTGACTTCCTTCTAGGCACAGTCTGTAGAGACTGTATTCCATACATCCACTACCCTCTCAGTAATGTAATCCTTTCATTAGTCCCTGGCCTTATCTTATATCTAGGATAGCCTTATACCAATCCCTTACATGCTTAAACTCCTTCATTGTATTAACCTCTACCACTTCTACTGGAAGACACATCCATACATCCACTACCCTCTCAGTAAAGTAATACTTTCATTAGTCCCTGGCCTTACCTTATATCTAGGATAGCCTTATACCTATCCCATGCATGCTTAAACTCCTTCACTGTATTTACCTCTGCCACTTCTACTGGAAGGCTATTCCATACATCCACTACCTCAATATGTCAGGATTTTGCCCCTCAATATGCCAGGATTTTGCCCCTCAATATGCCAGGATTTTGCACCTCAATATGCCAGGATTTAGTCACTTCATATGCCAGAAATTAGCCACTTAATATGCCAGGATTTTGCCACTCTATGCCAGGATTTTGCCACTTAATATGCCAAGGTTTATCCATTTAATATGACAGGATTTTGCCATTTAATATGACAGGATTTTGCCCCTCAATATACCAGGATTTAGCCACTTAATATGCCAGGAGTTTGCCACTCTATGCCAGGATTTAGCCCCTCAATATTTCAGGATTTAGCCACTTAATATGCCCGGATTTTGCCACTCTATGCCAGAATTTTGCCACTTAATATGACAGGATTTTGCACCTCAATATGCCAAGATTTTGCCCCTCAATATGCCAGGATTTTGCCCCTTAATATGCCAGAAAATATCCACTTAATATGCCAGGATTTTGCCACTCTATGCCTGGATTTTGCCACTTAATATGCCAGGGTTTAGCCATTTAATATGCCAGGATTTTGCCCCTCAATATGCAAGGATTTAGCCACTCTATGCCAGGATGTAGCCACTCAATATGCCAGGATTTAGCCACTTAATATGCCAGGATTTTGCCACTCTATGCCAGGATTTTGCCACTTAAGATGCCAGGATTTTGCCACTCTATGCCAGTTAATATGATAGGATTTTGCCCCTCAATATACCAGAATTTAGCCACACAGTATGCCAGGATTTTGCCCCTCAATATTCCAGGATTTTGCACCTCAATATGCCAAGATTTTGCCCCTCAATATGCCAGGATTTTGCCCCTTAATATGCCAGAAATTATCCACTTAATATGCCAGGATTTTGCCACTCTATGCCTGGATTTTGCCACTTAATATGCCAGGGTTTAGCTACTTAATTTGCCAGGATTTTGCCACTTAATATGCCAGGATTTTGCCACTCTATGCCAGGATGTAGCCACTCAATATGCCAGGATTTAGCCACTTAATATGCCAGGATTTTGCCACTCTATGCCAGGATTTTGCCACTTAAGATGCCAGGATTTTGCCACTCTATGCCAGTTAATATGATAGGATTTTGCCCCTCAATATACCAGAATTTAGCCACACAGTATGCCAGGATTTTGCCCCTCAATATTCCAGGATTTTGCCATTTATTATGCCAGGATTTTGCCATTTATTATGCCAGGATTTTGCCCCTCAATATGCCAGGATTTTGCCCCTCAATATGCCAGGATTTAGAAATTTAATATGCCAGGATTTTGCCACTCTATGCCAGGATTTTGCCACTTAATATGACAGGATTTTGCCCCTCAATATGCCAGGATTTAGAAATTTAATATGCCAGGATTTTGCCACTCTATGCCAGGATTTTGCCACTTAATATGCCAGGATTTTGCCCCTCAATATGCCTGGATTTTGCCCTTCAACATGCCAGGATTTTGCCACTTAATATGCCAGGATTTTGCCCCTCAATATGCCAGAAATTATCCACTTAATATGCCAGGATTTTGCCACTCTATGCCTGGATTTTGCCACTTAATATGCCAGGGTGTAAGGCAGAAAACCAACGTACCGTGATTCATGCGAAGAGGTAGGGATCCCAATTGCAGATATCGACTGTTCCTGCCTGGCACCACCGATACCGAGGGCTACAGGGTAGGTAGACGTCAATAGATGGCAGCAGGCACGAATGTCAGAGAACCAGGAACAGAAGTGCTGGTACCGTGAAGGGTAGTCGAGGGACAGTCCGAGTCGGGGAGCCAGGAAGGTAGCAAGGTCGAGAGTTCAAGCCGGGTTCAAGGATACCAGAATGCAGGAGGGTCAAATAACGTAGCCGGGTCAGGGAGAACAGAGGTCAGCAAAATCCAGGAGAAAGCCAGGTCAGAAGTCCAGTAGAGTAGAATGATCAAATAACACTTGCAGGAACAAAAACGAGGAAGCTAGGAGCAATCCACGAGGAGATAGCTTGAAAAATCAACAAGCAAATTTGAATTGCGCGCGCTATGGTTTTAAAGGGCATAGCTCCGCCCCCGTGACGTACGCGACGCGCGTCTCGCCGCCCGTCGCCATAGTGATGATCGGGGCAGAAGAGAAAGAGCTTCCCGTCGAGCACGCGCCTGTCTCCAGTGTCGGGCGCGTGTAGAAGAGGATAGCCGACGGTGAGAGGGACCGGAGCTGCTGCTATTCTTTCTGTGAGGGACCCGGCGTGGGACAGAGATGCGGACCTTACACAGGGTTTAGCTACTTAATTTGCCAGGATTTTGCCACTTAATATGCCAGGATTTTGCCACTCTATGCCAGGATGTAGCCACTCAATATGCCAGGATTTAGCCACTTAATATGCCAGGATTTTGCCACTCTATGCCAGGATTTTGCCACTTAAGATGCCAGGATTTTGCCACTCTATGCCAGTTAATATGATAGGATTTTGCCCCTCAATATACCAGAATTTAGCCACACAGTATGCCAGGATTTTGCCCCTCAATATTCCAGGATTTTGCCATTTATTATGCCAGGATTTTGCCATTTATTATGCCAGGATTTTGCCCCTCAATATGCCAGGATTTTGCCCCTCAATATGCCAGGATTTAGCCATTTAATATGCCAGGATTTTGCCACTCTATGCCAGGATTTTGCCACTTAATATGACAGGATTTTGCCCCTCAATATGCCAGGATTTAGCCACTTAATATGCCAGGATTTTGCCACTCTTGCCAGGATTTTGCCACTTAATATGCCAGGATTTTGCCCCTCAATATGCCTGGATTTTGCCCTTCAACATGCCAGGATTTTGCCACTTAATATGCCAGGATTTTGCCCCTCAATATGCCAGGATTTTGCCTCTCAATATGCCAGGATTTAGCGACTTAATATGCCAGGATTTTGCCACTCTATGCCAGGATTTTGCCACTTAATATGCCAGGATTTTGCCCCTCAATATGCCAGGATTTTGCCAGTCTATGCCAGTTAATATGACAGGATTTTGCCACTCAATATGCCAGGATTTAGCCACTCACTATGCCAGGATTTTGCCACTCAATATGCCAGGATTTTGCCACTCAATATGCCCAGATTTGCTAATTTTGTTCCACCCTCCTCCCTCCTTCCCTAGTACCTGCTTGTTGCTTGCTCTCCGTTAACCCCTGGGCAATCGCCAGTATGCCCATGTGGAAAGACGGCACTGCATATCTGTTCTCTCTCGGCCTCCTTCCCATTTCTGTTCTCTCTCTCCCCCTCTGTTCTCTTCTCTCCTCCCCTCCTTTGTTCTCTTCTCCTCCCTCCTCTGTTCTCTTCTCTCCCTCCTCATCTGTTCTCTTCTCTCCCCCTCCTGTTATTTTCCCTCTCCCCCTTCCTCTGTTCTCTCTCCCCCTTCCTCTGTTCTCTCTCCCCCTTCCTCTGTTCTCTCCCCCCTTCCACTGTCCTCTCTACCCCCTTCCACTGTTCTCTCCCCCCTTTGCTCTGTTCTCTCCCCCCTTCCTCTGTTTTCGCTCCTCTTTCCTCTGTTCTCTCTCCCCCCTTCCTCTTTTCTCTCTCCCCCTTCCTCTGTTCTCTCCCCCCTTCCACTGTCCTCTCTCCCCCCTTCCACTGTCCTCTCTCCCCCCTTCCACTGTTCTCTCCTCCCCTTGCTCTGTTCTCTCCCTCTTCCTCTGTTTTCGCTCCTCCTTCCTCTGTTCTATCTCCCCCGTCCTCCCCATATCTGTTCTCTCTCTCCCCCCTCCTCCCCATATCTGTTCTCGCACTCCCCATGCTTAGTGATTATACCGATACCCTGCATTATCACTGCGTTCGTGGAGCGCAAGCAGCACTTACTTATGCTCATAGCTCCCCGTGAAGCAGACGCCGCTCTGCTTCACAGGGTGGGGGTGGAGCTTCACCTCTCAGCCAGGGAGCTCCGCCCCCTCCCCGGATCCATCAGTGCTGCCGAGCAGAGGGCTGGTGAGGGGAGATCTTTTGATCTCTCCAGCCAGTGCCTCTACCAGCAAACCTTTTTTTTTTTAATAGCCCCCCCTTACGGTGTTGTGCCCTGTGCGCTCCAATAGGTCGCACACCCCTCAGGTCGGCCCTGGCTTCACATACTTATAGTGAAGCACAGAGAGTGACCTGCAAATGAAAAAAAATAAACAAACCATTTCTTGTAAAAAAAAATTAAATAAATAATAAATAAAGTTAACCCTTTCCTTGCTGTTTGTTACTGTGATCAGTTTCCTTCCTACTTTATGGCCCTCATTTTATTTATTTTTTCCGAACTTTTTATTTTTGCAATTTTAAAGTTTTTTTTAATAAATATATTTATTTTAATATATTAATTTAATTACAGATAACCCCTGCATGCCCGTTCTTCGATTCTTACAGCTCTGACTAGTAACATCGCTTTTTCAGGGGGTTTTGAAGGGGGGGGGGGGTCTGGGAACCTATAATTTAATTTTTTATTAGTTAGTTAATTAGTTGGGATACGTGGGTTAGTGTTGTAATAGTTGTGTAGATTACTATTGGGAAAATAATGGGGAAAAACATTTTTTCCCCAAATGTTCCCATTTTAATACTAAATTGAATATTAGTTTTATTTTTAGGGTATCAAAAGAAAGCTGTAACTGTCCTTTAAAAAACAACATATAACTTTTATAGGTGTGTTAAATTACTGAGAGTAAAAAAGTTTCAACCCAGAAAAGCCCTGGTCCTTAAGTGGTTAAATCATTTTATACATGGATCCCTTGGAGCATATGCACTCTGTACAACATAGTCTTTAAACACAATTTACCACCAGGGCCACGCAAGAATTTTTGCCACCCTAGGCTAACCCTCATTTTGCCACCCCTCCCCTTACCCCTCCTACTTATAACAGCCAGACAACAGCACATCAATCTCACACATACACACAGGACAGTCACACACATAGTCACAGATACACAAGTGAGCAGTGTTTTTCTTGTTAAAGAAAAAAGTAAATTTTTTAATGTGTCCCCCTGTCTGTCTCCTCTTCCTCCTCATGCCTGTCCCTCTCCTCTCCCTCCTCATGCCTATCTCTCTCCTCTCCCTCCTCATGCCTGTCCTTCTCCTCTCCCTCCTCATGTCTGTCTCTCTCCTCTGCCTCCTCATGCCTGTCCCTCTCCTCTGCCTCCTCATGTTTGTCCTTCTCCTCCCCCTCCTCATGTCTGTCTCTCTCCTCTCCCTCCTCATGCCTGTCCCTCTCCTCTCCCTCCTCATGTCTGTCCCTCTCCTCTCCCTTCGCATGGTGGTCTGTCTCCTCTCCCTTCCCATGCCCATCTATCTCCTCTCCCTTCCCATGCCTATCTCTCTCTCCTCTCCCTTCCCATGACTGTCTCTCTCTCTTCTCTCCCTTCCTATACCTGTCTCTCTCTCTCTCTCTCTCTCTCTCTCTCTCTCTCTCTCCCCTCCCTTCCCATGCCTCTCTTGCTCTCCTCTCTCCCTTCCCATGCCTGTCTCTCTCTTCTCTCTCCCTTCCCATGCCTGTGTCTCTCTGCTCTCTCCCTTCCCATTTCTGTCTGTCTCTGCTCTCTCCCTTCCCATGACTATCTCTCTCTCCTCTTTCCCTTCCCATGACTGTCTCTCTCTACTTTCTCCCCTCCCATGACTGTCACCCTCTCCTCTCTCCCTTCCTTTGACTGTCTCTATCTGCTCTCTCCCTTCACATGCCTGTCTCTCTCTCTCTCCCTTCCCATGCCTGTCTCTCTCTCCTCTCTCCACCCATATCTGTTGTCCCCCTCCCATGTCTGTGGTCTGTTTCCCCCCTCCACTGTCTGTGGTCTGTCTCCCCTCTTTCCTCCCATGTCTGTGGTCTCCCCCCCCCCTCGAATGTGTGTGGTCTTTCCTCCCCTCCTCCCTCCCATGTGGGTGGTCTTTATTTCCCCTCCCTTCCATGTGTGTGCTCTTTCCTCCCCTCCCTCCCATGTGTTTGGTCTTTCTAAACGCACACAGAGCTAGTACTGCCCGCTGCTCCCCAGTAAATAAAACACGCTCCAATAGGAGGGGGCGGACCTTCACCTCATCCCCGGTGAGGTCCGCCTCCCTCCCTCAGTGCCACATTGTGGCTGAAAAATAGGAGCGCGAGGGCGCCCCTTGTAAATATGGGCCCTAGGCCAGCACCTACTTCGCCTTTACGCCCTGTTCACCACAGAGGTCCAGAAGCCAGATCATGGACAGCTGTTTTGTCCTTAATGGTACTCATCAACATGAGGTTGGTTTACTGGCTTACTTATAACTTTTTTTTTGTTAATAGACACAGAATAGCTCCTACTGCTTATAGGGCCCCAGGTCATCTTATTTTTACTGCGTGCCTCACAAGAACTGTAGCCCAGGGGCCTACCATGTCTTAATCCAGTCCTGGTTATGAATGATGATGATGGCAACACCCCTAAAGATGCTGGAGGTGACCTACAGAAGTGGGCTATGTACAGGCTAGGCTTCAGTGCAATATAAGTGGCCACATATTGCAAGTCAAGTTTATCATTCTGGATACTTTCCTTTTGATTTCTGAAACACTTTAAAATGTACAGTAACTTTTTTCCTCCAGCCAAATCCTGAGCATATAGTGGGATTAATATAAACTGCTATTGATATTTGTGAGTAAAGTAAACATATTTAGAATACAGATATTCACATTTTAATGAATGCATACATTTTTATAATTAATTTTAATGTGCATAAAAAAGTAGATTATTTTCAAGTCAGAGTGATAATTTAATCATGAGTGTTATGGATATCAGTGGGAAGTCTGCTGACTTTCATAATTCCATACTAGCCCAAAGTTAATGAAATGCTAAAACCAGATATGATGAGGACTTCCTTGTGGAAGTCTGCTCTCAGAGGAGGAAACCACTGAGCCTTATAGTCGGCTAGAAGCAGATAGGGATGGCTGCGTCAAGCTCCAAGCAGGATGTGGTGTTGCTGTGACCTGTGCTGCAGGGTGTCCCTGTCTTCTAAGGTAAGTTTAATAAATATCTGAATCATAATTTAAAAACCAGAGGTCTATCTAATAGCATCAACTTCAGCATTATAAACTTTAAAAGAAAGGTGTTGAACATGGCTTAAGAAGTTTGGACTGCTGAAGTAGATGCTTTTAGGTAGACCTTTGCTTTTTAAATTATATTTTAGATATATATTTGTGTAGTTATATATCTAACTTTAGCATTTATATCATGGTGCTGTGTATGTAACAAGCAATATAAAATAATCTCTGTTGTTTGCGTTTTCTAGAACGTTTATTTGCTGCAGGCAACTTGAACACTGCTTTAATTATAGCATTGTGTTCTCATTTTTCACAATAAAAGTTCCTCTTTAACCATCTAAACTACAATATACAGCATGCCACCCACAGCACAGCTGTATCCCCTCCAGTCCTATGACTCTTTGACGTTCACCCTTTACCTCGGCAAATAAACACATTGCATAATCTATAGGATATATATTTACAACTTCCTCTTTCCAAAATCATTTTTTGTGGGATCACACTAGAGAGGAATCCATAACACACAAGTATGGACACCAGTATGGCTATCCTCTACCTCTTCTGCGTGGTGGGTAAGCATCTGCTTTAATTCCATCATATCTGCCTTAAGAAGTTCAGAAGCCAACAGGGAGCTCAAAAAGATTCAACAGTGAGATTATTGGAGCCATAGAAGAGAAAATGCAAAGGAGTTTACATTAGTAATGTAATTGTATGAATACAAAATGCTGAGTACAATTCTTTCTCCTGCTTTGTCTGAAGCTCAGTATGATATTTTATAGTGTTTTATGTAGATGTTAAGCTGTACCTTCTAAGCAACTACCAGCAGTGGTGTATTTTGTTTTTTTGTGCTGCCCTGGGCCTGACTAAACTCATACACCCACAGCCCTCATTTGTCACACTCCTTCCTGCAGGTTGCACCCTTCCTCGCTTAATGTTTCCACTACAACAGATTGCCCCCACATATCTTATAACAGTGCAGGATTGTTTGCCACATGCAACCTGGTGGTTTAGTGGGGGCAGCTGTGAAGGCAGTACAAGGCAGTGAGGGAGGATATACCACCAAAATTGGTAGCACTGGCTCTATTACTGCCCTCTCCATTTTTGCTGTCCAAGACCTAAGCAGAAATATAACATTGACTGCCAGCGTATAAGGTGATTAACCACTGTTCAGCAAAAAAAAAAATGTAATTGATCAAGTGTTTGCACATTCAAGTTATGCAAGGGTCATAGCCTACTGGGGTCTATTCACTTAAGGTGAGATGCAGGTGAGTTAAGTTGAGGAAGTTTTCATCTCACCAGTTTATCTATACATGTGCCGTGACAAACATGGTAAGCTTGCTTAGCAGGAGACACTCACCACATTTGTCCCTGCACAATATAAAGTTAAATTGGTGAGATGAAATGTTCATCCCACCTGCATCTCATTTTTTAGTGAATAGACTCCTAACTGAATGATCACAGTTATGTTAATGATCACAGGGTTTTTTACTTTACTTCAATCAATGATTTTATATTGAAAGAGGTGGAGCAATCATGATGGATTGCACATTAGTAAACCAATTGCACATTAGTATCAATTTCCAATGTTCCGAAGCTTTAGAAATACCTTCACTATATTCTATATTCTAATTTTCTACATTTTAATGTAACATTAAAGCAGTGTGTTATTTTCCTGATCAAATGACTTCTCCATTAGCTATGCACGTTTCTGTGTTTCCAACAGGTTTGTGTCTTGCAAACAATCTTACCGTGTTGTCTGGGCAGCTTGGGGATACACTGACTATTGACTGTCCATACCAGCGTCATAGTGACCGCTGGAGAAAAAAATTGTGGTGCAAAGAGGATGAAGATGGAATATGCCACCTTGTGGTCCGTACCTACCCATTCTGGAGGCCATTTGGAAAGCACACAAGTAACACAGCTATCTCAGACCACACTGGTGCAGGAACTGTCAAGGTGAATGTCACCCTTTTGCAGAAGGAAGATGCGGGGATCTACCAATGTCAGTCAGTTTCTGCAGACAAAGTTAGTATACTACAGAGAGTCCTCGTAGTACTGAAAGATCCCAAATTATTGAACATTTCGGAGTTGGACAATGTAAATTACAGCACTTCAAGGTAAGCTGAATCTTTGATGTTCAAGTCTTTCATGTTTTCAGAACTATGTATATTGTGCCTAATGTACTGGAGCTGCCTTTCAGCCCCATATTTGAAAAAAGGAAAACAACAGCAGTTGTGTTCGAGTTAGCCCTTCTACAATAGGGTACAGAATTCTTGTCCTTATACAATAGAATTCACAGTAGTGAATGTTCATTATTAGCACAGAAGACAATAAAGTAGTTGAACTCTTTCACCTCTCCAGATTTACCCACACAAGTAAAGCTCTTCTTTATTTTTTATATTATTTAAAACCCCTGATATACATGCCACTCATGGCTCTCGAGGGGCATGCAAGGCCCAATAAACAAAATGTAAACAAAAAAAGCTTTCTGGCAGTGGCACTGGCTGGAGAGATCAAAAAATCTCCCCTTACCATAACTAGACACCAAGGAGCTATGGGTTCTGGCTGGGGTATGTCCTGGGTCTTCAATGTGGGTGCTGGGGCATGTTCTGGGGGTACAATGTTGGTGATGGGGTGTGCACTGTGGTTAGTGACAGTCCTGGGTGTGCAATATGGATGATGGTATAAGTCCTGGGTCTGCAATGTTGTCAACCGGGCATGTCCTGAGTATGCTGTATGGGTGCTACGGCATGTCCTGGGGTGCGGAAGTAAGTAACTCAGCTGTAAATTATTCTCTTCTCTTGCAGCTATGGTGCTTATCTTTGAAGTGATTTTTTTTTTGGAGTTACTCAAAATTGATATTCTTAATATTTAATAGGTTTCCTACAGGATCACAGATTCATTTGACACTGGTCATTCTGGGGAGCAGCATCTTGTTGGTTAAGCTTATGTTGATGGGACTGATGTGCAGCTGGTGGAGGAGACAACACAGTGCTGGGTGAGAAAAGGATTCTATGATAGCAAGAGGGTTGGATTGCAAAATTTGCAGTAGTTATTCGTTCATCCTAAGAATATGCTATAGATTTGTACCTTTTCTTCCATTTAGTCAAATACTGCAGCATTTAAACATTCTACCAGCAGGACCATCTTCAGAGGGGTACAGCCAATTCTCAGATGCTTTTTCTCACTCAACACTTGGCTAGCTGAGTAGGAGGCTTAGTTCATTGCAGTTAAGCTGCCAAAATGAAGCTATTGATTCTGAAGTTGTGTAATAAATGGTTTTGTGCTACCCTAGGCCTGACTAAACTCTTAACTGTTTACTCATTTAAGATTTCCACTACACCAGTTTGCCCCACATTCCTTTGCAGACAGTACAAAGCAGTGAGGGAGGATTGTACCACTAAGGATAGTTATAGAAACCACAGTCCCCTGGTGCAAAAACTTTGCCAAGCAACATTTCCAGGGCCGCTATGAGCAATTGTGGGGCCAACACAGACCAAATGGTCAGGGTACCCACCTCCCAAATACAACTTGTTAGTGCCATATTTGCCCCAAACAGTTTGTCAGTGTCATTTTGGCCCCAATACTGTTTGCCAGTGCCCTATGTGTCCCCAAACAGCATGCCATTGCCATAATTTCCCCAAACATCATGCCAGTGACATATCTGTCCATGTGCAGCTTCTCAGTGCCATATTAATCCCAGTGCCATCTTTGCCCCAACCAGCATGTCAGTGCCATATTAACCCAAACAAATTGTCAGTGCCTGATTTGCCTCCAAACAGCTTGTAGATTCTATGTTTGCTTCCAAACAGCTTGTCAGTGCCATCTTTGACTATATACAGTGACATATTTGCCCATGTACAGCTTGTCAGTGCCAGTTTTTCCCCCAAAACAGTATGTCAGTGCAATCTTTGCACACATACAGCTTGCCATTGCCATCTTTGTCTTCAAACAGCAAGTGTTATATTTGATTCCGAACAGCAGGACAGTGCCATATTTACCCCATATAGCTTGTAAATGCCATATTTTCCAATGCCACAGTTTGTCAGTGCCATGTATGCACCCAAACAGTTTGTCAGTGTCATTTGTCCTCCAAACAGTTTGTCAGTGTCATATTTGCCTATATACTGTTTGTCATTGCCATCTTTGCTATCAAACACTGTTAGTGCCATATTTGCCCAAATACTGTTTGTCAGTGCCCAAGTGCCCACTTTGCCCCAAACAACTTATCATTTCCAATGTTTGTCCCCAAACAGGCCATTGCAATATTTTCCCCAAACAGCATTATATTGACATATTTGCCACATATTTTTCCATTGTACAGCTTTTCAGTGCCATATTTGCCCCCAAACAGCATGTCAGTGCCATATTAACCACAAACATTTGTCCGTGCCATATTTGACTCCAAACAGATTGTCGGTGCCATATTTGCCCGTATACAGCTTGACAGTGCCATCTTTGCCCATATACAGTTTGTCAGTGTCAGCTTTGCATATACACAGCTTGTCAGTGCCATATGTGCCTCCAAACAGCTTGTAGGTGCCATATTTGCCCCTAAAAAGCACATCAGTTCAATATTTGCCTCTAAACAATTTACCAGTGTTGTCCTGCACCAATTACATGCAGTAGTGGCATTTTTCTCTCCCTCCATTCTGTGTAAAGACTGATCCCGCATGCAGGAAATGTATGTTATGTCATTGATATCTTTGTCTCCAAATATCTTCTCAGGGCCATCTTTGCCCCAAATAGGTTCTCAGTGCAACCCTTGTCTCCAAACAGCTTGCCAGGGCCATATTTTCCCCAAACAAATTGTCAGTGTCAGATTTGCCTCCAAACATGTCAGTGCCATATTTGCCCAAAAATATTCAAAATGCTATGTTTGTCCCAAACAGCTTGCCAGGGCTGTATCTTGTCCTAACATCCTGGGAATGTCACTATTACCTAACCTAATGGGGTCTATTCACTAAAGTTTAGGTTTGAAAAAAGATGGTTGACATTAGAATTGGTCACCTCAGTGAACTTGACTTCCTATCTTGACCACCTTCAGCTGTTCACTAATCACATCTCAACCTCCAGCTTAATCTCAACTCCCCTTGCCAAAGTTCAACCTCCCATAGAATGCACAGAAAATTGGTATTCACTAAAAGTGAGGTGATTCACTTTGGTCAAGTTGGGAGGTAGCATTGTACTTAGTCACAACGTTCAACTTGTCTCCCCTGAAGGGATGAGTTCTATTATTTTCATCGGGGGGGGGGGGGGGGGGGGGGAATTACACTTGTGGTTTTTGAGACTAAATTCAATTCAACCTCCAATCCCGACTTCCTCACTATAACTCACCCTCCCTCAATCTCAACTGAGTTCACCACATATCGACCTCGAAAGAATGTGTAGAAGTTTTCAAGGTTGAGTTGGAAGCAGGCAAGGGGGGTAGAGTCTGGTTGATGGTAGGTGGTTGGAATAAGCACCTAACTCAAACGTTAATGAACAGACCCCTAGGCACTTGTTTTAGCAACTTAAGAAAGATAAATGGTGATTCTAAGTATTGAACAGATTCTACTGTTAGCACAAACCCACTGAGCAATCTTACTGGAAATATTGGTGATATGGTTTCTGAACAGGCTTGTTTCAGAGTATGGAAATTATATCCTCAAAAATGCTTAGTTAATACTTGGCCCCAAGATTTCTGATGTCCTTGAAGGTGAGAATAGTTGTGTCCCATATTGCTGAAAGCAGACACAGGGCAATTATTTCAGTAAATGTTGCTACAAAGGCACATAGTTTACCCAAGTCCTGGCTGTTCCCACAAATTGTCATCCATCTACTTGTTTCCTTTCATAGAAACATAGAAGCATAGAATGTGTCAGCAGATAAGAACCATTCGGTCCATCTAGTCTGCCCAATTTTTTTTTTGAGTACTTTTATTAGTCCCCCGTTCCCATTCTTATAGCTAGGATAGCCTTGTGTCTATCCCATGCATGCTTAAAATCCTTGACTGTGTTTACCCCTACCACTTCTGCTGGAAGGCTATTCCATACATCCACTACCCTCTCAGTAAAGTAATACTTCCTGATATTACTTTTAAAACTATGTCCTCTAGTTGTGGTAGTTTTTCTTCTTTTAAATATACTCTCTTCCTTTACTGTGTTGATTCCCTTTATGTATTTAAATGTTTCTATCATATCCCCCCTGTTCCGTCTTTCCTCCAAGCAATACATGTTATGTTTCTATTTGTCTAGAGTACTGACTGTTAACCCTGGTATTAAAAAACCTCAATGTGTTTAGATTTGAAGCATACTGCTTGGTGAACCTTACATTTGAAAATAGCAGTTTGTAATTACTCTTATGCTATTTCCTAGTTAGTAGTGTAGATACATCCATGTTACCCTTTAGAATTAGGTGCTGCTAAGATACTTCTGAATGTTATTATTTTATTTATAACCCTCCTTAAAATTCCCCAACTAAACAAAATCTACAAATAATGGGCCCAATGTAACGAAGCTCGTTAGCCCCCCAAAAAAGACAAAAGGGTCTACTCAATAAAGGACATTTGTGTGATAGTTTAAAATTTTAGAAAAAAAAGTATTGTACCCAATATGCAGGAGTAATCCATTTGACAATGCAGGATTTTTCCCTAGAACTTAATTTTAAAGATGTGGCTCAAAATTCATATTTACAAGTCACATGTTTTCACCAACCCGTGTGAGTCAATAATATCCCCAAGGGAACATTTTTGAGAGTTAAAAAAGAAACTCTTCAAAAGATGGAGACTTTAAAGTTCAAAGTGAAAACATTAAGGCTAGTAGCACAAGCAGAAAAGTGCACACTAATTTAAAAAAATAGTCTGAAGAGGTGCAAAACAGAATCAAAATAACAAAATGTTGTAAATATTCACAAATTGCTCCATACTCTAAGTTTTACCAATTTTTGTCACTGGTTTGTTACCTGACCCCCTTTATGTTCTAATCCTGTCTACCAAAAGTCTCATCTTGATATGTATTTGCTTCTTTCCTCTCAGAGCCGACCACAAATCACCTCTAATTTCAACCTCTGAAGAATCAATTCCTCATGAAGTTATGAATTCTATTGTGCAACCGGAGGAAGTCTCTGAATATACAGATAATACATACAGTACTACGCCACTGTATACCAACTACGTGTGCATGGCACAACATATCAACAAGACTTATTCGCAGAGATAACTGTATGAGACCAAACAATAATAATTCTTCTAAAATATTTCACTTTGTAGTCTGTCACATCCTTATAACCATTTTATAATCAATTTCAAGGGGCTGCATCTGTATCTATCAACTGTTTTATGTATATGTATTAAGTAGATGTGGATAGACTGAAAATCCTTATTTTATTTTATTTTAAAAAGTTGTATTCATCTCTTTGATATGGTGCAAATATTAAACCAAATATCAAAAACCAGTGCATCCTCAACAAGTAGAAAGATAAGAAACATACACTGTTATTACGCAGATTTTACCCATATATAGCACGGTGTGAAGCACTTCCCAGTATACATGCAGGTTCTGTGAAGAAAAGAAAAAAATGGACAACTTTGTCCAAGGACGATCTGACACTTCATCTCTCAGGCATTAAATTGGGGATTTCTGAAGCCATGTTTCCCAAATCGAATAGAAAATATTTATAATTTGTAATAAAGTAACCTTTTTCCATTAATGCTTAGTGTCTGATATGATTTTCCACTACTTCCCAGATTTTTCCTTCTGAAGTATCCATCTTCATCAAATTTTCATAGCCATGAAGCATTGGATTACAAAATAATGGTAATCAGTCAATAGGATATCCAAACGCAAATGTAATAAAGCCGTTGGTGGCAGAGGAAATGTTAAAATATTGGTCAACAATATTAAAAAACTTCTTTCAAGTATCCTAAAAGGACCACTGTAGCAAAAAAAGGTACTTATCTTTAATACAAAGACTGCATCAAGAGTAGATCAGTTATAGATAAATTATTTAATGAAAGAGTACAAATAAAGCACCTTATTTAGTTCTCTCTGCTCCAGAGGCGTCGCTAGGGGGGGGCTACAGGGGCTGAAGCCCCGGATCTCCCCTCCATAGCCCCAAATGGAGACTCTGACCACGTCCCCTAGAGCACGGCCCCGCCTCCTCACGCTCAGCCCCGCCCCCTGCATGCTGCACTCTGGGTGCTGAGCAGCCCCAGACTCCGCCCCTCATGCTCGGCTCCGCCCTTCACGCATAACTCCGCTTGAACGTAAGTGTCTGGCAGAGTGTAAGTGAGAATGGCAGAGTTATGAGTGTGTATGTATGTATGTGAGTGGCAGAGTTATGAATGTGCATGTGTATGTATGTGAGTGGAAGAGTTATGAATGTGCATGTGTATGTATGTGAGTGGAAGAGTTATGAATGTGCATGTGTATGTATGTTAGTGGGTGTGAGTGGCAGAGTGTAAGTGGGTGTGAGTGGCAAAGTTATGAGTGTGTGTGTCTGTGTGTGTGGCAGAATGTAAGTGGGTGTGAGTGGCAGAGTGTAAGTGGGTGTGAGTGGCAGCGTCTAAGTAAGTGTAAGTGTGTGAGTGAGTGTTTTGAAGAGCGTAAGTAGGTGTAAGTGTAAGCGTGAGTGGCAGAGTTATGAGTGTGTATGTGTGTGTGTGGCAGAATGTAAGTGTGTGTAAGTGGCTGAGTGTGTATGTGAGTGGTAGAGTGTAAGTGTGTGAGGCAGAGTGTGAGTGTTTGGAAGAGTGTATGCATGTGTGAGTGAGTGTAAGCGTGAGTGTCAGAGTTATGAGTGTGTATGTGTGTGAGTGGCAGAGTGTGTGAGAGTATAAGTGTGAGCAGCAGAGTTATTAGTGTGTGTGTGAGTGAGTGTAAGCATGAGTGGCAGAGTTATGAGTGTGTGTGTGTATGTGTGGCAGAGTGTGTGAGAATGTAAGCGTGAGCAGCAGAGTTATGAGTGTATGTGTGAGTGGCAGTGTGTAAGTGTGCAAGAGTGAAAGCGTGAGTGGCAGCGTTATGAGTGGCAGAGTGTGAGTGTGAATCCCAGTGAGATTACTAGGAGAAAATGTGACTAATGACTATTATTCATATTGAATGTGATAATCAAGTGTGAAACAATGTTATCATCTCATATTATTTTTATTTTCACACTTGATTATCACATTCAATATGAATAAAAGTGATTCATCTTTATGTATAGTCTTTATATTGATGGCAATAAAAGTCCATTTACATGGCATTAAACATCCCATGTACCTGGTTATAGTATTAAACCCATACATTATTAGTGCATGTGCTGCTCATTATATTATGGGCTTTACTCATGAAAGAGAGAAGTGCAGGGAAGTGAGATAGGAATTTCAAAATTAAGGCTAAAGCAGCAGAGTTGGAAAAATTCTCCCATTCAGTTGAATTCCCATCTCAATTCCCTGCACTTCTCTCTTTTATGAGGTTGGTAGAAGGAGCATACCTCAGCCTATTCTTCCCAGGTTTTGACCTCTTTTTATTAAAAAATAAAATATTTATGATGTGCGTGTGAGAGTTGCAGGTTTACACACGTGTCTGCGTGGCAGAATATCTGTGTGGGAAAGGCCATCTGTGTGTATAAGAGTGTCTGTGTGTAAGGTTGTCTGGATGTGTGTGTGTGTAAGAGAGTGTGTGAGTGTAAGGTTGCCTATGTGGGGGTGTAAGGGTGGGTGTCTGTGTGATATCTCCTATATTATGACATATTATGAGACTGTTGGTCAACTTTTTTCTCAAAGTCTGGTAAATGGTGTATGCAACGTATGCAATGCTCAGTTATTTTGAAATCACAGTCAGTAACAGACAGACACACACACACACACACACACCACACATGTAGTCAGTAACAGACAGACACACACATACAGTCAGTCACATACGGACACGCACATACAATCAGTCACAAACAGGTACACACATACAATCAGTCACAGACAGATACACACATACATTCAGTCACACATGCAGTCAGTCATTTACGCATACACACACACTGTCAGTCACATACACTTACGCACAAGTCAGCAATTTTGTTGTTGTTTACAATATAAAAAGTGCATCTATCAATATGTCCCCCTCCTGTCTGCTATACCTCATTCTAGCCTGGTCTGTGCCCTGCTGTTGTTTCTAGCCCTGATGAGCACACTCAGCGCTCGGACACTATAGTGCATGTGGTGATGGAGCAGGAAGACTGTGCAGCCGGTACACACACTGCTCCCCCGCGCTCCGCTGGATAAATAAATAAATAAAACGATCCCAGCGGTGAGGGCACCATGCAGGGACAACAATAACCAGGCGCCAGGTATAATTTCCTGGTGCCCAGGATTTGTTGAGCGCTGATATATACCCACATATACCTATTATTCATTGGCACCAAATATATCAGTCTGTATGCCGCCTAAGCATGTGAGCTTATTTACTCCACTTCTATAAAAACTGTCATGGGCTCCAGCCCCGGATCTTTTGGAGACCTAGTAACGCCCCTGCTCTGCTCCATTCAGTTCTCTTAGGGGGCAGACATGTTGTTTAGAATCTTGGGTCAGACATTTACTCAACTTGGTTAACATGAAGGAAGATCTGACCCAAGATTCTAAACAACATATCTGCCCCCTGGTAGAGCTATTTGGAGCAAAGAGGGCTCAATTAGGTTCTTTAATTTTCCAAAAGTTGATGGATTCTTTAAAATATAGGGACTTTTTGAAATGAGGAAGTAATGATGCTTGGCTGACTCATAAAGCCTTTAAATTGTATATTTTATTTATTTATTTATTTATTTATTTATTTAATTAGGGAAGAAATCAAGCACTTATATCCTCTTTTGGTTGCTTGGAAGGTTGGTCTGTGGAGGTAATTCCCTATTCTTCTGTTGGACTAGATCTTGCTCACCAAGCTTCATTAACAGGGGGTTGCCTGTTGCACAAATGCCCCCATTCCTCCTTGTAGGGCTGTTTAAATGATCCAGTCACAATAAATGTTTGTGATGTTGTGAACCAAACCTTCTGCTTCCAGCATTATATGCTGGAAGCAGTGTAGGGGTTGCAGTTCTGACTGACACTGCAGGTGCTACGTAATATGTTCATTGGCATGAAGTCTTTCTGAAGTTTCGGTTTTAAAGAAATTTCCAGTCAGTTAATTGAAATTTGACTAGCTCCCAATTACCAAGTCACAGCACTACTGTAAACTGCAAACTTTGGCACAAATGCAGTATGCATTCTAGGACAGTTGGGGTTGTGGATCTAGTACCTCGGGTCTGGCCTGAAATGCATAACATCTTTTTTGTGTGTTTCTGTGTGCAGACCTTATGCGACCTCCCAGGGTTGTCACTAGGGTTGGTGTCACCCAGTGCGGAAACTCATGGTGTCACCCCCCTGGATTTCCTCCAATACAATGCCAAACAGATTCCTTAGTAATGCCAGTTAGATGGCCTATTAACTATGCCACACACAGGAGCCCCATAACTATGCCACACACAGGAGCCCCATAAATTATGCCACACCAGAGCCCCTTAATTATGCAACACCAGAGCCCCATAAATTATGCCACACCAGAGGCCCACTATTTATGCCTCACGTCTGCCCAATTAATTATGCCACACACACAGGTGCCCCATAATTATGCCACTCACACACAGGTGCCCCATAATTATGCCACACAAAAGAGTCCCTTAATTACGCCACACAAAAGAGTCCCTTAATTATGCCACACATGGGGTCCAATAAATATGCCACACACAAGCGCCCCATAATTATGCACACATGGGACTGCCATTAATTATGCAACACACAGGAGCCTCACAAGGTGACAATTGTACAATTATAGATACCAGGAATATTGTGCCACTCAGAGCCCAGTAATATTGTGCCAGTCAGATACCAGTAATATTGTGCCATTCAGATACCAGTAATATTTTGTCACTCAGAGCCCAGTAATATTGTGCCATTCAGAGCCCAGTAATATTGTGCCAGTCAGATACCAGTAATATTGTGCCAGTCAGATACCAGTAATATTGTGCCAGTCAGAGCCCAAATATATTGTGCCACTCAGAGCCCAGTAATAGTGTGCCAGTCAGATACCAGGAATATTGTGTCATTCAGATACCAGTAATATTGTGCCAGTCTGAGCCCAGTAATATTGTGCCATTCAGAGCCCAGTAATATTGTGCCAGTCAGATACCAGGAATATTGTGCCAGTCAGAGCCCAGTAATATTGTACCATTTAAATACCAGTAATATTGTGCCAGTCAGATACCAGGAATATTGAGCCAGATACCAGTAATATTGTGCCAGTCAGATAAAATTCTACAAATATATTCTAAAATTCAATGCAACTTTTTTAAAATACTATATAGCTTATAGATTAAAGAGCATCTTAAAACAACAGACAGCAGACATGCTTGCTTTTTCCTGTCTGAAGTGCACTTCTGCTTCTTTCTATGCATGTTAAAACCTGAATAAGCATCATCTCTATCTGACTCACAACCACAAAAGGAAGGATGACAACAAAAATAGACTGATCTCTGCACAAATGTTACAAACAGGCCACAAATCCTGATCAGTGAAGTGCAGCACTGGCTGTAACATCCACCAAAATACCAGGAAAACAAATTAAAGACAAAGCAAGCCGGCTATAAGCTATCACGGTATTATATGATGATAAAAAGTAGCTTAAAGAATTTGGTCTTGACTCTTCTCACATTACAGCAGTACCAGGACTTGGCAGCCTGGAATTCTTACTGAAATTTCTAAAGAAATACAAATTGATTTGAACTGTGTTCTCTAGGAATTCGTTTTTTGTCTGATTAAAAGTTGGTTTTGGGTTTCTAGGACTTGCGGGCCAGATGCAAAATAATTTATTGAGCTATGTACAGCTGATACTCGAAAAATTAGAATATCATGCAAAAGTTCATTTATTTGAGTAATGCAACGTAAAAGAGGAAACTAATATATGAGATAGACGCATTACATGCAAAACAAGATAGTTCAAGCAGTGATTTGTCATAAGTGCAATGATTATGGCTTACAGCTCATGAAAACCCCAAATCCACAATCTCAGTAAATTAGAATATTGTGAAAAGGTGCAATATTCTAGGCTCACAGTGTCCCACTCTAATCAGCTAAGTAAGCCATAACACCTGCAAAGGGTTTCAGAGTCTTTAAACGGTCTCTCAGTCTGGTTCAGTATGAATCACAATCATGGGGAGGACTGCTGACCTGACAGTTGTGCAGAAAACCATCATTGACACCCTCCATAAGGAGGGAAAGCCTCAAAAGGTAATTGCAAAGGAAGTTGGATGTTCCCAAAGTGCTGTATCAAAGCACATTAATAGAAAGTTATGTGGAAGGGAAAAGTGTGGAAGAAAAAGGTGCACAAACTTCAGGGATGACCGCAGCCTGGAGAGGATTGTCAGGGAAAGGCCATTCAAATGTGTTGGGGACTTTCACAAGGAGTGGACTGAGGCTGGAGTCAGTGCATCAAGAGCCACCACACACAGATGGATCCTGGACATGGGCTTCAGATGTCGTATTCCTCTTGTCAAGCACCTCCTGAACAACAAACAACGTCAGAAGCGTCTTACCTGGGCTAAAGAAAAACAGACCTTGTCTGTTGCTCAGTGGTCCAAAGTCCTCTTTTCTGATGAGAGCAACTTTTGCATATCATTTGGAAACCAAGGACCCAGAGTCTGGAGGAAGAATGGAGAGGCGCACACTGCAAGATGCTTGAAGTCCAGTGTGAAGTTTCCACAGTCTGTGTTGATTTGGGGAGCCATCTGCTGGTGTTGGTCCATTGTGCTTCATTAAGTCCAGGGTCAACGCAGCCGTCTTCCAGGTGATGAGCAGGAAGGGAGCACTTCATGCTTCCTTCCGTAGACGAGCTTTCTGGGGATGCTGACTACATTTTCCAGCAGGACTTGGCACCTGCCCACAGTGCCAAAAGCACCAAAGCCTGGTTCAGTGAACGTGGGATTACTGTGCTTGATTGGCCAGCAAACTCGCCTGACCTGGCATTGCCAAGAGAAAGATGAGAGACATAAGACTGAACAATGCAGAAGAGCTTTAGGCCGCTATTGAAGCATACTGGTCTTCCATAACACCTAAGCAGTGCCACGGGCTGATAACTTTTATGCCATGCCGCATTGAGGCAGTGATTGCTGTAAAAGTGCCCAAACCAAGTACTGAGTCCGTATGCATGCTTATACTTTTCAGGGGTCCTATATTGTTCTATGTACACTCCTTGTTTTATTGATTGCACGTAATATTCTAATTTACTGAGATTGTGGATTTGGGGTTTTCATGAGCTGTAAGCCATAATCATCGCACTTATGACAAATCACGGCTTGAACTATGTTCCTTTGCATGTAATGCATCTATCTCATATATTAGTTTCCCCTTTTACGTTGCATTACATAAATAAATTAACTTTTACACAATATTCTAATTTTTCGAGTATTACCTGTATATGTGCAGGAGGTGTACAGGTTTATTCAGATAAAAAAAGTAATAAAGTAAGCAGTACAATACTATCAGTGTTACTGTTGCAGAGCTTTAATTAATGTGATTTTTTTAAATCAATTCTTGTGATTTTTTTGTAATTGAGCTCTGTCATCCACCCACATTGAACTGCCCTGATGGTGGGACCAGTCTGATGGAGCGGTGCCCTTTGTAATGATGCAAGTGAGCAAAAATAACAGTGATGACCTTCCAAGTAGGTATTTTTCGAAGGGCAGGCTCATTTACACTACTGAGATTATACTGACTGTGAGTATACATAACTGAGTATAATTGGTGTTCCACAGCCAGCTTTGAATAAAAATAAGCATGAATAAGCAGAGTGGCTGACATTGATGGTAGAAAAATGAGAGCTTCATCTTGGCAGAGGATTGAGCACTCAAGTTCAGAAATGTTGCCACCATTGTCTAGGTAGTGACACAGAGGGAAAGAAACATTCTAGATAACGACAGCAAGGGAGAGAGATAGGCTAGTGATATAGAGGGAGGGAGATAGACTAGATATTGACAGAGGGAGAGAGACAGTACTTGGATGTTATACCTAGGATCCAATGAAGAGTGCCTGCAGTGTCAAGGCTGTGCAAGTTCCATGTGCAGCATACTGCAAGAAGAGGAAGTAGACAGGAGACGAAAGGGCAGTAATTGGAGGTAGGAGGGGATTTGGCTGAATAACCATACACTCTTTGTTCCGGTTTCTATCAGTAAGTCTCTGATAGGGTCTTTCTGTGAACCGGAGGGAGACAGCACTCTTAAGAGGAGGTACTGTCATTTTGCAGCTCCTGTAGGGCTTGTTAGGGAGATGCTTTAAAGGAGTAATTTTAGGGGGGTAAGGAGGTAAGTGCATATTCCCAAGTATGTAGGTATGTCTGGCTGGGTCTTATGGAAATCATAGTTAGTAGATCCAGTGATATCACTGAGAGCTATAATTTCCATAATTCCCAGCCATATTTATACATACACCAATTGGACACAACTAGTGTTGAGCAAACCCGAACCGCACTGTTCGGGTTCGTACCGAACATTACGGTTTTTTGACCCCGGACCAGAACACTGATATTCCACTGTATGTTTGTGTTGGAGTTCGGGGTTCGGCGATTTAATGGTGCATTTTGAAAGGCTGCAGGGAAGCCAATCAACAAGCGTTTGACTCGTTTGCCCTTAGAAGCCATCACAGCCATGCCTACTAATGGCATGGCTATGATTGGCCAGTGCAGCATGTGACCCAGCCTCTATATATAAGCTGGGGTCACGTACACGCACTTCACATGAGCTCTTCTTAGTGTAGGGAGAGGATGCTGCAGCTGTGAGGGACAGATTAAAAAAAATTCTGGTGTTGAATCTGCAAACTACAGCGATTATTCAAACTACAGCGATTATTCAAATTACAGTGATTTTTTTTTTTTTTAATTTCTCTTTATTTTCTTTTCTTATCATATTGACAGATAAATATGCAAATACATACAAAACACAATACGTCATAACACAAGACAATACAATATTCAACAACCCCTCTCTCCCCTTCAGCCCCCCTCAAATAGCCATTCAAGAATCCCCCCCCCCCCCCCGAATTTCCAAATAGCAGAAAAAAAATAATAATAATAAAAAAGAAAAAAAAAGACAAAGGAGGGGGGAGTCAGATAAAATAGAAAACATACAGACATACAAACATAGCGAGGGGTGAGCAAGGAGGGTGGGGGGAGGCAGGAATCCAATCTATATTCTCATCCAAACTGACCAAGAATTTGCCTATGATCTTCCTTGTTCTAAACATTGGCACTTTTCCCACTTAACTATGTTTCTCATACCATTATCACTAAGTTTGCATACTCCCCTCTCCATCTTAAGCTGATATTCCAATTGGTTTATTATTTGAGTTTTAGTGAACTTCTGCGGTTGTTTCCAGGTCCTGGCTATCAACTTTTGGGCTGCTAAGAAGCTATGGATCGTGAGGGCCAATTGGCTTTCGTCAAGAGTAGGCCAGTCTAGGTGGAGTAGTGCTACCACTGGGCTTTTGGGGATATTTATAGCTATCACCTTATTCAAAAATTCAAATACCCAATCCCATAATGGTTTCACTATGTCACACTCCCACCACATGTGTAAATATGTGCCCTCCTTTTTTCCGCATTTCCAGCAGTTTTTACTGAGGTGAGGATACATTTTTGATAATTGGGTGGGAAACCGATACCACCTTTGTATAACTTTAAATTGTGTCTCTAACAGGGAAAGGTCTTTAACATTTCTATTAACTTTTTCATAAGCTTTAATAACACCTTCTTGAGATATTTATTTTTGCTGAAAATCTTTTTTCCATTTTTGAATAACTGGCCACCCAGACTGGCTTTCCATAGCCCTAATACCGTCCAGACATCTAGAAAAAATCTTTTTTGTGTTACTGCATGCAAAGATCTTCGAAACTATTTTTATCGGGATAGTCTTTTCGGAAAGCAAGTGTTCGTTCAAGCAATTTTTTACCCGTAAATATTTGAAAATGTTGTTGTTCGGTATATTATATTCCTGGGTCAGTTGCGGAAATGTTTTTATTTTACTATTACGGATGAGATCAGCCAAGGTCCTGATGCCTTTATCCTGCCAGTCTCTTGAGTCAAAATCTGTCATACAATAATCTAGGACTTTTAATGGGAGGCTATCTACTAATTTATCTGCTAAGCCTAATCTTTTTCTTATTATATACCATGCAGAGATCAGATTGCTAAGCATCGTACTTCGACTATTTGTCAGGAGGCCTAGACCCTGTTTATTATTTGTACACCAAATCATTGAGTTTAGATTTTTAACCCTAAGGTTGTCTACTTCCAGTGTGTACCAACCTTCCCGTTCTGACATCTCCCATGCTGATCTCTGAATATGGTATATAATACTTGCTTCATATTGGTGGGTAATTACTGGAAATCCGATCCCCCCATCTTTAACTTTTTTAGACATAATCTTCTGACTCACCCGTGGTTGCTTTGCTTTCCAAATAAAGTTATTAAAGCTTCTCTGTATCATTTGCAGCCAACTTGGGGAGACCTTAAGTGGAAGCATCCTAATTAGATAAACCCACTTGGAGAGTATGTAGGCTCTTATTACATTCGCTCTTCCCCACCACGATAGTTCTCCCTGTCCCCAGTCTCTGAGTAATTTGGCAGTGGTTTTTAGTATGTTTAGAACATTAGCTTCCATGGTACTGTCTGAGTTGGCTGTTATGATTGTCCCGAGACAGGTAAATTCTGTCTGACCTTTTTTAAACCCGTAATTTTTTTGAATTCTATCGAGCTCATCTTTTTGGATATTATGCGCCATTGTCACTGTCTTTTAAACATTTAGTTTATAGTTTGAAACGTTACTATACTCCAAGATTTCTGACATCAAATTTTCTACCGATTTTTCTGGGTCTGTCAGTGTGATAAGGATATCGTCTGCATATAGAGATATAGTTAGTTCCACTTTCCCTTTACTATAACCTTTGATTTGGGAGTTATTTCTTATGTTAATCGCTAAGGGTTCTAGGGCTAGAATATATAAAATCGATGACAATGGGCAACCCTGGCGGGTTCCATTTTTCAATTCAAACCACTCCGAGGTTATATTTACACCCACTACACTAGCTGTAGGTCCCTTATATAGAGGGGCTATTGCCCCTTTCATCCATCCCTTGATTCCATAGGAGTCCAGTGCACACCACATGTACCCCCACCCGACCCGGTCAAAAGCCTTCTCGGCATCTAAAGACAGGGTCAGGAGAGGGGTACCATTACAGCCTACCTCCTCAAAAAGATCGATCAACCTTCTGGTATTGTTACCCGGATCTCTACCTGGGACAAATCCAATTTGGTCGTGATGTTTCAAAAAGTGGAGAACCTCCTTAAGGCGGTTAGCTAATATTGCGGAATAGAGTTTAATATCCACATTGATAAGTGAAATCGGGCGATATGCCGAGATATCTTCAGGGTTTTTATCTTGTCTTAAAATTGGGGCAATATTAGCTTGCAACATCTCAGTTGGGCAATGACCTGAGAGTACAATTGCATTAAAAGTGTGGACCAGATGATCTATTATTTGTATTTTGAATGTCTTATAAAAAAAGTTGCCAAACCCATCTGGGCCCGGAGTTTTATATTTCACCAACTTATCCATTGCTATATTTAGATTACTTTTTTAAATAGGGCGATTAATAATAAGCTCCTGTTCACTAGTTATTTTAGGAATGTTGATTTTACCCAGATAGGTTGAAATATCCTCGTCTGATATCGCAACTGGAAGACTATAGAGGGAGTGATAATATGCTGCAAACTCCTTACCTATCTCGTTAGGGGATAGTAGTGTCTTTCCCCCCCTCTACAATCTTGCAGATCCTGTTGCTCGCTCGTTGTTTTTTTAATCTATTGGTCATCATTTTATTCACTCTGTTACCTCTAGCATAGTATCTGATCCTTAGCTTCTCCATATTTTTTAAGACATTTTTCATTTCCAATGACTCTATTTTCTTCCTTATTTACTCCACTTGTTCAAGAGAGGTGGGTTAGGTTGGTTTTTATGTATTGTTGATATTCTATTAAGGGCGATATAGAGTTTGGAAAGGGAAGAGTCTTTATTTCTTCTTAAGTTTTTTTTTTTCATTTTTATGAGATAGCCTCTCATCGTGGCCTTATAGGCACACCATACAGTAATTGGAGAGATTTGATCTATATTGTTTTCTTTAAAAAAAAGAGCAGACATTTTTTCCAAATATTGCCTGTTTTCCTCTGAGTATAACAGAGAGTCATCCATTTTCCAACAGGAATTTGGAGTCAGATGGAACTTATCTTTGATATCAAAATAAACAATACTATGGTCCGACCAAACATTATCCTTAATATTGATATTAGCTATCTCCTCACATAATATTGGATCTCCCAATACCAAATCAATTCTCGAGTATGAATGATGCACCCTGGAAAAGTGGGTGTAATCTCTCTCAAGGGGGTGAAACGTTCTCCAAAAATCCAGGAGATTTGCCCTTTCTACCACTGCTCTAAAAGCTCTTGCTCTTTTGATTAAATTTTTATTAATTGTGGTTGGTCTAGTGAGCTTCTTATCCATAACCGGATCCAATATACAATTAAAGTCCCCGGCAATTAAAAGCCGGACTATTTTTATCTTATCAATTATATGTATAATGTCGGACACAAGAGAAATTGGAGATGTATTCGGGATATACACATTTACTAGTGTGAAATATTCATCATTTACTTTGCCAACCCAGATAATATACCTTCCATCCTTATCAACCTCCACTACGAGCTAGTATCCAGACTCAACCGGTTGGAAAGTATGATTGCTACCCCTCTTTTTTTTTTTGTCGTATATGGAGGAGTGAAACAGGTGGGGATACAGCCTACCTCCCCATCTGATTTTATCACAATCTCTCCAATGAGTCTCTTGGAGGAAAGCAATGTCTATCTTCGGACTATTTAGGAGACCATATATTTGGTTCCTTTTGTGAGGGGAGTTCAAACCCTGAACATTGACTGATTAACACTTAATCATCAGGACCCCCCAAAAAATTCTTTACCTCCCCTTCCCCAACCCCCCCCCCCCCCCCGTGCCACAAAAAGATAGACAAACAAATGTATACATAAATGTGGGTATAACATCCCCCCAAAAACACATAAATAAACCAGCGCAAGCATTCAGACCAATCGAGGTCATGAGATTCAAAGCTGGCTACTGAGTTCATATGAACACATATGAGCACAAAGCGGGCCACAGCTTGAGCAGGCGGATGTACAGTATACTTTCCAAAAACACAGCAAAAAAAAAAACAAAAAAAAAACAACAACATGCAAAAGTTTGCCAATTGGGGAGAGAGGGGAGGGGGGGAAAAAACAGGTTCTCCCTTCTCCTAACCCCCCCGCCCCCCCAAAAAACCTAGCAATTTAATAATTAATACGTTTTGTGAATAACCTTCTCATAATATCCTAATTGAATTAATATTAAGTGAGTTTACCCTTCACTGGTGCCTTTATCACTGCCTTATTTAAACCCACACCTTATAGCAGAAAAGAGACCCCTATCCAGTTAGTAATTAATACATTTGTGTAAAACCTTGGGCCACCCCAAAATAGACAAGAGAGAGAAAAGAAAAGAGAAGAAAAAAAAAGAAGAAAAAAAAAGGAAAAAAAAAAAGACACAATATATTTGTAGTAATTAGGCATCACATTATTGATTATTGTCCTTGACCGCTGAGGAGACCTTTAGGCGAAGGGGACGGTTAGTATGAACCGTTAACGTATGAAAACATCTTCGCCTCTTCATTGGTAATTTTATGCAAACCCTGTATTTGGGCACAAGATCTTTTGTGTTACCGGCTACCCCTGAATAGGGGATTAACCTCTGTGGAGCCATGTACAGGACTATTAAGTTATATGAGGTCTTTGGTTTGTAGCCAGTTTCTGGCCTTCTCCGGATCCTCAAATGACAGTGAGCTGTCCTCGTAGGAGATAAGGATTTTCCCCGGGTAGCCCCATCGGAACCTGATATTAAATTTACGCAGTGTTGTAACAACTGTAGAAAAACGTCTTCTATTAAGTCTGGTAGTATATGATAGGTCCGGCAGAGCAAAAACGTCCTTATAGGGACCCTCCAATAATTTCTTATCTCTACTAAGTTTCAAGACTTGTTCTTTTATTCAAAATTAGTGAAAACAGGCTATTATGTCCCGAGGCGAGTCTCCAGCAATATTTTTTGGTCTTGGGAGTCTTTGGCAGCGATCCAGTGTGACTTCTTGGTTTGCAGTTTCAATCCCCAGATGCGAAAAGTACTACTTTAGAGTCTGTGCAGGATCTTCATCAGCTGAATTTTCGTGTTCCAGTAATTGCACCTTCGCCTCTAATGAGGATTTTTCTTCTGCATAAGTCTTCAGTTGGAACTGTAGAGTTTCCTGTTTCTCCTCTATAATTTGCATTTTTTGCAGAACAACAGAGAATTATTTTTTAATGTCTTCCGAAGATTTTATCATTTCCTGTTTAATTTCATCTGCGATGTCTCTCAGACTATTTTTGAGTAGATTAGGAGTAATCAGATCTTCATCTTGTTTGGAGTTAAAATCTATCCCCTCAGGATTAGTTGACAGCTCCATTGATGACCTATCCATATGGGGAGGGGAGAAGAAGGAAGACATTCTCTTCTCCTGTCTCTCTCCCTTTTCCACCTTTTTTTTCTCTGCTGGGTTGAGTCTTTTCTTCCTGGGGTCTTTTTGAAGCCATTATAACTCCAGCCCCTTAGTGTTGCCCTTTGTATCTCTCCTCCACGTTTCACCTGATTTGATTGAGATAACTCTCTTAAAATGAATCCAAAAAAAAAATTAAAAAAGCCATCACAACTATGCCTACTAATGGCATGGCTGTGATTGGCCAGTGCAGCATGTGACCCAGACTCTAAATATAAGCTGGAATCAGGTACACGAGCATCACATGAGCTCTTCTTATTGTAGGGAGAGGATGCTGCAGCTGTGAGGGACAGATTAAAAAAAAATCTGGTTTTGAATCTGCAAACTACAGCGATTATTCAAATTACAGTGAATATTTTAGAGGGTGCTATACTTCATATTTGTACCCTGCCCTGAGCAAAGTGCCACAGAGAGTGCAGTGCACTTGCAACTGCATGTGTGCCAGGCACATGACATTAATCCTGTTCTGTTAGCTCAGTGGGCAACATCTAGATATTTTTAAATACTGCAATTTAATGGTGTTAAATATTACATTTGCGTCCTGCACTTCATATCTGAGAGTCAAATAGAACAGTGAAATACTGTGGTTACAGTGCACTTTGAAAAATTCTAATTGTTTTGGGTGCTAAATAGTACATTTGCGTCTTGCGGTGCACTTCATATCTGAGAATCAAATAGAATAGTGAAATACTGTGGTTACAGTGCACTTTGAAAAAATTCTAATTGTTTTGGGAGCTAAATAGTACATTTGCGTCTTACGGTGCACTTCATATCTGAGAGTCAAATAGAACAGTGAAATACTGTGGTAACAGTGCACTTTGAAAAATTCTAATTGTTTTGGGTGCTAAATAGTACATTTGCATCTTGCGGTGCACTTCATATCTGAGAGTCAAATAGAAAACTCCAATAGTGTGCTTACAGCGCACTTTGAAAAATTCTAATTGTCTTAGGTGCTAAATAGTACATTTGCGTCTTGTTGTGCACTTCATATCTGAGAGTCAAATAGAACAGTGAAATACTGCGGTTACAGTGCACTTTGAAAAATTCTAATTGTTTTGGGTGCTAAATAGTACATTTGCGTCTTGCGGTGCACTTCATATCTGAGAGTCAAATAGAACCGTCAAATACTGTGCTTACAGTGCACTTTGAAAAATTCTAATTGTTTTGGGTGCTAAATAGTACATTTGCGTCTTGCGGTGCACTTCATATCTGAGAGTCAAATAGAACCGTCAAATACTGTGCTTACAGCGCACTTTGAAAATGTCTAATTATTTTGGGTGCTAAATAGTACATTTGCGTCTTGCGGTGCACTTCATATCTGAGAGTCAAATAGAACAGTGAAATACTGTGGTAACAGTGCACTTTGAAAAATTTGAATTGTTTTGGGTGCTAAATTGTACATTTGCGTCTTGCGGTGCACTTCATATGTGAGAGTCAAATAGAACAGGAAAATACTGTGGTAACAGTGCACTTTGAAAAATTCTAATTGTTTTGGGTGCTAAATAGTACATTTGCATCTTGCGGTGCACTTCATATCTGAGAGTCAAATAGAAAACTCCAATAGTGTGCTTACAGCGCACTTTGAAAAATTCTAATTGTCTTAGGTGCTAAATAGTACATTTGCGTCTTGTTGTGCACTTCATATCTGAGAGTCAAATAGAACAGTGAAATACTGCGGTTACAGTGCACTTTGAAAAATTCTAATTGTTTTGGGTGCTAAATAGTACATTTGCGTCTTGCGGTGCACTTCATATCTGAGAGTCAAATAGAACCGTCAAATACTGTGCTTACAGCGCACTTTGAAAAATTCTAATAGTTTTGGGTGGTAAATAGTACATTTGCGTGTTGCGGTGCACTTCATATCTGAGAGTCAAATAGAAAACTCCAATAGTGTGCTTACAGCGCACTTTGAAAAATTCTAATTGTCTTAGGTGCTAAATAGTACATTTGCGTCTTGTTGTGCACTTCATATCTGAGAGTCAAATAGAACCGTCAAATACTGTGCTTACAGCGCACTTTGAAAAATTCTAATAGTTTTGGGTGGTAAATAGTACATTTGCGTCTTGCGGTGCACTTCTTATCTGAGAGTCAAATATAACCGTCAAATACTGTGCTTACAGCACACTTTGAAAAATTCTAATTGTTTTGGGTGCTAAATTGTACATTTGCGTCTTCCGGTGCACTTCATATGTGAGAGTCAAATAGAACAGGAAAATACTGTGGTAACAGTGCACTTTGAAAAATTCTAATTGTTTTGGGTGCTAAATAGTACATTTGCGTCTTGCGGTGCACTTCATATCTGAGAGTCAAATAGAATAGTGAAATACTGTGGTTACAGTGCACTTTGAAAAAATTCTAATTGTTTTGGGTGGTAAATAGTACATTTGCGTCTTGCGGTGCACTTCATATCTAAGAGTCAAATAGAACAGTGAAATACAGTGGTTACAGTGCACTTTGAAAAATTCTAATTGTTTTGGGTGCTAAATAGTACATTTGCATCTTGCGGTGCACTTCATATCTGAGAGTCAAATAGAAAACTCCAATACTGTGCTTACAGCGCACTTTGAAAAATTCGAATTGTCTTAAGTGCTAAATAGTACATTTGCGTCTTGTTGTGCACTTCATATCTGAGAGTCAAATAGAACCGTCAAATATTGTGCTTACAGCGCACTTTGAAAAATTCTAATTGTTTTGGGTGGTAAATAGTACATTTGCGTCTTGCGGTGCACTTCATATCTGAGAGTCAAATAGAACAGTCAAATACTGTGGTTACAGTGCACTTTGAAAAATTCTAATTGTTTTGGGTGCTAAATAGTACATTTGCGTCTTGCGGTGCACTTCATATCTGAGAGTCAAATAGAACCGTCAAATACTGTGCTTACAGCGCACATTGAAAAATTCTAATAGTTTTGGGTGGTAAATAGTACATTTGAGTCTTGCGATGCACTTCATATTTGAGAGTCAATTAGAACAGTCCAATAATGTGCTTACAGCACACTTTGAAAAATTCTAATTGTTTTGGGTGCTAAATAGTACATTTGCATCTTGCGGTGCACTTCATATCTGAGAGTCAAATAGAACAGTGAAATACTGTGGTAACAGTGCACTTTGAAAAATTCTAATTGTTTTGGGTGCTAAATAGTACATTTGCATCTTGCGGTGCACTTCATATCTGAGAGTCAAATAGAAAACTCCAATACTGTGCTTACAGCGCACTTTGAAAAATTCTAATTGTCGTAGGTGCTAAATAGTACATTTGCATCTTGTTGTGCACTTCATAACTGAGAGTCAAATAGAACAGTGAAATACTGCGGTTACAGTGCACTTTGGAAAATTCTAATTGTTTTGGGTGGTAAATAGTACATTTGAGTCTTGCGGTGCACTTCATATCTGAGAGTCAAATAGAACAGTGAAATACTGTGGTTACAGTGCACTTTGAAAAATTCTAATTGTTTTGGGTGCTAAATAGTACATTTGCGTCTTTTTGTGCACTTCATATCTGAGAGTCAAATAGAACAGTGAAATACTGTGGTAACAGTGCACTTTGAAAAATTCTAATTGTTTTGGGTGGTAAATAGTACATTTGAGTCTTGCGGTGCACTTCATATCTGAGAGTCAAATCGAACAGTGAAATACTGTGGTTACAGTGCACTTTGAAAAATTCTAATTGTTTTGGGTGCTAAATAGTACATTTGTGTCTTGCGGTGCACTTCATATCTGAGAATCAAATAGAACAGTGAAAAAACTGTGGTTACAGTGCACTTTAAAAAAATTCTAATTGTTTTGGGAGCTAAATAGTACATTTGCGTCTTGCGGTGCACTTCATATCTGAGAGTCAAATAGAAAAGTGAAATACTGTGGTAACAGTGCACTTTGAAAAATTCTAATTGTTTTGGGTGCTAAATAGTACATTTGCGTCTTGCGGTGTACTTCATATCTGAGAGTCAAATAGAACAGTGAAATACAGTGGTTACAGTGCACTTTGAAAAATTCTAATTGTTTTAGGTGCTAAATAGTACATTTGCATCTTGCGGTGCACTTCATATCTGAGAGTCAAATAGAAAACTCCAATACTGTGCTTACAGCGCACTGTGAAAAATTCTAATTGTCTTAGGTGCTAAATAGTACATTTGCGTCTTTTTGTGCACTTCATATCTGAGAGTCAAATAGAACAGTGAAATACTGCGGTTACAGTGCACTTTAAAAAATTCTAATTGTTTTGGGTGGTAAATAGTAAATTTGCATCTTGCGGTGCACTTCATATCTGAGAGCCAAATAGAACAGTGAAATACTGTGGTTACAGTGCACTTTGAAAAATTCTAATTGTTTTGGGTGCTAAATAGTACATTTGCGTCTTGCGGTGCACTTCATATCTGAGAGTCAAATAGAACAGTGAAATACTGTGGTAACAGTGCACTTTGAAAAATTCTAATTGTTTTGGGTGGTAAATAGTACATTTGAGTCTTGCGGTGCACTTCATATCTGAGAGTCAAATCGAACAGTGAAATACTGTGGTTACAGTGCACTTTGAAAAATTCTAATTGTTTTGGGTGCTAAATAGTACATTTGTGTCTTGCGGTGCACTTCATATCTGAGAATCAAATAGAACAGTGAAAAAATTGTGGTTACAGTGCACTTTAAAAAAATTCTAATTGTTTTGGGAGCTAAATAGTACATTTGCGTCTTGCGGTGCACTTCATATCTGAGAGTCAAATAGAAAAGTGAAATACTGTGGTAACAGTGCACTTTGAAAAATTCTAATTGTTTTGGGTGCTAAATAGTACATTTGCGTCTTGCGGTGTACTTCATATCTGAGAGTCAAATAGAACAGTGAAATACAGTGGTTACAGTGCACTTTGAAAAATTCTAATTGTTTTAGGTGCTAAATAGTACATTTGCATCTTGCGGTGCACTTCATATCTGAGAGTCAAATAGAAAACTCCAATACTGTGCTTACAGCGCACTGTGAAAAATTCTAATTGTCTTAGGTGCTAAATAGTACATTTGCGTCTTTTTGTGCACTTCATATCTGAGAGTCAAATAGAACAGTGAAATACTGCGGTTACAGTGCACTTTAAAAAATTCTAATTGTTTTGGGTGGTAAATAGTAAATTTGCGTCTTGCGGTGCACTTCATATCTGAGAGTCAAATAGAACAGTGAAATACTGTGGTTACAGTGCACTTTGAAAAATTCTAATTGTTTTGGGTGCTAAATAGTACATTTGCGTCTTGCGGTGCACTTCATATCTGAGAGTCAAATAGAACCGTCAAATACTGTACTTACAGCGCACTTTGAAAAATTCTAATAGTTTTGGGTGGTAAATAGTACATTTGCGTCTTGCGGTGCACTTCTTATCTGAGAGTCAAATAGAACCGTCAAATACTGTGCTTACAGCGCACTTTGAAAAATTCTAATTGTTTTGGGTGCAAAAATAGTACATTTGCATCTTGCGGTGCACTTCATATCTGAGAGTCAAATAGAAAACTCCAATACTGTGCTTACAGCCCACTTTGAAAAATTCTAATTGTCTTGGGTGCTAAATAGTACATTTGTGTCTTGCGGTGCACTTCATATCTGAGAATCAAATAGAACAGTCCAATACTGTGCTTACAGCGCACTTTGAAACATTCTAATTGTTTTGGGTGCTAAATAGTACATTTACTTCTTGCGGTGCACTTCATATCTGAGAGTCAAATAGAACAGTAAAATACTGTGGTAACAGTGCACTTTGAAAAATTCTAAATGTTTTGGGTGCTAAATAGTACATTTGCGTCTTGCGGTGCACTTCATATCTGAGAGTCAAATAGAACAGTGAAAAAACTGTGGTTACAGTGCACTTTAAAAAAATTCTAATTGTTTTGGGAGCTAAATAGTACATTTGCGTCTTGCGGTATACTTCATATCTGAGAGTCAAATAGAACAGTGAAATACAGTGGTTACAGTGCACTTTGAAAAATTCTAATTGTTTTAGGTGCTAAATAGTACATTTGCATCTTGGGGTGCACTTCATATCTGAGAGTCAAATAGAAAACTCCAATACTGTGCTTACAGCGCACTTTGAAAAATTCTAATTGTCTTAGGTGCTAAATAGTACATTTGCGTCTTTTTGTGCACTTCATATCTGAGAGTCAAATAGAACAGTGAAATACTGCGGTTACAGTGCACTTTAAAAAATTCTAATTGTTTTGGGTGGTAAATAGTAAATTTGCGTCTTGCGGTGCACTTCATATCTGAGAGTCAAATAGAACAGTGAAATACTGTACTTACAGCGCACTTTGAAAAATTCTAATAGTTTTGGGTGGTAAATAGTACATTTGCGTCTTGCGGTGCACTTCTTATCTGAGAGTCAAATAGAACCGTCAAATACTGTGCTTACAGCGCACTTTGAAAAATTCTAATTGTTTTGGGTGCAAAAATAGTACATTTGCATCTTGCGGTGCACTTCATATCTGAGAGTCAAATAGAAAACTCCAATACTGTGCTTACAGCCCACTTTGAAAAATTCTAATTGTCTTGGGTGCTAAATAGTACATTTGTGTCTTGCGGTGCACTTCATATCTGAGAATCAAATAGAACAGTGAAATACTGTACTTACAGCCCACTTTGAAACATTCTAATTGTTTTGGGTGCTAAATAGTACATTTACTTCTTGCGGTGCACTTCATATCTGAGAGTCAAATAGAACAGTAAAATACTGTGGTAACAGTGCACTTTGAAAAATTCTAAATGTTTTGGGTGCTAAATAGTACATTTGCGTCTTGCGGTGCACTTCATATCTGAGAGTCAAATAGAACAGTGAAAAAACTGTGGTTACAGTGCACTTTAAAAAAATTCTAATTGTTTTGGGAGCTAAATAGTACATTTGCGTCTTGCGGTGTACTTCATATCTGAGAGTCAAATAGAACAGTGAAATACAGTGGTTACAGTGCACTTTGAAAAATTCTAATTGTTTTAGGTGCTAAATAGTACATTTGCATCTTGGGGTGCACTTCATATCTGAGAGTCAAATAGAAAACTCCAATACTGTGCTTACAGTGCACTTTGAAAAATTCTAATTGTTTTGGGTGCTAAATAGTACATTTGCGTCTTGCGGTGCACTAAATATCTGAGAGTCAAATAGAACTGTCAAATACTGTGCTTACAGCGCACTTTGAAAAATTCTAATAGTTTTGGGTGGTAAATAGTACATTTGCGTCTTGCGGTGCACTTCTTATCTGAGAGTCAAATAGAACCGTCAAATACTGTGCTTACAGCGCACTTTGAAAAATTCTAATTGTTTTGGGTGCTAAATAGTACACTTGCGTCTTGCGGTGTACTTCATATCTGAGAGTCAAATAGAACAGTGAAATACAGTGGTAACAGTGCACTTTGAAAAATTCTAATTGTTTTGGGTGCTAAATAGTACATTTGCATCATGCGGTGCACTTCATATCTGAGAGTCAAATAGAAAACTCCAATACTGTGCTTACAGCGCACTTTGAAAAATTCTAAGTGTCTTAGGTGCTAAATAGTACATTTGCGTCTTGTTGTGCACTTCATATCTGAGAGTCAAATAGAACAGTCCAATACTGTGCTTACAGCGCACTTTGAAAAATTCTAATTGTTTTGGGTGGTAAATAGTACATTTGCATCTTGCGGTGCACTTCATATCTGAGAGTCAAATAGAACAGTGCAATACTGCGGTTACAGTGCACTTTGAAAAATTCTAATTGTTTTGGGTGCTAAATAGTACATTTGCGTCTTGCGGTGCACTTCATATCTGAGAGTAAAATAGAACAGTGAAATACTGTGGTTACAGTGCACTTTGAAAAATTCTAATTGTTTTGGGTGCTAAATAGTACATTTGCGTCTTGCGGTGCACTTCATATCTGAGAGTCAAATAGAACCGTCAAATACTGTGCTTACAGCGCACTTTGAAAAATTCTAATAGTTTTGGGTGGTAAATAGTACATTTGCGTCTTGCGGTGCACTTCTTATCTGAGAGTCAAATAGAACCGTCAAATACTGTGCTTAAAGCGCACTTTGAAAAAGTCTAATTGTTTTGGGTGCTAAATAGTACATTTGCATCTTGTTGTGCACTTCATATCTGAGAGTCAAATAGAACAGTGAAATACTGCGGTTACAGTGCACTTTGAAAAATTCTAATTGTTTTGGGTGGTAAATAGTACATTTGCGTCTTGCGGTGCACTTCATATCTGAGAGTCAAATAGAACAGTGAAATACTGTGGTTACAGTGCACTTTGAAAAATTCTAATTGTTTTGGGTGCTAAATAGTACATTTGCGTCTTGCGGTGCACTTCATATCTGAGAGTCAAATAGAACCGTCAAATACTGTGCTTACAGCGCACTTTGAAAAATTCTAATTGTTTTGGGTGCTAAATAGTACACTTGCGTCTTGCGGTGTACTTCATATCTGAGAGTCAAATAGAACAGTGAAATACTGTGGTTACAGTGCACTTTGAAAAATTCTAATTGTTTTGGGTGCTAAATAGTACATTTGTGTCTTGCGGTGCACTTCATATCTGAGAATCAAATAGAACAGTGAAAAAACTGTGGTTACAGTGCACTTTAAAAAAATTCTAATTGTTTTGGGAGCTAAATAGTACATTTGCGTCTTGCGGTGCACTTCATATCTGAGAGTCAAATAGAAAAGTGAAATACTGTGGTAACAGTGCACTTTGAAAAATTCTAATTGTTTTGGGTGCTAAATAGTACATTTGCGTCTTGCGGTGTACTTCATATCTGAGAGTCAAATAGAACAGTGAAATACAGTGGTTACAGTGCACTTTGAAAAATTCTAATTGTTTTAGGTGCTAAATAGTACATTTGCATCTTGCGGTGCACTTCATATCTGAGAGTCAAATAGAAAACTCCAATACTGTGCTTACAGCGCACTGTGAAAAATTCTAATTGTCTTAGGTGCTAAATAGTACATTTGCGTCTTTTTGTGCACTTCATATCTGAGAGTCAAATAGAACAGTGAAATACTGCGGTTACAGTGCACTTTAAAAAATTCTAATTGTTTTGGGTGGTAAATAGTAAATTTGCATCTTGCGGTGCACTTCATATCTGAGAGCCAAATAGAACAGTGAAATACTGTGGTTACAGTGCACTTTGAAAAATTCTAATTGTTTTGGGTGCTAAATAGTACATTTGCGTCTTGCGGTGCACTTCATATCTGAGAGTCAAATAGAACAGTGAAATACTGTGGTAACAGTGCACTTTGAAAAATTCTAATTGTTTTGGGTGGTAAATAGTACATTTGAGTCTTGCGGTGCACTTCATATCTGAGAGTCAAATCGAACAGTGAAATACTGTGGTTACAGTGCACTTTGAAAAATTCTAATTGTTTTGGGTGCTAAATAGTACATTTGTGTCTTGCGGTGCACTTCATATCTGAGAATCAAATAGAACAGTGAAAAAATTGTGGTTACAGTGCACTTTAAAAAAATTCTAATTGTTTTGGGAGCTAAATAGTACATTTGCGTCTTGCGGTGCACTTCATATCTGAGAGTCAAATAGAAAAGTGAAATACTGTGGTAACAGTGCACTTTGAAAAATTCTAATTGTTTTGGGTGCTAAATAGTACATTTGCGTCTTGCGGTGTACTTCATATCTGAGAGTCAAATAGAACAGTGAAATACAGTGGTTACAGTGCACTTTGAAAAATTCTAATTGTTTTAGGTGCTAAATAATACATTTGCATCTTGCGGTGCACTTCATATCTGAGAGTCAAATAGAAAACTCCAATACTGTGCTTACAGCGCACTGTGAAAAATTCTAATTGTCTTAGGTGCTAAATAGTACATTTGCGTCTTTTTGTGCACTTCATATCTGAGAGTCAAATAGAACAGTGAAATACTGCGGTTACAGTGCACTTTAAAAAATTCTAATTGTTTTGGGTGGTAAATAGTAAATTTGCGTCTTGCGGTGCACTTCATATCTGAGAGTCAAATAGAACAGTGAAATACTGTGGTTACAGTGCACTTTGAAAAATTCTAATTGTTTTGGGTGCTAAATAGTACATTTGCGTCTTGCGGTGCACTTCATATCTGAGAGTCAAATAGAACCGTCAAATACTGTACTTACAGCGCACTTTGAAAAATTCTAATAGTTTTGGGTGGTAAATAGTACATTTGCGTCTTGCGGTGCACTTCTTATCTGAGAGTCAAATAGAACCGTCAAATACTGTGCTTACAGCGCACTTTGAAAAATTCTAATTGTTTTGGGTGCAAAAATAGTACATTTGCATCTTGCGGTGCACTTCATATCTGAGAGTCAAATAGAAAACTCCAATACTGTGCTTACAGCCCACTTTGAAAAATTCTAATTGTCTTGGGTGCTAAATAGTACATTTGTGTCTTGCGGTGCACTTCATATCTGAGAATCAAATAGAACAGTCCAATACTGTGCTTACAGCGCACTTTGAAACATTCTAATTGTTTTGGGTGCTAAATAGTACATTTACTTCTTGCGGTGCACTTCATATCTGAGAGTCAAATAGAACAGTAAAATACTGTGGTAACAGTGCACTTTGAAAAATTCTAAATGTTTTGGGTGCTAAATAGTACATTTGCGTCTTGCGGTGCACTTCATATCTGAGAGTCAAATAGAACAGTGAAAAAACTGTGGTTACAGTGCACTTTAAAAAAATTCTAATTGTTTTGGGAGCTAAATAGTACATTTGCGTCTTGCGGTATACTTCATATCTGAGAGTCAAATAGAACAGTGAAATACAGTGGTTACAGTGCACTTTGAAAAATTCTAATTGTTTTAGGTGCTAAATAGTACATTTGCATCTTGGGGTGCACTTCATATCTGAGAGTCAAATAGAAAACTCCAATACTGTGCTTACAGCGCACTTTGAAAAATTCTAATTGTCTTAGGTGCTAAATAGTACATTTGCGTCTTTTTGTGCACTTCATATCTGAGAGTCAAATAGAACAGTGAAATACTGCGGTTACAGTGCACTTTAAAAAATTCTAATTGTTTTGGGTGGTAAATAGTAAATTTGCGTCTTGCGGTGCACTTCATATCTGAGAGTCAAATAGAACAGTGAAATACTGTACTTACAGCGCACTTTGAAAAATTCTAATAGTTTTGGGTGGTAAATAGTACATTTGCGTCTTGCGGTGCACTTCTTATCTGAGAGTCAAATAGAACCGTCAAATACTGTGCTTACAGCGCACTTTGAAAAATTCTAATTGTTTTGGGTGCAAAAATAGTACATTTGCATCTTGCGGTGCACTTCATATCTGAGAGTCAAATAGAAAACTCCAATACTGTGCTTACAGCCCACTTTGAAAAATTCTAATTGTCTTGGGTGCTAAATAGTACATTTGTGTCTTGCGGTGCACTTCATATCTGAGAATCAAATAGAACAGTCCAATACTGTGCTTACAGCGCACTTTGAAACATTCTAATTGTTTTGGGTGCTAAATAGTACATTTACTTCTTGCGGTGCACTTCATATCTGAGAGTCAAATAGAACAGTAAAATACTGTGGTAACAGTGCACTTTGAAAAATTCTAAATGTTTTGGGTGCTAAATAGTACATTTGCGTCTTGCGGTGCACTTCATATCTGAGAGTCAAATAGAACAGTGAAAAAACTGTGGTTACAGTGCACTTTAAAAAAATTCTAATTGTTTTGGGAGCTAAATAGTACATTTGCGTCTTGCGGTGTACTTCATATCTGAGAGTCAAATAGAACAGTGAAATACAGTGGTTACAGTGCACTTTGAAAAATTCTAATTGTTTTAGGTGCTAAATAGTACATTTGCATCTTGGGGTGCACTTCATATCTGAGAGTCAAATAGAAAACTCCAATACTGTGCTTACAGTGCACTTTGAAAAATTCTAATTGTTTTGGGTGCTAAATAGTACATTTGCGTCTTGCGGTGCACTAAATATCTGAGAGTCAAATAGAACTGTCAAATACTGTGCTTACAGCGCACTTTGAAAAATTCTAATAGTTTTGGGTGGTAAATAGTACATTTGCGTCTTGCGGTGCACTTCTTATCTGAGAGTCAAATAGAACCGTCAAATACTGTGCTTACAGCGCACTTTGAAAAATTCTAATTGTTTTGGGTGCTAAATAGTACACTTGCGTCTTGCGGTGTACTTCATATCTGAGAGTCAAATAGAACAGTGAAATACAGTGGTAACAGTGCACTTTGAAAAATTCTAATTGTTTTGGGTGCTAAATAGTACATTTGCATCATGCGGTGCACTTCATATCTGAGAGTCAAATAGAAAACTCCAATACTGTGCTTACAGCGCACTTTGAAAAATTCTAAGTGTCTTAGGTGCTAAATAGTACATTTGCGTCTTGTTGTGCACTTCATATCTGAGAGTCAAATAGAACAGTCCAATACTGTGCTTACAGCGCACTTTGAAAAATTCTAATTGTTTTGGGTGGTAAATAGTACATTTGCATCTTGCGGTGCACTTCATATCTGAGAGTCAAATAGAACAGTGCAATACTGCGGTTACAGTGCACTTTGAAAAATTCTAATTGTTTTGGGTGCTAAATAGTACATTTGCGTCTTGCGGTGCACTTCATATCTGAGAGTAAAATAGAACAGTGAAATACTGTGGTTACAGTGCACTTTGAAAAATTCTAATTGTTTTGGGTGCTAAATAGTACATTTGCGTCTTGCGGTGCACTTCATATCTGAGAGTCAAATAGAACCGTCAAATACTGTGCTTACAGCGCACTTTGAAAAATTCTAATAGTTTTGGGTGGTAAATAGTACATTTGCGTCTTGCGGTGCACTTCTTATCTGAGAGTCAAATAGAACCGTCAAATACTGTGCTTAAAGCGCACTTTGAAAAAGTCTAATTGTTTTGGGTGCTAAATAGTACATTTGCATCTTGTTGTGCACTTCATATCTGAGAGTCAAATAGAACAGTGAAATACTGCGGTTACAGTGCACTTTGAAAAATTCTAATTGTTTTGGGTGGTAAATAGTACATTTGCGTCTTGCGGTGCACTTCATATCTGAGAGTCAAATAGAACAGTGAAATACTGTGGTTACAGTGCACTTTGAAAAATTCTAATTGTTTTGGGTGCTAAATAGTACATTTGCGTCTTGCGGTGCACTTCATATCTGAGAGTCAAATAGAACCGTCAAATACTGTGCTTACAGCGCACTTTGAAAAATTCTAATTGTTTTGGGTGCTAAATAGTACACTTGCGTCTTGCGGTGTACTTCATATCTGAGAGTCAAATAGAACAGTGAAATACAGTGGTAACAGTGCACTTTGAAAAATTCTAATTGTTTTGGGTGCTAAATAGTACATTTGCATCATCCGGTGCACTTCATATCTGAGAGTCAAATAGAAAACTCCAATACTGTGCTTACAGCGCACTTTGAAAAATTCTAAATGTCTTAGGTGCTAAATAGTACATTTGCGTCTTGTTGTGCACTTCATATCTGAGAGTCAAATAGAACAGTCCAATACTGTGCTTACAGCGCACTTTGAAAAATTCTAATTGTTTTGGGTGGTAAATAGTACATTTGCATCTTGCGGTGCACTTCATATCTGAGAGTCAAATAGAACAGTGCAATACTGCGGTTACAGTGCACTTTGAAAAATTCTAATTGTTTTGGGTGTAAATAGTACATTTGCGTCTTGCGGTGCACTTCATATCTGAGAGTAAAATAGAACAGTGAAATACTGTGGTTACAGTGCACTTTGAAAAATTCTAATTGTTTTGGGTGCTAAATAGTACATTTGCGTCTTGCGGTGCACTTCATATCTGAGAGTCAAATAGAACCGTCAAATACTGTGCTTACAGCGCACTTTGAAAAATTCTAATAGTTTTGGGTGGTAAATAGTACATTTGCGTCTTGCGGTGCACTTCTTATCTGAGAGTCAAATAGAACCGTCAAATACTGTGCTTAAAGCGCACTTTGAAAAATTCTAATTGTTTTGGGTGCTAAATAGTACATTTGCATCTTGTTGTGCACTTCATATCTGAGAGTCAAATAGAACAGTGAAATACTGCGGTTACAGTGCACTTTGAAAAATTCTAATTGTTTTGGGTGGTAAATAGTACATTTGCGTCTTGCGGTGCACTTCATATCTGAGAGTCAAATAGAACAGTGAAATACCGTGGTTACAGTGCACTTTGAAAAATTCTAATTGTTTTGGGTGCTAAATAGTACATTTGCGTCTTGCGGTGCACTTCATATCTGAGAGTCAAATAGAACCGTCAAATACTGTGCTTACAGCGCACTTTGAAAAATTCTAATAGTTTTGGGTGGTAAATAGTACATTTGCGTCTTGCGGTGCACTTCTTGTATGATGTAAAGGGGAATGTTCCTTACTTATTTATAAACCCCATACCCTTTCCCAATAATGACACGAGACATGTATGGAGTTAAATAGGCCACAGCTTTCTTTATTTACAAACCAAGAGGAACTGTATGCCAAACCTTCTCCACTTTTTCATCTATTTCTTATAAATTATTAACTCTGTAAAATATAAATACTTTAATAACACACCAAAACATAATTAACATACAGCTCCAAATAGTCCTTGCCAATTGTAAACATTAAATCACCATCCTTTAAACTGGAGTCCCTAGAAGAGACACCCCTCTCCCCTCGTCCATACTAATTCCATCATTATTCCAAACCTAATGCTAACCACCAGCCGACAGTTAGCTCGGTGGGCACGACCATTAGCCATCCTTCTAATATTTGAGAGGTTAGGAGAGGGTCCACCCTGTCCATCCTTTGACTCGATCCTCCATTCATAACAGTATTGGCAAGGACCACCCCGCCACAGACACCGCTGTTTAACCCCCCTTAAATCAGCGGTGACCACCCACCAAAGCCATGGCCTGTTCCATAGCCTCCTGCAAGGCCAAATTGAAAAGGTCCAAACCAACGTCAGTCAGGTGAACCCCATCACTGCGGAAGAAAACAGCCGCATTCCTCTCAAACACCCTATGACGGACCGTAATCCCCCCTATACCCAACACAAATTTGGAGACCCTTTTATTTAACTTAATCCGAGAACGCTCCAGGGCCCTTTGATTCTGGGCACACCTCCAGTAATTCCTAGGGACGACCTCAGACCAAACCAAACCTACATCTGGGAATAAGACCTGCAACCTGGCCAAATCCCGCCTGATAGCGTCTCCTAATGCCAATACCGGAGCCGTGCCCAAATCATTACCCCCTAAGTGAATAACTATTATATCCGGGGGACCCACCAGCCGAGCCAACTGAACCACCTCAGGCAGGAATTGGATCCACCTCATCCCTCTTGCCCCCAGCCATCGAACCTCCGCTTGAAAAGGAGAAAAACCCATCCGTTCCCCTCCCGGGCGGACAGCTGCACGCCGTCGAGCCCAGTAAATATAAGAGTGGCCGATCAGCCAAATCTTATATGGGCCATGATCTAAACGGGCAAGAAAGGTGAAGAATCAATTAGTCCAGCCGGGCGAACATACGATTGAAAGCGGCGCGATTCCCAACGCCCTATGCGCTGCACCGCCCGTGCCGAAAAACCCACTCTGGAGGCCTCTGTAGCCGCCCCTATCTGAAAGGAGTGCCCCCCAAATTCGGAACTAGCAATCCCCATAGCGTCCAAGGATTTCTTAAACACCCGCAAGAACTGAAAGCGAGACAATGGGGACCCATCCAAGTGCAATAGCAGAGAGCCGGGGGCCTCTGGGCGAATAAGAAGGTAGGAATCCAAGCATGCCACCGGGCATACCACCGAACCCCTAACCTCCTGTAAAACCACCCAAGCACCTTTTCCTGCCATATCGGTCTTAGAACGCCGTATCAAAAACCGCAGGGACCCCGGCTCCCGCAGCACGTCCTGCCGCAAGAGTCCCCCTTGTCTGGTCTTGGAGGGGCTCACCAATTCTCCAATCCGCAAAGCACCAAAAAAGGCAAAAGCCAAAGCAACCTTGAACAATGTCACTTCACCAGGAGATGAACAAACAGATGGCAACGTATGAAAGAGCCCCAACAGAAGGGCCCCAGACACCGGCCTGCGAGAGTCCCTACTCACCCTACCCCTGCGCCACCCCTTAAGTGCCTGGCGCACCACAAAGTCCTTCGTGATGTCCGTGACCCTGCGGATTTTAAACCCAAAGGCCAAACCCGCAAGTTTTCCCGAAACCGCCCCAGGGGATATCCCCGATGCCTCCCAATGCCATAGCAACCACAACAGACCCTGAATACTCTCCTCCAGGGTCCGGAAACCCCCATGGGACCTTTCCAAATTCTCCCATTCCGCCCAGGCCTTCCCATACCTTTCCCAAGTTGCATGACATACCGACCCCTGAACCCAGTCCGCTACTCGTCCTGCCCAAGGTCCCACAGGTCCTGAGGGCAGGGGGAACCCTCCTCGTCCGCCCAAGGGGCCGCAGCCCTGAAGACCGGCCACTGCGAACGAGAAATGGCATCGGCTATGACATTCTGCACTCCGGGAATATGCACAGCCCTACAAGTCACGTTAATACAAAGACATCGCAGCACCAGGCGCCGCAGGAGCCTAATCACTGGAGGGGAAGAGGCCGTCAAGTTGTTGATAGCCATAACCACCCCCATATTATCGCAGTGGAAAACGACCCTGCGATCCCGCAGGGCCGACCCCCAAAGCTCCAACGCCACCAAGATAGGGAACAATTCCAGAAATGCCAAATTCCGCGTCAAGCCAGATGTCCGCCATTCCGACGGCCACACACCCGAGGACCATTGCCTCCCCAAGATGGCCCCAAAACCCACAGACCCAGCCGCGTCGGTATATAAATGGAGATCCCCGTTGGACACCTCAGGGGCCTGCCATAGGGCTTTCCCATTGAAATTCTCCAGGAAAGAATCCCAAACCCCCAGATCCTCCCGCAAGGGCCTCGTTAAACGGATAAAATGGTGAGCATGAGCAACCCCAGCCGTGGCACCAGCCAAACGCCTATTGAAAACCCGGCCCATCGGAATAATCCGACAGGCAAAATTCAATTTACCCAACAAGGACTGCAATGGGCGAAGCTGTATCTTACGCACCCGCCGCGCCTCAGCCACCGCCACCCTGAGACCCGCCACTTTATCAGACGGCAGACGGCACTCCCCGGCCACCGAGTCAATTTCGATGCCCAGGAAGCTAAGGCACGTCGCTGGGCCCTCCGTTTTGCTAGGAGCCAATGGAACCCCGAACCAGCTCTAAACCATTTCCACCGATCTCAATAGGTGAGCACACACATTAGATCGGGGAGGGCCAACGCACAGGAAATCATCAAGATAGTGCAGCACAGAGTCACAACCCGACTCCGTGCGCACCACCCACTCCAAGAACGTACTGAAGCATTCGAAATAAAAACAGGAAATTGAGCACCCCATGGGCAAGCACAAATCCACGTAAAATTCCCCTTCAAAGAAACATCCTAATAGATGATGACAATCCGGGTGCACGGGCAACAACCGAAAAGCCGACTCAACATCCGTTTTGGCCATAAGGGCCCCCACTCCCGCGGCCCTGACCATCCGTACCGCTGCGTCAAAGGACACGTACGACACCCGGCACAATTCCGCGTCAATGTCGTCATTCACCGAACCCCCGTGGGGATGCGATAAATGGTGTATAAGACGGAACTTGCCAGGCTCCTTCTTGGGTACCACCCCCAGGGGAGACACCCGCAAGTTATGCAGTGGAGGGTCCCGAAAGGGACCCGCCATTCTCCCCATAGCAATTTCCTTCGCCAACTTCTCCCTCACCACTGCCGGATAAGATGCCACTGACCGCAAGTTACGAAAAGACATCACCGTAGGTCGGTCCTGGAAAGGGATCCAAAATCCCTCTTCAAAACCTGATAACAGGATATCCGCAGCCCTGCGGTTGTGGTACCTATTTAACCACGGGCGCATCGCGGCGACGTCCACCGGCGTCCTCCCCCTTCGAGCCCATGTCCGACTTATCGCCTGACTTCCCACGTTTAAAGCAACGGGAGGAGGGGTGATTACCTCCGCACACCGAGCATTCGTGCTTAAACCTGCAGTTTGACCCCCACTTACACTGCCCGTCATTAAACTGCCAGCAAGACCCCGGCCGTTTTTGCACGGCCGACGGGGTGGGGGTGGTTCCACCCATCCCGCCGGCCCCCCCGAGAAAGGAAGATAGACCCCCTTGGGCCGATGCGGGCCGCGTCATTATAGACAGCCATAGCCCGATGTCCATTTGATCCCAGGAGAGCGTAGGACGCACGGCCAAGCGCTGGCGAAACTGCTCGTCGTATCGCCACCAACTCAGTCCCCCATAAACCCTACACGCCGTCCAAATCTGATCCTGATAGCAGAAAAGCGACGAGCATCGCTCAGGATATTTTTCCCCCATCACGCTAGCCAAAATAGAAAACCCCCTAATCCAGTTACCGTAGGTCTTAGGGATCTTACGGTACTTGTATTTCTCTTTTTCTTTTTCGGAGTCTTTCAACTCCTTCTCAGGAGGAGGAACATCCTCTAGGGGAATCAAAGAGAACATCTCCAGGAATTCCCCTTTCCAGATTTTCTCCTTAACCTCCTGCTTCAAGTGCAGGCCCAACGGGCCCGACCAACACATATAGGAAGCCCCGTTAGCCACCGGGGCCACAACCGTAACCGGAGCCTCAAGCATACTAGCCCCAGGCTCCACCCCAGAGACCGTTGCATCCCCTGCCGTAGCTACTACCGGGGGAGATAAAGCCTGCAATGGGGCCTGTCCGGGGACCGCCACGGGCCCAGCACCCATCACGCCCGTACCAGCCAACCCCCCGGCCTCCCACACCCCCCGCAGCTGCGCATCCAGCTGCTGTGATACAGAAGGAATCCCTGGAACCCCAGGCGCAGACAAATGCAGCAATACCCCTTGCAAACCCCGCATCAAACCCTCCCACGCAGGCGCCAAACCAGACCCCGGTAAAAAACCACACTCACCGGTTGGAGGTAGCAGCCCAGGCGCTGCTAGGCCGGAAGGCGCCAGACCCGCAGCGGGGACCGTAGGAAGGGCACCTGCTACCGACTGAATCACCGGAGGGGGCACCTGTTGCCCCACCGGAGCATGAGAATAATGTACACCCTGAGGATAAGAAACAGTGCCATCAGCGACCCTCCCCCCCAAGTGGGGCCCAGTGGGCCCATGACACTCAGCCAAAGCAGCACGGGCTGTCATCGAGGAATGGGGAACCGGGGAGGGGGTCCATACCTCATCCTCCCCTTCTGAGTAGCCCGACAGGGACCCCTCCGCAGGAGGAGCTGGGCCGGACGGCCTTGGAGGTAAGCGGGACGCCCTCCGTTCTCTCGCCCGTCTGCCACGTGCCTGGGGTGCACGGGGCCTCCTCCCCCCGCTGGGGGGACCAGGAGGCGTGGGCACCACCGGGGGCCTTACCGGAGGCGCGGTAACCACCGCTTGACCTCCAGGGGAGACAACACCGCCAGACCGGAGGATCCTGACCGGTGTGGAAGTAGGTAAGGCCGGGGAAGCGCTCTGGCGTGGGCCTGAAGCCCGACGGGCGGGCCTCGCGGCCGGCGACGGCCCGCCCTGGATAATGGGTGGGAGCGGGGAGACCTCCGGAGAGGCAGTAGGCCTTGCGGCCTGCAAGCGAGCACTACGGGGCAGGGATGGGGAAGGCCGGGGCCTTCCCGGCGTACTCACCGGCCTCGCGGGAAACGAGCGCCGCCGTCCCTCTTGATCTCCGGGGCTCCGACTCCGGTACCCACCGCTGGGGCCTGCAACAGGACTCAGGCGGGCGGGGGGGCGCGAAACACGCCTGCCCGACCCGCGACCAGCCTCAGGAACGGGGGCTCCGGACGGAGTCCCCCTCAGCCGAGCCATCTGCTGCTGGAGGTGTGCCCCACCATCCAGCAGCGCTTCAGCCCTAAGGGCCGCCAGAATGTGCTCCACATCCATCCCTTAGGCCGTTTCACTAAAGACACGAGCAGAGAGAGTTAGATTTTTCCTGCTGTGTCCGTTTGAAATTAAAATGGCTGCTGACTCCAAGATGGAGGGGTCCTTAAATACCCCAACCCACAGCCACTCCCCCACCAGCACTGTCATAGGTGCCACTCACACCCCTCACTCATACATGCCCCCTCCCACCTAGGCTTTGCCTGTTTCCCGGGGAACTTATCTGAGAGTCAAATAGAACCGTCAAATACTGTGCTGACAGCGCACTTTGAAAAATTCTAATTGTTTTGGGTGCTAAATAGTACATTTGCATCTTGTTGTGCACTTCATATCTGAGAGTCAAATAGAACAGTGAAATACTGCGGTTACAGTGCACTTTGAAAAATTCTAATTGTTTTGGGTGCTAAATAGTACATTTGCATCTTGCGGTGCACTTCATATCTGAGAGTCAAATAGAACAGTGAAATACTGCGGTTACAGTGCACTTTGAAAAATTCTAATTGTTTTGGGTGGTAAATAGTACATTTGCGTCTTGCGGTGCACTTCATATCTGAGAGTCAAATAGAACAGTGAAATACTGTGGTTACAGTGCACTTTGAAAAATTCTAATTGTTTTGGGTGGTAAATAGTACATTTGCGTCTTGCGGTGCACTTCTTATCTGAGAGTCAAATAGAACCGTCAAATACTGTGCTTGCAGCGCACTTTGAAAAATTCTAATTGTTTTGGGTGCTAAATAGTACATTTGCATCTTGTTGTGCACTTCATATCTGAGAGTCAAATAGAACAGTGAAATACTGCGGTTACAGTGCACTTTGAAAAATTCTAATTGTTTTGGGTGGTAAATAGTACATTTGCGTCTTGCGGTGCACTTCATATCTGAGAGTCAAATAGAACAGTGAAATACTGTGGTTACAGTGCACTTTGAAAAATTCTAATTGTTTTGGGTGCTAAATAGTACATTTGCGTCTTGCGGTGCACTTCTTATCTGAGAGTCAAATAGAACCGTCAAATACTGTGCTTACAGCGCACTTTGAAAAATTCTAATTGTTTTGGGTGCTAAATAGTACATTTGCGTCTTGCGATGCACTTCATATCTGAGAGTCAAATAGAACAGTCCAATAATGTGCTTACGGCGCACTTTGAAAAATTCTAATTGTTTTGGGTGCTAAATTGTATATTTGCGTCTTGCGGTGCACTTCATACGTGAGAGTCAAATAGAACAGGAAAATACTGTGGTAACAGTGCACTTTGAAAAATTCTAATTGTTTTGGGTGCTAAATAGTACATTTGCGTCTTGCGGTGCACTTCATATCTGAGAGTCAAATAGAACAGTGAAATACAGTGGTTACAGTGCACTTTGAAAAATTCTAATTGTTTTGGGTGGTAAATAGTACATTTGCGTTTTGCGGTGCACTTCTTATCTGAGAGTCAAACAGAACAGTCAAATACTGTGCTTACAGCGCACTTTGAAAAAATCTAATTGTTTTGGGTGCTAAATAGTACATTTGCGTCTTGCGGTGCACTTCATATCTGAGAGTCAAATAGAATAGTGAAAAACTGTGGTTACAGTGCACTTTGAAAAAATTCTAATTGTTTTGGGAGCTAAATAGTACATTTGCGTCTTGCGTGCACTTCATATCTGAGAGTCAAATAGAACAGTGAAATACTGCGGTTACAGTGCACTTTGAAAAATTCTAATTGTTTTGGGTGCTAAATAGTACATTTGCATCTTGCGGTGCACTTCATATCTGAGAGTCAAATAGAAAACTCCAATACTGTGCTAACAGCGCACTTTGAAAAATTCTAATTGTCTTAGGTGCTAAATAGTACATTTGCGTCTTGTTGTGCACTTCATATCTGAGAGTCAAATAGAACAGTCCAATACTGTGCTTATAGCGCAATTTGAAAAATTCTAATTGTTTTAGGTGGTATATAGTACATTTGCATCTTGCGCTGCACTTCATATCTGAGAATCAAATAGAACAGTGAAATACTGTGGTTACAGTGCACTTTGAAAAATTCTAATTGTTTTGGGTGCCAAATAGTACATTTGCGTCTTGCGGTGCACTTCATATCTGAGAGTCAAATAGAACCGTCAAATACTGTGCTTACAGCGCACTTTGAAAAATTCTAATAGTTTTGGGTGGTAAATAGTACATTTGCGTCTTGCGGTGCACTTCTTATCTGAGAGTCAAATAGAACCGTCAAATACTGTGCTTACAGCGCACTTTGAAAAATTCTAATTGTTTTGGGTGGTAAATAGTACATTTGCGTCTTGCGGTGCACTTAATATCTGAGAGTCAAATAGAACAGTGAAATACTGTGGTTACAGTGCACTTTGAAAAATTCTAATTGTTTTGGGTGCTAAATAGTACATTTGCGTCTTGCGGTGCACTTCTTATCTGAGAGTCAAATAGAACCGTCAAATACTGTGCTGACAGCGCACTTTGAAAAATTCTAATTGTTTTGGGTGCTAAATAGTACATTTGCATCTTGTTGTGCACTTCATATCTGAGAGTCAAATAGAACAGTGAAATACTGCGGTTACAGTGCACTTTGAAAAATTCTAATAGTTTTGGGTGGTAAATAGTACATTTGCGTCTTGCGGTGCACTTCATATCTGAGAGTCAAATAGAACAGTGAAATACTGTGGTTACAGTGCACTTTGAAAAATTCTAATTGTTTTGGGTGCTAGATAGTACATTTGCGTCTTGCGGTGCACTTCATATCTGAGAGTCAAATAGAACCGTCAAATACTGTGCTTACAGCGCACTTTGAAAAATTCTAATAGTTTTGGGTGGTAAATAGTACATTTGCGTCTTGCAGTGCACTTCTTATCTGAGAGTCAAATAGAACCGTCAAATACTGTGCTTACAGCGCACTTTGAAAAATTCTTATTGTTTTGGGTGCTAAATAGTACATTTGCATCTTGTTGTGCACTTCATATCTGAGAGTCAAATAGAACAGTGAAATACTGAGGTTACAGTGCACTTTGAAAAATTCTAATTGTTTTGGGTGGTAAATAGTACATTTGCGTCTTGCGGTGCACTTCATATCTGAGAGTCAAATAGAACAGTGAAATACTGCGGTTACAGTGCACTTTGAAAAATTCTAATTGTTTTGGGTGGTAAATAGTACATTTGCGTCTTGCGGGGCACTTCATATCTGAGAGTCAAATAGAACAGTGAAATACTGTGCTTACAGTGCACTTTGAAAAATTCTAATTGTTTTGGGTGTTAAATAGTACATTTGCGTCTTGCGGTGCACTTCATATCTGAGAGTCAAATAGAAACGTCAAATACTGTGCTTACACCGCACTTTGAAAAATTCTAATAGATTTCGGTGGTAAATAGTACATTTGCGTCTTGTGGTGCACTTCATATCTGAGAGTCAATTAGAACAGCCCAATACTGTGCTTACAGCGCACTTTGAAAAATTTTAATTGTTTTGGGTGCTAAATAGTACATTTGCGTCTTGCGGTGTACTTCATATCTGAGAGTCAAATAGAAAACTCCAATACTGTGCTTACAGCGCACTTTGAAAAATTCTAATTGTTTTGGGTGCTAAATAGTACATTTGCATCTTGCGATGCACTTCATATCTGAGAGTCAAATAGAACAGTCCAATAATGTGCTTAAAGCGCACTTTGAAAAATGTTATTAGTTTTGGGTGGTAAATAGTACATTTGCGTCTTGCGGTGCACTTTTTATCTGAGAGTCAAATAGAACCTTCAAATACTGTGCTTACAGCGCACTTTGAAAAATTCTAAATGTTTTGGGTGCTAAATAGTACATTTGCATCTTGCGATGCACTTCATATCTGAGAGTCAAATAGAACAGTCCAATAATGTGCTTAAAGCGCACTTTGAAAAATTCTATTAGTTTTGGGTGGTAAATAGTACATTTGCGTCTTGCGGTGCACTTCTTATCTGAGAGTCAAATAGAACCTTCAAATACTGTGCTTACAGCGCACTTTGAAAAATTCTAATTGTTTTGGGTGCTAAATAGTACATTTGCATCTTGCGATGCACTTCATATCTGAGAGTCAAATAGAACAGTCCAATAATGTGCTTAAAGCGCACTTTGAAAAATGTTAATTGTTTTGGGAGCGAAATAGTACATTTGCGTCTTGCGGTGCACTTCATATCTGAGAGTCAAATAGAACAGTGAAATACTGTGGTAACAGTGCACTTTGAAAAATTCTAATTGTTTTGGGTGCTAAATAGTACATTTGCGTCTTGCGGTGTACTTCATATCTGAGAGTCAAATAGAACAGTGAAATACAGTGGTTAAAGTGCACTTTGAAAAATTCGAATTGTTTTGGGTGCTAAATAGTACATTTGCATCATGCGGTGCACTTCATATCTGAGAGTCAAATAGAAAACTCCAATACTGTGCTTACTGCGCACTTTGAAAAATTCTAATTGTCTTAGGTGCTAAATAGTACATTTGCGTCTTGTTGTGCACTTCATATCTGAGAGTCAAATAGAACCGTCAAATACTGTGCTTACAGCGCACTTTGAAAAATTCTAATTGTTTTGAGTGGTAAATAGTACATTTGCGTCTTGCGGTGCACTTCTTATCTGAGAGTCAAATAGAACCGTCAAATACTGTGCTTACAGCGCACTTTGAAAAATTCTAATTGTTTTGGGTGCTAAATAGTACATTTGCATCTTGTTGTGCACTTCATATCAGAGAGTCAAATAGAACAGTGAAATACTGCGGTTACAGTGCACTTTGAAAAATTCTAATTGTTTTGGTGCTAAATAGTACATTTGCGTCTTGCGGTGCACTTCTTATCTGAGAGTCAAATAGAACCGTCAAATACTGTGCTTACAGCGCACTTTGAAAAATTCTAATTGTTTTGGGTGCTAAATAGTACATTTGCGTCTTGCGATGCACTTCATATCTGAGAGTCAAATAGAACAGTCCAATAATGTGCTTACAGCGCACTTTGAAAAATTCTAATTGTTTTGGGTGCTAAATTGTATATTTGCGTCTTGCGGTGCACTTCATATGTGAGAGTCAAATAGAACAGGAAAATACTGTGGTAACAGTGCACTTTGAAAAATTCTAATTGTTTTGGGTGCTAAATAGTACATTTGCGTCTTGCGGTGCACTTCATATCTGAGAGTCAAATAGAATAGTGAAATACTGTGGTTACAGTGCACTTTGAAAAAATTCTAATTGTTTTGGGTGGTAAATAGTACATTTGCGTCTTGCGGTGCACTTCATATCTAAGAGTCAAATAGAACAGTGAAATACAGTGGTTACAGTGCACTTTGAAAAATTCTAATTGTTTTGGGTGGTAAATAGTACATTTGCGTCTTGTGGTGCACTTCATATCTGAGAGTCAAATAGAACAGTGAAATACCGTGGTTACAGTGCACTTTGAAAAATTCTAATTGTTTTGGGTGGTAAATAGTACATTTGCGTCTTGCGGTGCACTTCTTATCTGAGAGTCAAATAGAACCGTCAAATACTGTGCTTACAGCGCACTTTGAAAAATTCTAAAATTTTTGGGTGCTAAATAGTACACTTGCGTCTTGCGGTGTACTTCATATCTGAGAGTCAAATAGAACAGTGAAATACAGTGGTTACAGTGCACTTTGAAAAATTCGAATTGTTTTGGGTGCTAAATAGTACATTTGCATCTTGCGGTGCACTTCATATCTGAGAGTCAAATAGAACAGTGAAATACTGTGGTAACAGTGCACTTTGAAAAATTCTAATTGTTTTGGGTGCTAAATAGTACATTTGCATCTTGCGGTGCACTTCATATCTGAGAGTCAAATAGAAAACTCCAATACTGTGCTTATAGCGCACTTTGAAAAATTCTAATTGTCTTAGGTGCTAAATAGTACATTTGCATCTTGTTGTGCACTTCATAACTGAGAGTCAAATAGAACAGTGAAATACTGCGGTTACAGTGCACTTTGAAAAATTCTAATTGTTTTGGGTGGTAAATAGTACATTTGAGTCTTGCGGTGCACTTCATATCTGAGAGTCAAATAGAACAGTGAAATACTGTGGTTACAGTGCACTTTGAAAAATTCTAATTGTTTTGGGTGCTAAATAGTACATTTGCGTCTTGCGGTGCACTTCATATCTGAGAGTCAAATAGAACCGTCAAATACTGTACTTACAGCGCACTTTGAAAAATTCTAATAGTTTTGGGTGGTAAATAGTACAGTTGCGTCTTGCGGTGCACTTCTTATCTGAGAGTCAAATAGAACCGTCAAATACTGTGCTTACAGCGCACTTTGAAAAATTCTAATTGTTTTGGGTGCTAAATAGTACATTTGCATCTTGCGGTGCACTTCATATCTGAGAGTCAAATAGAAAACTCCAATACTGTGCTTACAGCCCACTTTGAAAAATTCTAATTGTTTTGGGTGCTAAATAGTACATTTGTGTCTTGCGGTGCACTTCATATCTGAGAATGAAATAGAACAGTCCAATACTGTGCTTACAGCGCACTTTGAAAAATTCTAATTGTTTTGGGTGCTAAATAGTACATTTGCGTTTTGCGGTGCACTTCATATCTGAGAGTCAAATAGAACAGTGAAATACAGTGGTTACAGTGCACTTTGAAAAATTTGAATTGTTTTGGGTGCTAAATAGTACATTTGCATCATGCGGTGCACTTCATATCTGAGAGTCAAATAGAAAACTCCAATACTGTGCTTACAGCGCACTTTGAAAAATTCTAATTGTCATAGGTGCTAAATAGTACATTTGCATCTTGTTGTGCACTTCATATCTGAGAGTCAAATAGAACAGTGAAATACTGTGGTTACAGTGCACTTTGAAAAATTCTAATTGTTTTGGGTGGTAAAAAGTACATTTGCGTCTTGCGGTGCACTTCTTATCTGAGAGTCAAATAGAACCGTCAAATACTGTGCTTACAGCGCACTTTGAAAAATTCTAAAATTTTTGGGTGCTAAATAGTACACTTGCGTCTTGCAGTGTACTTCATATCTGAGAGTCAAATAGAACAGTGAAATACAGTGGTTACAGTGCACTTTGAAAAATTCTAATTGTTTTGGGTGCTAAATAGTTCATTTGCATCTTGCGGTGCACTTCATATCTGAGAGTCAAATAGAAAACTCCAATACTGTGCTTAGAGCGCACTTTGAAAAATTCTAAGTGTCTTAGGTGCTAAATAGTACATTTGCGTCTTGTTGTGCACTTCATATCTGAGAGTCAAATAGAACAGTCCAATACTGTGCTTACAGCGCACTTTGAAAAATTCTAATTGTTTTGAGTGGTAAATAGTACATTTGCATCTTGCGGTGCACTTCATATCTGAGAGTCAAATAGAACAGTGAAATACTGCGGTTACAGTGCACTTTGAAAAATTCTAATTGTTTTGGGTGTAAATAGTACATTTGCGTCTTGCGGTGCACTTCATATCTGAGAGTCAAATAGAACCGTCAAATACTGTGCTTACAGCGCACTTTGAAAAATTCTAATAGTTTTGGGTGGTAAATAGTACATTTGCGTCTTGCGGTGCACTTCTTATCTGAGAGTCAAATAGAACCGTCAAATACTGTGCTTACAGCGCACTTTGAAAAATTCTAATTGTTTTGGGTGCTAAATAGTACATTTGCATCTTGTTGTGCACTTCATATCTGAGAGTCAAATAGAACAGTGAAATACTGCGGTTACAGTGCACTTTGAAAAATTCTAATTGTTTTGGGTGCTAAATAGTACATTTGCGTCTTGCGGTGCACTTCATATCTGAGAGTCAAATAGAACCGTCAAATACTGTGCTTACAGCGCACTTTGAAAAATTCTAATAGTGTTGGGTGGTAAATAGTACATTTGCGTCTTGCGGTGCCCTTCTTATCTGAGAGTCAAATAGAACCATCAAATACTGTGCTTACAGCGCACTTTGAAAAATTCTAATTGTTTTGGGTGCTAAATAGTACATTTGCATCTTGTTGTGCACTTCATATCTGAGAGTCAAATAGAACAGTGAAATACTGCGGTTACAGTGCACTTTGAAAAATTCTAATTGTTTTGGGTGGTAAATAGTACATTTGCGTCTTGCGGTGCACTTCATATCTGAGAGTCAAATAGAACAGTGAAATACTGTGGTTACAGTGCACTTTGAAAATTTCGAATTGTTTTGGGTGCTAAATAGTACATTTGCGTCTTGCGGTGCACTTCATATCTGAGAGTCAAATAGAACCGTCAAATACTGTGCTTACAGCGCACTTTGAAAAATTCTAATAGTTTTGGGTGGTAAATAGTACATTTGCGTCTTGCGGTGCACTTCTTATCTGAGAGTCAAATAGAACCGTCAAATACTGTGCTTACAGCGCACTTTGAAAAATTCTAAAATTTTTGGGTGCTAAATAGTACACTTGCGTCTTGCAGTGTACTTCATATCTGAGAGTCAAATAGAACAGTGAAATACAGTGGTTACAGTGCACTTTGAAAAATTCTAATTGTTTTGGGTGCTAAATAGTACATTTGCATCTTGCGGTGCACTTCATATCTGAGAGTCAAATAGAAAACTCCAATACTGTGCTTACAGCGCACTTTGAAAAATTCTAAGTGTCTTAGGTGCTAAATAGTACATTTGCGTCTTGTTGTGCACATCATATCTGAGAGTCAAATAGAACAGTCCAATACTGTGCTTACAGCGCACTTTGAAAAATTCTAATTGTTTTGAGTGGTAAATAGTACATTTGCATCTTGCGGTGCACTTCATATCTGAGAGTCAAATAGAACAGTGAAATACTGCGGTTACAGTGCACTTTGAAAAATTCTAATAGTTTTGGGTGGTAAATAGTACATTTGCGTCTTGCGGTGCACTTCTTATCTGAGAGTCAAATAGAACCGTCAAATACTGTGCTTACAGCGCACTTTGAAAAATTCTAATTGTTTTGGGTGCTAAATAGTACATTTGCGTCTTGTTGTGCACATCATATCTGAGAGTCAAATAGAACAGTCCAATACTGTGCTTACAGTGCACTTTGAAAAATTCTAATTGTTTTGGGTGCTAAATAGTACATTTGCGTCTTGCGGTGCACTTCATATCTGAGAGTCAAATAGAACCGTCAAATACTGTGCTGACAGCGCACTTTGAAAAATTCTAATAGTTTTGGGTGGTAAATAGTACATTTGCGTCTTGCGGTGCACTTCTTATCTGAGAGTCAAATAGAACCGTCAAATACTGTGCTTGCAGCGCACTTTGTAAAATTCTAATTGTTTTGGGTGCTAAATAGTACATTTGCATCTTGTTGTGCACTTCATATCTGAGAGTCAAATAGAACAGTGAAATACTGCGGTTACAGTGCACTTTGAAAAATTCTAATTGTTTTCGGTGGTAAATAGTACATATGCGTCTTGCGGTGCACTTCATATCTGAGAGTCAAATAGAACAGTGAAATACTGTGGTTACAGTGCACTTTGTAAAATTCTAATTGTTTTGGGTGCTAAATAGTACATTTGCGTCTTGCGGTGCACTTCTTATCTGAGAGTCAAATAGAACCGTCAAATACTGTGCTTACAGCGCACTTTGAAAAATTCTAATTGTTTTGGGTGCTAAATAGTACATTTGCGTCTTGCGATGCACTTCATATCTGAGAGTCAAATAGAACAGTCCAATAATGTGCTTAAAGCGCACTTTGAAAAATTCTAATTGTTTTGGGTGCTAAATTGTATATTTGCGTCTTGCGGTGCACTTCATATGTGAGAGTCAAATAGAACAGGAAAATACTGTGGTTACAGTGCACTTTGAAAAATTCTAATTGTTTTGGGTGCTAAATAGTACATTTGCGTCTTGCGGTGCACTTCATATCTGAGAGTCAAATAGAACAGTGAAATACAGTGGTTACAGTGCACTTTGAAAAATTCTAATTGTTTTGGGTGGTAAATAGTACATTTGCGTTTTGCGGTGCACTTCTTATCTGAGAGTCAAACAGAACAGTCAAATACTGTGCTTACAGCGCACTTTGAAAAAATCTAATTGTTTTGGGTGCTAAATAGTACATTTGCGTCTTGCGGTGCACTTCATATCTGAGAGTCAAATAGAATAGTGAAAAACTGTGGTTACAGTGCACTTTGAAAAAATTCTAATTGTTTTGGGAGCTAAATAGTACATTTGCATCTGGCGGTGCACTTCATATCTGAGAGTCAAATAGAAAACTCCAATACTGTGCTAACAGCGCACTTTGAAAAGTTCTAATTGTCTTAGGTGCTAAATAGTACATTTGCGTCTTGTTGTGCACTTCATATCTGAGAGTCAAATAGAACAGTCCAATACTGTGCTTATAGCGCAATTTGAAAAATTCTAATTGTTTTAGGTGGTATATAGTACATTTGCATCTTGCGCTGCACTTCATATCTGAGAATCAAATAGAACAGTGAAATACTGCGGTTACAGAGCACTTTGAAAAATTCTAATTGTTTTGGGTGCTAAATAGTACATTTGCATCTTGCGATGGACTTCATATCTGAGAGTCAAATAGAACAGTCCAATAATGTGCTTACAGCGCACTTTGAAAAATTCTAATTGTTTTGGGTGCTAAATAGTACATTTGCATCTTGTTGTGCACTTCATATCTGAGAGTCAAATAGAACAGTGAAATACTGCGGTTACAGTGCACTTTGAAAAATTCTAATTGTTTTGGGTTGTAAATAGTACATTTGCATCTTGCGGTGCACTTCATATCTGAGAGTCAAATAGAACAGTGAAATACTGCGGTTACAGTGCACTTTGAAAAATTCTAATAGTTTTGGGTGGTAAATAGTACATTTGCGTCTTGCGGTGCACTTCATATCTGAGAGTCAAATAGGACAGTGAAATACTGTGGTTACAGTGCACTTTGAAAAATTCTAATTGTTTTGGGTGCTAGATAGTACATTTGCGTCTTGCGATGCACTTCATATCTGAGAGTCAAATAGAACAGTCCAATAATGTGCTTAAAGCGCACTTTGAAAAATGTTATTAGTTTTGGGTGGTAAATAGTACATTTGCGTCTTGCGGTGCACTTTTTATCTGAGAGTCAAATAGAACCTTCAAATACTGTGCTTACACCGCACTTTGAAAAATTCTAATAGATTTCGGTGGTAAATAGTACATTTGCGTCTTGTGGTGCACTTCATATCTGAGAGTCAATTAGAACAGTCCAATACTGTGCTTACAGCGCACTTTGAAAAATTCTAATTGTTTTGAATGCTAAATAGTACATTTGCGTCTTGCGGTGTACTTCATATCTGAGAGTCAAATAGAAAACTCCAATACTGTGCTTACAGCGCACTTTGAAAAATTCTAATTGTTTTGGGTGCTAAATAGTACATTTGCATCTTGCGATGCACTTCATATCTGAGAGTCAAATAGAACAGTCCAATAATGTGCTTAAAGCGCACTTTGAAATATTCTATTAGTTTTGGGTGGTAAATAGTACATTTGCATCTTGCGGTGCACTTCTTATCTGAGAGTCAAATAGAACCTTCAAATACGGTGCTTACAGCGCACTTTGAAAAATTCTAATTGTTTTGGGTGCTAAATAGTACATTTGCATCTTGCGATGCACTTCATATCTGAGAGTCAAATAGAACAGTCCAATAATGTGCTTAAAGCGCACTTTGAAAAATTTTAATTGTTTTGGGAGCTAAATAGTACATTTGCGTCTTGCGGTGCACTTCATATCTGAGAGTCAAATAGAACAGTGAAATACTGTGGTAACAGTGCACTTTGAAAAATTCTAATTGTTTTGGGTGCTAAATAGTACATTTGCGTCTTGCGGTGTACTTCATATCTGAGAGTCAAATAGAACTGTGAAATACAGTGGTTAAAGTGCACTTTGAAAAATTCGAATTGTTTTGGGTGCTAAATAGCACATTTGCATCATGCGGTGCACTTCATATCTGAGAGTCAAATAGAAAACTCCAATACTGTGCTTACAGCGCACTTTGAAAAATTCTAATTGTCATAGGTGCTAAATAGTACATTTGCATCTTGTTGTGCACTTCATATCTGAGAGTCAAATAGAACAGTGAAATACTGTGGTTACAGTGCACTTTGAAAAATTCTAATTGTTTTGAGTGGTAAATAGTACATTTGCGTCTTGCGGTGCACTTCTTATCTGAGAGTCAAATAGAACAGTGAAATACTGTGGTTACAGTGCACTTTGAAAAATTCTAATTGTTTTGGGTGCTAAATAGTACATTTGCATCATGCGGTGCACTTCATATCTGAGAGTCAAATAGAAAACTCCAATACTGTGCTTACAGCGCACTTTGAAAAATTCTAATTGTCATAGGTGCTAAATAGTACATTTGCATCTTGTTGTGCACTTCATATCTGAGAGTCAAATAGAACAGTGAAATACTGTGGTTACAGTGCACTTTGAAAAATTCTAATTGTTTTGGGTGGTAAATAGTACATTTGCGTCTTGCGATGCACTTCTTATCTGAGAGTCAAATAGAACCGTCAAATACTGTGCTTACAGCGCACTTTGAAAAATTCTAAAATTTTGGGGTGCTAAATAGTACACTTGCGTCTTGCGGTGTACTTCATATCTGAGAGTCAAATAGAACAGTGAAATACAGTGGTTACAGTGCACTTTGAAAAATTCTAATTGTTTTGGGTGCTAAATAGTACATTTGCATCTTGCGGTGCACTTCATATCTGAGAGTCAAATAGAAAACTCCAATACTGTGCTTACAGCGCACTTTGAAAAATTCTAAGTGTCTTAGGTGCTAAATAGTACATTTGCGTCTTGTTGTGCACTTCATATCTGAGAGTCAAATAGAACAGTCCAATACTGTGCTTACAGCGCACTTTGAAAAATTCTAATTGTTTTGGGTGGTAAATAGTACATTTGCATCTTGCGGTGCACTTCATATCTGAGAGTCAAATAGAACAGTGAAATACTGCGGTTACAGTGCACTTTGAAAAATTCTAATTGTTTTGGGTGTAAATAGTACATTTGCGTCTTGCGGTGCACTTCATATCTGAGAGTAAAATAGAACAGTGAAATACTGTGGTTACAGTGCACTTTGAAAAATTCTAATTGTTTTGGGTGGTAAATAGTACATTTGCGTCTTGCGGTGCACTTCTTATCTGAGAGTCAAATAGAACCGTCAAATACTGTGCTTACAGCGCACTTTGAAAAATTCTAATTGTTTTGGATGCTAAATAGTACATTTGCATCTTGTTGTGCACTTCATATCTGAGAGTCAAATAGAACAGTGAAATACTGTGGTTACAGTGCACTTTGAAAAATTCTAATTGTTTTGGGTGCTAAATAGTACATTTGCGTCTTGCGGCGCACTTCATATCTGAGAGTCAAATAGAACAGTGAAATACTGTGGTTACAGTGCACTTTGAAAAATTCTAATTGTTTTGGGTGCTAAATAGTACATTTGCGTCTTGCGGTGCACTTCATATCTGAGAGTCAAATAGAACCGTCAAATACTGTGCTTACAGCGCACTTTGAAAAATTCTAATAGTTTTGGGTGGTAAATAGTACATTTGCGTCTTGCGGTGCACTTCTTATCTGAGAGTCAAATAGAACCGTCAAATACTGTGCTGACAGCGCACTTTGAAAAATTCTAATTGTTTTGGGTGCTAAATAGTACATTTGCATCTTGTTGTGCACTTCATATCTGAGAGTCAAATAGAACAGTGAAATACTGCGGTTACAGTGCACTTTGAAAAATTCTAATTGTTTTGGGTGCTAAATAGTACATTTGCATCTTGCGGTGCACTTCATATCTGAGAGTCAAATAGAACATTGAAATACTGCGGTTACAGTGCACTTTGAAAAATTCTAATTGTTTTGGGTGAAAAATAGTACATTTGCGTTTTGCGGTGCACTTCATATCTGAGAGTCAAATAGAACAGTGAAATACTGTGGTTACAGTGCACTTTAAAAAATTCTAATTGTTTTGGGTGCTAAATAGTACATTTGCGTCTTGCGGTGCACTTCATATCTGAGAGTCAAATAGAACCGTCAAATACTGTGCTTACAGCGCACTTTGAAAAATTCTAATAGTTTTGGGTGGTAAATAGTACATTTGCGTCTTGCGGTGCACTTCTTATCTGAGAGTCAAATAGAACCGTCAAATACTGAGCTTACAGCGCACTTTGAAAAATTCTAATTGTTTTGGGTGCTAAATAGTACATTTGCATCTTGTTGTGCACTTCATATCTGAGAGTCAAATAGAACAGTGAAATAGTGCGGTTACAGTGCACTTTGAAAAATTCTAATTGTTTTGGGTGGTAAATAGTACATTTGCGTCTTGCGGTGCACTTCATATCTGAGAGTCAAATAGAACAGTGAAATACTGTGGTTACAGTGCACTTTGAAAAATTCTAATTGTTTTGGGTGCTAAATAGTACATTTGCGTCTTGCGGTGCACTTCTTATCTGAGAGTCAAATAGAACCGTCAAATACTGTGCTTACAGCGCACTTTGAAAAATTCTAATTGTTTTGGGTGCTAAATAGTACATTTGCGTCTTGCGATGCACTTCATATCTGAGAGTCAAATAGAACAGTCCAATAATGTGCTTACAGCGCACTTTGAAAAATTCTAATTGTTTTGGGTGCTAAATTGTATATTTGCGTCTTGCGGTGCACTTCATATGTGAGAGTCAAATAGAACAGGAAAATACTGTGGTAACAGTGCACTTTGAAAAATTCTAATTGTTTTGGGTGCTAAATAGTACACTTGCGTCTTGCGGTGTACTTCATATCTGAGAGTCAAATAGAACAGTGAAATACAGTGGTTACAGTGCACTTTGAAAAATTCTAATTGTTTTGGGTGCTAAATAGTACATTTGCATCTTGCGGTGCACTTCATATCTGAGAGTCAAATAAAAAACTCCAATACTGTGCTTACAGCGCACTTTGAAAAATTCTAAGTGTCTTAGGTGCTAAATAGTACATTTGCGTCTTGTTGTGCACTTCATATCTGAAAGTCAAATAGAACAGTCCAATACTGTGCTTACAGCGCACTTTGAAAAATTCTAATTGTTTTGGGTGGTAAATAGTACATTTGCATCTTGCGGTGCACTTCATATCTGAGAGTCAAATTGAACAGTGAAATACTGCGGTTACAGTGCACTTTGAAAAATTCTAATTGTTTTGGGTGTAAATAGTACATTTGCGTCTTGCGGTGCACTTCATATCTGAGAGTAAAATAGAACAGTGAAATACTGTGGTTACAGTGCACTTTGAAAAATTCTAATTGTTTTGGGTGGTAAATAGTACATTTGCGTCTTGCGGTGCACTTCTTATCTGAGAGTCAAATAGAACCGTCAAATACTGTGCTTACAGCGCACTTTGAAAAATTCTAATTGTTTTGGGTGCTAAATAGTACATTTGCATCTTGTTGTGCACTTCATATCTGAGAGTCAAATAGAACAGTGAAATACTGCGGTTACAGTGCACTTTGAAAAATTCTAATTGTTTTGGGTGCTAAATAGTACATTTGCGTCTTGCGGCGCACTTCATATCTGAGAGTCAAATACAACAGTGAAATACTGTGGTTACAGTGCACTTTGAAAAATTCTAATTGTTTTGGGTGCTAAATAGTACATTTGCGTCTTGCGGTGCACTTCATATCTGAGAGTCAAATAGAACCGTCAAATACTGTGCTTACAGCGCACTTTGAAAAATTCTAATAGTTTTGGGTGGTAAATAGTACATTTGCGTCTTGCGGTGCACTTCTTATCTGAGAGTCAAATAGAACCGTCAAATACTGTGCTGACAGCGCACTTTGAAAAATTCTAATTGTTTTGGGTGCTAAATAGTACATTTGCATCTTGTTGTGCACTTCATATCTGAGAGTCAAATAGAACAGTGAAATACTGCGGTTACAGTGCACTTTGAAAAATTCTAATTGTTTTGGGTGCTAAATAGTACATTTGCATCTTGCGGTGCACTTCATATCTGAGAGTCAAATAGAACATTGAAATACTGCGGTTACAGTGCACTTTGAAAAATTCTAATTGTTTTGGGTGAAAAATAGTACATTTGCGTTTTGCGGTGCACTTCATATCTGAGAGTCAAATAGAACAGTGAAATACTGTGGTTACAGTGCACTTTGAAAAATTCTAATTGTTTTGGGTGCTAAATAGTACATTTGCGTCTTGCGGTGCACTTCATATCTGAGAGTCAAATAGAACCGTCAAATACTGTGCTTACAGCGCACTTTGAAAAATTCTAATAGTTTTGGGTGGTAAATAGTACATTTGCGTCTTGCGGTGCACTTCTTATCTGAGAGTCAAATAGAACCGTCAAATACTGAGCTTACAGCGCACTTTGAAAAATTCTAATTGTTTTGGGTGCTAAATTGTATATTTGCGTCTTGCGGTGCACTTCATATGTGAGAGTCAAATAGAACAGGAAAATACTGTGGTAACAGTGCACTTTGAAAAATTCTAATTGTTTTGGGTGCTAAATAGTACATTTGCGTCTTGCGGTGCACTTCATATCTGAGAGTCAAATAGAACAGTGAAATACAGTGGTTACAGTGCACTTTGAAAAATTCTAATTGTTTTGGGTGGTAAATAGTACATTTGCGTTTTGCGGTGCACTTCTTATCTGAGAGTCAAACAGAACAGTCAAATACTGTGCTTACAGCGCACTTTGAAAAAATCTAATTGTCATAGGTGCTAAATAGTACATTTGCATCTTGTTGTGCACTTCATATCTGAGAGTCAAATAGAACAGTGAAATACTGTGGTTACAGTGCACTTTGAAAAATTCTAATTGTTTTGGGTGGTAAATAGTACATTTGCGTCTTGCGGTGCACTTCTTATCTGAGAGTCAAATAGAACCGTCAAATACTGTGCTTACAGCGCACTTTGAAAAATTCTAAGATTTTTGGGTGCTAAATAGTACACTTGCGTCTTGCGGTGTACTTCATATCTGAGAGTCAAATAGAACAGTGAAATACAGTGGTTACAGTGCACTTTGAAAAATTCTAATTGTTTTGGGTGTAAATAGTACATTTGCGTCTTGCGGTGCACTTCATATCTGAGAGTAAAATAGAACAGTGAAATACTGTGGTTACAGTGCACTTTGAAAAATTCTAATTGTTTTGGGTGTAAATAGTACATTTGCGTCTTGCGGTGCACTTCATATCTGAGAGTCAAATTGAACAGTGAAATACTGCGGTTACAGTGCACTTTGAAAAATTCTAATTGTTTTGGGTGTAAATAGTACATTTGCGTCTTGCGGTGCACTTCATATCTGAGAGTAAAATAGAACAGTGAAATACTGTGGTTACAGTGCACTTTGAAAAATTCTAATTGTTTTGGGTGCTAAATAGTACATTTGCATCTTGCGGTGCACTTCATATCTGAGAGTCAAATAGAAAATTCCAATACTGTGCTTACAGCGCACTTTGAAAAATTCTAAGTGTCTTAGGTGCTAAATAGTACATTTGCGTCTTGTTGTCCACTTCATATCTGAGAGTCAAATAGAACAGTCCAATACTGTGCTTACAGCGCACTTTGAAAAATTCTAATTGTTTTGGGTGGTAAATAGTACATTTGCATCTTGCGGTGCACTTCATATCTGAGAGTCAAATAGAACAGTGAAATACTGCGGTTACAGTGCACTTTGAAAAATTCTAATTGTTTTGGGTGTAAATAGTACATTTGCGTCTTGCGGTGCACTTCATATCTGAGAGTAAAATAGAACAGTGAAATACTGTGGTTACAGTGCACTTTGAAAAATTCTAATTGTTTTGGGTGGTAAATAGTACATTTGCGTCTTGCGGTGCACTTCTTATCTGAGAGTCAAATAGAACCGTCAAATACTGTGCTTACAGCGCACTTTGAAAAATTCTAATTGTTTTGGGTGCTAAATAGTACATTTGCATCTTGTTGTGCACTTCATATCTGAGAGTCAAATAGAACAGTGAAATACTGCGGTTACAGTGCACTTTGAAAAATTCTAATTGTTTTGGGTGCTAAATAGTACATTTGCGTCTTGCGGTGCACTTCATATCTGAGAGTCAAATAGAACCGTCAAATACTGTGCTTACAGCGCAATTTGAAAAATTCTAATAGTTTTGGGTGGTAAATAGTACATTTGCGTCTTGCGGTGCACTTCTTATCTGAGAGTCAAATAGAACCGTCAAATACTGTGCTTACAGCGCACTTTGAAAAATTCTAATTGTTTTGGGTGCTAAATAGTACATTTGCGTCTTGCGATGCACTTCATATCTGAGAGTCAAATAGAACAGTCCAATAATGTGCTTACAGCGCACTTTGAAAAATTCTAATTGTTTTGGGTGCTAAATTGTATATTTGCGTCTTGCGGTGCACTTCATATGTGAGAGTCAAATAGAACAGGAAAATACTGTGGTAACAGTGCACTTTGAAAAATTCTAATTGTTTTGGGTGCTAAATAGTACATTTGCGTCTTGCGGTGCACTTCATATCTGAGAGTCAAATAGAACAGTGAAATACAGTGGTTACAGTGCACTTTGAAAAATTCTAATTGTTTTGGGTGGTAAATAGTACATTTGCGTTTTGCGGTGCACTTCTTATCTGAGAGTCAAACAGAACAGTCAAATACTGTGCTTACAGCGCACTTTGAAAAAATCTAATTGTCATAGGTGCTAAATAGTACATTTGCATCTTGTTGTGCACTTCATATCTGAGAGTCAAATAGAACAGTGAAATACTGTGGTTACAGTGCACTTTGAAAAATTCTAATTGTTTTGGGTGCTAAATAGTACATTTGCATCATGCGGTGCACTTCATATCTGAGAGTCAAATAGAAAACTCCAATACTTTGCTTACAGCGCACTTTGAAAAATTCTAATTGTCATAGGTGCTAAATAGTACATTTGCATCTTGTTGTGCACTTCATATCTGAGAGTCAAATAGAACAGTGAAATACTGTGGTTACAGTGCACTTTGAAAAATTCTAATTGTTTTGGGTGGTAAATAGTACATTTGCGTCTTGCGGTGCACTTCTTATCTTAGAGTCAAATAGAACCGTCAAATACTGTGCTTACAGCGCACTTTGAAAAATTCTAAAATTTTTGGGTGCTAAATAGTACACTTGCGTCTTGCGGTGTACTTCATATCTGAGAGTCAAATAGAACAGTGAAATACAGTGGTTACAGTGCACTTTGAAAAATTCTAATTGTTTTGGGTGCTAAATAGTACATTTGCATCTTGCGGTGCACTTCATATCTGAGAGTCAAATAGAAAACTCCAATACTGTGCTTACAGCGCACTTTGAAAAATTCTAAGTGTCTTAGGTGCTAAATAGTACATTTGCGTCTTGTTGTGCACTTCATATCTGAGAGTCAAATAGAACAGTCCAATACTGTGCTTACAGCGCACTTTGAAAAATTCTAATTGTTTTGGGTGGTAAATAGTACATTTGCATCTTGCGGTGCACTTCATATCTGAGAGTCAAATAGAACAGTCCAATACTGTGCTTACAGCGCACTTTGAAAAATTCTAATTGTTTTGGGTGGTAAATAGTACATTTGCGTCTTGCGGTGCACTTCATATCTGAGAGTAAAATAGAACAGTGAAATACTGTGGTTACAGTGCACTTTGAAAAATTCTAATTGTTTTGGGTGGTAAATAGTACATTTGCATCTTGCGGTGCACTTCATATCTGAGAGTCAAATAGAACAGTGAAATACTGCGGTTACAGTGCACTTTGAAAAATTCTAATTGTTTTGGGTGTAAATAGTACATTTGCGTCTTGCGGTGCACTTCATATCTGAGAGTAAAATAGAACAGTGAAATACTGTGGTTACAGTGCACTTTGAAAAATTCTAATTGTTTTGGGTGGTAAATAGTACATTTGCGTCTTGCGGTGCACTTCTTATCTGAGAGTCAAATAGAACCGTCAAATACTGTGCTTACAGCGCACTTTGAAAAATTCTAATTGTTTTGGGTGCTAAATAGTACATTTGCATCTTGTTGTGCACTTCATATCTGAGAGTCAAATAGAACAGTGAAATACTGCGGTTACAGTGCACTTTGAAAAATTCTAATTGTTTTGGGTGCTAAATAGTACATTTGCGTCTTGCGGTGCACTTCATATCTGAGAGTCAAATAGAACAGTGAAATACTGTGGTTACAGTGCACTTTGAAAAATTCTAATTGTTTTGGGTGGTAAATAGTACATTTGCGTCTTGCGGTGCACTTCTTATCTGACAGTCAAATAGAACCGTCAAATACTGTGCTTACAGCGCACTTTGAAAAATTCTAAAATTTTTGGGTGCTAAATAGTACACTTGCGTCTTGCGGTGTACTTCATATCTGAGAGTCAAATAGAACAGTGAAATACAGTGGTTACAGTGCACTTTGAAAAATTCTAATTGTTTTGGGTGTAAATAGTACATTTGCGTCTTGCGGTGCACTTCATATCTGAGAGTAAAATAGAACAGTGAAATACTGTGGTTACAGTGCACTTTGAAAAATTCTAATTGTTTTGGGTGGTAAATAGTACATTTGCGTCTTGCGGTGCACTTCTTATCTGAGAGTCAAATAGAACCGTCAAATACTGTGCTTACAGCGCACTTTGAAAAATTCTAATTGTTTTGGGTGCTAAATAGTACATTTGCATCTTGTTGTGCACTTCATATCTGAGAGTCAAATAGAACAGTGAAATACTGCGGTTACAGTGCTCTTTGAAAAATTCTAATTGTTTTGGGTGCTAAATAGTACATTTGCGTCTTGCGGCGCACTTCATATCTGAGAGTCAAATAGAACAGTGAAATACTGTGGTTACAGTGCACTTTGAAAAATTCTAATTGTTTTGGGTGCTAAATAGTACATTTGCGTCTTGCGGTGCACTTCATATCTGAGAGTCAAATAGAACCGTCAAATACTGTGCTTACAGCGCACTTTGAAAAATTCTAATAGTTTTGGGTGGTAAATAGTACATTTGCGTCTTGCGGTGCACTTCTTATCTGAGAGTCAAATAAAACCGTCAAATACTGTGCTGACAGCGCACTTTGAAAAATTCTAATTGTTTTGGGTGCTAAATAGTACATTTGCATCTTGTTGTGCACTTCATATCTGAGAGTCAAATAGAACAGTGAAATACTGCGGTTACAGTGCACTTTGAAAAATTCTAATTGTTTTGGGTGCTAAATAGTACATTTGCATCTTGCGGTGCACTTCATATCTGAGAGTCAAATAGAACATTGAAATACTGCGGTTACAGTGCACTTTGAAAAATTCTAATTGTTTTGGGTGAAAAATAGTACATTTGCGTTTTGCGGTGCACTTCATATCTGAGAGTCAAATAGAACAGTGAAATACTGTGGTTACAGTGCACTTTGAAAAATTCTAATTGTTTTGGGTGCTAAATAGTACATTTGCGTCTTGCGGTGCACTTCATATCTGAGAGTCAAATAGAACCGTCAAATACTGTGCTTACAGCGCACTTTGAAAAATTCTAATAGTTTTGGGTGGTAAATAGTACATTTGCGTCTTGCGGTGCACTTCTTATCTGAGAGTCAAATAGAACCGTCAAATACTGAGCTTACAGCGCACTTTGAAAAATTCGAATTGTTTTGGGTGCTAAATAGTACATTTGCATCTTGTTGTGCACTTCATATCTGAGAGTCAAATAGAACAGTGAAATACTGCGGTTACAGTGCACTTTGAAAAATTCTAATTGTTTTGGGTGGTAAATAGTACATTTGCGTCTTGCGGTGCACTTCATATCTGAGAGTCAAATAGAACAGTGAAATACTGTGGTTACAGTGCACTTTGAAAAATTCTAATTGTTTTGGGTGCTAAATAGTACATTTGCGTCTTGCGGTGCACTTCTTATCTGAGAGTCAAATAGAACCGTCAAATACTGTGCTTACAGCGCACTTTGAAAAATTCTAATTGTTTTGGGTGCTAAATAGTACATTTGCGTCTTGCGATGCACTTCATATCTGAGAGTCAAATAGAAAACTCCAATAATGTGCTTACAGCGCACTTTGAAAAATTCTAATTGTTTTGGGTGCTAAATTGTATATTTGCGTCTTGCGGTGCACTTCATATGTGAGAGTCAAATAGAACAGGAAAATACTGTGGTAACAGTGCACTTTGAAAAATTCTAATTGTTTTGGGTGCTAAATAGTACATTTGCGTCTTGCGGTGCACTTCATATCTGAGAGTCAAATAGAACAGTGAAATACTGTGGTTACAGTGCACTTTGAAAAATTCTAATTGTTTTGGGTGGTAAATAGTACATTTGCGTCTTGCGGTGCACTTCTTATCTGAGAGTCAAATAGAACCGTCAAATACTGTGCTTACAGCGCACTTTGAAAAATTCTAAAATTTTTGGGTGCTAAATAGTACACTTGCGTCTTGCGGTGTACTTCATATCTGAGAGTCAAATAGAACAGTGAAATACAGTGGTTACAGTGCACTTTGAAAAATTCTAATTGTTTTGGGTGCTAAATAGTACATTTGCATCTTGCGGTGAACTTCATATCTGAGAGTCAAATAGAAAACTCCAATACTGTGCTTACAGCGCACTTTGAAAAATTCTAAGTGTCTTAGGTGCTAAATAGTACATTTGCGTCTTGTTGTCCACTTCATATCTGAGAGTCAAATAGAACAGTCCAATACTGTGCTTACAGCGCACTTTGAAAAATTCTAATTGTTTTGGGTGGTAAATAGTACATTTGCATCTTGCGGTGCACTTCATATCTGAGAGTCAAATAGAACAGTGAAATACTGCGGTTACAGTGCACTTTGAAAAATTCTAATTGTTTTGGGTGTAAATAGTACATTTGCGTCTTGCGGTGCACTTCATATCTGAGAGTAAAATAGAACAGTGAAATACTGTGGTTAGAGTGCACTTTGAAAAATTCTAATTGTTTTGGGTGGTAAATAGTACATTTGCGTCTTGCGGTGCACTTCTTATCTGAGAGTCAAATAGAACCGTCAAATACTGTGCTTACAGCGCACTTTGAAAAATTCTAATTGTTTTGGGTGCTAAATAGTACATTTGCATCTTGTTGTGCACTTCATATCTGAGAGTCAAATAGAACAGTGAAATACTGCGGTTACAGTGCACTTTGAAAAATTCTAATTGTTTTGGGTGCTAAATAGTACATTTGCGTCTTGCGGTGCACTTCATATCTGAGAGTCAAATAGAACCGTCAAATACTGTGCTTACAGCGCACTTTGAAAAATTCTAATAGTTTTGGGTGGTAAATAGTACATTTGCGTCTTGCGGTGCACTTCTTATCTGAGAGTCAAATAGAACCGTCAAATACTGTGCTTACAGCGCACTTTGAAAAATTCTAATTGTTTTGGGTGCTAAATAGTACATTTGCGTCTTGCGATGCACTTCATATCTGAGAGTCAAATAGAACAGTCCAATAATGTGCTTACAGCGCACTTTGAAAAATTCTAATTGTTTTGGGTGCTAAATTGTATATTTGCGTCTTGCGGTGCACTTCATATGTGAGAGTCAAATAGAACAGGAAAATACTGTGGTAACAGTGCACTTTGAAAAATTCTAATTGTTTTGGGTGCTAAATAGTACATTTGCGTTTTGCGGTGCACTTCTTATCTGAGAGTCAAACAGAACAGTCAAATACTGTGCTTACAGCGCACTTTGAAAAAATCTAATTGTCATAGGTGCTAAATAGTACATTTGCATCTTGTTGTGCACTTCATATCTGAGAGTCAAATAGAACAGTGAAATACTGTGGTTACAGTGCACTTTGAAAAATTCTAATTGTTTTGGGTGGTAAATAGTACATTTGCGTCTTGCGGTGCACTTCTTATCTGAGAGTCAAATAGAACCGTCAAATACTGTGCTTACAGCGCACTTTGAAAAATTCTAAAATTTTTGGGTGCTAAATAGTACACTTGCGTCTTGCGGTGTACTTCATATCTGAGAGTCAAATAGAACAGTGAAATACAGTGGTTACAGTGCACTTTGAAAAATTCTAATTGTTTTGGGTGCTAAATAGTACATTTGCATCTTGCGGTGCATTTTATATCTGAGAGTCAAATAGAAAACTCCAATACTGTGCTTACAGCGCACTTTGAAAAATTCTAAGTGTCTTAGGTGCTAAATAGTACATTTGCGTCTTGTTGTGCACTTCATATCTGAGAGTCAAATAGAACAGTCCAATACTGTGCTTACAGCGCACTTTGAAAAATTCTAATTGTTTTGGGTGGAAAATAGTACATTTGCATCTTGCGGTGCACTTCATATCTGAGAGTCAAATAGAACAGTGAAATACTGCGGTTACAGTGCACTTTGAAAAATTCTAATTGTTTTGGGTGTAAATAGTACATTTGCGTCTTGCGGTGCACTTCATATCTGAGAGTAAAATAGAACAGTGAAATACTGTGGTTACAGTGCACTTTGAAAAATTCTAATTGTTTTGGGTGCTAAATAGTACATTTGCATCATGCGGTGCACTTCATATCTGAGAGTCAAATAGAAAACTCCAATACTGTGCTTACAGCGCACTTTGAAAAATTCTAATTGTCATAGGTGCTAAATAGTACATTTGCATCTTGTTGTGCACTTCATATCTGAGAGTCAAATAGAACAGTGAAATACTGTGGTTACAGTGCACTTTGAAAAATTCTAATTGTTTTGGGTGGTAAATAGTACATTTGCATCATGCGGTGCACTTCATATCTGAGAGTCAAATAGAACCGTCAAATACTGTGCTGACAGCGCACTTTGAAAAATTCTAATTGTTTTGGGTGCTAAATAGTACATTTGCATCTTGTTGTGCACTTCATATCTGAGAGTCAAATAGAACAGTGAAATACTGCGGTTACAGTGCACTTTGAAAAATTCTAATTGTTTTGGGTGCTAAATAGTACATTTGCATCTTGCGGTGCACTTCATATCTGAGAGTCAAATAGAACAGTGAAATACTGCGGTTACAGTGCACTTTGAAAAATTCTAATTGTTTTGGGTGGTAAATAGTACATTTGCGTCTTGCGGTGCACTTCATATCTGAGAGTCAAATAGAACAGTGAAATACTGTGGTTACAGTGCACTTTGAAAAATTCTAATTGTTTTGGGTGCTAAATAGTACATTTGCGTCTTGCGGTGCACTTCATATCTGAGAGTCAAATAGAACCGTCAAATACTGTGCTTACAGCGCACTTTGAAAAATTCTAATAGTTTTGGGTGGTAAATAGTACATTTGCGTCTTGCGGTGCACTTCTTATCTGAGAGTCAAATAGAACCGTCAAATACTGTGCTGACAGCGCACTTTGAAAAATTCTAATTGTTTTGGGTGCTAAATAGTACATTTGCATCTTGTTGTGCACTTCATATCTGAGAGTCAAATAGAACAGTGAAATACTGCGGTTACAGTGCACTTTGAAAAATTCTAATTGTTTTGGGTGCTAAATAGTACATTTGCATCTTGCGGTGCACTTCATATCTGAGAGTCAAATAGAACAGTGAAATACTGCGTTTACAGTGCACTTTGAAAAATTCTAATTGTTTTGGGTGGTAAATAGTACATTTGCGTCTTGCGGTGCACTTCATATCTGAGAGTCAAATAGAACAGTGAAATACTGTGGTTACAGTGCACTTTGAAAAATTCTAATTGTTTTGGGTGCTAAATAGTACATTTGCGTCTTGCGGTGCACTTCATATCTGAGAGTCAAATAGAACCGTCAAATACTGTGCTTACAGCGCACTTTGAAAAATTCTAATAGTTTTGGGTGGTAAATAGTACATTTGCGTCTTGCGGTGCACTTCTTATCTGAGAGTCAAATAGAACCGTCAAATACTGTGCTTACAGCGCACTTTGAAAAATTCTAATTGTTTTGGGTGCTAAATAGTACATTTGCGTCTTGCGGTGCACTTCATATCTGAGAGTCAAATAGAATAGTGAAATACAGTGGTTACAGTGCACTTTGAAAAATTCTAATTGTTTTGGGTGGTAAATAGTACATTTGCGTTTTGCGGTGCACTTCTTATCTGAGAGTCAAACAGAATAGTCAAATACTGTGCTTACAGCGCACTTTGAAAAAATCTAATTGTTTTGGGTGCTAAATAGTACATTTGCGTCTTGCGGTGCACTTCATATCTGAGAGTCAAATAGAATAGTGAAAAACTGTGGTTACAGTGCACTTTGAAAAAATTCTAATTGTTTTGGGAGCTAAATAGTACATTTGCGTCTTGCGTGCACTTCATATCTGAGAGTCAAATAGAACAGTGAAATACTGCGGTTACAGTGCACTTTGCAAAATTCTAATTGTTTTGGGTGCTAAATAGTACATTTGCATCTTGCGGTGCACTTCATATCTGAGAGTCAAATAGAACAGTGAAATACAGTGGTTACAGTGCACTTTGAAAAATTCTAATTGTTTTGGGTGGTAAATAGTACATTTGCGTTTTGCGGTGCACTTCTTATCTGAGAGTCAAACAGAACAGTCAAATACTGTGCTTACAGCGCACTTTGAAAAAATCTAATTGTCATAGGTGCTAAATAGTACATTTGCATCTTGTTGTGCACTTCATATCTGAGAGTCAAATAGAACAGTGAAATACTGTGGTTACAGTGCACTTTGAAAAATTCTATTAGTTTGGGGTGGTAAATAGTACATTTGCGTCTTGCAGTGCACTTCTTATCTGAGAGTCAAATAGAACCTTCAAATACTGTGCTTACAGCGCACTTTGAAAAATTCTAATTGTTTTGGGTGGTAAATAGTACATTTGCGTCTTGCGGTGCACTTCTTATCTGAGAGTCAAATAGAAAACTCCAATACTGTGCTTACAGCGCACTTTGAAAAATTCTAAGTGTCTTAGGTGCTAAATAGTACATTTGCGTCTTGTTGTGCACTTCATATCTGAGAGTCAAATAGAACAGTCCAATACTGTGCTTACAGCGCACTTTGAAAAATTCTAATTGTTTTGGGTGGTAAATAGTACATTTGCATCTTGCGGTGCACTTCATATCTGAGAGTAAAATAGAACAGTGAAATACTGTGGTTACAGTGCACTTTGAAAAATTCTAATTGTTTTGGGTGGTAAATAGTACATTTGCGTCTTGCGGTGCACTTCTTATCTGAGAGTCAAATAGAACAGGAAAATACTGTGGTAACTGTGCACTTTGAAAAATTCTAATTGTTTTGGGTGCTAAATAGTACATTTGCATCTTGCGGTGCACTTCATATCTGAGAGTCAAATAGAACAGTGAAATACAGTGGTTACAGTGCACTTTGAAAAATTCTAATTGTTTTGGGTGGTAAATAGTACATTTGCGTTTTGCGGTGCACTTCTTATCTGAGAGTCAAACAGAACAGTCAAATACTGTGCTTACAGAGCACTTTGAAAAAATCTAATTGTCATAGGTGCTAAATAGTACATTTGCATCTTGTTGTGCACTTCATATCTGAGAGTCAAATAGAACAGTGAAATACTGTGGTTACAGTGCACTTTGAAAAATTCTATTAGTTTGGGGTGGTAAATAGTACATTTGCGTCTTGCAGTGCACTTCTTATCTGAGAGTCAAATAGAACCTTCAAATACTGTGCTTACAGCGCACTTTGAAAAATTCTAATTGTTTTGGGTGGTAAATAGTACATTTGCGTCTTGCGGTGCACTTCTTAGCTGAGAGTCAAATAGAACCGTCAAATACTGTGCTTACAGCGCACTTTGAAAAATTCTAAAATTTTTGGGTGCTAAATAGTACACTTGCGTCTTGCGGTGTACTTCATATCTGAGAGTCAAATAGAACAGTGAAATACAGTGGTTACAGTGCACTTTGAAAAATTCTAATTGTTTTGGGTGCTAAATAGTACATTTGCATCTTGCGGTGCACTTCATATCTGAGAGTCAAATAGAAAACTCCAATACTGTGCTTACAGCGCACTTTGAAAAATTCTAAGTGTCTTAGGTGCTAAATAGTACATTTGCGTCTTGTTGTGCACTTCATATCTGAGAGTCAAATAGAACAGTCCAATACTGTGCTTACAGCGCACTTTGAAAAATTCTAATTGTTTTGGGTGGTAAATAGTACATTTGCATCTTGCGGTGCACTTCATATCTGAGAGTCAAATAGAACAGTGAAATACTGCGGTTACAGTGCACTTTGAAAAATTCTAATTGTTTTGGGTGTAAATAGTACATTTGCGTCTTGCGGTGCACTTCATATCTGAGAGTAAAATAGAACAGTGAAATACTGTGGTTACAGTGCACTTTGAAAAATTCTAATTGTTTTGGGTGGTAAATAGTACATTTGCGTCTTGCGGTGCACTTCTTATCTGAGAGTCAAATAGAACCGTCAAATAATGTGCTTACAGCGCACTTTGAAAAATTCTAATTGTTTTGGGTGCTAAATAGTACATTTGCATCTTGTTGTGCACTTCATATCTGAGAGTCAAATAGAACAGTGAAATACTGCGGTTACAGTGCACTTTGAAAAATTCTAATTGTTTTGGGTGCTAAATAGTACATTTGCGTCTTGCGGTGTACTTCATATCTGAGAGTCAAATAGAACAGTGAAATACAGTGGTTACAGTGCACTTTGAAAAATTCTAATTGTTTTGGGTGCTAAATAGTACATTTGCATCTTGCGGTGCACTTCATATCTGAGAGTCAAATAGAAAACTCCAATACTGTGCTTACAGCGCACTTTGAAAAATTCTAATTGTTTTGGGTGGTAAATAGTACATTTGCATCTTGCGGTGCACTTCATATCTGAGAGTCAAATAGAACAGTGAAATACTGCGGTTACAGTGCACTTTGAAAAATTCTAATTGTTTTGGGTGCTAAATAGTACATTTGCATCTTGCGGTGCACTTCATATCTGAGAGTCAAATAGAACAGTGAAATACTGTGGTTACAGTGCACTTTGAAAAATTCTAATTGTTTTGGGTGCTAAATAGTACATTTGCGTCTTGCGGTGCACTTCATATCTGAGAGTCAAATAGAACCGTCAAATACTGTGCTTACAGCGCACTTTGAAAAATTCTAATAGTTTTGGGTGGTAAATAGTACATTTGCATCTTGCGGTGCACTTCTTATCTGAGAGTCAAATAGAACCGTCAAATACTGTGCTGACAGCGCACTTTGAAAAATTCTAATTGTTTTGGGTGCTAAATAGTACATTTGCATCTTGTTGTGCACTTCATATCTGAGAGTCAAATAGAACAGTGAAATACTGCGGTTACAGTGCACTTTGAAAAATTCTAATTGTTTTGGGTGGTAAATAGTACATTTGCGTCTTGCGTTGCACTTTATATCTGAGAGTCAAATAGAACAGTGAAATACTGTGGTTACAGTGCACTTTGAAAAATTCTAATTGTTTTGGGTGCTAAATAGTACATTTGCGTCTTGCGGTGCACTTCTTATCTGAGAGTCAAATAGAACCGTCAAATACTGTGCTTACAGCGCACTTTGAAAAATTCTAATTGTTTTGGGTGCTAAATAGTACATTTGCGTCTTGCGATGCACTTCATATCTGAGAGTCAAATAGAACAGTCCAATAATGTGCTTACAGCGCACTTTGAAAAATTCTAATTGTTTTGGGTGCTAAATTGTATATTTGCGTCTTGCGGTGCACTTCATATGTGAGAGTCAAATAGAACAGGAAAATACTGTGGTAACAGTGCACTTTGAAAAATTCTAATTGTTTTGGGTGCTAAATAGTACATTTGCATCTTGCGGTGCACTTCATATCTGAGAGTCAAATAGAACAGTGAAATACAGTGGTTACAGTGCACTTTGAAAAATTCTAATTGTTTTGGGTGGTAAATAGTACATTTGCGTTTTGCGGTGCACTTCTTATCTGAGAGTCAAACAGAACAGTCAAATACTGTGCTTACAGCGCACTTTGAAAAAATCTAATTGTCATAGGTGCTAAATAGTACATTTGCATCTTGTTGTGCACTTCATATCTGAGAGTCAAATAGAACAGTGAAATACTGTGGTTACAGTGCACTTTGAAAAATTCTATTAGTTTGGGGAGGTAAATAGTACATTTGCGTCTTGCAGTGCACTTCTTATCTGAGAGTCAAATAGAACCTTCAAATACTGTGCTTACAGCGCACTTTGAAAAATTCTAATTGTTTTGGGTGGTAAATAGTACATTTGCGTCTTGCGGTGCACTTCTTATCTGAGAGTCAAATAGAACCGTCAAATACTGTGCTTACAGCGCACTTTGAAAAATTCTAAGATTTTTGGGTGCTAAATAGTACACTTGCGTCTTGCGGTGTACTTCATATCTGAGAGTCAAATAGAACAGTGAAATACACTGGTTACAGTGCACTTTGAAAAATTCTAATTGTTTTGGGTACTAAATAGTACATTTGCATCTTGCGGTGCACTTCATATCTGAGAGTAAATAGAAAACTCCAATACTGTGCTTACAGCGCACTTTGAAAAATTCTAAGTGTCTTAGGTGCTAAATAGTACATTTGCGTCTTGTTGTGCACTTCATATCTGAGAGTCAAATAGAACAGTCCAATACTGTGCTTACAGCGCACTTTGAAAAATTCTAATTGTTTTGGGTGGTAAATAGTACATTTGCATCTTGCGGTGCACTTCATATCTGAGAGTCAAATAGAACAGTGAAATACTGTGGTTACAGTGCACTTTGAAAAATTCTAATTGTTTTGGGTGGTAAATAGTACATTTGCGTCTTGCGGTGCACTTCTTATCTGAGAGTCAAATAGAACCGTCAAATACTGTGCTTACAGCGCACTTTGAAAAATTCTAATTGTTTTGGGTGCTAAATAGTACATTTGCATCTTGTTGTGCACTTCATATCTGAGAGTCAAATAGAACAGTGAAATACTGCGGTTACAGTGCACTTTGAAAAATTCTAATTGTTTTGGGTGCTAAATAGTACATTTGCGTCTTGCGGTGTACTTCATATCTGAGAGTCAAATAGAACAGTGAAATACAGTGGTTACAGTGCACTTTGAAAAATTCTAATTGTTTTGGGTGCTAAATAGTACATTTGCATCTTGCGGTGCACTTCATATCTGAGAGTCAAATAGAAAACTCCAATACTGTGCTTACAGCGCACTTTGAAAAATTCTAAGTGTCTTAGGTGCTAAATAGTACATTTGCGTCTTGTTGTGCACTTCATATCTGAGAGTCAAATAGAACAGTCCAATACTGTGCTTACAGCGCACTTTGAAAAATTCTAATTGTTTTGGGTGGTAAATAGTACATTTGCATCTTGCGGTGCACTTCATATCTGAGAGTCAAATAGAACAGTGAAATACTGCGGTTACAGTGCACTTTGAAAAATTCTAATTGTTTTGGGTGTAAATAGTACATTTGCGTCTTGCGGTGCACTTCATATCTGAGAGTAAAATAGAACAGTGAAATACTGTGGTTACAGTGCACTTTGAAAAATTCTAATTGTTTTGGGTGGTAAATAGTACATTTGCGTCTTGCGGTGCACTTCTTATCTGAGAGTCAAATAGAACCGTCAAATACTGTGCTTACAGCGCACTTTGAAAAATTCTAATTGTTTTGGGTGCTAAATAGTACATTTGCATCTTGTTGTGCACTTCATATCTGAGAGTCAAATAGAACAGTGAAATACTGCGGTTACAGTGCACTTTGAAAAATTCTAATTGTTTTGGGTGCTAAATAGTACATTTGCGTCTTGCGGTGCACTTCATATCTGAGAGTCAAATAGAACCGTCAAATACTGTGCTTTCAGCGCACTTTGAAAAATTCTAATTGTTTTGGGTGGTAAATAGTACATTTGCGTCTTGCGGTGCACTTCTTATCTGAGAGTCAAATAGAACCGTCAAATACTGTGCTTACAGCGCACTTTGAAAAATTCTAATTGTTTTGGGTGCTAAATAGTACATTTGCGTCTTGCGATGCACTTCATATCTGAGAGTCAAATAGAACAGTCCAATAATGTGCTTACAGCGCACTTTGAAAAATTCTAATTGTTTTGGGTGCTAAATTGTATATTTGCGTCTTGCGGTGCACTTCATATGTGAGAGTCAAATAGAACAGGAAAATACTGTGGTAACAGTGCACTTTGAAAAATTCTAATTGTTTTGGGTGCTAAATAGTACATTTGCGTCTTGCGGTGCACTTCATATCTGAGAGTCAAATAGAACAGTGAAATACAGTGGTTACAGTGCACTTTGAAAAATTCTAATTGTTTTGGGTGGTAAATAGTACATTTGCGTTTTGCGGTGCACTTCTTATCTGAGAGTCAAACAGAACAGTCAAATACTGTGCTTACAGCGCACTTTGAAAAAATCTAATTGTCATAGGTGCTAAATAGTACATTTGCATCTTGTTGTGCACTTCATATCTGAGAGTCAAATAGAACCGTCAAATACTGTGGTTACAGTGCACTTTGAAAAATTCTAATTGTTTGGGGTGGTAAATAGTACATTTGCGTCTTGCGGTGCACTTCTTATCTGAGAGTCAAATAGAACCGTCAAATACTGTGCTTACAGCGCACTTTGAAAAATTCTAAAATTTTTGGGTGCTAAATAGTACACTTGCGTCTTGCGGTGTACTTCATATCTGAGAGTCAAATAGAACAGTGAAATACAGTGGTTACAGTGCACTTTGAAAAATTCTAATTGTTTTGGGTGCTAAATAGTACATTTGCATCTTGCGGTGCACTTCATATCTGAGAGTCAAATAGAAAACTCCAATACTGCGGTTACAGTGCACTTTGAAAAATTCTAATTGTTTTGGGTGTAAATAGTACATTTGCGTCTTGCGGTGCACTTCATATCTGAGAGTAAAATAGAACAGTGAAATACTGTGGTTACAGTGCATTTTGAAAAATTCTAATTGTTTTGGGTGGTAAATAGTACATTTGCGTCTTGCGGTGCACTTCTTATCTGAGAGTCAAATAGAACCGTCAAATACTGTGCTTACAGCGCACTTTGAAAAATTCTAATAGTTTTGGGTGGTAAATAGTACATTTGCGTCTTGCGGTGCACTTCTTATCTGAGAGTCAAATAGAACCGTCAAATACTGTGCTTACAGCGCACTTTGAAAAATTCTAATAGTTTTGGGTGGTAAATAGTACATTTGCATCTTGCGGTGCACTTCATATCTGAGAGTCAAATAGAACATTGAAATACTGCGGTTACAGTGCACTTTGAAAAATTCTAATTGTTTTGGGTGAAAAATAGTACATTTGCGTTTTGCGGTGCACTTCATATCTGAGAGTCAAATAGAACAGTGAAATACTGTGGTTACAGTGCACTTTGAAAAATTCTAATTGTTTTGGGTGCTAAATAGTACATTTGCGTCTTGCGGTGCACTTCATATCTGAGAGTCAAATAGAACCGTCAAATACTGTGCTTACAGCGCACTTTGAAAAATTCTAATAGTTTTGGGTGGTAAATAGTACATTTGCGTCTTGCGGTGCACTTCTTATCTGAGAGTCAAATGGAACCGTCAAATACTGAGCTTACAGCGCACTTTGAAAAATTCGAATTGTTTTGGTTGCTAAATAGTACATTTGCATCTTGTTGTGCACTTCATATCTGAGAGTCAAATAGAACAGTGAAATACTGCGGTTACAGTGCACTTTGAAAAATTCTAATTGTTTTGGGTGGTAAATAGTACATTTGCGTCTTGCGGTGCACTTCATATCTGAGAGTCAAATAGAACAGTGAAATACTGTGGTTACAGTGCACTTTGAAAAATTCTAATTGTTTTGGGTGCTAAATAGTACATTTGCGTCTTGCGGTGCACTTCTTATCTGAGAGTCAAATAGAACCGTCAAATACTGTGCTTACAGCGCACTTTGAAAAATTCTAATTGTTTTGGGTGCTAAATAGTACATTTGCGTCTTGCGATGCACTTCATATCTGAGAGTCAAATAGAACAGTCCAATAATGTGCTTACAGCGCACTTTGAAAAATTCTAATTGTTTTGGGTGCTAAATTGTATATTTACGTCTTGCGGTGCACTTCATATGTGAGAGTCAAATAGAACAGGAAAATACTGTGGTAACAGTGCACTTTGAAAAATTCTAATTGTTTTGGGTGCTAAATAGTACATTTGCGTCTTGCGGTGCACTTCATATCTGAGAGTCAAATAGAACAGTGAAATACAGTGGTTACAGTGCACTTTGAAAAATTCTAATTGTTTTGGGTGGTAAATAGTACATTTGCGTTTTGCGGTGCACTTCTTATCTGAGAGTCAAACAGAACAGTCAAATACTGTGCTTACAGCGCACTTTGAAAAAATCTAATTGTCATAGGTGCTAAATAGTACATTTGCATCTTGTTGTGCACTTCATATCTGAGAGTCAAATAGAACAGTGAAATACTGCGGTTACAGTGCACTTTGAAAAATTCTAATTGTTTTGGGTGGTAAATAGTACATTTGCGTCTTGCGGTGCACTTCTTATCTGAGAGTCAAATAGAACCGTCAAATACTGTGCTTACAGCGCACTTTGAAAAATTCTAAAATTTTTGGGTGCTAAATAGTACACTTGCGTCTTGCGGTGTACTTCATATCTGAGAGTCAAATAGAACAGTGAAATACAGTGGTTACAGTGCACTTTGAAAAATTCTAATTGTTTTGGGTGCTAAATAGTACATTTGCATCTTGCGGTGCACTTCATATCTGAGAGTCAAATAGAAAACTCCAATACTGTGCTTACAGCGCACTTTGATAAATTCTAAGTGTCTTAGGTGCTAAATAGTACATTTGCGTCTTGTTGTCCACTTCATATCTGAGAGTCAAATAGAACAGTCCAATACTGTGCTTACAGCGCACTTTGAAAAATTCTAATTGTTTTGGGTGGTAAATAGTACATTTGCATCTTGCGGTGCACTTCATATCTGAGAGTCAAATAGAACAGTGAAATACTGCGGTTACAGTGCACTTTGAAAAATTCTAATTGTTATGGGTGTAAATAGTACATTTGCGTCTTGCGGTGCACTTCATATCTGAGAGTAAAATAGAACAGTGAAATACTGTGGTTACAGTGCACTTTGAAAAATTCTAATTGTTTTGGGTGGTAAATAGTACATTTGCGTCTTGCGGTGCACTTCTTATCTGAGAGTCAAATAGAACCGTCAAATACTGTGCTTACAGCGCACTTTGAAAAATTCTAATTGTTTTGGGTGCTAAATAGTACATTTGCATCTTGTTGTGCACTTCATATCTGAGAGTCAAATAGAACAGTGAAATACTGCGGTTACAGTGCACTTTGAAAAATTCTAATTGTTTTGGGTGCTAAATAGTACATTTGCGTCTTGCGGTGCACTTCATATCTGAGAGTCAAATAGAACCGTCAAATACTGTGCTTTCAGCGCACTTTGAAAAATTCTAATTGTTTTGGGTGGTAAATAGTACATTTGCGTCTTGCGGTGCACTTCTTATCTGAGAGTCAAATAGAACCGTCAAATACTGTGCTTACAGCGCACTTTGAAAAATTCTAATTGTTTTGGGTGCTAAATAGTACAATTGCGTCTTGCGATGCACTTCATATCTGAGAGTCAAATAGAACAGTCCAATAATGTGCTTACAGCGCACTTTGAAAAATTCTAATTGTTTTGGGTGCTAAATTGTATATTTGCGTCTTGCGGTGCACTTCATATGTGAGAGTCAAATAGAACAGGAAAATACTGTGGTAACAGTGCACTTTGAAAAATTCTAATTGTTTTGGGTGCTAAATAGTACATTTGCGTCTTGCGGTGCACTTCATATCTGAGAGTCAAATAGAACAGTGAAATACAGTGGTTACAGTGCACTTTGAAAAATTCTAATTGTTTTGGGTGGTAAATAGTACATTTGCGTTTTGCGGTGCACTTCTTATCTGAGAGTCAAACAGAACAGTCAAATACTGTGCTTACAGCGCACTTTGAAAAAATCTAATTGTCATAGGTGCTAAATAGTACATTTGCATCTTGTTGTGCACTTCATATCTGAGAGTCAAATAGAACAGTGAAATACTGCGGTTACAGTGCACTTTGAAAAATTCTAATTGTTTTGGGTGCTAAATAGTACATTTGCGTCTTGCGGTGCACTTCATATCTGAGAGTCAAATAGAACCGTCAAATACTGTGCTTACAGCGCACTTTGAAAAATTCTAATAGTTTTGGGTGGTAAATAGTACATTTGCGTCTTGCGGTGCACTTCTTATCTGAGAGTCAAATAGAACCGTCAAATACTGTGCTTACAGCGCACTTTGAAAAATTCTAATTGTTTTGGGTGCTAAATAGTACATTTGCGTCTTGCGATGCACTTCATATCTGAGAGTCAAATAGAACAGTCCAATAATGTGCTTACAGCGCACTTTGAAAAATTCTAATTGTTTTGGGTGCTAAATTGTATATTTGCGTCTTGCGGTGCACTTCATATGTGAGAGTCAAATAGAACAGGAAAATACTGTGGTAACAGTGCACTTTGAAAAATTCTAATTGTTTTGGGTGCTAAATAGTACATTTGCGTCTTGCGGTGCACTTCATATCTGAGAGTCAAATAGAACAGTGAAATACAGTGGTTACAGTGCACTTTGAAAAATTCTAATTGTTTTGGGTGGTAAATAGTACATTTGCGTCTTGCGGTGCACTTCTTATCTGAGAGTCAAATAGAAAACTCCAATACTGTGCTTACAGCGCACTTTGAAAAATTCTAAAATTTTTGGGTGCTAAATAGTACACTTGCGTCTTGCGGTGTACTTCATATCTGAGAGTCAAATAGAACAGTGAAATACAGTGGTTACAGTGCACTTTGAAAAATTCTAATTGTTTTGGGTGCTAAATAGTACATTTGCATCTTGCGGTGCACTTTATATCTGAGAGTCAAATAGAAAACTCCAATACTGTGCTTACAGCGCACTTTGAAAAATTCTAAGTGTCTTAGGTGCTAAATAGTACATTTGCGTCTTGTTGTGCACTTCATATCTGAGAGTCAAATAGAACAGTCCAATACTGTGCTTACAGCGCACTTTGAAAAATTCTAATTGTTTTGGGTGGAAAATAGTACATTTGCATCTTGCGGTGCACTTCATATCTGAGAGTCAAATAGAACAGTGAAATACTGCGGTTACAGTGCACTTTGAAAAATTCTAATTGTTTTGGGTGTAAATAGTACATTTGCGTCTTGCGGTGCACTTCATATCTGAGAGTAAAATAGAACAGTGAAATACTGTGGTTACAGTGCACTTTGAAAAATTCTAATTGTTTTGGGTGCTAAATAGTACATTTGCATCATGCGGTGCACTTCATATCTGAGAGTCAAATAGAAAACTCCAATACTGTGCTTACAGCGCACTTTGAAAAATTCTAATTGTCATAGGTGCTAAATAGTACATTTGCATCTTGTTGTGCACTTCATATCTGAGAGTCAAATAGAACAGTGAAATACTGTGGTTACAGTGCACTTTGAAAAATTCTAATTGTTTTGGGTGGTAAATAGTACATTTGCGTCTTGCGGTGCACTTCTTATCTTAGAGTCAAATAGAACCGTCAAATACTGTGCTTACAGCGCACTTTGAAAAATTCTAAAATTTTTGGGTGCTAAATAGTACACTTGCTTCTTGCGGTGTACTTCATATCTGAGAGTCAAATAGAACAGTGAAATACAGTGGTTACAGTGCACTTTGAAAAATTCTAATTGTTTTGGGTGCTAAATAGTACATTTGCATCTTGCGGTGCACTTCATATCTGAGAGTCAAATAGAAAACTCCAATACTGTGCTTACAGCGCAGTTTGAAAAATTCTAAGTGTCTTAGGTGCTAAATAGTACATTTGCGTCTTGTTGTGCACTTCATATCTGAGAGTCAAATAGAACAGTCCAATACTGTGCTTACAGCGCACTTTGAAAAATTCTAATTGTTTTGGGTGGTAAATAGTACATTTGCATCTTGCGGTGCACTTCATATCTGAAAGTCAAATAGAACAGTGAAATACTGCGGTTACAGTGCACTTTGAAAAATTCTAATTGTTTTGGGTGTAAATAGTACATTTGCGTTTTGCGGTGCACTTCATATCTGAGAGTAAAATAGAACAGTGAAATACTGTGGTTACAGTGCACTTTGAAAAATTCTAATTGTTTTGGGTGGTAAATAGTACATTTGCATCTTGCGGTGCACTTCATATCTGAGAGTCAAATAGAACAGTGAAATACTGCGGTTACAGTGCACTTTGAAAAATTCTAATTGTTTTGGGTGTAAATAGTACATTTGCGTCTTGCGGTGCACTTCATATCTGAGAGTAAAATAGAACAGTGAAATACTGTGGTTACAGTGCACTTTGAAAAATTCTAATTGTTTTGAGTGCTAAATAGTACATTTGCGTCTTGCGGTGCACTTCATATCTGAGAGTCAAATAGAACCGTCAAATACTGTGGTTACAGTGCACTTTGAAAAATTCTAATTGTTTTGGGTGCTAAATAGTACATTTGCATCATGCGGTGCACTTCATATCTGAGAGTCAAATAGAAAACTCCAATACTGTGCTTACAGCGCACTTTGAAAAATTCTAATTGTCATAGGTGCTAAATAGTACATTTGCATCTTGTTGTGCACTTCATATCTGAGAGTCAAATAGAACAGTGAAATACTGTGGTTACAGTGCACTTTGAAAAATTCTAATTGTTTTGGGTGGTAAATAGTACATTTGCGTCTTGCGGTGCACTTCTTATCTGAGAGTCAAATAGAACCGTCAAATACTGTGCTTACAGCGCACTTTGAAAAATTCTAAAATTTTTGGGTGCTAAATAGTACACTTGCGTCTTGCGGTGTACTTCATATCTGAGAGTCAAATAGAACAGTGAAATACAGTGGTTACAGTGCACTTTGAAAAATTCTAATTGTTTTGGGTGCTAAATAGTACATTTGCATCTTGCGGTGCACTTCATATCTGAGAGTCAAATAGAAAACTCCAATACTGTGCTTACAGCGCAGTTTGAAAAATTCTAAGTGTCTTAGGTGCTAAATAGTACATTTGCGTCTTGTTGTGCACTTCATATCTGAGAGTCAAATAGAACAGTCCAATACTGTGCTTACAGCGCACTTTGAAAAATTCTAATTGTTTTGGGTGGTAAATAGTACATTTGCATCTTGCGGTGCACTTCATATCTGAAAGTCAAATAGAACAGTGAAATACTGCGGTTACAGTGCACTTTGAAAAATTCTAATTGTTTTGGGTGTAAATAGTACATTTGCGTTTTGCGGTGCACTTCATATCTGAGAGTAAAATAGAACAGTGAAATACTGTGGTTACAGTGCACTTTGAAAAATTCTAATTGTTTTGGGTGGTAAATAGTACATTTGCATCTTGCGGTGCACTTCATATCTGAGAGTCAAATAGAACAGTGAAATACTGCGGTTACAGTGCACTTTGAAAAATTCTAATTGTTTTGGGTGTAAATAGTACATTTGCGTCTTGCGGTGCACTTCATATCTGAGAGTAAAATAGAACAGTGAAATACTGTGGTTACAGTGCACTTTGAAAAATTCTAATTGTTTTGAGTGCTAAATAGTACATTTGCGTCTTGCGGTGCACTTCATATCTGAGAGTCAAATAGAACCGTCAAATACTGTGGTTACAGTGCACTTTGAAAAATTCTAATTGTTTTGGGTGCTAAATAGTACATTTGCATCATGCGGTGCACTTCATATCTGAGAGTCAAATAGAAAACTCCAATACTGTGCTTACAGCGCACTTTGAAAAATTCTAATTGTCATAGGTGCTAAATAGTACATTTGCATCTTGTTGTGCACTTCATATCTGAGAGTCAAATAGAACAGTGAAATACTGTGGTTACAGTGCACTTTGAAAAATTCTAATTGTTTTGGGTGGTAAATAGTACATTTGCGTCTTGCGGTGCACTTCTTATCTGAGAGTCAAATAGAACCGTCAAATACTGTGCTTACAGCGCACTTTGAAAAATTCTAAAATTTTTGGGTGCTAAATAGTACACTTGCGTCTTGCGGTGTACTTCATATCTGAGAGTCAAATAGAACAGTGAAATACAGTGGTTACAGTGCACTTTGAAAAATTCTAATTGTTTTGGGTGCTAAATAGTACATTTGCATCTTGCGGTGCACTTCATATCTGAGAGTCAAATAGAAAACTCCAATACTGTGCTTACAGCGCACTTTGAAAAATTCTAAGTGTCTTAGGTGCTAAATAGTACATTTGCGTCTTGTTGTGCAATTCATATCTGAGAGTCAAATAGAACAGTCCAATACTGTGCTTACAGCGCACTTTGAAAAATTCTAATTGTTTTGGGTGGTAAATAGTACATTTGCATCTTGCGGTGCACTTCATATCTGAGAGTCAAATAGAACAGTGAAATACTGCGGTTACAGTGCACTTTGAAAAATTCTAATTGTTTTGGGTGTAAATAGTACATTTGCGTCTTGCGGTGCACTTCATATCTGAGAGTAAAATAGAACAGTGAAATACTGTGGTTACAGTGCACTTTGAAAAATTCTAATTGTTTTGGGTGGTAAATAGTACATTTGCGTCTTGCGGTGCACTTCTTATCTGAGAGTCAAATAGAACCGTCAAATGCTGTGCTTACAGCGCACTTTGAAAAATTCTAATTGTTTTGGGTGCTAAATAGTACATTTGCATCTTGCGGTGCACTTCATATGTGAGAGTCAAATAGAACAGGAAAATACTGTGGTAACAGTGCACTTTGAAAAATTCTAATTGTTTTGGGTGCTAAATAGTACATTTGCGTCTTGCAGTGCACTTCTTATCTGAGAGTCAAATAGAACCTTCAAATACTGTGCTTACAGCGCACTTTGAAAAATTCTAATTGTTTTGGGTGGTAAATAGTACATTTGCGTCTTGCGGTGCACTTCTTATCTGAGAGTCAAATAGAACCGTCAAATACTGTGCTTACAGCGCACTTTGAAAAATTCTAAAATTTTTGGGTGCTAAATAGTACACTTGCGTCTTGCGGTGTACTTCATATCTGAGAGTCAAATAGAACAGTGAAATACAGTGGTTACAGTGCACTTTGAAAAATTCTAATTGTTTTGGGTGCTAAATAGTACATTTGCATCTTGCGGTGCACTTCATATCTGAGAGTCAAATAGAAAACTCCAATACTGTGCTTACAGCGCACTTTGAAAAATTCTAAGTGTCTTAGGTGCTAAATAGTACATTTGCGTCTTGTTGTGCACTTCATATCTGAGAGTCAAATAGAACAGTCCAATACTGTGCTTACAGCGCACTTTGAAAAATTCTAATTGTTTTGGGTGGTAAATAGTACATTTGCATCTTGCGGTGCACTTCATATCTGAGAGTAAAATAGAACAGTGAAATACTGTGGTTACAGTGCACTTTGAAAAATTCTAATTGTTTTGGGTGGTAAATAGTACATTTGCGTCTTGCGGTGCACTTCTTATCTGAGAGTCAAATAGAACAGGAAAATACTGTGGTAACTGTGCACTTTGAAAAATTCTAATTGTTTTGGGTGCTAAATAGTACATTTGCATCTTGCGGTGCACTTCATATCTGAGAGTCAAATAGAACAGTGAAATACAGTGGTTACAGTGCACTTTGAAAAATTCTAATTGTTTTGGGTGGTAAATAGTACATTTGCGTTTTGCGGTGCACTTCTTATCTGAGAGTCAAACAGAACAGTCAAATACTGTGCTTACAGCGCACTTTGAAAAAATCTAATTGTCATAGGTGCTAAATAGTACATTTGCATCTTGTTGTGCACTTCATATCTGAGAGTCAAATAGAACAGTGAAATACTGTGGTTACAGTGCACTTTGAAAAATTCTATTAGTTTGGGGTGGTAAATAGTACATTTGCGTCTTGCAGTGCACTTCTTATCTGAGAGTCAAATAGAACCTTCAAATACTGTGCTTACAGCGCACTTTGAAAAATTCTAATTGTTTTGGGTGGTAAATAGTACATTTGCGTCTTGCGGTGCACTTCTTAGCTGAGAGTCAAATAGAACCGTCAAATACTGTGCTTACAGCGCACTTTGAAAAATTCTAAAATTTTTGGGTGCTAAATAGTACACTTGCGTCTTGCGGTGTACTTCATATCTGAGAGTCAAATAGAACAGTGAAATACAGTGGTTACAGTGCACTTTGAAAAATTCTAATTGTTTTGGGTGCTAAATAGTACATTTGCATCTTGCGGTGCACTTCATATCTGAGAGTCAAATAGAAAACTCCAATACTGTGCTTACAGCGCACTTTGAAAAATTCTAAGTGTCTTAGGTGCTAAATAGTACATTTGCATCTTGCGGTGCACTTCATATCTGAGAGTCAAATAGAACAGTGAAATACTGCGGTTACAGTGCACTTTGAAAAATTCTAATTGTTTTGGGTGCTAAATAGTACATTTGCATCTTGCGGTGCACTTCATATCTGAGAGTCAAATAGAACAGTGAAATACTGTGGTTACAGTGCACTTTGAAAAATTCTAATTGTTTTGGGTGCTAAATAGTACATTAGCGTCTTGCGGTGCACTTCATATCTGAGAGTCAAATAGAACCGTCAAATACTGTGCTTACAGCGCACTTTGAAAAATTCTAATAGTTTTGGGTGGTAAATAGTACATTTGCGTCTTGCGGTGCACTTCTTATCTGAGAGTCAAATAGAACCGTCAAATACTGTGCTGACAGCGCACTTTGAAAAATTCTAATTGTTTTGGGTGCTAAATAGTACATTTGCATCTTGTTGTGCACTTCATATCTGAGAGTCAAATAGAACAGTGAAATACTGCGATTACAGTGCACTTTGAAAAATTCTAATTGTTTTGGGTGCTAAATAGTACATTTGCATCTTGCGGTGCACTTCATATCTGAGAGTCAAATAGAACAGTGAAATACTGCGGTTACAGTGCACTTTGAAAAATTCTAATTGTTTTGGGTGGTAAATAGTACATTTGCGTCTTGCGGTGCACTTCATATCTGAGAGTCAAATAGAACAGTGAAATACTGTGGTTACAGTGCACTTTGAAAAATTCTAATTGTTTTGGGTGCTAAATAGTACATTTGCGTCTTGCGGTGCACTTCATATCTGAGAGTCAAATAGAACCGTCAAATAATGTGCTTACAGCGCACTTTGAAAAATTCTAATAGTTTTGGGTGGTAAATAGTACATTTGCGTCTTGCGGTGCACTTCTTATCTGAGAGTCAAATAGAACCGTCAAATACTGTGCTTACAGCGCACTTTGAAAAATTCTAATTGTTTTGGGTGCTAAATAGTACATTTGCATCTTGTTGTGCACTTCATATCTGAGAGTCAAATAGAACAGTGAAATACTGCGGTTACAGTGCACTTTGAAAAATTCTAATTGTTTTGGGTGGTAAATAGTACATTTGCGTCTTGCGGTGCACTTCATATCTGAGAGTCAAATAGAACAGTGAAATACTGTGGTTACAGTGCACTTTGAAAAATTCTAATTGTTTTGGGTGCTAAATAGTACATTTGCGTCTTGCGGTGCACTTCTTATCTGAGAGTCAAATAGAACCGTCAAATACTGTGCTTATAGCGCACTTTGAAAAATTCTAATTGTTTTGGGTGCTAAATAGTACATTTACGTCTTGCGATGCACTTCATATCTGAGAGTCAAATAGAACAGTCCAATAATGTGCTTACAGCGCACTTTGAAAAATTCTAATTGTTTTGGGTGCTAAATTGTATATTTGCGTCTTGCGGTGCACTTCATATGTGAGAGTCAAATAGAACAGGAAAATACTGTGGTAACAGTGCACTTTGAAAAATTCTAATTGTTTTGGGTGCTAAATAGTACATTTGCATCTTGCGGTGCACTTCATATCTGAGAGTCAAATAGAACAGTGAAATACAGTGGTTACAGTGCACTTTGAAAAATTCTAATTGTTTTGGGTGGTAAATAGTACATTTGCGTTTTGCGGTGCACTTCTTATCTGAGAGTCAAACAGAACAGTCAAATACTGTGCTTACAGCGCACTTTGAAAAAATCTAATTGTCATAGGTGCTAAATAGTACATTTGCATCTTGTTGTGCACTTCATATCTGAGAGTCAAATAGAACAGTGAAATACTGTGGTTACAGTGCACTTTGAAAAATTCTAATTGTTTTGGGTGGTAAATAGTACATTTGCGTCTTGCGGTGCACTTCTTATCTGAGAGTCAAATAGAACCATCAAATACTGTGCTTACAGCGCACTTTGAAAAATTCTAAAATTTTTGGGTGCTAAATAGTACACTTGCGTCTTGCGGTGTACTTCATATCTGAGAGTCAAATAGAACAGCGAAATACAGTGGTTACAGTGCACTTTGAAAAATTCTAATTGTTTTGGGTGCTAAATAGTACATTTGCATCTTGCGGTGCACTTCATATCTGAGAGTCAAATAGAAAACTCCAATACTGTGCTTACAGCGCACTTTGAAAAATTCTAAGTGTCTTAGGTGCTAAATAGTACATTTGCGTCTTGTTGTCCACTTCATATCTGAGAGTCAAATAGAACAGTCCCATACTGTGCTTACAGCGCACTTTGAAAAATTCTAATTGTTTTGGGTGGTAAATAGTACATTTGCATCTTGCGGTGCACTTCATATCTGAGAGTCAAATAGAACAGTGAAATACTGCGGTTACAGTGCACTTTAAAAAATTCTAATTGTTTTGTGTGTAAATAGTACATTTGCGTCTTGCGGTGCACTTCATATCTGAGAGTAAAATAGAACAGTGAAATACTGTGGTTACAGTGCACTTTGAAAAATTCTAATTGTTTTGGGTGCTAAATAGTACATTTGCATCATGCGGTGCACTTCATATCTGAGAGTCAAATAGAAAACTCCAATACTGTGCTTACAGCGCACTTTGAAAAATTCTAATTGTCATAGGTGCTAAATAGTACATTTGCATCTTGTTGTGCACTTCATATCTGAGAGTCAAATAGAACAGTGAAATACTGTGGTTACAGTGCACTTTGAAAAATTCTAATTGTTTTGGGTGGTAAATAGTACATTTGCTTCTTGCGGTGCACTTCTTATCTGAGAGTCAAATAGAACCGTCAAATACTGTGCTTACAGCGCACTTTGAAAAATTCTAAAATTTTTGGGTGCTAAATAGTACACTTGCGTCTTGCGGTGTACTTCATATCTGAGAGTCAAATAGAACAGTGAAATACAGTGGTTACAGTGCACTTTGAAAAATTCTAATTGTTTTGGGTGCTAAATAGTACATTTGCATCTTGCGGTGCACTTCATATCTGAGAGTCAAATAGAAAACTCCAATACTGTGCTTACAGCGCACTTTGAAAAATTCTAAGTGTCTTAGGTGCTAAATAGTACATTTGCGTCTTGTTGTGCACTTCATATCTGAGTGTCAAATAGAACAGTCCAATACTGTGCTTACAGCGCACTTTGAAAAATTCTAATTGTTTTGGGTGGTAAATAGTACATTTGCATCTTGCGGTGCACTTCATATCTGAGAGTCAAATAGAACAGTGAAATACTGCGGTTACAGTGCACTTTGAAAAATTCTAATTGTTTTGGGTGTAAATAGTACATTTGCGTCTTGCGGTGCACTTCATATCTGAGAGTAAAATAGAACAGTGAAATACTGTGGTTACAGTGCACTTTGAAAAATTCTAATTGTTTTGGGTGGTAAATAGTACATTTGCGTCTTGCGGTGCACTTCTTATCTGAGAGTCAAATAGAACCGTCAAATACTGTGCTTACAGCGCACTTTGAAAAATTCTAATTGTTTTGGGTGCTAAATAGTACATTTGCATCCTGTTGTGCACTTCATATCTGAGAGTCAAATAGAACAGTGAAATACTGCGGTTACAGTGCACTTTGAAAAATTCTAATTGTTTTGGGTGCTAAATAGTACATTTGCGTCTTGCGGTGCACTTCATATCTGAGAGTCAAATAGAACAGTGAAATACTGTGGTTACAGTGCACTTTGAAAAATTCTAATTGTTTTGGGTGCTAAATAGTACATTTGCGTCTTGCGGTGCACTTCATATCTGAGAGTCAAATAGAACCGTCAAATACTGTGCTTACAGCGCACTTTGAAAAATTCTAATAGTTTTGGGTGGTAAATAGTACATTTGCGTCTTGCGGTGCACTTCTTATCTGAGAGTCAAATAGAACCGTCAAATACTGCGGTTACAGTGCACTTTGAAAAATTCTAATTGTTTTGGGTGCTAAATAGTACATTTGCATCTTGCGGTGCACTTCATATCTGAGAGTCAAATAGAACAGTGAAATACTGCGGTTACAGTGCACTTTGAAAAATTCTAATTGTTTTGGGTGGTAAATAGTACATTTGCGTCTTGCGGTGCACTTCATATCTGAGAGTCAAATAGAACAGTGAAATACTGTGGTTACAGTGCACTTTGAAAAATTCTAATTGTTTTGGGTGGTAAATAGTACATTTGCGTCTAGGGGTGCACTTCATATCTGAGAGTCAAATAGAACCGTCAAATACTGTGCTTACAGCGCACTTTGAAAAATTCTAATTGTTTTGGGTGCTAAATAGTACATTTGCGTCTTGCGGTGCACTTCATATCTGAGAGTCAAATAGAATAGTGAAATACAGTGGTTACAGTGCACTTTGAAACATTCTAATTGTTTTGAGTGGTAAATAGTACATTTGCGTCTTGTTGTGCACTTCATATCTGAGAGTCAAATAGAACAGTCCAATACTGTGCTTACAGCGCACTTTGAAAAATTCTAATTGTTTTGGGTGGTAAATAGTACATTTGCATCTTGCGGTGCACTTCATATCTGAGAGTCAAATAGAACAGTGAAATACTGCGGTTACAGTGCACTTTGAAAAATTCTAATTGTTTTGGGTGTAAATAGTACATTTGCGTCTTGCGGTGCACTTCATATCTGAGAGTAAAATAGAACAGTGAAATACTGTGGTTACAGTGCACTTTGAAAAATTCTAATTGTTTTGGGTGGTAAATAGTACATTTGCGTCTTGCGGTGCACTTCTTATCTGAGAATCAAATAGAACCGTCAAATACTGTGCTTACAGCGCACTTTGAAAAATTCTAATTGTTTTGGGTGCTAAATAGTACATTTGCATCTTGCGGTGCACTTCATATCTGAGAGTCAAATAGAACAGTGAAATACTGCGGTTACAGTGCACTTTGAAAAATTCTAATTGTTTTGGATGGTAAATAGTACATTTGCGTCTTGCGGTGCACTTCATATCTGAGAGTCAAATAGAACAGTGAAATACTGTGGTTACAGTGCACTTTGAAAAATTCTAATTGTTTTGGGTGCTAAATAGTACATTTGCGTCTTGCGGTGCACTTCATATCTGAGAGTCAAATAGAACCGTCAAATACTGTGCTTACAGCGCACTTTGAAAAATTCTAATAGTTTTGGGTGGTAAATAGTACATTTGCGCCTTGCGGTGCACTTCTTATCTGAGAGTCAAATAGAACCGTCAAATACTGTGCTTACAGCGCACTTTGAAAAATTCTAATTGTTTTGGGTGCTAAATAGTACATTTGCATCTTGTTGTGCACTTCATATCTGAGAGTCAAATAGAACAGTGAAATACTGCGGTTACAGTGCACTTTGAAAAATTCTAATTGTTTTGGGTGGTAAATAGTACATTTGCGTCTTGCGGTGCACTTCATATCTGAGAGTCAAATAGAACAGTGAAATACTGTGGTTACAGTGCACTTTGAAAAATTCTAATTGTTTTGGGTGCTAAATAGTACATTTGCGTCTTGCGGTGCACTTCTTATCTGAGAGTCAAATAGAACCGTCAAATACTGTGCTTACAGCGCACTTTGAAAAATTCTAATTGTTTTGGGTGCTAAATAGTACATTTGCGTCTTGCGATGCACTTCATATCTGAGAGTCAAATAGAACAGTCCAATAATGTGCTTACAGCGCACTTTGAAAAATTCTAATTGTTTTGGGTGCTAAATTGTATATTTTCGTCTTGCGGTGCACTTCATATCTGAGAGTCAAATAGAACCGTCAAATACTGTGCTTACAGCGCACTTTGAAAAATTCTAATTGTTTTGGGTGCTAAATAGTACATTTGCGTCTTGCAGTGCACTTCATATCTGAGAGTCAAATAGAACAGTGAAATACTGTGGTTACAGTGCACTTTGAAAAATTCTAATTGTTTTGGTTGCTAAATAGTACATTTGCGTCTTGTTGTGCACTTCATATGTGAGAGTCAAATAGAACAGGAAAATACTGTGGTAACAGTGCACTTTGAAAAATTCTAATTGTTTTGGGTGCTAAATAGTACATTTGCATCTTGCGGTGCACTTCATATCTGAGAGTCAAATAGAACAGTGAAATACAGTGGTTACAGTGCACTTTGAAAAATTCTAATTGTTTTGGGTGGTAAATAGTACATTTGCGTTTTGCGGTGCACTTCTTATCTGAGAGTCAAACAGAACAGTCAAATACTGTGCTTACAGCGCACTTTGAAAAAATCTAATTGTCATAGGTGCTAAATAGTACATTTGCATCTTGTTGTGCACTTCATATCTGAGAGTCAAATAGAACAGTGAAATACTGTGGTTACAGTGCACTTTGAAAAATTCTATTAGTTTGGGGTGGTAAATAGTACATTTGCGTCTTGCAGTGCACTTCTTATCTGAGAGTCAAATAGAACCTTCAAATACTGTGCTTACAGCGCACTTTGAAAAATTCTAATTGTTTTGGGTGGTAAATAGTACATTTGCGTCTTGCGGTGCACTTCTTATCTGAGAGTCAAATAGAACCGTCAAATACTGTGCTTACAGCGCACTTTGAAAAATTCTAAAATTTTTGGGTGCTGAATAGTACACTTGCGTCTTGCGGTGTACTTCATATCTGAGAGTCAAATAGAACAGTGAAATACAGTGGTTACAGTGCACTTTGAAAAATTCTAATTGTTTTGGGTGCTAAATAGTACATTTGCATCTTGCGGTGCACTTCATATCTGAGAGTCAAATAGAAAACTCCAATACTGTGCTTACAGCGCACTTTGAAAAATTCTAAGTGTCTTAGGTGCTAAATAGTACATTTGCGTCTTGTTGTGCACTTCATATCTGAGAGTCAAATAGAACAGTCCAATACTGTGCTTACAGCGCACTTTGAAAAATTCTAATTGTTTTGGGTGGTAAATAGTACATTTGCATCTTGCGGTGCACTTCATATCTGAGAGTCAAATAGAACAGTGAAATACTGCGGTTACAGTGCACTTTGAAAAATTCTAATTGTTTTGGGTGTAAATAGTACATTTGCGTCTTGCGGTGCACTTCATATCTGAGAGTAAAATAGAACAGTGAAATACTGTGGTTACAGTGCACTTTGAAAAATTCTAATTGTTTTGGGTGGTAAATAGTACATTTGCGTCTTGCGGTGCACTTCTTATCTGAGAGTCAAATAGAACCGTCAAATACTGTGCTTACAGCGCACTTTGAAAAATTCTAATTGTTTTGGGTGCTAAATAGTACATTTGCATCTTGTTGTGCACTTCATATCTGAGAGTCAAATAGAACAGTGAAATACTGCGGTTACAGTGCACTTTGAAAAATTCTAATTGTTTTGGGTGCTAAATAGTACATTTGCGTCTTGCGGTGCACTTCATATCTGAGAGTCAAATAGAACAGTGAAATACTGTGGTTACAGTGCACTTTGAAAAATTCTAATTGTTTTGGGTGCTAAATAGTACATTTGCGTCTTGCGGTGCACTTCATATCTGAGAGTCAAATAGAACCGTCAAATACTGTGCTTACAGCGCACTTTGAAAAATTCTAATAGTTTTGGGTGGTAAATAGTACATTTGCGTCTTGCGGTGCACTTCTTATCTGAGAGTCAAATAGAACCGTCAAATACTGTGCTGACAGCGCACTTTGAAAAATTCTAATTGTTTTGGGTGCTAAATAGTACATTTGCATCTTGTTGTGCACTTCATATCTGAAAGTCAAATAGAACAGTGAAATACTGCGGTTACAGTGCACTTTGAAAAATTCTAATTGTTTTGGGTGGTAAATAGTACATTTGCGTCTTGCGTTGCACTTTATATCTGAGAGTCAAATAGAACAGTGAAATACTGTGGTTACAGTGCACTTTGAAAAATTCTAATTGTTTTGGGTGCTAAATAGTACATTTGCGTCTTGCGGTGCACTTCATATCTGAGAGTCAAATAGAACCGTCAAATACTGTGCTTACAGCGCACTTTGAAAAATTCTAATAGTTTTGGGTGGTAAATAGTACATTTGCGCCTTGCGGTGCACTTCTTATCTGAGAGTCAAATAGAACCGTCAAATACTGTGCTTACAGCGCACTTTGAAAAATTCTAATTGTTTTGGGTGCTAAATAGTACATTTGCATCTTGTTGTGCACTTCATATCTGAGAGTCAAATAGAACAGTGAAATAGTGCGGTTACAGTGCACTTTGAAAAATTCTAATTGTTTTGGGTGGTAAATAGTACATTTGCGTCTTGCGGTGCACTTCATATCTGAGAGTCAAATAGAACAGTGAAATACTGTGGTTACAGTGCACTTTGAAAAATTCTAATTGTTTTGGGTGCTAAATAGTACATTTGCGTCTTGCGGTGCACTTCTTATCTGAGAGTCAAATAGAACCGTCAAATACTGTGCTTACAGCGCACTTTGAAAAATTCTAATTGTTTTGGGTGCTAAATAGTACATTTGCGTCTTGCGATGCACTTCATATCTGAGAGTCAAATAGAACAGTCCAATAATGTGCTTACAGCGCACTTTGAAAAATTCTAATTGTTTTGGGTGCTAAATTGTATATTTGCGTCTTGCGGTGCACTTCATATGTGAGAGTCAAATAGAACAGGAAAATACTGTGGTAACAGTGCACTTTGAAAAATTCTAATTGTTTTGGGTGCTAAATAGTACATTTGCATCTTGCGGTGCACTTCATATCTGAGAGTCAAATAGAACAGTGAAATACAGTGGTTACAGTGCACTTTGAAAAATTCTAATTGTTTTGGGTGGTAAATAGTACATTTGCGTTTTGCGGTGCACTTCTTATCTGAGAGTCAAACAGAACAGTCAAATACTGTGCTTACAGCGCACTTTGAAAAAATCTAATTGTCATAGGTGCTAAATAGTACATTTGCATCTTGTTGTGCACTTCATATCTGAGAGTCAAATAGAACAGTGAAATACTGTGGTTACAGTGCACTTTGAAAAATTCTATTAGTTTGGGTGGTAAATAGTACATTTGCGTTTTGCGGTGCACTTCTTATCTGAGAGTCAAACAGAACAGTCAAATACTGTGCTTACAGCGCACTTTGAAAAAATCTAATTGTCATAGGTGCTAAATAGTACATTTGCATCTTGTTGTGCACTTCATATCTGAGAGTCAAATAGAACCGTCAAATACTGTGCTTACAGCGCACTTTGAAAAATTCTAAGATTTTTGGGTGCTAAATAGTACACTTGCGTCTTGCGGTGTACTTCATACCTGAGAGTCAAATAGAACAGTGAAATACACTGGTTACAGTGCACTTTGAAAAATTCTAATTGTTTTGGGTACTAAATAGTACATTTGCATCTTGCGGTGCACTTCATATCTGAGAGTAAATAGAAAACTCCAATACTGTGCTTACAGCGCACTTTGAAAAATTCTAAGTGTCTTAGGTGCTAAATAGTACATTTGCGTCTTGTTGTGCACTTCATATCTGAGAGTCAAATAGAACAGTCCAATACTGTGCTTACAGCGCACTTTGAAAAATTCTAATTGTTTTGGGTGGTAAATAGTACATTTGCATCTTGCGGTGCACTTCATATCTGAGAGTCAAATAGAACAGTGAAATACTGTGGTTACAGTGCACTTTGAAAAATTCTAATTGTTTTGGGTGGTAAATAGTACATTTGCGTCTTGCGGTGCACTTCTTATCTGAGAGTCAAATAGAACCGTCAAATACTGTGCTTACAGCGCACTTTGAAAAATTCTAATTGTTTTGGGTGCTAAATAGTACATTTGCATCTTGTTGTGCACTTCATATCTGAGAGTCAAATAGAACAGTGAAATACTGCGGTTACAGTGCACTTTGAAAAATTCTAATTGTTTTGGGTGCTAAATAGTACATTTGCGTCTTGCGGTGTACTTCATATCTGAGAGTCAAATAGAACAGTGAAATACAGTGGTTACAGTGCACTTTGAAAAATTCTAATTAATTGGGTGCTAAATAGTACATTTGCATCTTGCGCTGCACTTCATATCTGAGAGTCAAATAGAAAACTCCAATACTGTGCTTACAGCGCACTTTGAAAAATTCTAAGTGTCTTAGGTGCTAAATAGTACATTTGCGTCTTGTTGTGCACTTCATATCTGAGAGTCAAATAGAACAGTCCAATACTGTGCTTACAGCGCACTTTGAAAAATTCTAATTGTTTTGGGTGGTAAATAGTACATTTGCATCTTGCGGTGCACTTCATATCTGAGAGTCAAATAGAACAGTGAAATACTGCGGTTACAGTGCACTTTGAAAAATTCTAATTGTTTTGGGTGTAAATAGTACATTTGCGTCTTGCGGTGCACTTCATATCTGAGAGTAAAATAGAACAGTGAAATACTGTGGTTACAGTGCACTTTGAAAAATTCTAATTGTTTTGGGTGGTAAATAGTACATTTGCGTCTTGCGGTGCACTTCTTATCTGAGAGTCAAATAGAACCGTCAAATACTGTGCTTACAGCGCACTTTGAAAAATTCTAATTGTTTTGGGTGCTAAATAGTACATTTGCATCTTGTTGTGCACTTCATATCTGAGAGTCAAATAGAACAGTGAAATACTGCGGTTACAGTGCACTTTGAAAAATTCTAATTGTTTTGGGTGCTAAATAGTACATTTGTGTCTTGCGGTGCACTTCATATCTGAGAGTCAAATAGAACCGTCAAATACTGTGCTTACAGCGCACTTTGAAAAATTCTAATAGTTTTTGGTGGTAAATAGTACATTTGCGTCTTGCGGTGCACTTCTTATCTGAGAGTCAAATAGAACCGTCAAATACTGTGCTGACAGCGCACTTTGAAAAATTCTAATTGTTTTGGGTGCTAAATAGTACATTTGCATCTTGTTGTGCACTTCATATCTGAGAGTCAAATAGAACAGTGAAATACTGCGGTTACAGTGCACTTTGAAAAATTCTAATTGTTTTGGGTGCTAAATAGTACATTTGCGTCTTGCGGTGCACTTCATATCTGAGAGTCAAATAGAACCGTCAAATACTGTGCTTACAGCGCACTTTGAAAAATTCTAATAGTTTTGGGTGGTAAATAGTACATTTGCGTCTTGCGGTGCACTTCTTATCTGAGAGTCAAATAGAACCGTCAAATACTGTGCTGACAGCGCACTTTGAAAAATTCTAATTGTTTTGGGTGCTAAATAGTACATTTGCATCTTGTTGTGCACTTCATATCTGAGAGTCAAATAGAACAGTGAAATACTGCGGTTACAGTGCACTTTGAAAAATTCTAATTGTTTTGGGTGCTAAATAGTACATTTGCATCTTGCGGTGCACTTCATATCTGAGAGTCAAATAGAACAGTGAAATACTGCGGTTACAGTGCACTTTGAAAAATTCTAATTGTTTTGGGTGGTAAATAGTACATTTGCGTCTTGCGGTGCACTTCATATCTGAGAGTCAAATAGAACAGTGAAATACTGTGGTTACAGTGCACTTTGAAAAATTCTAATTGTTTTGGGTGCTAAATAGTACATTTGCGTCCTGCGGTGCACTTCATATCTGAGAGTCAAATAGAACCGTCAAATACTGTGCTTACAGCGCACTTTGAAAAATTCTAATAGTTTTGGGTGGTAAATAGTACATTTGCGTCTTGCGGTGCACTTCTTATCTGAGAGTCAAATAGAACCGTCAAATACTGTGCTTACAGCGCACTTTGAAAAATTCTAATTGTTTTGGGTGCTAAATAGTACATTTGCATCTTGTTGTGCACTTCATATCTGAGAGTCAAATAGAACAGTGAAATACTGCGGTTACAGTGCACTTTGAAAAATTCTAATTGTTTTGGGTGGTAAATAGTACATTTGCGTCTTGCGGTGCACTTCATATCTGAGAGTCAAATAGAACAGTGAAATACTGTGGTTACAGTGCACTTTGAAAAATTCTAATTGTTTTGGGTCCTAAATAGTACATTTGCGTCTTGCGGTGCACTTCTTATCTGAGAGTCAAATAGAACCGTCAAATACTGTGCTTACAGCGCACTTTGAAAAATTCTAATTGTTTTGGGTGCTAAATAGTACATTTGCGTCTTGCGATGCACTTCATATCTGAGAGTCAAATAGAACAGTCCAATAATGTGCTTACAGCGCACTATGAAAAATTCTAATTGTTTTGGGTGCTAAATTGTATATTTGCGTCTTGCGGTGCACTTCATATGTGAGAGTCAAATAGAACAGGAAAATACTGTGGTAACAGTGCACTTTGAAAAATTCTAATTGTTTTGGGTGCTAAATAGTACATTTGCATCTTGCGGTGCACTTCATATCTGAGAGTCAAATAGAACAGTGAAATACAGTGGTTACAGTGCACTTTGAAAAATTCTAATTGTTTTGGGTGGTAAATAGTACATTTGCGTTTTGCGGTGCACTTCTTATCTGAGAGTCAAACAGAACAGTCAAATACTGTGCTTACAGCGCACTTTGAAAAAATCTAATTGTCATAGGTGCTAAATAGTACATTTGCATCTTGTTGTGCACTTCATATCTGAGAGTCAAATAGAACAGTGAAATACTGTGGTTACAGTGCACTTTGAAAAATTCTATTAGTTTGGGGTGGTAAATAGTACATTTGCGTCTTGCAGTGCACTTCTTATCTGAGAGTCAAATAGAACCTTCAAATACTGTGCTTACAGCGCACTTTGAAAAATTCTAATTGTTTTGGGTGGTAAATAGTACATTTGCGTCTTGCGGTGCACTTCTTATCTGAGAGTCAAATAGAACCGTCAAATACTGTGCTTACAGCGCACTTTGAAAAATTCTAAAATTTTTGGGTGCTAAATAGTACACTTGCGTCTTGCGGTGTACTTCATATCTGAGAGTCAAATAGAACAGTGAAATACAGTGGTTACAGTGCACTTTGAAAAATTCTAATTGTTTTGGGTGCTAAATAGTACATTTGCATCTTGCGGTGCACTTCATATCTGAGAGTCAAATAGAAAACTCCAATACTGTGCTTACAGCGCACTTTGAAAAATTCTAATTGTTTTGGGTGCTAAATAGTACATTTGCATCTTGCGGTGCACTTCATATCTGAGAGTCAAATAGAACAGTGAAATACTGCGGTTACAGTGCACTTTGAAAAATTCTAATTGTTTTGGGTGGTAAATAGTACATTTGCGTCTTGCGGTGCACTTCATATCTGAGAGTCAAATAGAACAGTGAAATACTGTGGTTACAGTGCACTTTGAAAAATTCTAATTGTTTTGGGTGCTAAATAGTACATTTGCGTCCTGCGGTGCACTTCATATCTGAGAGTCAAATAGAACCGTCAAATACTGTGCTTACAGCGCACTTTGAAAAATTCTAATAGTTTTGGGTGGTAAATAGTACATTTGCGTCTTGCGGTGCACTTCTTATCTGAGAGTCAAATAGAACCGTCAAATACTGTGCTTACAGCGCACTTTGAAAAATTCTAATTGTTTTGGGTGCTAAATAGTACATTTGCATCTTGCGGTGCACTTCATATCTAAGAGTCAAATAGAACAGTGAAATACAGTGGTTACAGTGCACTTTGAAAAATTCTAATTGTTTTGGGTGGTAAATAGTACATTTGCGTTTTGCGGTGCACTTCTTATCTGAGAGTCAAACAGAACAGTCAAATACTGTGCTTACAGCGCACTTTGAAAAAATCTAATTGTCATAGGTGCTAAATAGTACATTTGCATCTTGTTGTGCACTTCATATCTGAGAGTCAAATAGAACAGTGAAATACTGCGGTTACAGTGCACTTTGAAAAATTCTAATTGTTTTGGGTGCTAAATAGTACATTTGCATCTTGCGGTGCACTTCATATCTGAGAGTCAAATAGAACAGTGAAATACTGCGGTTACAGTGCACTTTGAAAAATTCTAATTGTTTTGGGTGGTAAATAGTACATTTGCGTCTTGCGGTGCACTTCATATCTGAGAGTCAAATAGAACAGTGAAATACTGTGGTTACAGTGCACTTTGAAAAATTCTAATTGTTTTGGGTGCTAAATAGTACATTTGCGTCTTGCGGTGCACTTCATATCTGAGAGTCAAATAGAACCGTCAAATACTGTGCTTACAGCGCACTTTGAAAAATTCTAATTGTTTTGGGTGCTAAATAGTACATTTGCATCTTGCGGTGCACTTCAAATCTGAGAGTCAAATAGAACAGTGAAATACTGCGGTTACAGTGCACTTTGAAAAATTCTAATTGTTTTGGGTGGTAAATAGTACATTTGCGTCTTGCGGTGCACTTCATATCTGAGAGTCAAATAGAACAGTGAAATACTGTGGTTACAGTGCACTTTGAAAAATTCTAATTGTTTTGGGTGGTAAATAGTACATTTGCATCTTGCGGTGCACTTCATATCTGAGAGTCAAATAGAACAGTGAAATACTGCGGTTACAGTGCACTTTGAAAAATTCTAATTGTTTTGGGTGTAAATAGTACATTTGCGTCTTGCGGTGCACTTCATATCTGAGAGTAAAATAGAACAGTGAAATACTGTGGTTACAGTGCACTTTGAAAAATTCTAATTGTTTTGGGTGGTAAATAGTACATTTGCGTCTTGCGGTGCACTTCTTATCTGAGAGTCAAATAGAACCGTCAAATACTGTGCTTACAGCGCACTTTGAAAAATTCTAATTGTTTTGGGTGCTAAATAGTACATTTGCATCTTGTTGTGCACTTCATATCTGAGAGTCAAATAGAACAGTGAAATACTGCGGTTACAGTACACTTTGAAAAATTCTAATTGTTTTGGGTGCTAAATAGTACATTTGCGTCTTGCGGTGCACTTCATATCTGAGAGTCAAATAGAACAGTGAAATACTGTGGTTACAGTGCACTTTGAAAAATTCTAATTGTTTTGGGTGCTAAATAGTACATTTGCGTCTTGCGGTGCACTTCATATCTGAGAGTCAAATAGAACCGTCAAATACTGTGCTTACAGCGCACTTTGAAAAATTCTAATAGTTTTGGGTGGTAAATAGTACATTTGCGTCTTGCGGTGCACTTCTTATCTGAGAGTCAAATAGAACCGTCAAATACTGTGCTGACAGCGCACTTTGAAAAATTCTAATTGTTTTGGGTGCTAAATAGTACATTTGCATCTTGTTGTGCACTTCATATCTGAGAGTCAAATAGAACAGTGAAATACTGCAGTTACAGTGCACTTTGAAAAATTCTAATTGTTTTGGGTGCTAAATAGTACATTTGCATCTTGCGGTGCACTTCATATCTGAGAGTCAAATAGAACAGTGAAATACTGCGGTTACAGTGCACTTTGAAAAATTCTAATTGTTTTGGGTGGTAAATAGTACATTTGCGTCTTGCGGTGCACTTCATATCTGAGAGTCAAATAGAACAGTGAAATACTGTGGTTACAGTGCACTTTGAAAAATTCTAATTGTTTTGGGTGCTAAATAGTACATTTGCGTCTTGCGGTGATCTTCATATCTGAGAGTCAAATAGAACCGTCAAATACTGTGCTTACAGCGCACTTTGAAAAATTCTAATAGTTTTGGGTGGTAAATAGTACATTTGCGTCTTGCGGTGCACTTCATATCTGAGAGTCAAATAGAACCGTCAAATACTGTGCTTACAGCGCACTTTGAAAAATTCTAATTGTTTTGGGTGCTAAATAGTACATTTGCATCTTGTTGTGCACTTCATATCTGAGAGTCAAATAGAACAGTGAAATACTGCGGTTACAGTGCACTTTGAAAAATTCTAATTGTTTTGGGTGGTAAATAGTACATTTGCGTCTTGCGGTGCACTTCATATCTGAGAGTCAAATAGAACAGTGAAATACTGTGGTTACAGTGCACTTTGAAAAATTCTAATTGTTTTGGGTGCTAAATTGTATATTTGCGTCTTGCGGTGCACTTCATATGTGAGAGTCAAATAGAACAGGAAAATACTGTGGTAACAGTGCACTTTGAAAAATTCTAATTGTTTTGGGTGCTAAATAGTACATTTGCATCTTGCGGTGCACTTCATATCTGAGAGTCAAATAGAACAGTCCAATAATGTGCTTACAGCGCACTTTGAAAAATTCTAATTGTTTTGGGTGCTAAATTGTATATTTGCTTCTTGCGGTGCACTTCATATCTGAGAGTCAAATAGAACAGTGAAATACTGTGGTTACAGTGCACTTTGAAAAATTCTAATTGTTTTGGGTGCTAAATAGTACATTTGCGTCTTGCGGTGCACTTCATATCTGAGAGTCAAATAGAACCGTCAAATACTGTGCTTACAGCGCACTTTGAAAAATTCTAATAGTTTTGGGTGGTAAATAGTACATTTGCGTCTTGCGGTGCACTTCTTATCTGAGAGTCAAATAGAACCGTCAAATACTGTGCTGACAGCGCACTTTGAAAAATTCTAATTGTTTTGGGTGCTAAATAGTACATTTGCATCTTGTTGTGCACTTCATATCTGAGAGTCAAATAGAACAGTGAAATACTGCGGTTACAGTGCACTTTGAAAAATTCTAATTGTTTTGGGTGCTAAATAGTACATTTGCATCTTGCGGTGCACTTCATATCTGAGAGTCAAATAGAACAGTGAAATACTGCGGTTACAGTGCACTTTGAAAAATTCTAATTGTTTTGGGTGGTAAATAGTACATTTGCGTCTTGCGGTGCACTTCATATCTGAGAGTCAAATAGAACAGTGAAATACTGTGGTTACAGTGCACTTTGAAAAATTCTAATTGTTTTGGGTGCTAAATAGTACATTTGCGTCTTGCGGTGCACTTCATATCTGAGAGTCAAATAGAACCGTCAAATACTGTGCTTGTGCTTACAGCGCACTTTGAAAAATTCTAATTGTTTTGGGTGCTAAATAGTACATTTGCATCTTGCGGTGCACTTCATATCTGAGAGTCAAATAGAACAGTGAAATACTGCGGTTACAGTGCACTTTGAAAAATTCTAATTGTTTTGGGTGGTAAATAGTACATTTGCGTCTTGCGGTGCACTTCATATCTGAGAGTCAAATAGAACAGTGAAATACTGTGGTTACAGTGCACTTTGAAAAATTCTAATTGTTTTGGGTGGTAAATAGTACATTTGCATCTTGCGGTGCACTTCATATCTGAGAGTCAAATAGAACAGTGAAATACTGCGGTTACAGTGCACTTTGAAAAATTCTAATTGTTTTGGGTGTAAATAGTACATTTGCGTCTTGCGGTGCACTTCATATCTGAGAGTAAAATAGAACAGTGAAATACTGTGGTTACAGTGCACTTTGAAAAATTCTAATTGTTTTGGGTGGTAAATAGTACATTTGCGTCTTGCGGTGCACTTCTTATCTGAGAGTCAAATAGAACCGTCAAATACTGTGCTTACAGCGCACTTTGAAAAATTCTAATTGTTTTGGGTGCTAAATAGTACATTTGCATCTTGTTGTGCACTTCATATCTGAGAGTCAAATAGAACAGTGAAATACTGCGGTTACAGTGCACTTTGAAAAATTCTAATTGTTTTGGGTGCTAAATAGTACATTTGCGTCTTGCGGTGCACTTCATATCTGAGAGTCAAATAGAACAGTGAAATACTGTGGTTACAGTGCACTTTGAAAAATTCTAATTGTTTTGGGTGCTAAATAGTACATTTGCGTCTTGCGGTGCACTTCATATCTGAGAGTCAAATAGAACCGTCAAATACTGTGCTTACAGCGCACTTTGAAAAATTCTAATAGTTTTGGGTGGTAAATAGTACATTTGCGTCTTGCGGTGCACTTCTTATCTGAGAGTCAAATAGAAAACTCCAATACTGTGGTTACAGCGCACTTTGAAAAATTCTAATAGTTTTGGGTGGTAAATAGTACATTTGCGTCTTGCGGTGCACTTCATATCTGAGAGTCAAATAGAACCGTCAAATACTGTGCTTACAGCGCACTTTGAAAAATTCTAATTGTTTTGGGTGCTAAATAGTACATTTGCATCTTGTTGTGCACTTCATATCTGAGAGTCAAATAGAACAGTGAAATACTGCGGTTACAGTGCACTTTGAAAAATTCTAATTGTTTTGGGTGGTAAATAGTACATTTGCGTCTTGCGGTGCACTTCATATCTGAAAGTCAAATAGAACAGTGAAATACTGTGGTTACAGTGCACTTTGAAAAATTCTAATTGTTTTGGGTGCTAAATAGTACATTTGCGTCTTGCGGTGCACTTCTTATCTGAGAGTCAAATAGAACCGTCAAATACTGTGCTTACAGCGCACTTTGAAAAATTCTAATTGTTTTGGGTGCTAAATAGTACATTTGCGTCTTGAGATGCACTTCATATCTGAGAGTCAAAAAGAACAGTCCAATAATGTGCTTACAGCGCACTTTGAAAAATTCTAATTGTTTTGGGTGCTAAATTGTATATTTGCGTCTTGCGGTGCACTTCATATGTGAGAGTCAAATAGAACAGGAAAATACTGTGGTAACAGTGCACTTTGAAAAATTCTAATTGTTTTGGGTGCTAAATAGTACATTTGCATCTTGCGGTGCACTTCATATCTGAGAGTCAAATAGAACAGTGAAATACAGTGGTTACAGTGCACTTTGAAAAATTCTAATTGTTTTGGGTGGTAAATAGTACATTTGCGTTTTGCGGTGCACTTCTTATCTGAGAGTCAAACAGAACAGTCAAATACTGTGCTTACAGCGCACTTTGAAAAAATCTAATTGTCATAGGTGCTAAATAGTACATTTGCATCTTGTTGTGCACTTCATATCTGAGAGTCAAATAGAACAGTGAAATACTGTGGTTAGTGCACTTTGAAAAATTCTAATTGTTTTGGGTGGTAAATAGTACATTTGCGTCTTGCGGTGCACTTCTTATCTGAGAGTCAAATAGAACCATCAAATACTGTGCTTACAGCGCACTTTGAAAAATTCTAAAATTTTTGGGTGCTAAATAGTACACTTGCGTCTTGCGGTGTACTTCATATCTGAGAGTCAAATAGAACCGTCAAATACTGTGCTTACAGCGCACTTTGAAAAATTCTAATAGTTTTGGGTGGTAAATAGTACATTTGCGTCTTGCGGTGCACTTCTTATCTGAGAGTCAAATAGAACCGTCAAATACTGTGCTGACAGCGCACTTTGAAAAATTCTAATTGTTTTGGGTGCTAAATAGTACATTTGCATCTTGTTGTCCACTTCATATCTGAGAGTCAAATAGAACAGTCCAATACTGTGCTTACAGCGCACTTTGAAAAATTCTAATTGTTTTGGGTGGTAAATAGTACATTTGCATCTTGCGGTGCACTTCATATCTGAGAGTCAAATAGAACAGTGAAATACTGCGGTTACAGTGCACTTTGAAAAATTCTAATTGTTTTGGGTGTAAATAGTACATTTGCGTCTTGCGGTGCACTTCATATCTGAGAGTAAAATAGAACAGTGAAATACTGTGGTTACAGTGCACTTTGAAAAATTCTAATTGTTTTGGGTGGTAAATAGTACATTTGCGTCTTGCGGTGCACTTCTTATCTGAGAGTCAAATAGAACCGTCAAATACTGTGCTTACAGCGCACTTTGAAAAATTCTAATTGTTTTGGGTGCTAAATAGTACATTTGCATCTTGTTGTGCACTTCATATCTGAGAGTCAAATAGAACAGTGAAATACTGTGGTTACAGTGCACTTTGAAAAATTCTAATTGTTTTGGGTGGTAAATAGTACATTTGCGTCTTGCGGTGCACTTCTTATCTGAGAGTCAAATAGAACCGTCAAATACTGTGCTTACAGCGCACTTTGAAAAATTCTAAAATTTTTGGGTGCTAAATAGTACACTTGCGTCTTGCGGTGTACTTCATATCTGAGAGTCAAATAGAACAGTGAAATACAGTGGTTACAGTGCACTTTGAAAAATTCTAATTGTTTTGGGTGCTAAATAGTAAATTTGCATCTTGCGGTGCACTTCATATCTGAGAGTCAAATAGAAAACTCCAATACTGTGCTTACAGCGCACTTTGAAAAATTCTAAGTGTCTTAGGTGCTAAATAGTACATTTGCGTCTTGTTGTGCACTTCATATCTGAGAGTCAAATAGAACAGTCCAATACTGTGCTTACAGCGCACTTTGAAAAATTCTAATTGTTTTGGGTGGTAAATAGTACATTTGCATCTTGCGGTGCACTTCATATCTGAGAGTCAAATAGAACAGTGAAATACTGCGGTTACAGTGCACTTTGAAAAATTCTAATTGTTTTGGGTGTAAATAGTACATTTGCGTCTTGCGGTGCACTTCATATCTGAGAGTAAAATAGAACAGTGAAATACTGTGGTTACAGTGCACTTTGAAAAATTCTAATTGTTTTGGGTGGTAAATAGTACATTTGCGTCTTGCGGTGCACTTCTTATCTGAGAGTCAAATAGAACCGTCAAATACTGTGCTTACAGCGCACTTTGAAAAATTCTAATTGTTTTGGGTGCTAAATAGTACATTTGCATCTTGTTGTGCACTTCATATCTGAGAGTCAAATAGAACAGTGAAATACTGCGGTTACAGTGCACTTTGAAAAATTCTAATTGTTTTGGGTGCTAAATAGTACATTTGCGTCTTGCGGTGCACTTCATATCTGAGAGTCAAATAGAACCGTCAAATACTGTGCTTACAGCGCACTTTGAAAAATTCTAATAGTTTTGGGTGGTAAATAGTACATTTGCGTCTTGCGGTGCACTTCTTCTCTGAGAGTCAAATAGAACCGTCAAATACTGTGCTTACAGCGCACTTTGAAAAATTCTAATTGTTTTGGGTGCTAAATAGTACATTTGCGTCTTGCGGTGCACTTCATATCTGAGAGTCAAATAGAACAGTGAAATACTGTGGTTACAGTGCACTTTGAAAAATTCTAATTGTTTTGGGTGCTAAATAGTACATTTGCGTCTTGCGGTGCACTTCATATCTGAGAGTCAAATAGAACCGTCAAATACTGTGCTTACAGCGCACTTTGAAAAATTCTAATAGTTTTGGGTGGTAAATAGTACATTTGCGTCTTGCGGTGCACTTCTTATCTGAGAGTCAAATAGAACCGTCAAATACTGCGGTTACAGTGCACTTTGAAAAATTCTAATTGTTTTGGGTGCTAAATAGAACATTTGCATCTTGCGGTGCACTTCATATCTGAGAGTCAAATAGAACAGTGAAATACTGCGGTTACAGTGCACTTTGAAAAATTCTAATTGTTTTGGGTGGTAAATAGTACATTTGCGTCTTGCGGTGCACTTCATATCTGAGAGTCAAATAGAACAGTGAAATACTGTGGTTACAGTGCACTTTGAAAAATTCTAATTGTTTTGGGTGGTAAATAGTACATTTGCGTCTTGCGGTGCACTTCATATCTGAGAGTCAAATAGAACAGTGAAATACTGTGGTTACAGTGCACTTTGAAAAATTCTAATTGTTTTGGGTGCTAAATAGTACATTTGCATCATGCGGTGCACTTCATATCTGAGAGTCAAATAGAACAGTGAAATACTGCGGTTACAGTGCACTTTGAAAAATTCTAATTGTTTTGGGTGCTAAATAGTACATTTGCATCTTGCGGTGCACTTCATATCTGAGAGTCAAATAGAACAGTGAAAAACTGCGGTTACAGTGCACTTTGAAAAATTCTAATTGTTTTGGGTGGTAAATAGTACATTTGCGTCTTGCGGTGCACTTCATATCTGAGAGTCAAATAGAACAGTGAAATACTGTGGTTACAGTGCACTTTGAAAAATTCTAATTGTTTTGGGTGCTAAATAGTACATTTGCGTCTTGCGGTGCACTTCATATCTGAGAGTCAAATAGAACCGTCAAATACTGTGCTTACAGCGCACTTTGAAAAATTCTAATAGTTTTGGGTGGTAAATAGTACATTTGCGTCTTGCGGTGCACTTCTTATCTGAGAGTCAAATAGAACCGTCAAATACTGTGCTTACAGCGCACTTTGAAAAATTCTAATTGTTTTGGGTGCTAAATAGTACATTTGCATCTTGTTGTGCACTTCATATCTGAGAGTCAAATAGAACAGTGAAATACTGCGGTTACAGTGCACTTTGAAAAATTCTAATTGTTTTGGGTGCTAAATAGTACATTTGCGTCTTGCGGTGCACTTCATATCTGAGAGTCAAATAGAACAGTAAAATACTGTGGTTACAGTGCACTTTGAAAAATTCTAATTGTTTTGGGTGCTAAATAGTACATTTGCGTCTTGCGGTGCACTTCTTATCTGAGAGTCAAATAGAACCGTCAAATACTGTGCTTACAGCGCACTTTGAAAAATTCTAATTGTTTTGGGTGCTAAATAGTACATTTGCGTCTTGCGGTGCACTTCATATCTGAGAGTCAAATAGAATAGTGAAATACAGTGGTTACAGTGCACTTTGAAAAATTCTAATTGTTTTGGGTGGTAAATAGTACATTTGCGTCTTGTTGTGCACTTCATATCTGAGAGTCAAATAGAACAGTCCAATACTGTGCTTACAGCGCACTTTGAAAAATTCTAATTGTTTTGGGTGCTAAATAGTACATTTGCGTCTTGCGGTGCACTTCATATCTGAGAGTCAAATAGAACAGTAAAATACTGTGGTTACAGTGCACTTTGAAAAATTCTAATTGTTTTGGGTGCTAAATAGTACATTTGCGTCTTGCGGTGCACTTCTTATCTGAGAGTCAAATAGAACCGTCAAATACTGTGCTTACAGCGCACTTTGAAAAATTCTAATTGTTTTGGGTGCTAAATAGTACATTTGCGTCTTGCGGTGCACTTCATATCTGAGAGTCAAATAGAATAGTGAAATACAGTGGTTACAGTGCACTTTGAAAAATTCTAATTGTTTTGGGTGGTAAATAGTACATTTGCGTCTTGTTGTGCACTTCATATCTGAGAGTCAAATAGAACAGTCCAATACTGTGCTTACAGCGCACTTTGAAAAATTCTAATTGTTTTGGGTGCTAAATAGTACATTTGCATCTTGCGGTGCACTTCATATCTGAGAGTCAAATAGAACAGTGAAATACTGCGGTTACAGTGCACTTTGAAAAATTCTAATTGTTTTGGGTGTAAATAGTACATTTGCGTCTTGCGGTGCACTTCATATCTGAGAGTAAAATAGAACAGTGAAATACTTTGGTTACAGTGCACTTTGAAAAATTCTAATTGTTTTGGGTGGTAAATAGTACATTTGCGTCTTGCGGTGCACTTCTTATCTGAGAATCAAATAGAACCGTCAAATACTGTGCTTACAGCGCACTTTGAAAAATTCTAATTGTTTTGGGTGCTAAATAGTACATTTGCATCTTGTTGTGCACTTCATATCTGAGAGTCAAATAGAACAGTGAAATACTGCGGTTACAGTGCACTTTGAAAAATTCTAATTGTTTTGGGTGCTAAATAGTACATTTGCGTCTTGCGGTGCACTTCATATCTGAGAGTCAAATAGAACCGTCAAATACTGTGCTTACAGCGCACTTTGAAAAATTCTAATAGTTTTGGGTGGTAAATAGCACATTTGCCTCTTGCGGTGCACTTCTTATCTGAGAGTCAAATAGAACCGTCAAATACTGTGCTTACAGCGCACTTTGAAAAATTCTAATTGTTTTGGGTGCTAAATAGTACATTTGCGTCTTGCGGTGCACTTCATATCTGAGAGTCAAATAGAATAGTGAAATACAGTGGTTACAGTGCACTTTGAAAAATTCTAATTGTTTTGGGTGGTAAATAGTACATTTGCGTTTTGCGGTGCACTTCTTATCTGAGAGTCAAATAGAATAGTGAAATACTGCGGTTACAGTGCACTTTGAAAAATTCTAATTGTTTTGGGTGCTAAATAGTACATTTGCATCTTGCGGTGCACTTCATATCTGAGAGTCAAATAGAAAACTCCAATACTGTGCTAACAGCGCACTTTGAAAAATTCTAATTGTCTTAGGTGCTAAATAGTACATTTGCGTCTTGTTGTGCACTTCATATCTGAGAGTCAAATAGAACAGTCCAATACTGTGCTTATAGCGCACTTTGAAAAATTCTAATTGTTTTAGGTGGTATATAGTACATTTGCATCTTGCGCTGCACTTCATATCTGAGAGTCAAACAGAACAGTCAAATACTGTGCTTACAGCGCACTTTGAAAAAATCTAATTGTTTTGGGTGGTAAATAGTACATTTGCATCTTGCGGTGCACTTCATATCTGAGAGTCAAATAGAACAGTGAAATAATGCGGTTACAGCGCACTTTGAAAAATTCTAATTGTTTTGGGTGTAAATAGTACATTTGCGTCTTGCGGTGCACTTCATATCTGAGAGTAAAATAGAACAGTGAAATACTGTGGTTACAGTGCACTTTGAAAAATTCTAATTGTTTTGGGTGCTAAATAGTACATTTGCATCATGCGGTGCACTTCATATCTGAGAGTCAAATAGAAAACTCCAATACTGTGCTTACAGCGCACTTTGAAAAATTCTAATTGTCATAGGTGCTAAATAGTACATTTGCATCTTGTTGTGCACTTCATATCTGAGAGTCAAATAGAACAGTGAAATACTGTGGTTACAGTGCACTTTGAAAAATTCTAATTGTTTTGGGTGGTAAATAGTACATTTGCGTCTTGCGGTGCACTTCTTATCTGAGAGTCAAATAGAACCGTCAAATACTGTGCTTACAGCGCACTTTGAAAAATTCTAAAATTTTTGGGTGCTAAATAGTACACTTGCGTCTTGCGGTGTACTTCATATCTGAGAGTCAAATAGAACAGTGAAATACAGTGGTTACAGTGCACTTTGAAAAATTCTAATTGTTTTGGGTGCTAAATAGTACATTTGCATCTTGCGGTGCACTTCATATCTGAGAGTCAAATAGAAAACTCCAATACTGTGCTTACAGCGCACTTTGAAAAATTCTAAGTGTCTTAGGTGCTAAATAGTACATTTGCGTCTTGTTGTGCACTTCATATCTGAGAGTCAAATAGAACAGTCCAATACTGTGCTTACAGCGCACTTTGAAAAATTCTAATTGTTTTGGGTGGTAAATAGTACATTTGCATCTTGCGGTGCACTTCATATCTGAGAGTCAAATAGAACAGTGAAATACTGCGGTTACAGTGCACTTTGAAAAATTCTAATTGTTTTGGGTGTAAATAGTACATTTGCGTCTTGCGGTGCACTTCATATCTGAGAGTAAAATAGAACAGTGAAATACTGTGGTTACAGTGCACTTTGAAAAATTCTAATTGTTTTGGGTGGTAAATAGTACATTTGCGTCTTGCGGTGCACTTCTTATCTGAGAGTCAAATAGAACCGTCAAATACTGTGCTTACAGCGCACTTTGAAAAATTCTAATTGTTTTGGGTGCTAAATAGTACATTTGCATCTTGCGGTGCACTTCATATGTGAGAGTCAAATAGAACAGGAAAATACTGTGGTAACAGTGCACTTTGAAAAATTCTAATTGTTTTGGGTGCTAAATAGTACATTTGCATCTTGCGGTGCACTTCATATCTGAGAGTCAAATAGAACAGTGAAATACAGTGGTTACAGTGCACTTTGAAAAATTCTAATTGTTTTGGGTGGTAAATAGTACATTTGCGTTTTGCGGTGCACTTCTTATCTGAGAGTCAAACAGAACAGTCAAATACTGTGCTTACAGCGCACTTTGAAAAATTCTAATTGTCATAGGTGCTAAATAGTACATTTGCATCTTGTTGTGCACTTCATATCTGAGAGTCAAATAGAACAGTGAAATACTGTGGTTACAGTGCACTTTGAAAAATTCTATTAGTTTGGGGTGGTAAATAGTACATTTGCGTCTTGCAGTGCACTTCTTATCTGAGAGTCAAATAGAACCTTCAAATACTGTGCTTACAGCGCACTTTGAAAAATTCTAATTGTTTTGGGTGGTAAATAGTACATTTGCGTCTTGCGGTGCACTTCTTATCTGAGAGTCAAATAGAACCGTCAAATACTGTGCTTACAGCGCACTTTGAAAAATTCTAAAATTTTTGGGTGCTAAATAGTACACTTGCGTCTTGCGGTGTACTTCATATCTGAGAGTCAAATAGAACAGTGAAATACAGTGGTTACAGTGCACTTTGAAAAATTCTAATTGTTTTGGGTGCTAAATAGTACATTTGCATCTTGCGGTGCACTTCATATCTGAGAGTCAAATAGAAAACTCCAATACTGTGCTTACAGCGCACTTTGAAAAATTCTAAGTGTCTTAGGTGCTAAATAGTACATTTGCGTCTTGTTGTGCACTTCATATCTGAGAGTCAAATAGAACAGTCCAATACTGTGCTTACAGCGCACTTTGAAAAATTCTAATTGTTTTGGGTGGTAAATAGTACATTTGCATCTTGCGGTGCACTTCATATCTGAGAGTAAAATAGAACAGTGAAATACTGTGGTTACAGTGCACTTTGAAAAATTCTAATTGTTTTGGGTGGTAAATAGTACATTTGCGTCTTGCGGTGCACTTCTTATCTGAGAGTCAAATAGAACAGGAAAATACTGTGGTAACAGTGCACTTTGAAAAATTCTAATTGTTTTGGGTGCTAAATAGTACATTTGCATCTTGCGGTGCACTTCATATCTGAGAGTCAAATAGAACAGTGAAATACAGTGGTTACAGTGCACTTTGAAAAATTCTAATTGTTTTGGGTGGTAAATAGTACATTTGCGTTTTGCGGTGCACTTCTTATCTGAGAGTCAAACAGAACAGTCAAATACTGTGCTTACAGCGCACTTTGAAAAAATCTAATTGTCATAGGTGCTAAATAGTACATTTGCATCTTGTTGTGCACTTCATATCTGAGAGTCAAATAGAACAGTGAAATACTGTGGTTACAGTGCACTTTGAAAAATTCTATTAGTTTGGGGTGGTAAATAGTACATTTGCGTCTTGCAGTGCACTTCTTATCTGAGAGTCAAATAGAACCTTCAAATACTGTGCTTACAGCGCACTTTGAAAAATTCTAATTGTTTTGGGTGGTAAATAGTACATTTGCGTCTTGCGGTGCACTTCTTATCTGAGAGTCAAATAGAACCGTCAAATACTGTGCTTACAGCGCACTTTGAAAAATTCTAAAATTTTTGGGTGCTAAATAGTACACTTGCGTCTTGCGGTGTACTTCATATCTGAGAGTCAAATAGAACAGTGAAATACAGTGGTTACAGTGCACTTTGAAAAATTCTAATTGTTTTGGGTGCTAAATAGTACATTTGCATCTTGCGGTGCACTTCATATCTGAGAGTCAAATAGAAAACTCCAATACTGTGCTTACAGCGCACTTTGAAAAATTCTAAGTGTCTTAGGTGCTAAATAGTACATTTGCGTCTTGTTGTGCACTTCATATCTGAGAGTCAAATAGAACAGTCCAATACTGTGCTTACAGCGCACTTTGAAAAATTCTAATTGTTTTGGGTGGTAAATAGTACATTTGCATCTTGCGGTGCACTTCATATCTGAGAGTCAAATAGAACAGTGAAATACTGCGGTTACAGTGCACTTTGAAAAATTCTAATTGTTTTGGGTGTAAATAGTACATTTGCGTCTTGCGGTGCACTTCATATCTGAGAGTAAAATAGAACAGTGAAATACTGTGGTTACAGTGCACTTTGAAAAATTCTAATTGTTTTGGGTGGTAAATAGTACATTTGCGTCTTGCGGTGCACTTCTTATCTGAGAGTCAAATAGAACCGTCAAATAATGTGCTTACAGCGCACTTTGAAAAATTCTAATTGTTTTGGGTGCTAAATAGTACATTTGCATCTTGTTGTGCACTTCATATCTGAGAGTCAAATAGAACAGTGAAATACTGCGGTTACAGTGCACTTTGAAAAATTCTAATTGTTTTGGGTGCTAAATAGTACATTTGCGTCTTGCGGTGTACTTCATATCTGAGAGTCAAATAGAACAGTGAAATACAGTGGTTACAGTGCACTTTGAAAAATTCTAATTGTTTTGGGTGCTAAATAGTACATTTGCATCTTGCGGTGCACTTCATATCTGAGAGTCAAATAGAAAACTCCAATACTGTGCTTACAGCGCACTTTGAAAAATTCTAATTGTTTTGGGTGGTAAATAGTACATTTGCATCTTGCGGTGCACTTCATATCTGAGAGTCAAATAGAACAGTGAAATACTGCGGTTACAGTGCACTTTGAAAAATTCTAATTGTTTTGGGTGCTAAATAGTACATTTGCATCTTGCGGTGCACTTCATATCTGAGAGTCAAATAGAACAGTGAAATACTGTGGTTACAGTGCACTTTGAAAAATTCTAATTGTTTTGGGTGCTAAATAGTACATTTGCGTCTTGCGGTGCACTTCATATCTGAGAGTCAAATAGAACCGTCAAATACTGTGCTTACAGCGCACTTTGAAAAATTCTAATAGTTTTGGGTGGTAAATAGTACATTTGCGTCTTGCGGTGCACTTCTTATCTGAGAGTCAAATAGAACCGTCAAATACTGTGCTGACAGCGCACTTTGAAAAATTCTAATTGTTTTGGGTGCTAAATAGTACATTTGCATCTTGTTGTGCACTTCATATCTGAGAGTCAAATAGAACAGTGAAATACTGCGGTTACAGTGCACTTTGAAAAATTCTAATTGTTTTGGGTGCTAAATAGTACATTTGCATCTTGCGGTGCACTTCATATCTGAGAGTCAAATAGAACAGTGAAATACTGCGGTTACAGTGCACTTTGAAAAATTCTAATTGTTTTGGGTGGTAAATAGTACATTTGCGTCTTGCGGTGCACTTCATATCTGAGAGTCAAATAGAACCGTCAAATACTGTGCTTACAGCGCACTTTGAAAAATTCTAATAGTTTTGGGTGGTAAATAGTACATTTGCGTCTTGCGGTGCACTTCTTATCTGAGAGTCAAATAGAACCGTCAAATACTGTGCTTACAGAGCACTTTGAAAAATTCTAATTGTTTTGGGTGCTAAATAGTACATTTGCATCTTGTTGTGCACTTCATATCTGAGAGTCAAATAGAACAGTGAAATACTGCGGTTACAGTGCACTTTGAAAAATTCTAATTGTTTTGGGTGGTAAATAGTACATTTGCGTCTTGCGGTGCACTTCATATCTGAGAGTCAAATAGAACAGTGAAATACTGTGGTTACAGTGCACTTTGAAAAATTCTAATTGTTTTGGGTGCTAAATAGTACATTTGCGTCTTGCGGTGCACTTCTTATCTGAGAGTCAAATAGAACCGTCAAATACTGTGCTTATAGCGCACTTTGAAAAATTCTAATTGTTTTGGGTGCTAAATAGTACATTTGCGTCTTGCGATGCACTTCATATCTGAGAGTCAAATAGAACAGTCCAATAATGTGCTTACAGCGCACTTTGAAAAATTCTAATTGTTTTGGGTGCTAAATTGTATATTTGCGTCTTGCGGTGCACTTCATATGTGAGATTCAAATAGAACAGGAAAATACTGTGGTAACAGTGCACTTTGAAAAATTCTAATTGTTTTGGGTGCTAAATAGTACATTTGCATCTTGCGGTGCACTTCATATCTGAGAGTCAAATAGAACAGTGAAATACAGTGGTTACAGTGCACTTTGAAAAATTCTAATTGTTTTGGGTGGTAAATAGTACATTTGCGTTTTGCGGTGCACTTCTTATCTGAGAGTCAAACAGAACAGTCAAATACTGTGCTTACAGCGCACTTTGAAAAAATCTAATTGTCATAGGTGCTAAATAGTACATTTGCATCTTGTTGTGCACTTCATATCTGAGAGTCAAATAGAACAGTGAAATACTGTGGTTACAGTGCACTTTGAAAAATTCTAATTGTTTTGGGTGGTAAATAGTACATTTGCGTCTTGCGGTGCACTTCTTATCTGAGAGTCAAATAGAACCATCAAATACTGTGCTTACAGCGCACTTTGAAAAATTCTAAAATTTTTGGGTGCTAAATAGTACACTTGCGTCTTGCGGTGTACTTCATATCTGAGAGTCAAATAGAACAGCGAAATACAGTGGTTACAGTGCACTTTGAAAAATTCTAATTGTTTTGGGTGCTAAATAGTACATTTGCATCTTGCGGTGCACTTCATATCTGAGAGTCAAATAGAAAACTCCAATACTGTGCTTACAGCGCACTTTGAAAAATTCTAAGTGTCTTAGGTGCTAAATAGTACATTTGCGTCTTGTTGTCCACTTCATATCTGAGAGTCAAATAGAACAGTCCAATACTGTGCTTACAGCGCACTTTGAAAAATTCTAATTGTTTTGGGTGGTAAATAGTACATTTGCATCTTGCGGTGCACTTCATATCTGAGAGTCAAATAGAACAGTGAAATACTGCGGTTACAGTGCACTTTAAAAAATTCTAATTGTTTTGGGTGTAAATAGTACATTTGCGTCTTGCGGTGCACTTCATATCTGAGAGTAAAATAGAACAGTGAAATACTGTGGTTACAGTGCACTTTGAAAAATTCTAATTGTTTTGGGTGCTAAATAGTACATTTGCATCATGCGGTGCACTTCATATCTGAGAGTCAAATAGAAAACTCCAATACTGTGCTTACAGCGCACTTTGAAAAATTCTAATTGTCATAGGTGCTAAATAGTACATTTGCATCTTGTTGTGCACTTCATATCTGAGAGTCAAATAGAACAGTGAAATACTGTGGTTACAGTGCACTTTGAAAAATTCTAATTGTTTTGGGTGGTAAATAGTACATTTGCGTCTTGCGGTGCACTTCTTATCTGAGAGTCAAATAGAACCGTCAAATACTGTGCTTACAGCGCACTTTGAAAAATTCTAAAATTTTTGGGTGCTAAATAGTACACTTGCGTCTTGCGGTGTACTTCATATCTGAGAGTCAAATAGAACAGTGAAATACAGTGGTTACAGTGCACTTTGAAAAATTCTAATTGTTTTGGGTGCTAAATAGTACATTTGCATCTTGCGGTGCACTTCATATCTGAGAGTCAAATAGAAAACTCCAATACTGTGCTTACAGCGCACTTTGAAAAATTCTAAGTGTCTTAGGTGCTAAATAGTACATTTGCGTCTTGTTGTGCACTTCATATCTGAGTGTCAAATAGAACAGTCCAATACTGTGCTTACAGCGCACTTTGAAAAATTCTAATTGTTTTGGGTGGTAAATAGTACATTTGCATCTTGCGGTGCACTTCATATCTGAGAGTCAAATAGAACAGTGAAATACTGCGGTTACAGTGCACTTTGAAAAATTCTAATTGTTTTGGGTGTAAATAGTACATTTGCGTCTTGCGGTGCACTTCATATCTGAGAGTAAAATAGAACAGTGAAATACTGTGGTTACAGTGCACTTTGAAAAATTCTAATTGTTTTGGGTGGTAAATAGTACATTTGCGTCTTGAGGTGCACTTCTTATCTGAGAGTCAAATAGAACCGTCAAATACTGTGCTTACAGCGCACTTTGAAAAATTCTAATTGTTTTGGGTGCTAAATAGTACATTTGCATCTTGTTGTGCACTTCATATCTGAGAGTCAAATAGAACAGTGAAATACTGCGGTTACAGTGCACTTTGAAAAATTCTAATTGTTTTGGGTGCTAAATAGTACATTTGCGTCTTGCGGTGCACTTCATATCTGAGAGTCAAATAGAACAGTGAAATACTGTGGTTACAGTGCACTTTGAAAAATTCTAATTGTTTTGGGTGCTAAATAGTACATTTGCGTCTTGCGGTGCACTTCATATCTGAGAGTCAAATAGAACCGTCAAATACTGTGCTTACAGCGCACTTTGAAAAATTCTAATAGTTTTGGGTGGTAAATAGTACATTTGCGTCTTGCGGTGCACTTCTTATCTGAGAGTCAAATAGAACCGTCAAATACTGCGGTTACAGTGCACTTTGAAAAATTCTAATTGTTTTGGGTGCTAAATAGTACATTTGCATCTTGCGGTGCACTTCATATCTGAGAGTCAAATAGAACAGTGAAATACTGCGGTTACAGTGCACTTTGAAAAATTCTAATTGTTTTGGGTGGTAAATAGTACATTTGCGTCTTGCGGTGCACTTCATATCTGAGAGTCAAATAGAACAGTGAAATACTGTGGTTACAGTGCACTTTGAAAAATTCTAATTGTTTTGGGTGGTAAATAGTACATTTGCGTCTAGGGGTGCACTTCATATCTGAGAGTCAAATAGAACAGTGAAATACTGTGGTTACAGTGCACTTTGAAAAATTCTAATTGTTTTGGGTGCTAAATAGTACATTTGCATCATGCGGTGCACTTCATATCTGAGAGTCAAATAGAACAGTGAAATACTGCGGTTACAGTGCACTTTGAAAAATTCTAATTGTTTTGGGTGCTAAATAGTACATTTGCATCTTGCGGTGCACTTCATATCTGAGAGTCAAATAGAACAGTGAAATACTGCGGTTACAGTGCACTTTGAAAAATTCTAATTGTTTTGGGTGGTAAATAGTACATTTGCGTCTTGCGGTGCACTTCATATCTGAGAGTCAAATAGAACAGTGAAATACTGTGGTTACAGTGCACTTTGAAAAATTCTAATTGTTTTGGGTGCTAAATAGTACATTTGCGTCTTGCGGTGCACTTCATATCTGAGAGTCAAATAGAACCGTCAAATACTGTGCTTACAGCGCACTTTGAAAAATTCTAATAGTTTTGGGTGGTAAATAGTACATTTGCGTCTTGCGGTGCACTTCTTATCTGAGAGTCAAATAGAACCGTCAAATACTGTGCTTACAGCGCACTTTGAAAAATTCTAATTGTTTTGGGTGCTAAATAGTACATTTGCATCTTGTTGTGCACTTCATATCTGAGAGTCAAATAGAACAGTGAAATACTGCGGTTACAGTGCACTTTGAAAAATTCTAATTGTTTTGGGTGCTAAATAGTACATTTGCGTCTTGCGGTGCACTTCATATCTGAGAGTCAAATAGAACAGTGAAATACTGTGGTTACAGTGCACTTTGAAAAATTCTAATTGTTTTGGGTGCTAAATAGTACATTTGCGTCTTGCGGTGCACTTCTTATCTGAGAGTCAAATAGAACCGTCAAATACTGTGCTTACAGCGCACTTTGAAAAATTCTAATTGTTTTGGGTGCTAAATAGTACATTTGCGTCTTGCGGTGCACTTCATATCTGAGAGTCAAATAGAATAGTGAAATACAGTGGTTACAGTGCACTTTGAAACATTCTAATTGTTTTGAGTGGTAAATAGTACATTTGCGTCTTGTTGTGCACTTCATATCTGAGAGTCAAATAGAACAGTCCAATACTGTGCTTACAGCGCACTTTGAAAAATTCTAATTGTTTTGGGTGGTAAATAGTACATTTGCATCTTGTGGTGCACTTCATATCTGAGAGTCAAATAGAACAGTGAAATACTGCGGTTACAGTGCACTTTGAAAAATTCTAATTGTTTTGGGTGGTAAATAGTACATTTGCGTCTTGCGGTGCACTTCATATCTGAGAGTCAAATAGAACCGTCAAATACTGTGCTTACAGCGCACTTTGAAAAATTCTAATAGTTTTGGGTGGTAAATAGTACATTTGCGCCTTGCGGTGCACTTCTTATCTGAGAGTCAAATAGAACCGTCAAATACTGTGCTTACAGCGCACTTTGAAAAATTCTAATTGTTTTGGGTGCTAAATAGTACATTTGCGTCTTGCGGTGCACTTCTTATCTGAGAGTCAAATAGAACCGTCAAATACTGTGCTTATAGCGCACTTTGAAAAATTCTAATTGTTTTGGGTGCTAAATAGTACATTTGCGTCTTGCGATGCACTTCATATCTGAGAGTCAAATAGAACAGTCCAATAATGTGCTTACAGCGCACTTTGAAAAATTCTAATTGTTTTGGGTGCTAAATTGTATATTTGCGTCTTGCGGTGCACTTCATATGTGAGAGTCAAATAGAACAGGAAAATACTGTGGTAACAGTGCACTTTGAAAAATTCTAATTGTTTTGGGTGCTAAATAGTACATTTGCATCTTGCGGTGCACTTCATATCTGAGAGTCAAATAGAACAGTGAAATACAGTGGTTACAGTGCACTTTGAAAAATTCTAATTGTTTTGGGTGGTAAATAGTACATTTGCGTTTTGCGGTGCACTTCTTATCTGAGAGTCAAACAGAACAGTCAAATACTGTGCTTACAGCGCACTTTGAAAAAATCTAATTGTCATAGGTGCTAAATAGTACATTTGCATCTTGTTGTGCACTTCATATCTGAGAGTCAAATAGAACAGTGAAATACTGTGGTTACAGTGCACTTTGAAAAATTCTAATTGTTTTGGGTGGTAAATAGTACATTTGCGTCTTGCGGTGCACTTCTTATCTGAGAGTCAAATAGAACCATCAAATACTGTGCTTACAGCGCACTTTGAAAAATTCTAAAATTTTTGGGTGCTAAATAGTACACTTGCGTCTTGCGGTGTACTTCATATCTGAGAGTCAAATAGAACAGCGAAATACAGTGGTTACAGTGCACTTTGAAAAATTCTAATTGTTTTGGGTGCTAAATAGTACATTTGCATCTTGCGGTGCACTTCATATCTGAGAGTCAAATAGAAAACTCCAATACTGTGCTTACAGCGCACTTTGAAAAATTCTAAGTGTCTTAGGTGCTAAATAGTACATTTGCGTCTTGTTGTCCACTTCATATCTGAGAGTCAAATAGAACAGTCCAATACTGTGCTTACAGCGCACTTTGAAAAATTCTAATTGTTTTGGGTGGTAAATAGTACATTTGCATCTTGCGGTGCACTTCATATCTGAGAGTCAAATAGAACAGTGAAATACTGCGGTTACAGTGCACTTTAAAAAATTCTAATTGTTTTGGGTGTAAATAGTACATTTGCGTCTTGCGGTGCACTTCATATCTGAGAGTAAAATAGAACAGTGAAATACTGTGGTTACAGTGCACTTTGAAAAATTCTAATTGTTTTGGGTGCTAAATAGTACATTTGCATCATGCGGTGCACTTCATATCTGAGAGTCAAATAGAAAACTCCAATACTGTGCTTACAGCGCACTTTGAAAAATTCTAATTGTCATAGGTGCTAAATAGTACATTTGCATCTTGTTGTGCACTTCATATCTGAGAGTCAAATAGAACAGTGAAATACTGTGGTTACAGTGCACTTTGAAAAATTCTAATTGTTTTGGGTGGTAAATAGTACATTTGCGTCTTGCGGTGCACTTCTTATCTGAGAGTCAAATAGAACCGTCAAATACTGTGCTTACAGCGCACTTTGAAAAATTCTAAAATTTTTGGGTGCTAAATAGTACACTTGCGTCTTGCGGTGTACTTCATATCTGAGAGTCAAATAGAACAGTGAAATACAGTGGTTACAGTGCACTTTGAAAAATTCTAATTGTTTTGGGTGCTAAATAGTACATTTGCATCTTGCGGTGCACTTCATATCTGAGAGTCAAATAGAAAACTCCAATACTGTGCTTACAGCGCACTTTGAAAAATTCTAAGTGTCTTAGGTGCTAAATAGTACATTTGCGTCTTGTTGTGCACTTCATATCTGAGTGTCAAATAGAACAGTCCAATACTGTGCTTACAGCGCACTTTGAAAAATTCTAATTGTTTTGGGTGGTAAATAGTACATTTGCATCTTGCGGTGCACTTCATATCTGAGAGTCAAATAGAACAGTGAAATACTGCGGTTACAGTGCACTTTGAAAAATTCTAATTGTTTTGGGTGTAAATAGTACATTTGCGTCTTGCGGTGCACTTCATATCTGAGAGTAAAATAGAACAGTGAAATACTGTGGTTACAGTGCACTTTGAAAAATTCTAATTGTTTTGGGTGGTAAATAGTACATTTGCGTCTTGAGGTGCACTTCTTATCTGAGAGTCAAATAGAACCGTCAAATACTGTGCTTACAGCGCACTTTGAAAAATTCTAATTGTTTTGGGTGCTAAATAGTACATTTGCATCTTGTTGTGCACTTCATATCTGAGAGTCAAATAGAACAGTGAAATACTGCGGTTACAGTGCACTTTGAAAAATTCTAATTGTTTTGGGTGCTAAATAGTACATTTGCGTCTTGCGGTGCACTTCATATCTGAGAGTCAAATAGAACAGTGAAATACTGTGGTTACAGTGCACTTTGAAAAATTCTAATTGTTTTGGGTGCTAAATAGTACATTTGCGTCTTGCGGTGCACTTCATATCTGAGAGTCAAATAGAACCGTCAAATACTGTGCTTACAGCGCACTTTGAAAAATTCTAATAGTTTTGGGTGGTAAATAGTACATTTGCGTCTTGCGGTGCACTTCTTATCTGAGAGTCAAATAGAACCGTCAAATACTGCGGTTACAGTGCACTTTGAAAAATTCTAATTGTTTTGGGTGCTAAATAGTACATTTGCATCTTGCGGTGCACTTCATATCTGAGAGTCAAATAGAACAGTGAAATACTGCGGTTACAGTGCACTTTGAAAAATTCTAATTGTTTTGGGTGGTAAATAGTACATTTGCGTCTTGCGGTGCACTTCATATCTGAGAGTCAAATAGAACAGTGAAATACTGTGGTTACAGTGCACTTTGAAAAATTCTAATTGTTTTGGGTGGTAAATAGTACATTTGCGTCTAGGGGTGCACTTCATATCTGAGAGTCAAATAGAACAGTGAAATACTGTGGTTACAGTGCACTTTGAAAAATTCTAATTGTTTTGGGTGCTAAATAGTACATTTGCATCATGCGGTGCACTTCATATCTGAGAGTCAAATAGAACAGTGAAATACTGCGGTTACAGTGCACTTTGAAAAATTCTAATTGTTTTGGGTGCTAAATAGTACATTTGCATCTTGCGGTGCACTTCATATCTGAGAGTCAAATAGAACAGTGAAATACTGCGGTTACAGTGCACTTTGAAAAATTCTAATTGTTTTGGGTGGTAAATAGTACATTTGCGTCTTGCGGTGCACTTCATATCTGAGAGTCAAATAGAACAGTGAAATACTGTGGTTACAGTGCACTTTGAAAAATTCTAATTGTTTTGGGTGCTAAATAGTACATTTGCGTCTTGCGGTGCACTTCATATCTGAGAGTCAAATAGAACCGTCAAATACTGTGCTTACAGCGCACTTTGAAAAATTCTAATAGTTTTGGGTGGTAAATAGTACATTTGCGTCTTGCGGTGCACTTCTTATCTGAGAGTCAAATAGAACCGTCAAATACTGTGCTTACAGCGCACTTTGAAAAATTCTAATTGTTTTGGGTGCTAAATAGTACATTTGCATCTTGTTGTGCACTTCATATCTGAGAGTCAAATAGAACAGTGAAATACTGCGGTTACAGTGCACTTTGAAAAATTCTAATTGTTTTGGGTGCTAAATAGTACATTTGCGTCTTGCGGTGCACTTCATATCTGAGAGTCAAATAGAACAGTGAAATACTGTGGTTACAGTGCACTTTGAAAAATTCTAATTGTTTTGGGTGCTAAATAGTACATTTGCGTCTTGCGGTGCACTTCTTATCTGAGAGTCAAATAGAACCGTCAAATACTGTGCTTACAGCGCACTTTGAAAAATTCTAATTGTTTTGGGTGCTAAATAGTACATTTGCGTCTTGCGGTGCACTTCATATCTGAGAGTCAAATAGAATAGTGAAATACAGTGGTTACAGTGCACTTTGAAACATTCTAATTGTTTTGAGTGGTAAATAGTACATTTGCGTCTTGTTGTGCACTTCATATCTGAGAGTCAAATAGAACAGTCCAATACTGTGCTTACAGCGCACTTTGAAAAATTCTAATTGTTTTGGGTGGTAAATAGTACATTTGCATCTTGTGGTGCACTTCATATCTGAGAGTCAAATAGAACAGTGAAATACTGCGGTTACAGTGCACTTTGAAAAATTCTAATTGTTTTGGGTGGTAAATAGTACATTTGCGTCTTGCGGTGCACTTCATATCTGAGAGTCAAATAGAACCGTCAAATACTGTGCTTACAGCGCACTTTGAAAAATTCTAATAGTTTTGGGTGGTAAATAGTACATTTGCGCCTTGCGGTGCACTTCTTATCTGAGAGTCAAATAGAACCGTCAAATACTGTGCTTACAGCGCACTTTGAAAAATTCTAATTGTTTTGGGTGCTAAATAGTACATTTGCGTCTTGAGGTGCACTTCTTATCTGAGAGTCAAATAGAACCGTCAAATACTGTGCTTACAGCGCACTTTGAAAAATTCTAATTGTTTTGGGTGCTAAATAGTACATTTGCATCTTGTTGTGCACTTCATATCTGAGAGTCAAATAGAACAGTGAAATACTGCGGTTACAGTGCACTTTGAAAAATTCTAATTGTTTTGGGTGCTAAATAGTACATTTGCGTCTTGCGGTGCACTTCATATCTGAGAGTCAAATAGAACAGTGAAATACTGTGGTTACAGTGCACTTTGAAAAATTCTAATTGTTTTGGGTGCTAAATAGTACATTTGCGTCTTGCGGTGCACTTCATATCTGAGAGTCAAATAGAACCGTCAAATACTGTGCTTACAGCGCACTTTGAAAAATTCTAATAGTTTTGGGTGGTAAATAGTACATTTGCGTCTTGCGGTGCACTTCTTATCTGATAGTCAAATAGAACCGTCAAATACTGCGGTTACAGTGCACTTTGAAAAATTCTAATTGTTTTGGGTGCTAAATAGTACATTTGCATCTTGCGGTGCACTTCATATCTGAGAGTCAAATAGAACAGTGAAATACTGCGGTTACAGTGCACTTTGAAAAATTCTAATTGTTTTGGGTGGTAAATAGTACATTTGCGTCTTGCGGTGCACTTCATATCTGAGAGTCAAATAGAACAGTGAAATACTGTGGTTACAGTGCACTTTGAAAAATTCTAATTGTTTTGGGTGGTAAATAGTACATTTGCGTCTAGGGGTGCACTTCATATCTGAGAGTCAAATAGAACAGTGAAATACTGTGGTTACAGTGCACTTTGAAAAATTCTAATTGTTTTGGGTGCTAAATAGTACATTTGCATCATGCGGTGCACTTCATATCTGAGAGTCAAATAGAACAGTGAAATACTGCGGTTACAGTGCACTTTGAAAAATTCTAATTGTTTTGGGTGCTAAATAGTACATTTGCATCTTGCGGTGCACTTCATATCTGAGAGTCAAATAGAACAGTGAAATACTGCGGTTACAGTGCACTTTGAAAAATTCTAATTGTTTTGGGTGGTAAATAGTACATTTGCGTCTTGCGGTGCACTTCATATCTGAGAGTCAAATAGAACAGTGAAATACTGTGGTTACAGTGCACTTTGAAAAATTCTAATTGTTTTGGGTGCTAAATAGTACATTTGCGTCTTGCGGTGCACTTCATATCTGAGAGTCAAATAGAACCGTCAAATACTGTGCTTACAGCGCACTTTGAAAAATTCTAATAGTTTTGGGTGGTAAATAGTACATTTGCGTCTTGCGGTGCACTTCTTATCTGAGAGTCAAATAGAACCGTCAAATACTGTGCTTACAGCGCACTTTGAAAAATTCTAATTGTTTTGGGTGCTAAATAGTACATTTGCATCTTGTTGTGCACTTCATATCTGAGAGTCAAATAGAACAGTGAAATACTGCGGTTACAGTGCACTTTGAAAAATTCTAATTGTTTTGGGTGCTAAATAGTACATTTGCGTCTTGCGGTGCACTTCATATCTGAGAGTCAAATAGAACAGTGAAATACTGTGGTTACAGTGCACTTTGAAAAATTCTAATTGTTTTGGGTGCTAAATAGTACATTTGCGTCTTGCGGTGCACTTCTTATCTGAGAGTCAAATAGAACCGTCAAATACTGTGCTTACAGCGCACTTTGAAAAATTCTAATTGTTTTGGGTGCTAAATAGTACATTTGCGTCTTGCGGTGCACTTCATATCTGAGAGTCAAATAGAATAGTGAAATACAGTGGTTACAGTGCACTTTGAAACATTCTAATTGTTTTGAGTGGTAAATAGTACATTTGCGTCTTGTTGTGCACTTCATATCTGAGAGTCAAATAGAACAGTCCAATACTGTGCTTACAGCGCACTTTGAAAAATTCTAATTGTTTTGGGTGGTAAATAGTACATTTGCATCTTGTGGTGCACTTCATATCTGAGAGTCAAATAGAACAGTGAAATACTGCGGTTACAGTGCACTTTGAAAAATTCTAATTGTTTTGGGTGGTAAATAGTACATTTGCGTCTTGCGGTGCACTTCATATCTGAGAGTCAAATAGAACCGTCAAATACTGTGCTTACAGCGCACTTTGAAAAATTCTAATAGTTTTGGGTGGTAAATAGTACATTTGCGCCTTGCGGTGCACTTCTTATCTGAGAGTCAAATAGAACCGTCAAATACTGTGCTTACAGCGCACTTTGAAAAATTCTAATTGTTTTGGGTGCTAAATAGTACATTTGCATCTTGTTGTGCACTTCATATCTGAGAGTCAAATAGAACAGTGAAATACTGCGGTTACAGTGCACTTTGAAAAATTCTAATTGTTTTGGGTGGTAAATAGTACATTTGCGTCTTGCGGTGCACTTCATATCTGAGAGTCAAATAGAACAGTGAAATACTGTGGTTACAGTGCACTTTGAAAAATTCTAATTGTTTTGGGTGCTAAATAGTACATTTGCGTCTTGCGGTGCACTTCTTATCTGAGAGTCAAATAGAACCGTCAAATACTGTGCTTACAGCGCACTTTGAAAAATTCTAATTGTTTTGGGTGCTAAATAGTACATTTGCGTCTTGCGATGCACTTCATATCTGAGAGTCAAATAGAACAGTCCAATAATGTGCTTACAGCGCACTTTGAAAAATTCTAATTGTTTTGGGTGCTAAATTGTATATTTGCGTCTTGCGGTGCACTTCATATCTGAGAGTCAAATAGAACCGTCAAATACTGTGCTTACAGCGCACTTTGAAAAATTCTAATTGTTTTGGGTGCTAAATAGTACATTTGCGTCTTGCGGTGCACTTCATATCTGAGAGTCAAATAGAACAGTGAAATACTGTGGTTACAGTGCACTTTGAAAAATTCAAATTGTTTTGGGTGCTAAATAGTACATTTGCGTCTTGTTGTGCACTTCATATGTGAGAGTCAAATAGAACAGGAAAATACTGTGGTAACAGTGCACTTTGAAAAATTCTAATTGTTTTGGGTGCTAAATAGTACATTTGCATCTTGCGGTGCACTTCATATCTGAGAGTCAAATAGAACAGTGAAATACAGTGGTTACAGTGCACTTTGAAAAATTCTAATTGTTTTGGGTGGTAAATAGTACATTTGCGTTTTGCGGTGCACTTCTTATCTGAGAGTCAAACAGAACAGTCAAATACTGTGCTTACAGCGCACTTTGAAAAAATCTAATTGTCATAGGTGCTAAATAGTACATTTGCATCTTGTTGTGCACTTCATATCTGAGAGTCAAATAGAACAGTGAAATACTGTGGTTACAGTGCACTTTGAAAAATTCTATTAGTTTGGGGTGGTAAATAGTACATTTGCGTCTTGCAGTGCACTTCTTATCTGAGAGTCAAATAGAACCTTCAAATACTGTGCTTACAGCGCACTTTGAAAAATTCTAATTGTTTTGGGTGGTAAATAGTACATTTGCGTCTTGCGGTGCACTTCTTATCTGAGAGTCAAATAGAACCGTCAAATACTGTGCTTACAGCGCACTTTGAAAAATTCTAAAATTTTTGGGTGCTGAATAGTACACTTGCGTCTTGCGGTGTACTTCATATCTGAGAGTCAAATAGAACAGTGAAATACAGTGGTTACAGTGCACTTTGAAAAATTCTAATTGTTTTGGGTGCTAAATAGTACATTTGCATCTTGCGGTGCACTTCATATCTGAGAGTCAAATAGAAAACTCCAATACTGTGCTTACAGCGCACTTTGAAAAATTCTAAGTGTCTTAGGTGCTAAATAGTACATTTGCGTCTTGTTGTGCACTTCATATCTGAGAGTCAAATAGAACAGTCCAATACTGTGCTTACAGCGCACTTTGAAAAATTCTAATTGTTTTGGGTGGTAAATAGTACATTTGCATCTTGCGGTGCACTTCATATCTGAGAGTCAAATAGAACAGTGAAATACTGCGGTTACAGTGCACTTTGAAAAATTCTAATTGTTTTGGGTGTAAATAGTACATTTGCGTCTTGCGGTGCACTTCATATCTGAGAGTAAAATAGAACAGTGAAATACTGTGGTTACAGTGCACTTTGAAAAATTCTAATTGTTTTGGGTGGTAAATAGTACATTTGCGTCTTGCGGTGCACTTCTTATCTGAGAGTCAAATAGAACCGTCAAATACTGTGCTTACAGCGCACTTTGAAAAATTCTAATTGTTTTGGGTGCTAAATAGTACATTTGCATCTTGTTGTGCACTTCATATCTGAGAGTCAAATAGAACAGTGAAATACTGCGGTTACAGTGCACTTTGAAAAATTCTAATTGTTTTGGGTGCTAAATAGTACATTTGCGTCTTGCTGTGCACTTCATATCTGAGAGTCAAATAGAACAGTGAAATACTGTGGTTACAGTGCACTTTGAAAAATTCTAATTGTTTTGGGTGCTAAATAGTACATTTGCGTCTTGCGGTGCACTTCATATCTGAGAGTCAAATAGAACCGTCAAATACTGTGCTTACAGCGCACTTTGAAAAATTCTAATAGTTTTGGGTGGTAAATAGTACATTTGCGTCTTGCGGTGCACTTCTTATCTGAGAGTCAAATAGAACCGTCAAATACTGTGCTGACAGCGCACTTTGAAAAATTCTAATTGTTTTGGGTGCTAAATAGTACATTTGCATCTTGTTGTGCACTTCATATCTGAAAGTCAAATAGAACAGTGAAATACTGCGGTTACAGTGCACTTTGAAAAATTCTAATTGTTTTGGGTGCTAAATAGTACATTTGCATCTTGCGGTGCACTTCATATCTGAGAGTCAAATAGAACAGTGAAATACTGCGGTTACAGTGCACTTTGAAAAATTCTAATTGTTTTGGGTGGTAAATAGTACATTTGCGTCTTGCGTTGCACTTTATATCTGAGAGTCAAATAGAACAGTGAAATACTGTGGTTACAGTGCACTTTGAAAAATTCTAATTGTTTTGGGTGCTAAATAGTACATTTGCGTCTTGCGGTGCACTTCATATCTGAGAGTCAAATAGAACCGTCAAATACTGTGCTTACAGCGCACTTTGAAAAATTCTAATAGTTTTGGGTGGTAAATAGTACATTTGCGCCTTGCGGTGCACTTCTTATCTGAGAGTCAAATAGAACCGTCAAATACTGTGCTTACAGCGCACTTTGAAAAATTCTAATTGTTTTGGGTGCTAAATAGTACATTTGCATCTTGTTGTGCACTTCATATCTGAGAGTCAAATAGAACAGTGAAATAGTGCGGTTACAGTGCACTTTGAAAAATTCTAATTGTTTTGGGTGGTAAATAGTACATTTGCGTCTTGCGGTGCACTTCATATCTGAGAGTCAAATAGAACAGTGAAATACTGTGGTTACAGTGCACTTTGAAAAATTCTAATTGTTTTGGGTGCTAAATAGTACATTTGTGTCTTGCGGTGCACTTCTTATCTGAGAGTCAAATAGAACCGTCAAATACTGTGCTTACAGCGCACTTTGAAAAATTCTAATTGTTTTGGGTGCTAAATAGTACATTTGCGTCTTGCGATGCACTTCATATCTGAGAGTCAAATAGAACAGTACAATAATGTGCTTACAGCGCACTTTGAAAAATTCTAATTGTTTTGGGTGCTAAATTGTATATTTGCGTCTTGCGGTGCACTTCATATGTGAGAGTCAAATAGAACAGGAAAATACTGTGGTAACAGTGCACTTTGAAAAATTCTAATTGTTTTGGGTGCTAAATAGTACATTTGCATCTTGCGGTGCACTTCATATCTGAGAGTCAAATAGAACAGTGAAATACAGTGGTTACAGTGCACTTTGAAAAATTCTAATTGTTTTGGGTGGTAAATAGTACATCTGCGTTTTGCGGTGCACTTCTTATCTGAGAGTCAAACAGAACAGTCAAATACTGTGCTTACAGCGCACTTTGAAAAAATCTAATTGTCATAGGTGCTAAATAGTACATTTGCATCTTGTTGTGCACTTCATATCTGAGAGTCAAATAGAACAGTGAAATACTGTGGTTACAGTGCACTTTGAAAAATTCTATTAGTTTGGGGAGGTAAATAGTACATTTGCGTCTTGCAGTGCACTTCTTATCTGAGAGTCAAATAGAACCTTCAAATACTGTGCTTACAGCGCACTTTGAAAAATTCTAATTGTTTTGGGTGGTAAATAGTACATTTGCGTCTTGCGGTGCACTTCTTATCTGAGAGTCAAATAGAACCGTCAAATACTGTGCTTACAGCGCACTTTGAAAAATTCTAAGATTTTTGGGTGCTAAATAGTACACTTGCGTCTTGCGGTGTACTTCATATCTGAGAGTCAAATAGAACAGTGAAATACACTGGTTACAGTGCACTTTGAAAAATTCTAATTGTTTTGGGTACTAAATAGTACATTTGCATCTTGCGGTGCACTTCATATCTGAGAGTAAATAGAAAACTCCAATACTGTGCTAACAGTGCACTTTGAAAAATTCTAAGTGTCTTAGGTGCTAAATAGTACATTTGCGTCTTGTTGTGCACTTCATATCTGAGAGTCAAATAGAACAGTCCAATACTGTGCTTACAGCGCACTTTGAAAAATTCTAATTGTTTTGGGTGGTAAATAGTACATTTGCATCTTGCGGTGCACTTCATATCTGAGAGTCAAATAGAACAGTGAAATACTGCGGTTACAGTGCACTTTGAAAAATTCTAATTGTTTTGGGTGTAAATAGTACATTTGCGTCTTGCGGTGCACTTCATATCTGAGAGTAAAATAGAACAGTGAAATACTGTGGTTACAGTGCACTTTGAAAAATTCTAATTGTTTTGGGTGGTAAATAGTACATTTGCGTCTTGCGGTGCACTTCTTATCTGAGAGTCAAATAGAACCGTCAAATACTGTGCTTACAGCGCACTTTGAAAAATTCTAAGATTTTTGGGTGCTAAATAGTACACTTGCGTCTTGCGGTGTACTTCATATCTGAGAGTCAAATAGAACAGTGAAATACACTGGTTACAGTGCACTTTGAAAAATTCTAATTGTTTTGGGTACTAAATAGTACATTTGCATCTTGCGGTGCACTTCATATCTGAGAGTAAATAGAAAACTCCAATACTGTGCTAACAGTGCACTTTGAAAAATTCTAAGTGTCTTAGGTGCTAAATAGTACATTTGCGTCTTGCTGTGCACTTCATATCTGAGAGTCAAATAGAACAGTGAAATACTGTGGTTACAGTGCACTTTGAAAAATTCTAATTGTTTTGGGTGCTAAATAGTACATTTGCGTCTTGCGGTGCACTTCATATCTGAGAGTCAAATAGAACCGTCAAATACTGTGCTTACAGCGCACTTTGAAAAATTCTAATAGTTTTGGGTGGTAAATAGTACATTTGCGTCTTGCGGTGCACTTCTTATCTGAGAGTCAAATAGAACCGTCAAATACTGTGCTGACAGCGCACTTTGAAAAATTCTAATTGTTTTGGGTGCTAAATAGTACATTTGCATCTTGTTGTGCACTTCATATCTGAAAGTCAAATAGAACAGTGAAATACTGCGGTTACAGTGCACTTTGAAAAATTCTAATTGTTTTGGGTGCTAAATAGTACATTTGCATCTTGCGGTGCACTTCATATCTGAGAGTCAAATAGAACAGTGAAATACTGCGGTTACAGTGCACTTTGAAAAATTCTAATTGTTTTGGGTGGTAAATAGTACATTTGCGTCTTGCGTTGCACTTTATATCTGAGAGTCAAATAGAACAGTGAAATACTGTGGTTACAGTGCACTTTGAAAAATTCTAATTGTTTTGGGTGCTAAATAGTACATTTGCGTCTTGCGGTGCACTTCATATCTGAGAGTCAAATAGAACCGTCAAATACTGTGCTTACAGCGCACTTTGAAAAATTCTAATAGTTTTGGGTGGTAAATAGTACATTTGCGCCTTGCGGTGCACTTCTTATCTGAGAGTCAAATAGAACCGTCAAATACTGTGCTTACAGCGCACTTTGAAAAATTCTAATTGTTTTGGGTGCTAAATAGTACATTTGCATCTTGTTGTGCACTTCATATCTGAGAGTCAAATAGAACAGTGAAATAGTGCGGTTACAGTGCACTTTGAAAAATTCTAATTGTTTTGGGTGGTAAATAGTACATTTGCGTCTTGCGGTGCACTTCATATCTGAGAGTCAAATAGAACAGTGAAATACTGTGGTTACAGTGCACTTTGAAAAATTCTAATTGTTTTGGGTGCTAAATAGTACATTTGTGTCTTGCGGTGCACTTCTTATCTGAGAGTCAAATAGAACCGTCAAATACTGTGCTTACAGCGCACTTTGAAAAATTCTAATTGTTTTGGGTGCTAAATAGTACATTTGCGTCTTGCGATGCACTTCATATCTGAGAGTCAAATAGAACAGTACAATAATGTGCTTACAGCGCACTTTGAAAAATTCTAATTGTTTTGGGTGCTAAATTGTATATTTGCGTCTTGCGGTGCACTTCATATGTGAGAGTCAAATAGAACAGGAAAATACTGTGGTAACAGTGCACTTTGAAAAATTCTAATTGTTTTGGGTGCTAAATAGTACATTTGCATCTTGCGGTGCACTTCATATCTGAGAGTCAAATAGAACAGTGAAATACAGTGGTTACAGTGCACTTTGAAAAATTCTAATTGTTTTGGGTGGTAAATAGTACATCTGCGTTTTGCGGTGCACTTCTTATCTGAGAGTCAAACAGAACAGTCAAATACTGTGCTTACAGCGCACTTTGAAAAAATCTAATTGTCATAGGTGCTAAATAGTACATTTGCATCTTGTTGTGCACTTCATATCTGAGAGTCAAATAGAACAGTGAAATACTGTGGTTACAGTGCACTTTGAAAAATTCTATTAGTTTGGGGAGGTAAATAGTACATTTGCGTCTTGCAGTGCACTTCTTATCTGAGAGTCAAATAGAACCTTCAAATACTGTGCTTACAGCGCACTTTGAAAAATTCTAATTGTTTTGGGTGGTAAATAGTACATTTGCGTCTTGCGGTGCACTTCTTATCTGAGAGTCAAATAGAACCGTCAAATACTGTGCTTACAGCGCACTTTGAAAAATTCTAAGATTTTTGGGTGCTAAATAGTACACTTGCGTCTTGCGGTGTACTTCATATCTGAGAGTCAAATAGAACAGTGAAATACACTGGTTACAGTGCACTTTGAAAAATTCTAATTGTTTTGGGTACTAAATAGTACATTTGCATCTTGCGGTGCACTTCATATCTGAGAGTAAATAGAAAACTCCAATACTGTGCTAACAGTGCACTTTGAAAAATTCTAAGTGTCTTAGGTGCTAAATAGTACATTTGCGTCTTGTTGTGCACTTCATATCTGAGAGTCAAATAGAACAGTCCAATACTGTGCTTACAGCGCACTTTGAAAAATTCTAATTGTTTTGGGTGGTAAATAGTACATTTGCATCTTGCGGTGCACTTCATATCTGAGAGTCAAATAGAACAGTGAAATACTGCGGTTACAGTGCACTTTGAAAAATTCTAATTGTTTTGGGTGTAAATAGTACATTTGCGTCTTGCGGTGCACTTCATATCTGAGAGTAAAATAGAACAGTGAAATACTGTGGTTACAGTGCACTTTGAAAAATTCTAATTGTTTTGGGTGGTAAATAGTACATTTGCGTCTTGCGGTGCACTTCTTATCTGAGAGTCAAATAGAACCGTCAAATACTGTGCTTACAGCGCACTTTGAAAAATTCTAAGATTTTTGGGTGCTAAATAGTACACTTGCGTCTTGCGGTGTACTTCATATCTGAGAGTCAAATAGAACAGTGAAATACACTGGTTACAGTGCACTTTGAAAAATTCTAATTGTTTTGGGTACTAAATAGTACATTTGCATCTTGCGGTGCACTTCATATCTGAGAGTAAATAGAAAACTCCAATACTGTGCTAACAGTGCACTTTGAAAAATTCTAAGTGTCTTAGGTGCTAAATAGTACATTTGCGTCTTGTTGTGCACTTCATATCTGAGAGTCAAATAGAACAGTCCAATACTGTGCTTACAGCGCACTTTGAAAAATTCTAATTGTTTTGGGTGGTAAATAGTACATTTGCATCTTGCGGTGCACTTCATATCTGAGAGTCAAATAGAACAGTGAAATACTGCGGTTACAGTGCACTTTGAAAAATTCTAATTGTTTTGGGTGTAAATAGTACATTTGCGTCTTGCGGTGCACTTCATATCTGAGAGTAAAATAGAACAGTGAAATACTGTGGTTACAGTGCACTTTGAAAAATTCTAATTGTTTTGGGTGGTAAATAGTACATTTGCGTCTTGCGGTGCACTTCTTATCTGAGAGTCAAATAGAACCGTCAAATACTGTGCTTACAGCGCACTTTGAAAAATTCTAATTGTTTTGGGTGCTAAATAGTACATTTGCATCTTGTTGTGCACTTCATATCTGAGAGTCAAATAGAACAGTGAAATACTGCGGTTACAGTGCACTTTGAAAAATTCTAATTGTTTTGGGTGCTAAATAGTACATTTGCGTCTTGCGGTGTACTTCATATCTGAGAGTCAAATAGAACAGTGAAATACAGTGGTTACAGTGCACTTTGAAAAATTCTAATTGTTTTGGGTGCTAAATAGTACATTTGCATCTTGCGGTGCACTTCATATCTGAGAGTCAAATAGAAAACTCCAATACTGTGCTTACAGCGCACTTTGAAAAATTCTAAGTGTCTTAGGTGCTAAATAGTACATTTGCGTCTTGTTGTGCACTTCATATCTGAGAGTCAAATAGAACAGTCCAATACTGTGCTTACAGCGCACTTTGAAAAATTCTAATTGTTTTGGGTGGTAAATAGTACATTTGCATCTTGCGGTGCACTTCATATCTGAGAGTCAAATAGAACAGTGAAATACTGCGGTTACAGTGCACTTTGAAAAATTCTAATTGTTTTGGGTGTAAATAGTACATTTGCGTCTTGCGGTGCACTTCATATCTGAGAGTAAAATAGAACAGTGAAATACTGTGGTTACAGTGCACTTTGAAAAATTCTAATTGTTTTGGGTGATAAATAATACATTTGCGTCTTGCGGTGCACTTCTTATCTGAGAGTCAAATAGAACCGTCAAATACTGTGCTTACAGCGCACTTTGAAAAATTCTAATTGTTTTGGGTGCTAAATAGTACATTTGCATCTTGTTGTGCACTTCATATCTGAGAGTCAAATAGAACAGTGAAATACTGCGGTTACAGTGCACTTTGAAAAATTCTAATTGTTTTGGGTGCTAAATAGTACATTTGCGTCTTGCGGTGCACTTCATATCTGAGAGTCAAATAGAACCGTCAAATACTGTGCTTACAGCGCACTTTGAAAAATTCTAATAGTTTTGGGTGGTAAATAGTACATTTGCGTCTTGCGGTGCACTTCTTATCTGAGAGTCAAATAGAACCGTCAAATACTGTGCTGACAGCGCACTTTGAAAAATTCTAATTGTTTTGGGTGCTAAATAGTACATTTGCATCTTGTTGTGCACTTCATATCTGAGAGTCAAATAGAACAGTGAAATACTGCGGTTACAGTGCACTTTGAAAAATTCTAATTGTTTTGGGTGCTAAATAGTACATTTGCGTCTTGCGGTGCACTTCATATCTGAGAGTCAAATAGAACCGTCAAATACTGTGCTTACAGCGCACTTTGAAAAATTCTAATAGTTTTGGGTGGTAAATAGTACATTTGCGTCTTGCGGTGCACTTCTTATCTGAGAGTCAAATAGAACCGTCAAATACTGTGCTGACAGCGCACTTTGAAAAATTCTAATTGTTTTGGGTGCTAAATAGTACATTTGCATCTTGTTGTGCACTTCATATCTGAGAGTCAAATAGAACAGTGAAATACTGCGGTTACAGTGCACTTTGAAAAATTCTAATTGTTTTGGGTGCTAAATAGTACATTTGCATCTTGCGGTGCACTTCATATCTGAGAGTCAAATAGAACAGTGAAATACTGCGGTTACAGTGCACTTTGAAAAATTCTAATTGTTTTGGGTGGTAAATAGTACATTTGCGTCTTGCGGTGCACTTCATATCTGAGAGTCAAATAGAACAGTGAAATACTGTGGTTACAGTGCACTTTGAAAAATTCTAATTGTTTTGGGTGCTAAATAGTACATTTGCGTCTTGCGGTGCACTTCTTATCTGAGAGTCAAATAGAACCGTCAAATACTGTGCTTACAGCGCACTTTGAAAAATTCTAATTGTTTTGGGTGCTAAATAGTACATTTGCGTCTTGCGATGCACTTCATATCTGAGAGTCAAATAGAACAGTCCAATAATGTGCTTACAGCGCACTATGAAAAATTCTAATTGTTTTGGGTGCTAAATTGTATATTTGCGTCTTGCGGTGCACTTCATATGTGAGAGTCAAATAGAACAGGAAAATACTGTGGTAACAGTGCACTTTGAAAAATTCTAATTGTTTTGGGTGCTAAATAGTACATTTGCATCTTGCGGTGCACTTCATATCTGAGAGTCAAATAGAACAGTGAAATACAGTGGTTACAGTGCACTTTGAAAAATTCTAATTGTTTTGGGTGGTAAATAGTACATTTGCGTTTTGCGGTGCACTTCTTATCTGAGAGTCAAACAGAACAGTCAAATACTGTGCTTACAGCGCACTTTGAAAAAATCTAATTGTCATAGGTGCTAAATAGTACATTTGCATCTTGTTGTGCACTTCATATCTGAGAGTCAAATAGAACAGTGAAATACTGTGGTTACAGTGCACTTTGAAAAATTCTATTAGTTTGGGGTGGTAAATAGTACATTTGCGTCTTGCAGTGCACTTCTTATCTGAGAGTCAAATAGAACCTTCAAATACTGTGCTTACAGCGCACTTTGAAAAATTCTAATTGTTTTGGGTGGTAAATAGTACATTTGCGTCTTGCGGTGCACTTCTTATCTGAGAGTCAAATAGAACCGTCAAATACTGTGCTTACAGCGCACTTTGAAAAATTCTAAAATTTTTGGGTGCTAAATAGTACACTTGCGTCTTGCGGTGTACTTCATATCTGAGAGTCAAATAGAACAGTGAAATACAGTGGTTACAGTGCACTTTGAAAAATTCTAATTGTTTTGGGTGCTAAATAGTACATTTGCATCTTGCGGTGCACTTCATATCTGAGAGTCAAATAGAAAACTCCAATACTGTGCTTACAGCGCACTTTGAAAAATTCTAAGTGTCTTAGGTGCTAAATAGTACATTTGCGTCTTGTTGTGCACTTCATATCTGAGAGTCAAATAGAACAGTCCAATACTGTGCTTACAGCGCACTTTGAAAAATTCTAATTGTTTTGGGTGGTAAATAGTACATTTGCATCTTGCGGTGCACTTCATATCTGAGAGTCAAATAGAACAGTGAAATACTGCGGTTACAGTGCACTTCGAAAAATTCTAATTGTTTTGGGTGTAAATAGTACATTTGCGTCTTGCGGTGCACTTCATATCTGAGAGTAAAATAGAACAGTGAAATACTGTGGTTACAGTGCACTTTGAAAAATTCTAATTGTTTTGGGTGGTAAATAGTACATTTGCGTCTTGCGGTGCACTTCTTATCTGAGAGTCAAATAGAACCGTCAAATACTGTGCTTACAGCGCACTTTGAAAAATTCTAATTGTTTTGGGTGCTAAATAGTACATTTGCTTCTTGCGGTGCACTTCATATCTGAGAGTCAAATAGAACAGTGAAATACTGTGGTTACAGTGCACTTTGAAAAATTCTAACTGTTTTGGGTGCTAAATAGTACATTTGCGTCTTGCGGTGCACTTCATATCTGAGAGTCAAATAGAACCGTCAAATACTGTGCTTACAGCGCACTTTGAAAAATTCTAATAGTTTTGGGTGGTAAATAGTACATTTGCGTCTTGCGGTGCACTTCTTATCTGAGAGTCAAATAGAACCGTCAAATACTGTGCTGACAGCGCACTTTGAAAAATTCTAATTGTTTTGGGTGCTAAATAGTACATTTGCATCTTGTTGTGCACTTCATATCTGAGAGTCAAATAGAACAGTGAAATACTGCGGTTACAGTGCACTTTGAAAAATTCTAATTGTTTTGGGTGCTAAATAGTACATTTGCATCTTGCGGTGCACTTCATATCTGAGAGTCAAATAGAACAGTGAAATACTGCGGTTACAGTGCACTTTGAAAAATTCTAATTGTTTTGGGTGCTAAATAGTACATTTGCATCTTGCGGTGCACTTCATATCTGAGAGTCAAATAGAAAACTCCAATACTGTGCTTACAGCGCACTTTGAAAAATTCTAAGTGTCTTAGGTGCTAAATAGTACATTTGCGTCTTGTTGTGCACTTCATATCTGAGAGTCAAATAGAACAGTCCAATACTGTGCTTACAGCGCACTTTGAAAAATTCTAATTGTTTTGGGTGGTAAATAGTACATTTGCATCTTGCGGTGCACTTCATATCTGAGAGTCAAATAGAACAGTGAAATACTGCGGTTACAGTGCACTTTGAAAAATTCTAATTGTTTTGGGTGTAAATAGTACATTTGCGTCTTGCGGTGCACTTCATATCTGAGAGTAAAATAGAACAGTGAAATACTGTGGTTACAGTGCACTTTGAAAAATTCTAATTGTTTTGGGTGGTAAATAGTACATTTGCGTCTTGCGGTGCACTTCTTATCTGAGAGTCAAATAGAACCGTCAAATACTGTGCTTACAGCGCACTTTGAAAAATTCTAATTGTTTTGGGTGCTAAATAGTACATTTGCATCTTGTTGTGCACTTCATATCTGAGAGTCAAATAGAACAGTGAAATACTGCGGTTACAGTGCACTTTGAAAAATTCTAATTGTTTTGGGTGCTAAATAGTACATTTGCGTCTTGCTGTGCACTTCATATCTGAGAGTCAAATAGAACAGTGAAATACTGTGGTTACAGTGCACTTTGAAAAATTCTAATTGTTTTGGGTGCTAAATAGTACATTTGCGTCTTGCGGTGCACTTCATATCTGAGAGTCAAATAGAACCGTCAAATACTGTGCTTACAGCGCACTTTGAAAAATTCTAATAGTTTTGGGTGGTAAATAGTACATTTGCGTCTTGCGGTGCACTTCTTATCTGAGAGTCAAATAGAACCGTCAAATACTGTGCTGACAGCGCACTTTGAAAAATTCTAATTGTTTTGGGTGCTAAATAGTACATTTGCATCTTGTTGTGCACTTCATATCTGAAAGTCAAATAGAACAGTGAAATACTGCGGTTACAGTGCACTTTGAAAAATTCTAATTGTTTTGGGTGCTAAATAGTACATTTGCATCTTGCGGTGCACTTCATATCTGAGAGTCAAATAGAACAGTGAAATACTGCGGTTACAGTGCACTTTGAAAAATTCTAATTGTTTTGGGTGGTAAATAGTACATTTGCGTCTTGCGTTGCACTTTATATCTGAGAGTCAAATAGAACAGTGAAATACTGTGGTTACAGTGCACTTTGAAAAATTCTAATTGTTTTGGGTGCTAAATAGTACATTTGCGTCTTGCGGTGCACTTCATATCTGAGAGTCAAATAGAACCGTCAAATACTGTGCTTACAGCGCACTTTGAAAAATTCTAATAGTTTTGGGTGGTAAATAGTACATTTGCGCCTTGCGGTGCACTTCTTATCTGAGAGTCAAATAGAACCGTCAAATACTGTGCTTACAGCGCACTTTGAAAAATTCTAATTGTTTTGGGTGCTAAATAGTACATTTGCATCTTGTTGTGCACTTCATATCTGAGAGTCAAATAGAACAGTGAAATAGTGCGGTTACAGTGCACTTTGAAAAATTCTAATTGTTTTGGGTGGTAAATAGTACATTTGCGTCTTGCGGTGCACTTCATATCTGAGAGTCAAATAGAACAGTGAAATACTGTGGTTACAGTGCACTTTGAAAAATTCTAATTGTTTTGGGTGCTAAATAGTACATTTGCGTCTTGCGGTGCACTTCTTATCTGAGAGTCAAATAGAACCGTCAAATACTGTGCTTACAGCGCACTTTGAAAAATTCTAATTGTTTTGGGTGCTAAATAGTACATTTGCGTCTTGCGATGCACTTCATATCTGAGAGTCAAATAGAACAGTACAATAATGTGCTTACAGCGCACTTTGAAAAATTCTAATTGTTTTGGGTGCTAAATTGTATATTTGCGTCTTGCGGTGCACTTCATATGTGAGAGTCAAATAGAACAGGAAAATACTGTGGTAACAGTGCACTTTGAAAAATTCTAATTGTTTTGGGTGCTAAATAGTACATTTGCATCTTGCGGTGCACTTCATATCTGAGAGTCAAATAGAACAGTGAAATACAGTGGTTACAGTGCACTTTGAAAAATTCTAATTGTTTTGGGTGGTAAATAGTACATCTGCGTTTTGCGGTGCACTTCTTATCTGAGAGTCAAACAGAACAGTCAAATACTGTGCTTACAGCGCACTTTGAAAAAATCTAATTGTCATAGGTGCTAAATAGTACATTTGCATCTTGTTGTGCACTTCATATCTGAGAGTCAAATAGAACAGTGAAATACTGTGGTTACAGTGCACTTTGAAAAATTCTATTAGTTTGGGGAGGTAAATAGTACATTTGCGTCTTGCAGTGCACTTCTTATCTGAGAGTCAAATAGAACCTTCAAATACTGTGCTTACAGCGCACTTTGAAAAATTCTAATTGTTTTGGGTGGTAAATAGTACATTTGCGTCTTGCGGTGCACTTCTTATCTGAGAGTCAAATAGAACCGTCAAATACTGTGCTTACAGCGCACTTTGAAAAATTCTAAGATTTTTGGGTGCTAAATAGTACACTTGCGTCTTGCGGTGTACTTCATATCTGAGAGTCAAATAGAACAGTGAAATACACTGGTTACAGTGCACTTTGAAAAATTCTAATTGTTTTGGGTACTAAATAGTACATTTGCATCTTGCGGTGCACTTCATATCTGAGAGTAAATAGAAAACTCCAATACTGTGCTAACAGTGCACTTTGAAAAATTCTAAGTGTCTTAGGTGCTAAATAGTACATTTGCGTCTTGTTGTGCACTTCATATCTGAGAGTCAAATAGAACAGTCCAATACTGTGCTTACAGCGCACTTTGAAAAATTCTAATTGTTTTGGGTGGTAAATAGTACATTTGCATCTTGCGGTGCACTTCATATCTGAGAGTCAAATAGAACAGTGAAATACTGCGGTTACAGTGCACTTTGAAAAATTCTAATTGTTTTGGGTGTAAATAGTACATTTGCGTCTTGCGGTGCACTTCATATCTGAGAGTAAAATAGAACAGTGAAATACTGTGGTTACAGTGCACTTTGAAAAATTCTAATTGTTTTGGGTGGTAAATAGTACATTTGCGTCTTGCGGTGCACTTCTTATCTGAGAGTCAAATAGAACCGTCAAATACTGTGCTTACAGCGCACTTTGAAAAATTCTAATTGTTTTGGGTGCTAAATAGTACATTTGCATCTTGTTGTGCACTTCATATCTGAGAGTCAAATAGAACAGTGAAATACTGCGGTTACAGTGCACTTTGAAAAATTCTAATTGTTTTGGGTGCTAAATAGTACATTTGCGTCTTGCGGTGTACTTCATATCTGAGAGTCAAATAGAACAGTGAAATACAGTGGTTACAGTGCACTTTGAAAAATTCTAATTGTTTTGGGTGCTAAATAGTACATTTGCATCTTGCGGTGCACTTCATATCTGAGAGTCAAATAGAAAACTCCAATACTGTGCTTACAGCGCACTTTGAAAAATTCTAAGTGTCTTAGGTGCTAAATAGTACATTTGCGTCTTGTTGTGCACTTCATATCTGAGAGTCAAATAGAACAGTCCAATACTGTGCTTACAGCGCACTTTGAAAAATTCTAATTGTTTTGGGTGGTAAATAGTACATTTGCATCTTGCGGTGCACTTCATATCTGAGAGTCAAATAGAACAGTGAAATACTGCGGTTACAGTGCACTTTGAAAAATTCTAATTGTTTTGGGTGTAAATAGTACATTTGCGTCTTGCGGTGCACTTCATATCTGAGAGTAAAATAGAACAGTGAAATACTGTGGTTACAGTGCACTTTGAAAAATTCTAATTGTTTTGGGTGATAAATAATACATTTGCGTCTTGCGGTGCACTTCTTATCTGAGAGTCAAATAGAACCGTCAAATACTGTGCTTACAGCGCACTTTGAAAAATTCTAATTGTTTTGGGTGCTAAATAGTACATTTGCATCTTGTTGTGCACTTCATATCTGAGAGTCAAATAGAACAGTGAAATACTGCGGTTACAGTGCACTTTGAAAAATTCTAATTGTTTTGGGTGCTAAATAGTACATTTGCGTCTTGCGGTGCACTTCATATCTGAGAGTCAAATAGAACCGTCAAATACTGTGCTTACAGCGCACTTTGAAAAATTCTAATAGTTTTGGGTGGTAAATAGTACATTTGCGTCTTGCGGTGCACTTCTTATCTGAGAGTCAAATAGAACCGTCAAATACTGTGCTGACAGCGCACTTTGAAAAATTCTAATTGTTTTGGGTGCTAAATAGTACATTTGCATCTTGTTGTGCACTTCATATCTGAGAGTCAAATAGAACAGTGAAATACTGCGGTTACAGTGCACTTTGAAAAATTCTAATTGTTTTGGGTGCTAAATAGTACATTTGCGTCTTGCGGTGCACTTCATATCTGAGAGTCAAATAGAACCGTCAAATACTGTGCTTACAGCGCACTTTGAAAAATTCTAATAGTTTTGGGTGGTAAATAGTACATTTGCGTCTTGCGGTGCACTTCTTATCTGAGAGTCAAATAGAACCGTCAAATACTGTGCTGACAGCGCACTTTGAAAAATTCTAATTGTTTTGGGTGCTAAATAGTACATTTGCATCTTGTTGTGCACTTCATATCTGAGAGTCAAATAGAACAGTGAAATACTGCGGTTACAGTGCACTTTGAAAAATTCTAATTGTTTTGGGTGCTAAATAGTACATTTGCATCTTGCGGTGCACTTCATATCTGAGAGTCAAATAGAACAGTGAAATACTGCGGTTACAGTGCACTTTGAAAAATTCTAATTGTTTTGGGTGGTAAATAGTACATTTGCGTCTTGCGGTGCACTTCATATCTGAGAGTCAAATAGAACAGTGAAATACTGTGGTTACAGTGCACTTTGAAAAATTCTAATTGTTTTGGGTGCTAAATAGTACATTTGCGTCCTGCGGTGCACTTCATATCTGAGAGTCAAATAGAACCGTCAAATACTGTGCTTACAGCGCACTTTGAAAAATTCTAATAGTTTTGGGTGGTAAATAGTACATTTGCGTCTTGCGGTGCACTTCTTATCTGAGAGTCAAATAGAACCGTCAAATACTGTGCTTACAGCGCACTTTGAAAAATTCTAATTGTTTTGGGTGCTAAATAGTACATTTGCATCTTGTTGTGCACTTCATATCTGAGAGTCAAATAGAACAGTGAAATACTGCGGTTACAGTGCACTTTGAAAAATTCTAATTGTTTTGGGTGGTAAATAGTACATTTGCGTCTTGCGGTGCACTTCATATCTGAGAGTCAAATAGAACAGTGAAATACTGTGGTTACAGTGCACTTTGAAAAATTCTAATTGTTTTGGGTGCTAAATAGTACATTTGCGTCTTGCGGTGCACTTCTTATCTGAGAGTCAAATAGAACCGTCAAATACTGTGCTTACAGCGCACTTTGAAAAATTCTAATTGTTTTGGGTGCTAAATAGTACATTTGCGTCTTGCGATGCACTTCATATCTGAGAGTCAAATAGAACAGTCCAATAATGTGCTTACAGCGCACTATGAAAAATTCTAATTGTTTTGGGTGCTAAATTGTATATTTGCGTCTTGCGGTGCACTTCATATGTGAGAGTCAAATAGAACAGGAAAATACTGTGGTAACAGTGCACTTTGAAAAATTCTAATTGTTTTGGGTGCTAAATAGTACATTTGCATCTTGCGGTGCACTTCATATCTGAGAGTCAAATAGAACAGTGAAATACAGTGGTTACAGTGCACTTTGAAAAATTCTAATTGTTTTGGGTGGTAAATAGTACATTTGCGTTTTGCGGTGCACTTCTTATCTGAGAGTCAAACAGAACAGTCAAATACTGTGCTTACAGCGCACTTTGAAAAAATCTAATTGTCATAGGTGCTAAATAGTACATTTGCATCTTGTTGTGCACTTCATATCTGAGAGTCAAATAGAACAGTGAAATACTGTGCTTAAAGCGCACTTTGAAAAATTCTAATTGTTTTGGGTGGTAAATAGTACATTTGCGTCTTGCGGTGCACTTCTTATCTGAGAGTCAAATAGAACCGTCAAATACTGTGCTTACAGCGCACTTTGAAAAATTCTAAAATTTTTGGGTGCTAAATAGTACACTTGCGTCTTGCGGTGTACTTCATATCTGAGAGTCAAATAGAACAGTGAAATACAGTGGTTACAGTGCACTTTGAAAAATTCTAATTGTTTTGGGTGCTAAATAGTACATTTGCATCTTGCGGTGCACTTCATATCTGAGAGTCAAATAGAAAACTCCAATACTGTGCTTACAGCGCACTTTGAAAAATTCTAAGTGTCTTAGGTGCTAAATAGTACATTTGCGTCTTGTTGTGCACTTCATATCTGAGAGTCAAATAGAACAGTCCAATACTGTGCTTACAGCGCACTTTGAAAAATTCTAATTGTTTTGGGTGGTAAATAGTACATTTGCATCTTGCGGTGCACTTCATATCTGAGAGTCAAATAGAACAGTGAAATACTGCGGTTACAGTGCACTTTGAAAAATTCTAATTGTTTTGGGTGTAAATAGTACATTTGCGTCTTGCGGTGCACTTCATATCTGAGAGTAAAATAGAACAGTGAAATACTGTGGTTACAGTGCACTTTGAAAAATTCTAATTGTTTTGGGTGGTAAATAGTACATTTGCGTCTTGCGGTGCACTTCTTATCTGAGAGTCAAATAGAACCGTCAAATACTGTGCTTACAGCGCACTTTGAAAAATTCTAATTGTTTTGGGTGCTAAATAGTACATTTGCTTCTTGCGGTGCACTTCATATCTGAGAGTCAAATAGAACAGTGAAATACTGTGGTTACAGTGCACTTTGAAAAATTCTAATTGTTTTGGGTGCTAAATAGTACATTTGCGTCTTGCGGTGCACTTCATATCTGAGAGTCAAATAGAACCGTCAAATACTGTGCTTACAGCGCACTTTGAAAAATTCTAATAGTTTTGGGTGGTAAATAGTACATTTGCGTCTTGCGGTGCACTTCTTATCTGAGAGTCAAATAGAACCGTCAAATACTGTGCTGACAGCGCACTTTGAAAAATTCTAATTGTTTTGGGTGCTAAATAGTACATTTGCATCTTGTTGTGCACTTCATATCTGGGAGTCAAATAGAACAGTGAAATACTGCGGTTACAGTGCACTTTGAAAAATTCTAATTGTTTTGGGTGCTAAATAGTACATTTGCATCTTGCGGTGCACTTCATATCTGAGAGTCAAATAGAACAGTGAAATACTGCGGTTACAGTGCACTTTGAAAAATTCTAATTGTTTTGGGTGGTAAATAGTACATTTGCGTCTTGCGGTGCACTTCATATCTGAGAGTCAAATAGAACAGTGAAATACTGTGGTTACAGTGCACTTTGAAAAATTCTAATTGTTTTGGGTGCTAAATAGTACATTTGCGTCTTGCGGTGCACTTCATATCTGAGAGTCAAATAGAACCGTCAAATACTGTGCTTACAGCGCACTTTGAAAAATTCTAATTGTTTTGGGTGCTAAATAGTACATTTGCATCTTGCGGTGCACTTCATATCTGAGAGTCAAATAGAACAGTGAAATACTGCGGTTACAGTGCACTTTGAAAAATTCTAATTGTTTTGGGTGGTAAATAGTACATTTGCGTCTTGCGGTGCACTTCATATCTGAGAGTCAAATAGAACAGTGAAATACTGCGGTTACAGTGCACTTTGAAAAATTTTAATTGTTTTGGGTGGTAAATAGTACATTTGCGTCTTGCGGTGCACTTCATATCTGAGAGTCAAATAGAACAGTGAAATACTGTGGTTACAGTGCACTTTGAAAAATTCTAATTGTTTTGGGTGGTAAATAGTACATTTGCATCTTGTGGTGCACTTCATATCTGAGAGTCAAATAGAACAGTGAAATACTGCGGTTACAGTGCACTTTGAAAAATTCTAATTGTTTTGGGTGTAAATAGTACATTTGCGTCTTGCGGTGCACTTCATATCTGAGAGTAAAATAGAACAGTGAAATACTGTGGTTACAGTGCACTTTGAAAAATTCTAATTGTTTTGGGTGGTAAATAGTACATTTGCGTCTTGCGGTGCACTTCTTATCTGAGAGTCAAATAGAACCGTCAAATACTGTGCTTACAGCGCACTTTGAAAAATTCTAATTGTTTTGGGTGCTAAATAGTACATTTGCATCTTGTTGTGCACTTCATATCTGAGAGTCAAATAGAACAGTGAAATACTGCGGTTACAGTGCACTTTGAAAAATTCTAATTGTTTTGGGTGCTAAATAGTACATTTGCGTCTTGCGGTGCACTTCATATCTGAGAGTCAAATAGAACAGTGAAATACTGTGGTTACAGTGCACTTTGAAAAATTCTAATTGTTTTGGGTGCTAAATAGTACATTTGCGTCTTGCGGTGCACTTCATATCTGAGAGTCAAATAGAACCGTCAAATACTGTGCTTACAGCGCACTTTGAAAAATTCTAATAGTTTTGGGTGGTAAATAGTACATTTGCGTCTTGCGGTGCACTTCTTATCTGAGAGTCAAATAGAACCGTCAAATACTGTGCTGACAGCGCACTTTGAAAAATTCTAATTGTTTTGGGTGCTAAATAGTACATTTGCATCTTGTTGTGCACTTCATATCTGAGAGTCAAATAGAACAGTGAAATACTGCGGTTACAGTGCACTTTGAAAAATTCTAATTGTTTTGGGTGCTAAATAGTACATTTGCATCTTGCGGTGCACTTCATATCTGAGAGTCAAATAGAACAGTGAAATACTGCGGTTACAGTGCACTTTGAAAAATTCTAATTGTTTTGGGTGGTAAATAGTACATTTGCGTCTTGCGGTGCACTTCATATCTGAGAGTCAAATAGAACAGTGAAATACTGTGGTTACAGTGCACTTTGAAAAATTCTAATTGTTTTGGGTGCTAAATAGTACATTTGCGTCTTGCGGTGCACTTCATATCTGAGAGTCAAATAGAACCGTCAAATACTGTGCTTACAGCGCACTTTGAAAAATTCTAATAGTTTTGGGTGGTAAATAGTACATTTGCGTCTTGCGGTGCACTTCATATCTGAGAGTCAAATAGAACCGTCAAATACTGTGCTTACAGCGCACTTTGAAAAATTCTAATTGTTTTGGGTGCTAAATAGTACATTTGCATCTTGTTGTGCACTTCATATCTGAGAGTCAAATAGAACAGTGAAATACTGCGGTTACAGTGCACTTTGAAAAATTTTAATTGTTTTGGGTGGTAAATAGTACATTTGCGTCTTGCGGTGCACTTCATATCTGAGAGTCAAATAGAACAGTGAAATACTGTGGTTACAGTGCACTTTGAAAAATTCTAATTGTTTTGGGTGCTAAATAGTACATTTGCGTCTTGCGGTGCACTTCTTATCTGAGAGTCAAATAAAACAGTCAAATACTGTGCTTACAGCGCACTTTGAAAAATTCTAATTGTTTTGGGTGCTAAATAGTACATTTGCGTCTTGCGATGCACTTCATATCTGAGAGTCAAATAGAACAGTCCAATAATGTGCTTACAGCGCACTTTGAAAAATTCTAATTGTTTTGGGTGCTAAATTGTATATTTGCGTCTTGCGGTGCACTTCATATGTGAGAGTCAAATAGAACAGGAAAATACTGTGGTAACAGTGCACTTTGAAAAATTCTAATTGTTTTGGGTGCTAAATAGTACATTTGCATCTTGCGGTGCACTTCATATCTGAGAGTCAAATAGAACAGTGAAATACAGTGGTTACAGTGCACTTTGAAAAATTCTAATTGTTTTGGGTGGTAAATAGTACATTTGCGTTTTGCGGTGCACTTCTTATCTGAGAGTCAAACAGAACAGTCAAATACTGTGCTTACAGCGCACTTTGAAAAAATCTAATTGTCATAGGTGCTAAATAGTACATTTGCATCTTGTTGTGCACTTCATATCTGAGAGTCAAATAGAACAGTGAAATACTGTGGTTACAGTGCACTTTGAAAAATTCTAATTGTTTTGGGTGGTAAATAGTACATTTGCGTCTTGCGGTGCACTTCTTATCTGAGAGTCAAATAGAACCATCAAATACTGTGCTTACAGCGCACTTTGAAAAATTCTAAAATTTTTGGGTGCTAAATAGTACACTTGCGTCTTGCGGTGTACTTCATATCTGAGAGTCAAATAGAACAGTGAAATACAGTGGTTACAGTGCACTTTGAAAAATTCTAATTGTTTTGGGTGGTAAATAGTACATTTGCGTCTTGCGGTGCACTTCTTATCTGAGAGTCAAATAGAACCGTCAAATACTGTGCTTACAGCGCACTTTGAAAAATTCTAATTGTTTTGGGTGCTAAATAGTACATTTGCTTCTTGCGGTGCACTTCATATCTGAGAGTCAAATAGAACAGTGAAATACTGTGGTTACAGTGCACTTTGAAAAATTCTAATTGTTTTGGGTGCTAAATAGTACATTTGCGTCTTGCGGTGCACTTCATATCTGAGAGTCAAATAGAACCGTCAAATACTGTGCTTACAGCGCACTTTGAAAAATTCTAATAGTTTTGGGTGGTAAATAGTACATTTGCGTCTTGCGGTGCACTTCTTATCTGAGAGTCAAATAGAACCGTCAAATACTGTGCTGACAGCGCACTTTGAAAAATTCTAATTGTTTTGGGTGCTAAATAGTACATTTGCATCTTGTTGTGCACTTCATATCTGAGAGTCAAATAGAACAGTGAAATACTGCGGTTACAGTGCACTTTGAAAAATTCTAATTGTTTTGGGTGCTAAATAGTACATTTGCATCTTGCGGTGCACTTCATATCTGAGAGTCAAATAGAACAGTGAAATACTGCGGTTACAGTGCACTTTGAAAAATTCTAATTGTTTTGGGTGGTAAATAGTACATTTGCGTCTTGCGGTGCACTTCATATCTGAGAGTCAAATAGAACAGTGAAATACTGTGGTTACAGTGCACTTTGAAAAATTCTAATTGTTTTGGGTGCTAAATAGTACATTTGCGTCTTGCGGTGCACTTCATATCTGAGAGTCAAATAGAACCGTCAAATACTGTGCTTACAGCGCACTTTGAAAAATTCTAATTGTTTTGGGTGCTAAATAGTACATTTGCATCTTGCGGTGCACTTCATATCTGAGAGTCAAATAGAACAGTGAAATACTGCGGTTACAGTGCACTTTGAAAAATTCTAATTGTTTTGGGTGGTAAATAGTACATTTGCGTCTTGCGGTGCACTTCATATCTGAGAGTCAAATAGAACAGTGAAATACTGCGGTTACAGTGCACTTTGAAAAATTTTAATTGTTTTGGGTGGTAAATAGTACATTTGCGTCTTGCGGTGCACTTCATATCTGAGAGTCAAATAGAACAGTGAAATACTGTGGTTACAGTGCACTTTGAAAAATTCTAATTGTTTTGGGTGGTAAATAGTACATTTGCATCTTGCGGTGCACTTCATATCTGAGAGTCAAATAGAACAGTGAAATACTGCGGTTACAGTGCACTTTGAAAAATTCTAATTGTTTTGGGTGTAAATAGTACATTTGCGTCTTGCGGTGCACTTCATATCTGAGAGTAAAATAGAACAGTGAAATACTGTGGTTACAGTGCACTTTGAAAAATTCTAATTGTTTTGGGTGGTAAATAGTACATTTGCGTCTTGCGGTGCACTTCTTATCTGAGAGTCAAATAGAACCGTCAAATACTGTGCTTACAGCGCACTTTGAAAAATTCTAATTGTTTTGGGTGCTAAATAGTACATTTGCATCTTGTTGTGCACTTCATATCTGAGAGTCAAATAGAACAGTGAAATACTGCGGTTACAGTGCACTTTGAAAAATTCTAATTGTTTTGGGTGCTAAATAGTACATTTGCGTCTTGCGGTGCACTTCATATCTGAGAGTCAAATAGAACAGTGAAATACTGTGGTTACAGTGCACTTTGAAAAATTCTAATTGTTTTGGGTGCTAAATAGTACATTTGCGTCTTGCGGTGCACTTCATATCTGAGAGTCAAATAGAACCGTCAAATACTGTGCTTACAGCGCACTTTGAAAAATTCTAATAGTTTTGGGTGGTAAATAGTACATTTGCGTCTTGCGGTGCACTTCTTATCTGAGAGTCAAATAGAACCGTCAAATACTGTGCTGACAGCGCACTTTGAAAAATTCTAATTGTTTTGGGTGCTAAATAGTACATTTGCATCTTGTTGTGCACTTCATATCTGAGAGTCAAATAGAACAGTGAAATACTGCGGTTACAGTGCACTTTGAAAAATTCTAATTGTTTTGGGTGCTAAATAGTACATTTGCATCTTGCGGTGCACTTCATATCTGAGAGTCAAATAGAACAGTGAAATACTGCGGTTACAGTGCACTTTGAAAAATTCTAATTGTTTTGGGTGGTAAATAGTACATTTGCGTCTTGCGGTGCACTTCATATCTGAGAGTCAAATAGAACAGTGAAATACTGTGGTTACAGTGCACTTTGAAAAATTCTAATTGTTTTGGGTGCTAAATAGTACATTTGCGTCTTGCGGTGCACTTCATATCTGAGAGTCAAATAGAACCGTCAAATACTGTGCTTACAGCGCACTTTGAAAAATTCTAATAGTTTTGGGTGGTAAATAGTACATTTGCGTCTTGCGGTGCACTTCATATCTGAGAGTCAAATAGAACCGTCAAATACTGTGCTTACAGCGCACTTTGAAAAATTCTAATTGTTTTGGGTGCTAAATAGTACATTTGCATCTTGTTGTGCACTTCATATCTGAGAGTCAAATAGAACAGTGAAATACTGCGGTTACAGTGCACTTTGAAAAATTTTAATTGTTTTGGGTGGTAAATAGTACATTTGCGTCTTGCGGTGCACTTCATATCTGAGAGTCAAATAGAACAGTCCAATAATGTGCTTACAGCGCACTTTGAAAAATTCTAATTGTTTTGGGTGCTAAATTGTATATTTGCGTCTTGCGGTGCACTTCATATGTGAGAGTCAAATAGAACAGGAAAATACTGTGGTAACAGTGCACTTTGAAAAATTCTAATTGTTTTGGGTGCTAAATAGTACATTTGCATCTTGCGGTGCACTTCATATCTGAGAGTCAAATAGAACAGTGAAATACAGTGGTTACAGTGCACTTTGAAAAATTCTAATTGTTTTGGGTGGTAAATAGTACATTTGCGTTTTGCGGTGCACTTCTTATCTGAGAGTCAAACAGAACAGTCAAATACTGTGCTTACAGCGCACTTTGAAAAAATCTAATTGTCATAGGTGCTAAATAGTACATTTGCATCTTGTTGTGCACTTCATATCTGAGAGTCAAATAGAACAGTGAAATACTGTGGTTACAGTGCACTTTGAAAAATTCTAATTGTTTTGGGTGGTAAATAGTACATTTGCGTCTTGCGGTGCACTTCTTATCTGAGAGTCAAATAGAACCATCAAATACTGTGCTTACAGCGCACTTTGAAAAATTCTAAAATTTTTGGGTGCTAAATAGTACACTTGCGTCTTGCGGTGTACTTCATATCTGAGAGTCAAATAGAACAGTGAAATACAGTGGTTACAGTGCACTTTGAAAAATTCTAATTGTTTTGGGTGCTAAATAGTACATTTGCATCTTGCGGTGCACTTCATATCTGAGAGTCAAATAGAAAACTCCAATACTGTGCTTACAGCGCACTTTGAAAAATTCTAATAGTTTTGGGTGGTAAATAGTACATTTGCGTCTTGCGGTGCACTTCATATCTGAGAGTCAAATAGAACCGTCAAATACTGTGCTTACAGCGCACTTTGAAAAATTCTAATTGTTTTGGGTGCTAAATAGTACATTTGCATCTTGTTGTGCACTTCATATCTGAGAGTCAAATAGAACAGTGAAATACTGCGGTTACAGTGCACTTTGAAAAATTCTAATTGTTTTGGGTGGTAAATAGTACATTTGCGTCTTGCGGTGCACTTCATATCTGAGAGTCAAATAGAACAGTGAAATACTGTGGTTACAGTGCACTTTGAAAAATTCTAATTGTTTTGGGTGCTAAATAGTACATTTGCGTCTTGCGGTGCACTTCTTATCTGAGAGTCAAATAGAACCGTCAAATACTGTGCTTACAGCGCACTTTGAAAAATTCTAATTGTTTTGGGTGCTAAATAGTACATTTGCGTCTTGCGATGCACTTCATATCTGAGAGTCAAAAAGAACAGTCCAATAATGTGCTTACAGCGCACTTTGAAAAATTCTAATTGTTTTGGGTGCTAAATTGTATATTTGCGTCTTGCGGTGCACTTCATATGTGAGAGTCAAATAGAACAGGAAAATACTGTGGTAACAGTGCACTTTGAAAAATTCTAATTGTTTTGGGTGCTAAATAGTACATTTGCATCTTGCGGTGCACTTCATATCTGAGAGTCAAATAGAACAGTGAAATACAGTGGTTACAGTGCACTTTGAAAAATTCTAATTGTTTTGGGTGGTAAATAGTACATTTGCGTTTTGCGGTGCACTTCTTATCTGAGAGTCAAACAGAACAGTCAAATACTGTGCTTACAGCGCACTTTGAAAAAATCTAATTGTCATAGGTGCTAAATAGTACATTTGCATCTTGTTGTGCACTTCATATCTGAGAGTCAAATAGAACAGTGAAATACTGTGGTTAGTGCACTTTGAAAAATTCTAATTGTTTTGGGTGGTAAATAGTACATTTGCGTCTTGCGGTGCACTTCTTATCTGAGAGTCAAATAGAACCATCAAATACTGTGCTTACAGCGCACTTTGAAAAATTCTAAAATTTTTGGGTGCTAAATAGTACACTTGCGTCTTGCGGTGTACTTCATATCTGAGAGTCAAATAGAACAGTGAAATACAGTGGTTACAGTGCACTTTGAAAAATTCTAATTGTTTTGGGTGCTAAATAGTACATTTGCATCTTGCGGTGCACTTCATATCTGAGAGTCAAATAGAAAACTCCAATACTGTGCTTACAGCGCACTTTGAAAAATTCTAAGTGTCTTAGGTGCTAAATAGTACATTTGCGTCTTGTTGTCCACTTCATATCTGAGAGTCAAATAGAACAGTCCAATACTGTGCTTACAGCGCACTTTGAAAAATTCTAATTGTTTTGGGTGGTAAATAGTACATTTGCATCTTGCGGTGCACTTCATATCTGAGAGTCAAATAGAACAGTGAAATACTGCGGTTACAGTGCACTTTGAAAAATTCTAATTGTTTTGGGTGTAAATAGTACATTTGCGTCTTGCGGTGCACTTCATATCTGAGATTAAAATAGAACAGTGAAATAATGTGGTTACAGTGCACTTTGAAAAATTCTAATTGTTTTGGGTGGTAAATAGTACATTTGCGTCTTGCGGTGCACTTCTTATCTGAGAGTCAAATAGAACCGTCAAATACTGTGCTTACAGCGCACTTTGAAAAATTCTAATTGTTTTGGGTGCTAAATAGTACATTTGCATCTTGTTGTGCACTTCATATCTGAGAGTCAAATAGAACAGTGAAATACTGTGGTTACAGTGCACTTTGAAAAATTCTAATTGTTTTGGGTGGTAAATAGTACATTTGCGTCTTGCGGTGCACTTCTTATCTGAGAGTCAAATAGAACCGTCAAATACTGTGCTTACAGCGCACTTTGAAAAATTCTAAAATTTTTGGGTGCTAAATAGTACACTTGCGTCTTGCGGTGTACTTCATATCTGAGAGTCAAATAGAACAGTGAAATACTGCGGTTACAGTGCACTTTGAAAAATTCTAATTGTTTTGGGTGCTAAATAGTACATTTGCGTCTTGCGGTGCACTTCATATCTGAGAGTCAAATAGAACAGTGAAATACTGTGGTTACAGTGCACTTTGAAAAATTCTAATTGTTTTGGGTGCTAAATAGTACATTTGCGTCTTGCGGTGCACTTCATATCTGAGAGTCAAATAGAACCGTCAAATACTGTGCTTACAGCGCACTTTGAAAAATTCTAATAGTTTTGGGTGGTAAATAGTACATTTGCGTCTTGCGGTGCACTTCTTATCTGAGAGTCAAATAGAACCGTCAAATACTGCGGTTACAGTGCACTTTGAAAAATTCTAATTGTTTTGGGTGCTAAATAGAACATTTGCATCTTGCGGTGCACTTCATATCTGAGAGTCAAATAGAACAGTGAAATACTGCGGTTACAGTGCACTTTGAAAAATTCTAATTGTTTTGGGTGGTAAATAGTACATTTGCGTCTTGCGGTGCACTTCATATCTGAGAGTCAAATAGAACAGTGAAATACTGTGGTTACAGTGCACTTTGAAAAATTCTAATTGTTTTGGGTGGTAAATAGTACATTTGCGTCTTGCGGTGCACTTCATATCTGAGAGTCAAATAGAACAGTGAAATACTGTGGTTACAGTGCACTTTGAAAAATTCTAATTGTTTTGGGTGCTAAATAGTACATTTGCATCATGCGGTGCACTTCATATCTGAGAGTCAAATAGAACAGTGAAATACTGCGGTTACAGTGCACTTTGAAAAATTCTAATTGTTTTGGGTGCTAAATAGTACATTTGCATCTTGCGGTGCACTTCATATCTGAGAGTCAAATAGAACAGTGAAATACTGCGGTTACAGTGCACTTTGAAAAATTCTAATTGTTTTGGGTGGTAAATAGTACATTTGCGTCTTGCGGTGCACTTCATATCTGAGAGTCAAATAGAACAGTGAAATACTGTGGTTACAGTGCACTTTGAAAAATTCTAATTGTTTTGGGTGCTAAATAGTACATTTGCGTCTTGCGGTGCACTTCATATCTGAGAGTCAAATAGAACCGTCAAATACTGTGCTTACAGCGCACTTTGAAAAATTCTAATAGTTTTGGGTGGTAAATAGTACATTTGCGTCTTGCGGTGCACTTCTTATCTGAGAGTCAAATAGAACCGTCAAATACTGTGCTTACAGCGCACTTTGAAAAATTCTAATTGTTTTGGGTGCTAAATAGTACATTTGCATCTTGTTGTGCACTTCATATCTGAGAGTCAAATAGAACAGTGAAATACTGCGGTTACAGTGCACTTTGAAAAATTCTAATTGTTTTGGGTGCTAAATAGTACATTTGCGTCTTGCGGTGCACTTCATATCTGAGAGTCAAATAGAACAGTAAAATACTGTGGTTACAGTGCACTTTGAAAAATTCTAATTGTTTTGGGTGCTAAATAGTACATTTGCGTCTTGCGGTGCACTTCTTATCTGAGAGTCAAATAGAACCGTCAAATACTGTGCTTACAGCGCACTTTGAAAAATTCTAATTGTTTTGGGTGCTAAATAGTACATTTGCGTCTTGCGGTGCACTTCATATCTGAGAGTCAAATAGAATAGTGAAATACAGTGGTTACAGTGCACTTTGAAAAATTCTAATTGTTTTGGGTGGTAAATAGTACATTTGCGTCTTGTTGTGCACTTCATATCTGAGAGTCAAATAGAACAGTCCAATACTGTGCTTACAGCGCACTTTGAAAAATTCTAATTGTTTTGGGTGCTAAATAGTACATTTGCGTCTTGCGGTGCACTTCATATCTGAGAGTCAAATAGAACAGTAAAATACTGTGGTTACAGTGCACTTTGAAAAATTCTAATTGTTTTGGGTGCTAAATAGTACATTTGCGTCTTGCGGTGCACTTCTTATCTGAGAGTCAAATAGAACCGTCAAATACTGTGCTTACAGCGCACTTTGAAAAATTCTAATTGTTTTGGGTGCTAAATAGTACATTTGCGTCTTGTTGTGCACTTCATATCTGAGAGTCAAATAGAACAGTCCAATACTGTGCTTACAGCGCACTTTGAAAAATTCTAATTGTTTTGGGTGCTAAATAGTACATTTGCATCTTGCGGTGCACTTCATATCTGAGAGTCAAATAGAACAGTGAAATACTGCGGTTACAGTGCACTTTGAAAAATTCTAATTGTTTTGGGTGCTAAATAGTACATTTGCGTCTTGCGGTGCACTTCATATCTGAGAGTCAAATAGAACAGTAAAATACTGTGGTTACAGTGCACTTTGAAAAATTCTAATTGTTTTGGGTGCTAAATAGTACATTTGCGTCTTGCGGTGCACTTCTTATCTGAGAGTCAAATAGAACCGTCAAATACTGTGCTTACAGCGCACTTTGAAAAATTCTAATTGTTTTGGGTGCTAAATAGTACATTTGCGTCTTGCGGTGCACTTCATATCTGAGAGTCAAATAGAATAGTGAAATACAGTGGTTACAGTGCACTTTGAAAAATTCTAATTGTTTTGGGTGGTAAATAGTACATTTGCGTCTTGTTGTGCACTTCATATCTGAGAGTCAAATAGAACAGTCCAATACTGTGCTTACAGCGCACTTTGAAAAATTCTAATTGTTTTGGGTGCTAAATAGTACATTTGCGTCTTGCGGTGCACTTCATATCTGAGAGTCAAATAGAACAGTAAAATACTGTGGTTACAGTGCACTTTGAAAAATTCTAATTGTTTTGGGTGCTAAATAGTACATTTGCGTCTTGCGGTGCACTTCTTATCTGAGATTCAAATAGAACCGTCAAATACTGTGCTTACAGCGCACTTTGAAAAATTCTAATTGTTTTGGGTGCTAAATAGTACATTTGCGTCTTGCGGTGCACTTCATATCTGAGAGTCAAATAGAATAGTGAAATACAGTGGTTACAGTGCACTTTGAAAAATTCTAATTGTTTTGGGTGGTAAATAGTACATTTGCGTCTTGTTGTGCACTTCATATCTGAGAGTCAAATAGAACAGTCCAATACTGTGCTTACAGCGCACTTTGAAAAATTCTAATTGTTTTGGGTGCTAAATTGTATATTTGCGTCTTGCGGTGCACTTCATATCTGAGAGTCAAATAGAACCGTCAAATACTGTGCTTACAGCGCACTTTGAAAAATTCTAATTGTTTTGGGTGCTAAATAGTACATTTGCGTCTTGCGGTGCACTTCATATCTGAGAGTCAAATAGAACAGTGAAATACTGTGGTTACAGTGCACTTTGAAAAATTCTAATTGTTTTGGGTGCTAAATAGTACATTTGCGTCTTGTTGTGCACTTCATTTGTGAGAGTCAAATAGAACAGGAAAATACTGTGGTAACAGTGCACTTTGAAAAATTCTAATTGTTTTGGGTGCTAAATAGTACATTTGCATCTTGCGGTGCACTTCATATCTGAGAGTCAAATAGAACAGTGAAATACAGTGGTTACAGTGCACTTTGAAAAATTCTAATTGTTTTGGGTGGTAAATAGTACATTTGCGTTTTGCGGTGCACTTCTTATCTGAGAGTCAAACAGAACAGTCAAATACTGTGCTTACAGCGCACTTTGAAAAAATCTAATTGTCATAGGTGCTAAATAGTACATTTGCATCTTGTTGTGCACTTCATATCTGAGAGTCAAATAGAACAGTGAAATACTGTGGTTACAGTGCACTTTGAAAAATTCTATTAGTTTGGGGTGGTAAATAGTACATTTGCGTCATTCAGTGCACTTCTTATCTGAGAGTCAAATAGAACCTTCAAATACTGTGCTTACAGCGCACTTTGAAAAATTCTAATTGTTTTGCGTGGTAAATAGTACATTTGCGTCTTGCGGTGCACTTCTTATCTGAGAGTCAAATAGAACCGTCAAATACTGTGCTTACAGCGCACTTTGAAAAATTCTAAAATTTTTGGGTGCTGAATAGTACACTTGCGTCTTGCGGTGTACTTCATATCTGAGAGTCAAATAGAACAGTGAAATACAGTGGTTACAGCGCACTATGAAAAATTCTAATTGTTTTGGGTGCTAAATTGTATATTTGCGTCTTGCGATGCACTTCATATGTGAGAGTCAAATAGAACAGGAAAATACTGTGGTAACAGTGCACTTTGAAAAATTCTAATTGTTTTGGGTGCTAAATAGTACATTTGCATCTTGCGGTGCACTTCATATCTGAGAGTCAAATAGAACAGTGAAATACAGTGGTTACAGTGCACTTTGAAAAATTCTAATTGTTTTGGGTGGTAAATAGTACATTTGCGTTTTGCGGTGCACTTCTTATCTGAGAGTCAAACAGAACAGTCAAATACTGTGCTTACAGCGCACTTTGAAAAAATCTAATTGTCATAGGTGCTAAATAGTACATTTGCATCTTGTTGTGCACTTCATATCTGAGAGTCAAATAGAACAGTGAAATACTGTGGTTACAGTGCACTTTGAAAAATTCTATTAGTTTGGGGTGGTAAATAGTACATTTGCGTCTTGCAGTGCACTTCTTATCTGAGAGTCAAATAGAACCTTCAAATACTGTGCTTACAGCGCACTTTGAAAAATTCTAATTGTTTTGGGTGGTAAATAGTACATTTGCGTCTTGCGGTGCACTTCTTATCTGAGAGTCAAATAGAACCGTCAAATACTGTGCTTACAGCGCACTTTGAAAAATTCTAAAATTTTTGGGTGCTAAATAGTACACTTGCGTCTTGCGGTGTACTTCATATCTGAGAGTCAAATAGAACAGTGAAATACAGTGGTTACAGTGCACTTTGAAAAATTCTAATTGTTTTGGGTGCTAAATAGTACATTTGCATCTTGCGGTGCACTTCATATCTGAGAGTCAAATAGAAAACTCCAATACTGTGCTTACAGCGCACTTTGAAAAATTCTAATTGTTTTGGGTGCTAAATAGTACATTTGCATCTTGCGGTGCACTTCATATCTGAGAGTCAAATAGAACAGTGAAATACTGCGGTTACAGTGCACTTTGAAAAATTCTAATTGTTTTGGGTGGTAAATAGTACATTTGCGTCTTGCGGTGCACTTCATATCTGAGAGTCAAATAGAACAGTGAAATACTGTGGTTACAGTGCACTTTGAAAAATTCTAATTGTTTTGGGTGCTAAATAGTACATTTGCGTCCTGCGGTGCACTTCATATCTGAGAGTCAAATAGAACCGTCAAATACTGTGCTTACAGCGCACTTTGAAAAATTCTAATAGTTTTGGGTGGTAAATAGTACATTTGCGTCTTGCGGTGCACTTCTTATCTGAGAGTCAAATAGAACCGTCAAATACTGTGCTTACAGCGCACTTTGAAAAATTCTAATTGTTTTGGGTGCTAAATAGTACATTTGCATCTTGCGGTGCACTTCATATCTAAGAGTCAAATAGAACAGTGAAATACAGTGGTTACAGTGCACTTTGAAAAATTCTAATTGTTTTGGGTGGTAAATAGTACATTTGCGTTTTGCGGTGCACTTCTTATCTGAGAGTCAAACAGAACAGTCAAATACTGTGCTTACAGCGCACTTTGAAAAAATCTAATTGTCATAGGTGCTAAATAGTACATTTGCATCTTGTTGTGCACTTCATATCTGAGAGTCAAATAGAACAGTGAAATACTGTGGTTACAGTGCACTTTGAAAAATTCTATTAGTTTGGGGTGGTAAATAGTACATTTGCGTCTTGCAGTGCACTTCTTATCTGAGAGTCAAATAGAACCTTCAAATACTGTGCTTACAGCGCACTTTGAAAAATTCTAATTGTTTTGGGTGGTAAATAGTACATTTGCGTCTTGCGGTGCACTTCTTATCTGAGAGTCAAATAGAACCGTCAAATACTGTGCTTACAGCGCACTTTGAAAAATTCTAAAATTTTTGGGTGCTAAATAGTACACTTGCGTCTTGCGGTGTACTTCATATCTGAGAGTCAAATAGAACAGTGAAATACAGTGGTTACAGTGCACTTTGAAAAATTCTAATTGTTTTGGGTGCTAAATAGTACATTTGCATCTTGCGGTGCACTTCATATCTGAGAGTCAAATAGAAAACTCCAATACTGTGCTTACAGCGCACTTTGAAAAATTCTAATTGTTTTGGGTGCTAAATAGTACATTTGCATCTTGCGGTGCACTTCATATCTGAGAGTCAAATAGAACAGTGAAATACTGCGGTTACAGTGCACTTTGAAAAATTCTAATTGTTTTGGGTGGTAAATAGTACATTTGCGTCTTGCGGTGCACTTCATATCTGAGAGTCAAATAGAACAGTGAAATACTGTGGTTACAGTGCACTTTGAAAAATTCTAATTGTTTTGGGTGCTAAATAGTACATTTGCGTCCTGCGGTGCACTTCATATCTGAGAGTCAAATAGAACCGTCAAATACTGTGCTTACAGCGCACTTTGAAAAATTCTAATAGTTTTGGGTGGTAAATAGTACATTTGCGTCTTGCGGTGCACTTCTTATCTGAGAGTCAAATAGAACCGTCAAATACTGTGCTTACAGCGCACTTTGAAAAATTCTAATTGTTTTGGGTGCTAAATAGTACATTTGCATCTTGTTGTGCACTTCATATCTGAGAGTCAAATAGAACAGTGAAATACTGCGGTTACAGTGCACTTTGAAAAATTCTAATTGTTTTGGGTGGTAAATAGTACATTTGCGTCTTGCGGTGCACTTCATATCTGAGAGTCAAATAGAACAGTGAAATACTGTGGTTACAGTGCACTTTGAAAAATTCTAATTGTTTTGGGTGCTAAATAGTACATTTGCGTCTTGCGGTGCACTTCTTATCTGAGAGTCAAATAGAACCGTCAAATACTGTGCTTACAGCGCACTTTGAAAAATTCTAATTGTTTTGGGTGCTAAATAGTACATTTGCGTCTTGCGATGCACTTCATATCTGAGAGTCAAATAGAACAGTCCAATAATGTGCTTACAGCGCACTATGAAAAATTCTAATTGTTTTGGGTGCTAAATTGTATATTTGCGTCTTGCGGTGCACTTCATATGTGAGAGTCAAATAGAACAGGAAAATACTGTGGTAACAGTGCACTTTGAAAAATTCTAATTGTTTTGGGTGCTAAATAGTACATTTGCATCTTGCGGTGCACTTCATATCTGAGAGTCAAATAGAACAGTGAAATACAGTGGTTACAGTGCACTTTGAAAAATTCTAATTGTTTTGGGTGGTAAATAGTACATTTGCGTTTTGCGGTGCACTTCTTATCTGAGAGTCAAACAGAACAGTCAAATACTGTGCTTACAGCGCACTTTGAAAAAATCTAATTGTCATAGGTGCTAAATAGTACATTTGCATCTTGTTGTGCACTTCATATCTGAGAGTCAAATAGAACAGTGAAATACTGTGGTTACAGTGCACTTTGAAAAATTCTATTAGTTTGGGGTGGTAAATAGTACATTTGCGTCTTGCAGTGCACTTCTTATCTGAGAGTCAAATAGAACCTTCAAATACTGTGCTTACAGCGCACTTTGAAAAATTCTAATTGTTTTGGGTGGTAAATAGTACATTTGCGTCTTGCGGTGCACTTCTTATCTGAGAGTCAAATAGAACCGTCAAATACTGTGCTTACAGCGCACTTTGAAAAATTCTAAAATTTTTGGGTGCTAAATAGTACACTTGCGTCTTGCGGTGTACTTCATATCTGAGAGTCAAATAGAACAGTGAAATACAGTGGTTACAGTGCACTTTGAAAAATTCTAATTGTTTTGGGTGCTAAATAGTACATTTGCATCTTGCGGTGCACTTCATATCTGAGAGTCAAATAGAAAACTCCAATACTGTGCTTACAGCGCACTTTGAAAAATTCTAATTGTTTTGGGTGCTAAATAGTACATTTGCATCTTGTTGTGCACTTCATATCTGAGAGTCAAATAGAACAGTGAAATACTGCGGTTACAGTGCACTTTGAAAAATTCTAATTGTTTTGGGTGCTAAATAGTACATTTGCTTCTTGCGGTGCACTTCATATCTGAGAGTCAAATAGAACAGTGAAATACTGTGGTTACAGTGCACTTTGAAAAATTCTAATTGTTTTGGGTGCTAAATAGTACATTTGCGTCTTGCGGTGCACTTCATATCTGAGAGTCAAATAGAACCGTCAAATACTGTGCTTACAGCGCACTTTGAAAAATTCTAATAGTTTTGGGTGGTAAATAGTACATTTGCGTCTTGCGGTGCACTTCTTATCTGAGAGTCAAATAGAACCGTCAAATACTGTGCTGACAGCGCACTTTGAAAAATTCTAATTGTTTTGGGTGCTAAATAGTACATTTGCATCTTATTGTGCACTTCATATCTGAGAGTCAAATAGAACAGTGAAATACTGCGGTTACAGTGCACTTTGAAAAATTCTAATTGTTTTGGGTGCTAAATAGTACATTTGCATCTTGCGGTGCACTTCATATCTGAGAGTCAAATAGAACAGTGAAATACTGCGGTTACAGTGCACTTTGAAAAATTCTAATTGTTTTGGGTGGTAAATAGTACATTTGCGTCTTGCGGTGCACTTCATATCTGAGAGTCAAATAGAACAGTGAAATACTGTGGTTACAGTGCACTTTGAAAAATTCTAATTGTTTTGGGTGCTAAATAGTACATTTGCGTCTTGCGGTGCACTTCATATCTGAGAGTCAAATAGAACCGTCAAATACTGTGCTTACAGCGCACTTTGAAAAATTCTAATTGTTTTGGGTGCTAAATAGTACATTTGCATCTTGCGGTGCACTTCATATCTGAGAGTCAAATAGAACAGTGAAATACTGCGGTTACAGTGCACTTTGAAAAATTCTAATTGTTTTGGGTGGTAAATAGTACATTTGCGTCTTGCGGTGCACTTCATATCTGAGAGTCAAATAGAACAGTGAAATACTGTGGTTACAGTGCACTTTGAAAAATTCTAATTGTTTTGGGTGGTAAATAGTACATTTGCATCTTGCGGTGCACTTCATATCTGAGAGTCAAATAGAACAGTGAAATACTGCGGTTACAGTGCACTTTGAAAAATTCTAATTGTTTTGGGTGTAAATAGTACATTTGCGTCTTGCGGTGCACTTCATATCTGAGAGTAAAATAGAACAGTGAAATACTGTGGTTACAGTGCACTTTGAAAAATTCTAATTGTTTTGGGTGGTAAATAGTACATTTGCGTCTTGCGGTGCACTTCTTATCTGAGAGTCAAATAGAACCGTCAAATACTGTGCTTACAGCGCACTTTGAAAAATTCTAATTGTTTTGGGTGCTAAATAGTACATTTGCATCTTGTTGTGCACTTCATATCTGAGAGTCAAATAGAACAGTGAAATACTGCGGTTACAGTACACTTTGAAAAATTCTAATTGTTTTGGGTGCTAAATAGTACATTTGCGTCTTGCGGTGCACTTCATATCTGAGAGTCAAATAGAACAGTGAAATACTGTGGTTACAGTGCACTTTGAAAAATTCTAATTGTTTTGGGTGCTAAATAGTACATTTGCGTCTTGCGGTGCACTTCATATCTGAGAGTCAAATAGAACCGTCAAATACTGTGCTTACAGCGCACTTTGAAAAATTCTAATAGTTTTGGGTGGTAAATAGTACATTTGCGTCTTGCGGTGCACTTCTTATCTGAGAGTCAAATAGAACCGTCAAATACTGTGCTGACAGCGCACTTTGAAAAATTCTAATTGTTTTGGGTGCTAAATAGTACATTTGCATCTTGTTGTGCACTTCATATCTGAGAGTCAAATAGAACAGTGAAATACTGCGGTTACAGTGCACTTTGAAAAATTCTAATTGTTTTGGGTGCTAAATAGTACATTTGCATCTTGCGGTGCACTTCATATCTGAGAGTCAAATAGAACAGTGAAATACTGCGGTTACAGTGCACTTTGAAAAATTCTAATTGTTTTGGGTGGTAAATAGTACATTTGCGTCTTGCGGTGCACTTCATATCTGAGAGTCAAATAGAACAGTGAAATACTGTGGTTACAGTGCACTTTGAAAAATTCTAATTGTTTTGGGTGCTAAATAGTACATTTGCGTCTTGCGGTGATCTTCATATCTGAGAGTCAAATAGAACCGTCAAATACTGTGCTTACAGCGCACTTTGAAAAATTCTAATAGTTTTGGGTGGTAAATAGTACATTTGCGTCTTGCGGTGCACTTCATATCTGAGAGTCAAATAGAACCGTCAAATACTGTGCTTACAGCGCACTTTGAAAAATTCTAATTGTTTTGGGTGCTAAATAGTACATTTGCATCTTGTTGTGCACTTCATATCTGAGAGTCAAATAGAACAGTGAAATACTGCGGTTACAGTGCACTTTGAAAAATTCTAATTGTTTTGGGTGGTAAATAGTACATTTGCGTCTTGCGGTGCACTTCATATCTGAGAGTCAAATAGAACAGTGAAATACTGTGGTTACAGTGCACTTTGAAAAATTCTAATTGTTTTGGGTGCTAAATTGTATATTTGCGTCTTGCGGTGCACTTCATATGTGAGAGTCAAATAGAACAGGAAAATACTGTGGTAACAGTGCACTTTGAAAAATTCTAATTGTTTTGGGTGCTAAATAGTACATTTGCATCTTGCGGTGCACTTCATATCTGAGAGTCAAATAGAACAGTCCAATAATGTGCTTACAGCGCACTTTGAAAAATTCTAATTGTTTTGGGTGCTAAATTGTATATTTGCGTCTTGCGGTGCACTTCATATGTGAGAGTCAAATAGAACAGGAAAATACTGTGGTAACAGTGCACTTTGAAAAATTCTAATTGTTTTGGGTGCTAAATAGTACATTTGCATCTTGTTGTGCACTTCATATCTGAGAGTCAAATAGAACAGTGAAATACTGCGGTTACAGTGCACTTTGAAAAATTCTAATTGTTTTGGGTGCTAAATAGTACATTTGCGTCTTGCGATGCACTTCATATCTGAGAGTCAAATAGAACAGTCCAATAATGTGCTTACAGCGCACTATGAAAAATTCTAATTGTTTTGGGTGCTAAATTGTATATTTGCGTCTTGCGGTGCACTTCATATGTGAGAGTCAAATAGAACAGGAAAATACTGTGGTAACAGTGCACTTTGAAAAATTCTAATTGTTTTGGGTGCTAAATAGTACATTTGCATCTTGCGGTGCACTTCATATCTGAGAGTCAAATAGAACAGTGAAATACAGTGGTTACAGTGCACTTTGAAAAATTCTAATTGTTTTGGGTGGTAAATAGTACATTTGCGTTTTGCGGTGCACTTCTTATCTGAGAGTCAAACAGAACAGTCAAATACTGTGCTTACAGCGCACTTTGAAAAAATCTAATTGTCATAGGTGCTAAATAGTACATTTGCATCTTGTTGTGCACTTCATATCTGAGAGTCAAATAGAACAGTGAAATACTGTGGTTACAGTGCACTTTGAAAAATTCTATTAGTTTGGGGTGGTAAATAGTACATTTGCGTCTTGCAGTGCACTTCTTATCTGAGAGTCAAATAGAACCTTCAAATACTGTGCTTACAGCGCACTTTGAAAAATTCTAATTGTTTTGGGTGGTAAATAGTACATTTGCGTCTTGCGGTGCACTTCTTATCTGAGAGTCAAATAGAACCGTCAAATACTGTGCTTACAGCGCACTTTGAAAAATTCTAAAATTTTTGGGTGCTAAATAGTACACTTGCGTCTTGCGGTGTACTTCATATCTGAGAGTCAAATAGAACAGTGAAATACAGTGGTTACAGTGCACTTTGAAAAATTCTAATTGTTTTGGGTGCTAAATAGTACATTTGCATCTTGCGGTGCACTTCATATCTGAGAGTCAAATAGAAAACTCCAATACTGTGCTTACAGCGCACTTTGAAAAATTCTAATTGTTTTGGGTGCTAAATAGTACATTTGCATCTTGTTGTGCACTTCATATCTGAGAGTCAAATAGAACAGTGAAATACTGCGGTTACAGTGCACTTTGAAAAATTCTAATTGTTTTGGGTGCTAAATAGTACATTTGCTTCTTGCGGTGCACTTCATATCTGAGAGTCAAATAGAACAGTAAAATACTGTGGTTACAGTGCACTTTGAAAAATTCTAATTGTTTTGGGTGCTAAATAGTACATTTGCGTCTTGCGGTGCACTTCATATCTGAGAGTCAAATAGAACCGTCAAATACTGTGCTTACAGCGCACTTTGAAAAATTCTAATAGTTTTGGGTGGTAAATAGTACATTTGCGTCTTGCGGTGCACTTCTTATCTGAGAGTCAAATAGAACCGTCAAATACTGTGCTGACAGCGCACTTTGAAAAATTCTAATTGTTTTGGGTGCTAAATAGTACATTTGCATCTTGTTGTGCACTTCATATCTGAGAGTCAAATAGAACAGTGAAATACTGCGGTTACAGTGCACTTTGAAAAATTCTAATTGTTTTGGGTGCTAAATAGTACATTTGCATCTTGCGGTGCACTTCATATCTGAGAGTCAAATAGAACAGTGAAATACTGCGGTTACAGTGCACTTTGAAAAATTCTAATTGTTTTGGGTGGTAAATAGTACATTTGCGTCTTGCGGTGCACTTCATATCTGAGAGTCAAATAGAACAGTGAAATACTGTGGTTACAGTGCACTTTGAAAAATTCTAATTGTTTTGGGTGCTAAATAGTACATTTGCGTCTTGCGGTGCACTTCATATCTGAGAGTCAAATAGAACCGTCAAATACTGTGCTTACAGCGCACTTTGAAAAATTCTAATTGTTTTGGGTGCTAAATAGTACATTTGCATCTTGCGGTGCACTTCATATCTGAGAGTCAAATAGAACAGTGAAATACTGCGGTTACAGTGCACTTTGAAAAATTCTAATTGTTTTGGGTGGTAAATAGTACATTTGCGTCTTGCGGTGCACTTCATATCTGAGAGTCAAATAGAACAGTGAAATACTGTGGTTACAGTGCACTTTGAAAAATTCTAATTGTTTTGGGTGGTAAATAGTACATTTGCATCTTGCGGTGCACTTCATATCTGAGAGTCAAATAGAACAGTGAAATACTGCGGTTACAGTGCACTTTGAAAAATTCTAATTGTTTTGGGTGTAAATAGTACATTTGCGTCTTGCGGTGCACTTCATATCTGAGAGTAAAATAGAACAGTGAAATACTGTGGTTACAGTGCACTTTGAAAAATTCTAATTGTTTTGGGTGGTAAATAGTACATTTGCGTCTTGCGGTGCACTTCTTATCTGAGAGTCAAATAGAACCGTCAAATACTGTGCTTACAGCGCACTTTGAAAAATTCTAATTGTTTTGGGTGCTAAATAGTACATTTGCATCTTGTTGTGCACTTCATATCTGAGAGTCAAATAGAACAGTGAAATACTGCGGTTACAGTGCACTTTGAAAAATTCTAATTGTTTTGGGTGCTAAATAGTACATTTGCGTCTTGCGGTGCACTTCATATCTGAGAGTCAAATAGAACAGTGAAATACTGTGGTTACAGTGCACTTTGAAAAATTCTAATTGTTTTGGGTGCTAAATAGTACATTTGCGTCTTGCGGTGCACTTCATATCTGAGAGTCAAATAGAACCGTCAAATACTGTGCTTACAGCGCACTTTGAAAAATTCTAATAGTTTTGGGTGGTAAATAGTACATTTGCGTCTTGCGGTGCACTTCTTATCTGAGAGTCAAATAGAACCGTCAAATACTGTGCTGACAGCGCACTTTGAAAAATTCTAATTGTTTTGGGTGCTAAATAGTACATTTGCATCTTGTTGTGCACTTCATATCTGAGAGTCAAATAGAACAGTGAAATACTGCGGTTACAGTGCACTTTGAAAAATTCTAATTGTTTTGGGTGCTAAATAGTACATTTGCATCTTGCGGTGCACTTCATATCTGAGAGTCAAATAGAACAGTGAAATACTGCGGTTACAGTGCACTTTGAAAAATTCTAATTGTTTTGGGTGGTAAATAGTACATTTGCGTCTTGCGGTGCACTTCATATCTGAGAGTCAAATAGAACAGTGAAATACTGTGGTTACAGTGCACTTTGAAAAATTCTAATTGTTTTGGGTGCTAAATAGTACATTTGCGTCTTGCGGTGATCTTCATATCTGAGAGTCAAATAGAACCGTCAAATACTGTGCTTACAGCGCACTTTGAAAAATTCTAATAGTTTTGGGTGGTAAATAGTACATTTGCGTCTTGCGGTGCACTTCATATCTGAGAGTCAAATAGAACCGTCAAATACTGTGCTTACAGCGCACTTTGAAAAATTCTAATTGTTTTGGGTGCTAAATAGTACATTTGCATCTTGTTGTGCACTTCATATCTGAGAGTCAAATAGAACAGTGAAATACTGCGGTTACAGTGCACTTTGAAAAATTCTAATTGTTTTGGGTGCTAAATAGTACATTTGCGTCTTGCGGTGCACTTCATATCTGAGAGTCAAATAGAACAGTGAAATACTGTGGTTACAGTGCACTTTGAAAAATTCTAATTGTTTTGGGTGCTAAATAGTACATTTGCGTCTTGCGGTGCACTTCTTATCTGAGAGTCAAATAACACAGTCAAATACTGTGCTTACAGCGCACTTTGAAAAATTCTAATTGTTTTGGGTGCTAAATAGTACATTTGCGTCTTGCGATGCACTTCATATCTGAGAGTCAAATAGAACAGTCCAATAATGTGCTTACAGCGCACTTTGAAAAATTCTAATTGTTTTGGGTGCTAAATTGTATATTTGCGTCTTGCGGTGCACTTCATATGTGAGAGTCAAATAGAACAGGAAAATACTGTGGTAACAGTGCACTTTGAAAAATTCTAATTCTTTTGGGTGGTAAATAGTACATTTGCGTTTTGCGGTGCACTTCTTATCTGAGAGTCAAACAGAACAGTCAAATACTGTGCTTACAGCGCACTTTGAAAAAATCTAATTGTCATAGGTGCTAAATAGTACATTTGCATCTTGTTGTGCACTTCATATCTGAGAGTCAAATAGAACAGTGAAATACTGTGGTTACAGTGCACTTTGAAAAATTCTAATTGTTTTGGGTGGTAAATAGTACATTTGCGTCTTGCGGTGCACTTCTTATCTGAGAGTCAAATAGAACCATCAAATACTGTGCTTACAGCGCACTTTGAAAAATTCTAAAATTTTTGGGTGCTAAATAGTACACTTGCGTCTTGCGGTGTACTTCATATCTGAGAGTCAAATAGAACAGTGAAATACAGTGGTTACAGTGCACTTTGAAAAATTCTAATTGTTTTGGGTGCTAAATAGTACATTTGCATCTTGCGGTGCACTTCATATCTGAGAGTCAAATAGAAAACTCCAATACTGTGCTTACAGCGCACTTTGAAAAATTCTAATAGTTTTGGGTGGTAAATAGTACATTTGCGTCTTGCGGTGCACTTCATATCTGAGAGTCAAATAGAACCGTCAAATACTGTGCTTACAGCGCACTTTGAAAAATTCTAATTGTTTTGGGTGCTAAATAGTACATTTGCATCTTGTTGTGCACTTCATATCTGAGAGTCAAATAGAACAGTGAAATACTGCGGTTACAGTGCACTTTGAAAAATTCTAATTGTTTTGGGTGGTAAATAGTACATTTGCGTCTTGCGGTGCACTTCATATCTGAGAGTCAAATAGAACAGTGAAATACTGTGGTTACAGTGCACTTTGAAAAATTCTAATTGTTTTGGGTGCTAAATAGTACATTTGCGTCTTGCGGTGCACTTCTTATCTGAGAGTCAAATAGAACCGTCAAATACTGTGCTTACAGCGCACTTTGAAAAATTCTAATAGTTTTGGGTGGTAAATAGTACATTTGCGTCTTGCGGTGCACTTCTTATCTGAGAGTCAAATAGAACCGTCAAATACTGTGCTTACAGCGCACTTTGAAAAATTCTAATTGTTTTGGGTGCTAAATAGTACATTTGCATCTTGTTGTGCACTTCATATCTGAGAGTCAAATAGAACAGTGAAATACTGCGGTTACAGTGCACTTTGAAAAATTCTAATTGTTTTGGGTGCTAAATAGTACATTTGCGTCTTGCGGTGCACTTCATATCTGAGAGTCAAATAGAACAGTAAAATACTGTGGTTACAGTGCACTTTGAAAAATTCTAATTGTTTTGGGTGCTAAATAGTACATTTGCGTCTTGCGGTGCACTTCTTATCTGAGAGTCAAATAGAACCGTCAAATACTGTGCTTACAGCGCACTTTGAAAAATTCTAATTGTTTTGGGTGCTAAATAGTACATTTGCGTCTTGCGGTGCACTTCATATCTGAGAGTCAAATAGAATAGTGAAATACAGTGGTTACAGTGCACTTTGAAAAATTCTAATTGTTTTGGGTGGTAAATAGTACATTTGCGTTTTGCGGTGCACTTCTTATCTGAGAGTCAAACAGAAAAGTCAAATACTGTGCTTACAGCGCACTTTGAAAAAATCTAATTGTTTTGGGTGCTAAATAGTACATTTGCGTCTTGCGGTGCACTTCATATCTGAGAGTCAAATAGAATAGTGAAAAACTGTGGTTACAGTGCACTTTGAAAAATTCTAATTGTTTTGGGTGGTAAATAGTACATTTGCGTCTTGCGGTGCACTTCATATCTGAGAGTCAAATAGAACAGTGAAATACTGTGGTTACAGTGCACTTTGAAAAATTCTAATTGTTTTGGGTGCTAAATAGTACATTTGCGTCTTGCGGTGCACTTCATATCTGAGAGTCAAATAGAACCGTCAAATACTGTGCTTACAGCGCACTTTAAAAATTCTAATAGTTTTGGGTGGTAAATAGTACATTTGCCTCTTGCGGTGCACTTCTTATCTGAGAGTCAAATAGAACCGTCAAATACTGTGCTTACAGCGCACTTTGAAAAATTCTAATTGTTTTGGGTGCTAAATAGTACATTTGCGTCTTGCGGTGCACTTCATATCTGAGAGTCAAATAGAATAGTGAAATACAGTGGTTACAGTGCACTTTGAAAAATTCTAATTGTTTTGGGTGGTAAATAGTACATTTGCGTTTTGCGGTGCACTTCTTATCTGAGAGTCAAATAGAATAGTGAAATACTGCGGTTACAGTGCACTTTGAAAAATTCTAATTGTTTTGGGTGCTAAATAGTACATTTGCATCTTGCGGTGCACTTCATATCTGAGAGTCAAATAGAAAACTCCAATACTGTGCTAACAGCGCACTTTGAAAAATTCTAATTGTCTTAGGTGCTAAATAGTACATTTGCGTCTTGTTCTGCACTTCATATCTGAGAGTCAAATAGAACAGTCCAATACTGTGCTTATAGCGCACTTTGAAAAATTCTAATTGTTTTAGGTGGTATATAGTACATTTGCATCTTGCGCTGCACTTCATATCTGAGAGTCAAACAGAACAGTCAAATACTGTGCTTACAGCGCACTTTGAAAAAATCTAATTGTTTTGGGTTTTAAATAGTACATTTGCATCTTGCGGTGCACTTCATATCTGAGAGTCAAATAGAACAGTGAAATAATGCGGTTACAGTGCACTTTGAAAAATTCTAATTGTTTTGGGTGTAAATAGTACATTTGCGTCTTGCGGTGCACTTCATATCTGAGAGTAAAATAGAACAGTGAAATACTGTGGTTACAGTGCACTTTGAAAAATTCTAATTGTTTTGGGTGCTAAATAGTACATTTGCATCATGCGGTGCACTTCATATCTGAGAGTCAAATAGAAAACTCCAATACTGTGCTTACAGCGCACTTTGAAAAATTCTAATTGTCATAGGTGCTAAATAGTACATTTGCATCTTGTTGTGCACTTCATATCTGAGAGTCAAATAGAACAGTGAAATACTGTGGTTACAGTGCACTTTGAAAAATTCTAATTGTTTTGGGTGGTAAATAGTACATTTGCGTCTTGCGGTGCACTTCTTATCTGAGAGTCAAATAGAACCGTCAAATACTGTGCTTACAGCGCACTTTGAAAAATTCTAAAATTTTTGGGTGCTAAATAGTACACTTGCGTCTTGCGGTGTACTTCATATCTGAGAGTCAAATAGAACAGTGAAATACAGTGGTTACAGTGCACTTTGAAAAATTCTAATTGTTTTGGGTGCTAAATAGTACATTTGCATCTTGCGGTGCACTTCATATCTGAGAGTCAAATAGAAAACTCCAATACTGTGCTTACAGCGCACTTTGAAAAATTCTAAGTGTCTTAGGTGCTAAATAGTACATTTGCGTCTTGTTGTGCACTTCATATCTGAGAGTCAAATAGAACAGTCCAATACTGTGCTTACAGCGCACTTTGAAAAATTCTAATTGTTTTGGGTGGTAAATAGTACATTTGCATCTTGCGGTGCACTTCATATCTGAGAGTCAAATAGAACAGTGAAATACTGCGGTTACAGTGCACTTTGAAAAATTCTAATTGTTTTGGGTGTAAATAGTACATTTGCGTCTTGCGGTGCACTTCATATCTGAGAGTAAAATAGAACAGTGAAATACTGTGGTTACAGTGCACTTTGAAAAATTCTAATTGTTTTGGGTGGTAAATAGTACATTTGCGTCTTGCGGTGCACTTCTTATCTGAGAGTCAAATAGAACCGTCAAATACTGTGCTTACAGCGCACTTTGAAAAATTCTAATTGTTTTGGGTGCTAAATAGTACATTTGCATCTTGCTGTGCACTTCATATGTGAGAGTCAAATAGAACAGGAAAATACTGTGGTAACAGTGCACTTTGAAAAATTCTAATTGTTTTGGGTGCTAAATAGTACATTTGCATCTTGCGGTGCACTTCATATCTGAGAGTCAAATAGAACAGTGAAATACAGTGGTTACAGTGCACTTTGAAAAATTCTAATTGTTTTGGGTGGTAAATAGTACATTTGCGTTTTGCGGTGCACTTCTTATCTGAGAGTCAAACAGAACAGTCAAATACTGTGCTTACAGCGCACTTTGAAAAAATCTAATTGTCATAGGTGCTAAATAGTACATTTGCATCTTGTTGTGCACTTCATATCTGAGAGTCAAATAGAACAGTGAAATACTGTGGTTACAGTGCACTTTGAAAAATTCTATTAGTTTGGGGTGGTAAATAGTACATTTGCGTCTTGCAGTGCACTTCTTATCTGAGAGTCAAATAGAACCTTCAAATACTGTGCTTACAGCGCACTTTGAAAAATTCTAATTGTTTTGGGTGGTAAATAGTACATTTGCGTCTTGCGGTGCACTTCTTATCTGAGAGTCAAATAGAACCGTCAAATACTGTGCTTACAGCGCACTTTGAAAAATTCTAAAATTTTTGGGTGCTAAATAGTACACTTGCGTCTTGCGGTGTACTTCATATCTGAGAGTCAAATAGAACAGTGAAATACAGTGGTTACAGTGCACTTTGAAAAATTCTAATTGTTTTGGGTGCTAAATAGTACATTTGCATCTTGCGGTGCACTTCATATCTGAGAGTCAAATAGAAAACTCCAATACTGTGCTTACAGCGCACTTTGAAAAATTCTAAGTGTCTTAGGTGCTAAATAGTACATTTGCGTCTTGTTGTGCACTTCATATCTGAGAGTCAAATAGAACAGTCCAATACTGTGCTTACAGCGCACTTTGAAAAATTCTAATTGTTTTGGGTGGTAAATAGTACATTTGCATCTTGCGGTGCACTTCATATCTGAGAGTAAAATAGAACAGTGAAATACTGTGGTTACAGTGCACTTTGAAAAATTCTAATTGTTTTGGGTGGTAAATAGTACATTTGCGTCTTGCGGTGCACTTCTTATCTGAGAGTCAAATAGAACAGGAAAATACTGTGGTAACAGTGCACTTTGAAAAATTCTAATTGTTTTGGGTGGTAAATAGTACATTTGCATCTTGCGGTGCACTTCATATCTGAGAGTCAAATAGAACAGTGAAATACTGCGGTTACAGTGCACTTTGAAAAATTCTAATTGTTTTGGGTGTAAATAGTACATTTGCGTCTTGCGGTGCACTTCATATCTGAGAGTAAAATAGAACAGTGAAATACTGTGGTTACAGTGCACTTTGAAAAATTCTAATTGTTTTGGGTGGTAAATAGTACATTTGCGTCTTGCGGTGCACTTCTTATCTGAGAGTCAAATAGAACCGTCAAATACTGTGCTTACAGCGCACTTTGAAAAATTCTAATTGTTTTGGGTGCTAAATAGTACATTTGCATCTTGCGGTGCACTTCATATGTGAGAGTCAAATAGAACAGGAAAATACTGTGGTAACAGTGCACTTTGAAAAATTCTAATTGTTTTGGGTGCTAAATAGTACATTTGCATCTTGCGGTGCACTTCATATCTGAGAGTCAAATAGAACAGTGAAATACAGTGGTTACAGTGCACTTTGAAAAATTCTAATTGTTTTGGGTGGTAAATAGTACATTTGCGTTTTGCGGTGCACTTCTTATCTGAGAGTCAAACAGAACAGTCAAATACTGTGCTTACAGCGCACTTTGAAAAAATCTAATTGTCATAGGTGCTAAATAGTACATTTGCATCTTGTTGTGCACTTCATATCTGAGAGTCAAATAGAACAGTGAAATACTGTGGTTACAGTGCACTTTGAAAAATTCTATTAGTTTGGGGTGGTAAATAGTACATTTGCGTCTTGCAGTGCACTTCTTATCTGAGAGTCAAATAGAACCTTCAAATACTGTGCTTACAGCGCACTTTGAAAAATTCTAATTGTTTTGGGTGGTAAATAGTACATTTGCGTCTTGCGGTGCACTTCTTATCTGAGAGTCAAATAGAACCGTCAAATACTGTGCTTACAGCGCACTTTGAAAAATTCTAAAATTTTTGGGTGCTAAATAGTACACTTGCGTCTTGCGGTGTACTTCATATCTGAGAGTCAAATAGAACAGTGAAATACAGTGGTTACAGTGCACTTTGAAAAATTCTAATTGTTTTGGGTGCTAAATAGTACATTTGCATCTTGCGGTGCACTTCATATCTGAGAGTCAAATAGAAAACTCCAATACTGTGCTTACAGCGCACTTTGAAAAATTCTAAGTGTCTTAGGTGCTAAATAGTACATTTGCGTCTTGTTGTGCACTTCATATCTGAGAGTCAAATAGAACAGTCCAATACTGTGCTTACAGCGCACTTTGAAAAATTCTAATTGTTTTGGGTGGTAAATAGTACATTTGCATCTTGCGGTGCACTTCATATCTGAGAGTCAAATAGAACAGTGAAATACTGCGGTTACAGTGCACTTTGAAAAATTCTAATTGTTTTGGGTGTAAATAGTACATTTGCGTCTTGCGGTGCACTTCATATCTGAGAGTAAAATAGAACAGTGAAATACTGTGGTTACAGTGCACTTTGAAAAATTCTAATTGTTTTGGGTGGTAAATAGTACATTTGCGTCTTGCGGTGCACTTCTTATCTGAGAGTCAAATAGAACCGTCAAATAATGTGCTTACAGCGCACTTTGAAAAATTCTAATTGTTTTGGGTGCTAAATAGTACATTTGCATCTTGTTGTGCACTTCATATCTGAGAGTCAAATAGAACAGTGAAATACTGCGGTTACAGTGCACTTTGAAAAATTCTAATTGTTTTGGGTGCTAAATAGTACATTTGCGTCTTGCGGTGTACTTCATATCTGAGAGTCAAATAGAACAGTGAAATACAGTGGTTACAGTGCACTTTGAAAAATTCTAATTGTTTTGGGTGCTAAATAGTACATTTGCATCTTGCGGTGCACTTCATATCTGAGAGTCAAATAGAAAACTCCAATACTGTGCTTACAGCGCACTTTGAAAAATTCTAATTGTTTTGGGTGGTAAATAGTACATTTGCATCTTGCGGTGCACTTCATATCTGAGAGTCAAATAGAACAGTGAAATACTGCGGTTACAGTGCACTTTGAAAAATTCTAATTGTTTTGGGTGCTAAATAGTACATTTGCATCTTGCGGTGCACTTCATATCTGAGAGTCAAATAGAACAGTGAAATACTGTGGTTACAGTGCACTTTGAAAAATTCTAATTGTTTTGGGTGCTAAATAGTACATTTGCGTCTTGCGGTGCACTTCATATCTGAGAGTCAAATAGAACCGTCAAATACTGTGCTTACAGCGCACTTTGAAAAATTCTAATTGTTTTGGGTGCTAAATAGTACATTTGCATCTTGCGGTGCACTTCATATGTGAGAGTCAAATAGAACAGGAAAATACTGTGGTAACAGTGCACTTTGAAAAATTCTAATTGTTTTGGGTGCTAAATAGTACATTTGCATCTTGCGGTGCACTTCATATCTGAGAGTCAAATAGAACAGTGAAATACAGTGGTTACAGTGCACTTTGAAAAATTCTAATTGTTTTGGGTGGTAAATAGTACATTTGCGTTTTGCGGTGCACTTCTTATCTGAGAGTCAAACAGAACAGTCAAATACTGTGCTTACAGCGCACTTTGAAAAAATCTAATTGTCATAGGTGCTAAATAGTACATTTGCATCTTGTTGTGCACTTCATATCTGAGAGTCAAATAGAACAGTGAAATACTGTGGTTACAGTGCACTTTGAAAAATTCTATTAGTTTGGGGTGGTAAATAGTACATTTGCGTCTTGCAGTGCACTTCTTATCTGAGAGTCAAATAGAACCTTCAAATACTGTGCTTACAGCGCACTTTGAAAAATTCTAATTGTTTTGGGTGGTAAATAGTACATTTGCGTCTTGCGGTGCACTTCTTATCTGAGAGTCAAATAGAACCGTCAAATACTGTGCTTACAGCGCACTTTGAAAAATTCTAAAATTTTTGGGTGCTAAATAGTACACTTGCGTCTTGCGGTGTACTTCATATCTGAGAGTCAAATAGAACAGTGAAATACAGTGGTTACAGTGCACTTTGAAAAATTCTAATTGTTTTGGGTGCTAAATAGTACATTTGCATCTTGCGGTGCACTTCATATCTGAGAGTCAAATAGAAAACTCCAATACTGTGCTTACAGCGCACTTTGAAAAATTCTAAGTGTCTTAGGTGCTAAATAGTACATTTGCGTCTTGTTGTGCACTTCATATCTGAGAGTCAAATAGAACAGTCCAATACTGTGCTTACAGCGCACTTTGAAAAATTCTAATTGTTTTGGGTGGTAAATAGTACATTTGCATCTTGCGGTGCACTTCATATCTGAGAGTCAAATAGAACAGTGAAATACTGCGGTTACAGTGCACTTTGAAAAATTCTAATTGTTTTGGGTGTAAATAGTACATTTGCGTCTTGCGGTGCACTTCATATCTGAGAGTAAAATAGAACAGTGAAATACTGTGGTTACAGTGCACTTTGAAAAATTCTAATTGTTTTGGGTGGTAAATAGTACATTTGCGTCTTGCGGTGCACTTCTTATCTGAGAGTCAAATAGAACCGTCAAATAATGTGCTTACAGCGCACTTTGAAAAATTCTAATTGTTTTGGGTGCTAAATAGTACATTTGCATCTTGTTGTGCACTTCATATCTGAGAGTCAAATAGAACAGTGAAATACTGCGGTTACAGTGCACTTTGAAAAATTCTAATTGTTTTGGGTGCTAAATAGTACATTTGCGTCTTGCGGTGTACTTCATATCTGAGAGTCAAATAGAACAGTGAAATACAGTGGTTACAGTGCACTTTGAAAAATTCTAATTGTTTTGGGTGCTAAATAGTACATTTGCATCTTGCGGTGCACTTCATATCTGAGAGTCAAATAGAAAACTCCAATACTGTGCTTACAGCGCACTTTGAAAAATTCTAATTGTTTTGGGTGGTAAATAGTACATTTGCATCTTGCGGTGCACTTCATATCTGAGAGTCAAATAGAACAGTGAAATACTGCGGTTACAGTGCACTTTGAAAAATTCTAATTGTTTTGGGTACTAAATAGTACATTTGCATCTTGCGGTGCACTTCATATCTGAGAGTCAAATAGAACAGTGAAATACTGTGGTTACAGTGCACTTTGAAAAATTCTAATTGTTTTGGGTGCTAAATAGTACATTTGCGTCTTGCGGTGCACTTCATATCTGAGAGTCAAATAGAACCGTCAAATACTGTGCTTACAGCGCACTTTGAAAAATTCTAATAGTTTTGGGTGGTAAATAGTACATTTGCGTCTTGCGGTGCACTTCTTATCTGAGAGTCAAATAGAACCGTCAAATACTGTGCTGACAGCGCACTTTGAAAAATTCTAATTGTTTTGGGTGCTAAATAGTACATTTGCATCTTGTTGTGCACTTCATATCTGAGAGTCAAATAGAACAGTGAAATACTGCGGTTACAGTGCACTTTGAAAAATTCTAATTGTTTTGGGTGCTAAATAGTACATTTGCATCTTGCGGTGCACTTCATATCTGAGAGTCAAATAGAACAGTGAAATACTGCGGTTACAGTGCACTTTGAAAAATTCTAATTGTTTTGGGTGGTAAATAGTACATTTGCGTCTTGCGGTGCACTTCATATCTGAGAGTCAAATAGAACAGTGAAATACTGTGGTTACAGTGCACTTTGAAAAATTCTAATTGTTTTGGGTGCTAAATAGTACATTTGCGTCTTGCGGTGCACTTCATATCTGAGAGTCAAATAGAACCGTCAAATACTGTGCTTACAGCGCACTTTGAAAAATTCTAATAGTTTTGGGTGGTAAATAGTACATTTGCGTCTTGCGGTGCACTTCTTATCTGAGAGTCAAATAGAACCGTCAAATACTGTGCTTACAGCGCACTTTGAAAAATTCTAATTGTTTTGGGTGCTAAATAGTACATTTGCATCTTGTTGTGCACTTCATATCTGAGAGTCAAATAGAACAGTGAAATACTGCGGTTACAGTGCACTTTGAAAAATTCTAATTGTTTTGGGTGGTAAATAGTACATTTGCGTCTTGCGGTGCACTTCATATCTGAGAGTCAAATAGAACAGTGAAATACTGTGGTTACAGTGCACTTTGAAAAATTCTAATTGTTTTGGGTGCTAAATAGTACATTTGCGTCTTGCGGTGCACTTCTTATCTGAGAGTCAAATAGAACCGTCAAATACTGTGCTTATAGCGCACTTTGAAAAATTCTAATTGTTTTGGGTGCTAAATAGTACATTTGCGTCTTGCGATGCACTTCATATCTGAGAGTCAAATAGAACAGTCCAATAATGTGCTTACAGCGCACTTTGAAAAATTCTAATTGTTTTGGGTGCTAAATTGTATATTTGCGTCTTGCGGTGCACTTCATATGTGAGAGTCAAATAGAACAGGAAAATACTGTGGTAACAGTGCACTTTGAAAAATTCTAATTGTTTTGGGTGCTAAATAGTACATTTGCATCTTGCGGTGCACTTCATATCTGAGAGTCAAATAGAACAGTGAAATACAGTGGTTACAGTGCACTTTGAAAAATTCTAATTGTTTTGGGTGGTAAATAGTACATTTGCGTTTTGCGGTGCACTTCTTATCTGAGAGTCAAACAGAACAGTCAAATACTGTGCTTACAGCGCACTTTGAAAAAATCTAATTGTCATAGGTGCTAAATAGTACATTTGCATCTTGTTGTGCACTTCATATCTGAGAGTCAAATAGAACAGTGAAATACTGTGGTTACAGTGCACTTTGAAAAATTCTAATTGTTTTGGGTGGTAAATAGTACATTTGCGTCTTGCGGTGCACTTCTTATCTGAGAGTCAAATAGAACCATCAAATACTGTGCTTACAGCGCACTTTGAAAAATTCTAAAATTTTTGGGTGCTAAATAGTACACTTGCGTCTTGCGGTGTACTTCATATCTGAGAGTCAAATAGAACAGCGAAATACAGTGGTTACAGTGCACTTTGAAAAATTCTAATTGTTTTGGGTGCTAAATAGTACATTTGCATCTTGCGGTGCACTTCATATCTGAGAGTCAAATAGAAAACTCCAATACTGTGCTTACAGCGCACTTTGAAAAATTCTAAGTGTCTTAGGTGCTAAATAGTACATTTGCGTCTTGTTGTCCACTTCATATCTGAGAGTCAAATAGAACAGTCCAATACTGTGCTTACAGCGCACTTTGAAAAATTCTAATTGTTTTGGGTGGTAAATAGTACATTTGCATCTTGCGGTGCACTTCATATCTGAGAGTCAAATAGAACAGTGAAATACTGCGGTTACAGTGCACTTTAAAAAATTCTAATTGTTTTGGGTGTAAATAGTACATTTGCGTCTTGCGGTGCACTTCATATCTGAGAGTAAAATAGAACAGTGAAATACTGTGGTTACAGTGCACTTTGAAAAATTCTAATTGTTTTGGGTGCTAAATAGTACATTTGCATCATGCGGTGCACTTCATATCTGAGAGTCAAATAGAAAACTCCAATACTGTGCTTACAGCGCACTTTGAAAAATTCTAATTGTCATAGGTGCTAAATAGTACATTTGCATCTTGTTGTGCACTTCATATCTGAGAGTCAAATAGAACAGTGAAATACTGTGGTTACAGTGCACTTTGAAAAATTCTAATTGTTTTGGGTGGTAAATAGTACATTTGCGTCTTGCGGTGCACTTCTTATCTGAGAGTCAAATAGAACCGTCAAATACTGTGTTTACAGCGCACTTTGAAAAATTCTAAAATTTTTGGGTGCTAAATAGTACACTTGCGTCTTGCGGTGTACTTCATATCTGAGAGTCAAATAGAACAGTGAAATACAGTGGTTACAGTGCACTTTGAAAAATTCTAATTGTTTTGGGTGCTAAATAGTACATTTGCATCTTGCGGTGCACTTCATATCTGAGAGTCAAATAGAAAACTCCAATACTGTGCTTACAGCGCACTTTGAAAAATTCTAAGTGTCTTAGGTGCTAAATAGTACATTTGCGTCTTGTTGTGCACTTCATATCTGAGTGTCAAATAGAACAGTCCAATACTGTGCTTACAGCGCACTTTGAAAAATTCTAATTGTTTTGGGTGGTAAATAGTACATTTGCATCTTGCGGTGCACTTCATATCTGAGAGTCAAATAGAACAGTGAAATACTGCGGTTACAGTGCACTTTGAAAAATTCTAATTGTTTTGGGTGTAAATAGTACATTTGCGTCTTGCGGTGCACTTCATATCTGAGAGTAAAATAGAACAGTGAAATACTGTGGTTACAGTGCACTTTGAAAAATTCTAATTGTTTTGGGTGGTAAATAGTACATTTGCGTCTTGAGGTGCACTTCTTATCTGAGAGTCAAATAGAACCGTCAAATACTGTGCTTACAGCGCACTTTGAAAAATTCTAATTGTTTTGGGTGCTAAATAGTACATTTGCATCTTGTTGTGCACTTCATATCTGAGAGTCAAATAGAACAGTGAAATACTGCGGTTACAGTGCACTTTGAAAAATTCTAATTGTTTTGGGTGCTAAATAGTACATTTGCGTCTTGCGGTGCACTTCATATCTGAGAGTCAAATAGAACAGTGAAATACTGTGGTTACAGTGCACTTTGAAAAATTCTAATTGTTTTGGGTGCTAAATAGTACATTTGCGTCTTGCGGTGCACTTCATATCTGAGAGTCAAATAGAACCGTCAAATACTGTGCTTACAGCGCACTTTGAAAAATTCTAATAGTTTTGGGTGGTAAATAGTACATTTGCGTCTTGCGGTGCACTTCTTATCTGAGAGTCAAATAGAACCGTCAAATACTGCGGTTACAGTGCACTTTGAAAAATTCTAATTGTTTTGGGTGCTAAATAGTACATTTGCATCTTGCGGTGCACTTCATATCTGAGAGTCAAATAGAACAGTGAAATACTGCGGTTACAGTGCACTTTGAAAAATTCTAATTGTTTTGGGTGGTAAATAGTACATTTGCGTCTTGCGGTGCACTTCATATCTGAGAGTCAAATAGAAAAGTGAAATACTGTGGTTACAGTGCACTTTGAAAAATTCTAATTGTTTTGGGTGGTAAATAGTACATTTGCGTCTAGGGGTGCACTTCATATCTGAGAGTCAAATAGAACAGTGAAATACTGTGGTTACAGTGCACTTTGAAAAATTCTAATTGTTTTGGGTGCTAAATAGTACATTTGCATCATGCGGTGCACTTCATATCTGAGAGTCAAATAGAACAGTGAAATACTGCGGTTACAGTGCACTTTGAAAAATTCTAATTGTTTTGGGTGCTAAATAGTACATTTGCATCTTGCGGTGCACTTCATATCTGAGAGTCAAATAGAACAGTGAAATACTGCGGTTACAGTGCACTTTGAAAAATTCTAATTGTTTTGGGTGGTAAATAATACATTTGCGTCTTGCGGTGCACTTCATATCTGAGAGTCAAATAGAACAGTGAAATACTGTGGTTACAGTGCACTTTGAAAAATTCTAATTGTTTTGGGTGCTAAATAGTACATTTGCGTCTTGCGGTGCACTTCTTATCTGAGAGTCAAATAGAACCGTCAAATACTGTGCTTACAGCGCACTTTGAAAAATTCTAATTGTTTTGGGTGCTAAATAGTACATTTGCGTCTTGCGATGCACTTCATATCTGAGAGTCAAATAGAACAGTCCAATAATGTGCTTACAGCGCACTTTGAAAAATTCTAATTGTTTTGGGTGCTAAATTGTATATTTGCGTCTTGCGGTGCACTTCATATGTGAGAGTCAAATAGAACAGGAAAATACTGTGGTAACAGTGCACTTTGAAAAATTCTAATTGTTTTGGGTGCTAAATAGTACATTTGCATCTTGCGGTGCACTTCATATCTGAGAGTCAAATAGAACAGTGAAATACAGTGGTTACAGTGCACTTTGAAAAATTCTAATTGTTTTGGGTGGTAAATAGTACATTTGCGTTTTGCGGTGCACTTCTTATCTGAGAGTCAAACAGAACAGTCAAATACTGTGCTTACAGCGCACTTTGAAAAAATCTAATTGTCATAGGTGCTAAATAGTACATTTGCATCTTGTTGTGCACTTCATATCTGAGAGTCAAATAGAACAGTGAAATACTGTGGTTACAGTGCACTTTGAAAAATTCTATTAGTTTGGGGAGGTAAATAGTACATTTGCGTCTTGCAGTGCACTTCTTATCTGAGAGTCAAATAGAACCTTCAAATACTGTGCTTACAGCGCACTTTGAAAAATTCTAATTGTTTTGGGTGGTAAATAGTACATTTGCGTCTTGCGGTGCACTTCTTATCTGAGAGTCAAATAGAACCGTCAAATACTGTGCTTACAGCGCACTTTGAAAAATTCTAAGATTTTTGGGTGCTAAATAGTACACTTGCGTCATGCGGTGTACTTCATATCTGAGAGTCAAATAGAACAGTGAAATACACTGGTTACAGTGCACTTTGAAAAATTCTAATTGTTTTGGGTACTAAATAGTACATTTGCATCTTGCGGTGCACTTCATATCTGAGAGTAAATAGAAAACTCCAATACTGTGCTTACAGTGCACTTTGAAAAATTCTAAGTGTCTTAGGTGCTAAATAGTACATTTGCGTCTTGTTGTGCACTTCATATCTGAGAGTCAAATAGAACAGTCCAATACTGTGCTTACAGCGCACTTTGAAAAATTCTAATTGTTTTGGGTGGTAAATAGTACATTTGCATCTTGCGGTGCACTTCATATCTGAGAGTCAAATAGAACAGTGAAATACTGCGGTTACAGTGCACTTTGAAAAATTCTAATTGTTTTGGGTGTAAATAGTACATTTGCGTCTTGCGGTGCACTTCATATCTGAGAGTAAAATAGAACAGTGAAATACTGTGGTTACAGTGCACTTTGAAAAATTCTAATTGTTTTGGGTGGTAAATAGTACATTTGCGTCTTGCGGTGCACTTCTTATCTGAGAGTCAAATAGAACCGTCAAATACTGTGCTTACAGCGCACTTTGAAAAATTCTAATTGTTTTGGGTGCTAAATAGTACATTTGCATCTTGTTGTGCACTTCATATCTGAGAGTCAAATAGAACAGTGAAATACTGCGGTTACAGTGCACTTTGAAAAATTCTAATTGTTTTGGGTGCTAAATAGTACATTTGCGTCTTGCGGTGTACTTCATATCTGAGAGTCAAATAGAACAGTGAAATACAGTGGTTACAGTGCACTTTGAAAAATTCTAATTGTTTTGGGTGCTAAATAGTACATTTGCATCTTGCGGTGCACTTCATATCTGAGAGTCAAATAGAAAACTCCAATACTGTGCTTACAGCGCACTTTGAAAAATTCTAAGTGTCTTAGGTGCTAAATAGTACATTTGCGTCTTGTTGTGCACTTCATATCTGAGAGTCAAATAGAACAGTCCAATACTGTGCTTACAGCGCACTTTGAAAAATTCTAATTGTTTTGGGTGGTAAATAGTACATTTGCATCTTGCGGTGCACTTCATATCTGAGAGTCAAATAGAACAGTGAAATACTGCGGTTACAGTGCACTTTGAAAAATTCTAATTGTTTTAAGGTGTAAATAGTACATTTGCGTCTTGCGGTGCACTTCATATCTGAGAGTAAAATAGAACAGTGAAATACTGTGGTTACAGTGCACTTTGAAAAATTCTAATTGTTTTGGGTGGTAAATAGTACATTTGCGTCTTGCGGTGCACTTCTTATCTGAGAGTCAAATAGAACCGTCAAATACTGTGCTTACAGCGCACTTTGAAAAATTCTAATTGTTTTGGGTGCTAAATAGTACATTTGCATCTTGTTGTGCACTTCATATCTGAGAGTCAAATAGAACAGTGAAATACTGCGGTTACAGTGCACTTTGAAAAATTCTAATTGTTTTGGGTGCTAAATAGTACATTTGCGTCTTGCGGTGCACTTCATATCTGAGAGTCAAATAGAACCGTCAAATACTGTGCTTACAGCGCACTTTGAAAAATTCTAATAGTTTTGGGTGGTAAATAGTACATTTGCGTATTGCGGTGCACTTCTTATCTGAGAGTCAAATAGAACCGTCAAATACTGTGCTGACAGCGCACTTTGAAAAATTCTAATTGTTTTGGGTGCTAAATAGTACATTTGCATCTTGTTGTGCACTTCATATCTGAGAGTCAAATAGAACAGTGAAATACTGCGGTTACAGTGCACTTTGAAAAATTCTAATTGTTTTGGGTGCTAAATAGTACATTTGCGTCTTGCGGTGCACTTCATATCTGAGAGTCAAATAGAACCGTCAAATACTGTGCTTACAGCGCACTTTGAAAAATTCTAATAGTTTTGGGTGGTAAATAGTACATTTGCGTCTTGCGGTGCACTTCTTATCTGAGAGTCAAATAGAACCGTCAAATACTGTGCTGACAGCGCACTTTGAAAAATTCTAATTGTTTTGGGTGCTAAATAGTACATTTGCATCTTGTTGTGCACTTCATATCTGAGAGTCAAATAGAACAGTGAAATACTGCGGTTACAGTGCACTTTGAAAAATTCTAATTGTTTTGGGTGCTAAATAGTACATTTGCATCTTGCGGTGCACTTCATATCTGAGAGTCAAATAGAACAGTGAAATACTGCGGTTACAGTGCACTTTGAAAAATTCTAATTGTTTTGGGTGGTAAATAGTACATTTGCGTCTTGCGGTGCACTTCATATCTGAGAGTCAAATAGAACAGTGAAATACTGTGGTTACAGTGCACTTTGAAAAATTCTAATTGTTTTGGGTGCTAAATAGTACATTTGCGTCCTGCGGTGCACTTCATATCTGAGAGTCAAATAGAACCGTCAAATACTGTGCTTACAGCGCACTTTGAAAAATTCTAATAGTTTTGGGTGGTAAATAGTACATTTGCGTCTTGCGGTGCACTTCTTATCTGAGAGTCAAATAGAACCGTCAAATACTGTGCTTACAGCGCACTTTGAAAAATTCTAATTGTTTTGGGTGCTAAATAGTACATTTGCATCTTGTTGTGCACTTCATATCTGAGAGTCAAATAGAACAGTGAAATACTGCGGTTACAGTGCACTTTGAAAAATTCTAATTGTTTTGGGTGGTAAATAGTACATTTGCGTCTTGCGGTGCACTTCATATCTGAGAGTCAAATAGAACAGTGAAATACTGTGGTTACAGTGCACTTTGAAAAATTCTAATTGTTTTGGGTGCTAAATAGTACATTTGCGTCTTGCGGTGCACTTCTTATCTGAGAGTCAAATAGAACCGTCAAATACTGTGCTTACAGCGCACTTTGAAAAATTCTAATTGTTTTGGGTGCTAAATAGTACATTTGCGTCTTGCGATGCACTTCATATCTGAGAGTCAAATAGAACAGTCCAATAATGTGCTTACAGCGCACTATGAAAAATTCTAATCGTTTTGGGTGCTAAATTGTATATTTGCGTCTTGCGGTGCACTTCATATGTGAGAGTCAAATAGAACAGGAAAATACTGTGGTAACAGTGCACTTTGAAAAATTCTAATTGTTTTGGGTGCTAAATAGTACATTTGCATCTTGCGGTGCACTTCATATCTGAGAGTCAAATAGAACAGTGAAATACAGTGGTTACAGTGCACTTTGAAAAATTCTAATTGTTTTGGGTGGTAAATAGTACATTTGCGTTTTGCGGTGCACTTCTTATCTGAGAGTCAAACAGAACAGTCAAATACTGTGCTTACAGCGCACTTTGAAAAAATCTAATTGTCATAGGTGCTAAATAGTACATTTGCATCTTGTTGTGCACTTCATATCTGAGAGTCAAATAGAACAGTGAAATACTGTGGTTACAGTGCACTTTGAAAAATTCTATTAGTTTGGGGTGGTAAATAGTACATTTGCGTCTTGCAGTGCACTTCTTATCTGAGAGTCAAATAGAACCTTCAAATACTGTGCTTACAGCGCACTTTGAAAAATTCTAATTGTTTTGGGTGGTAAATAGTACATTTGCGTCTTGCGGTGCACTTCTTATCTGAGAGTCAAATAGAACCGTCAAATACTGTGCTTACAGCGCACTTTGAAAAATTCTAAAATTTTTGGGTGCTAAATAGTACACTTGCGTCTTGCGGTGTACTTCATATCTGAGAGTCAAATAGAACAGTGAAATACAGTGGTTACAGTGCACTTTGAAAAATTCTAATTGTTTTGGGTGCTAAATAGTACATTTGCATCTTGCGGTGCACTTCATATCTGAGAGTCAAATAGAAAACTCCAATACTGTGCTTACAGCGCACTTTGAAAAATTCTAAGTGTCTTAGGTGCTAAATAGTACATTTGCGTCTTGTTGTGCACTTCATATCTGAGAGTCAAATAGAACAGTCCAATACTGTGCTTACAGCGCACTTTGAAAAATTCTAATTGTTTTGGGTGGTAAATAGTACATTTGCATCTTGCGGTGCACTTCATATCTGAGAGTCAAATAGAACAGTGAAATACTGCGGTTACAGTGCACTTTGAAAAATTCTAATTGTTTTGGGTGTAAATAGTACATTTGCGTCTTGCGGTGCACTTCATATCTGAGAGTAAAATAGAACAGTGAAATACTGTGGTTACAGTGCACTTTGAAAAATTCTAATTGTTTTGGGTGGTAAATAGTACATTTGCGTCTTGCGGTGCACTTCTTATCTGAGAGTCAAATAGAACCGTCAAATACTGTGCTTACAGCGCACTTTGAAAAATTCTAATTGTTTTGGGTGCTAAATAGTACATTTGCATCTTGTTGTGCACTTCATATCTGAGAGTCAAATAGAACAGTGAAATACTGCGGTTACAGTGCACTTTGAAAAATTCTAATTGTTTTGGGTGCTAAATAGTACATTTGCTTCTTGCGGTGCACTTCATATCTGAGAGTCAAATAGAACAGTGAAATACTGTGGTTACAGTGCACTTTGAAAAATTCTAATTGTTTTGGGTGCTAAATAGTACATTTGCGTCTTGCGGTGCACTTCATATCTGAGAGTCAAATAGAACCGTCAAATACTGTGCTTACAGCGCACTTTGAAAAATTCTAATAGTTTTGGGTGGTAAATAGTACATTTGCGTCTTGCGGTGCACTTCTTATCTGAGAGTCAAATAGAACCGTCAAATACTGTGCTGACAGCGCACTTTGAAAAATTCTAATTGTTTTGGGTGCTAAATAGTACATTTGCATCTTGTTGTGCACTTCATATCTGAGAGTCAAATAGAACAGTGAAATACTGCGGTTACAGTGCACTTTGAAAAATTCTAATTGTTTTGGGTGCTAAATAGTACATTTGCATCTTGCGGTGCACTTCATATCTGAGAGTCAAATAGAACAGTGAAATACTGCGGTTACAGTGCACTTTGAAAAATTCTAATTGTTTTGGGTGGTAAATAGTACATTTGCGTCTTGCGGTGCACTTCATATCTGAGAGTCAAATAGAACAGTGAAATACTGTGGTTACAGTGCACTTTGAAAACTTCTAATTGTTTTGGGTGCTAAATAGTACATTTGCGTCTTGCGGTGCACTTCATATCTGAGAGTCAAATAGAACCGTCAAATACTGTGCTTACAGCGCACTTTGAAAAATTCTAATTGTTTTGGGTGCTAAATAGTACATTTGCATCTTGCGGTGCACTTCATATCTGAGAGTCAAATAGAACAGTGAAATACTGCGGTTACAGTGCACTTTGAAAAATTCTAATTGTTTTGGGTGGTAAATAGTACATTTGCGTCTTGCGGTGCACTTCATATCTGAGAGTCAAATAGAACAGTGAAATTCTGCGGTTACAGTGCACTTTGAAAAATTCTAATTGTTTTGGGTGGTAAATAGTACATTTGCGTCTTGCGGTGCACTTCATATCTGAGAGTCAAATAGAACAGTGAAATACTGTGGTTACAGTGCACTTTGAAAAATTCTAATTGTTTTGGGTGGTAAATAGTACATTTGCATCTTGCGGTGCACTTCATATCTGAGAGTCAAATAGAACAGTGAAATACTGCGGTTACAGTGCACTTTGAAAAATTCTAATTGTTTTGGGTGTAAATAGTACATTTGCGTCTTGCGGTGCACTTCATATCTGAGAGTAAAATAGAACAGTGAAATACTGTGGTTACAGTGCACTTTGAAAAATTCTAATTGTTTTGGGTGGTAAATAGTACATTTGCGTCTTGCGGTGCACTTCTTATCTGAGAGTCAAATAGAACCGTCAAATACTGTGCTTACAGCGCACTTTGAAAAATTCTAATTGTTTTGGGTGCTAAATAGTACATTTGCATCTTGTTGTGCACTTCATATCTGAGAGTCAAATAGAACAGTGAAATACTGCGGTTACAGTGCACTTTGAAAAATTCTAATTGTTTTGGGTGCTAAATAGTACATTTGCGTCTTGCGGTGCACTTCATATCTGAGAGTCAAATAGAACAGTGAAATACTGTGGTTACAGTGCACTTTGAAAAATTCTAATTGTTTTGGGTGCTAAATAGTACATTTGCGTCTTGCGGTGCACTTCATATCTGAGAGTCAAATAGAACCGTCAAATACTGTGCTTACAGCGCACTTTGAAAAATTCTAATAGTTTTGGGTGGTAAATAGTACATTTGCGTCTTGCGGTGCACTTCTTATCTGAGAGTCAAATAGAACCGTCAAATACTGTGCTGACAGCGCACTTTGAAAAATTCTAATTGTTTTGGGTGCTAAATAGTACATTTGCATCTTGTTGTGCACTTCATATCTGAGAGTCAAATAGAACAGTGAAATACTGCGGTTACAGTGCACTTTGAAAAATTCTAATTGTTTTGGGTGCTAAATAGTACATTTGCATCTTGCGGTGCACTTCATATCTGAGAGTCAAATAGAACAGTGAAATACTGCGGTTACAGTGCACTTTGAAAAATTCTAATTGTTTTGGGTGGTAAATAGTACATTTGCATCTTGCGGTGCACTTCATATCTGAGAGTCAAATAGAACAGTGAAATACTGCGGTTACAGTGCACTTTGAAAAATTCTAATTGTTTTGGGTGTAAATAGTACATTTGCGTCTTGCGGTGCACTTCATATCTGAGAGTAAAATAGAACAGTGAAATACTGTGGTTACAGTGCACTTTGAAAAATTCTAATTGTTTTGGGTGTAAATAGTACATTTGCGTCTTGCGGTGCACTTCTTACCTGAGAGTCAAATAGAACCGTCAAATACTGTGCTTACAGCGCACTTTGAAAAATTCTAATTGTTTTGGGTGCTAAATAGTACATTTGCATCTTGTTGTGCACTTCATATCTGAGAGTCAAATAGAACAGTGAAATACTGCGGTTACAGTGCACTTTGAAAAATTCTAATTGTTTTGGGTGCTAAATAGTACATTTGCGTCTTGCGGTGCACTTCATATCTGAGAGTCAAATAGAACAGTGAAATACTGTGGTTACAGTGCACTTTGAAAAATTCTAATTGTTTTGGGTGCTAAATAGTACATTTGCGTCTTGCGGTGCACTTCATATCTGAGAGTCAAATAGAACCGTCAAATACTGTGCTTACAGCGCACTTTGAAAAATTCTAATAGTTTTGGGTGGTAAATAGTACATTTGCGTCTTGCGGTGCACTTCTTATCTGAGAGTCAAATAGAACCGTCAAATACTGTGCTGACAGCGCACTTTGAAAAATTCTAATTGTTTTGGGTGCTAAATAGTACATTTGCATCTTGTTGTGCACTTCATATCTGAGAGTCAAATAGAACAGTGAAATACTGCGGTTACAGTGCACTTTGAAAAATTCTAATTGTTTTGGGTGCTAAATAGTACATTTGCATCTTGCGGTGCACTTCATATCTGAGAGTCAAATAGAACAGTGAAATACTGCGGTTACAGTGCACTTTGAAAAATTCTAATTGTTTTGGGTGGTAAATAGTACATTTGCGTCTTGCGGTGCACTTCATATCTGAGAGTCAAATAGAACAGTGAAATACTGTGGTTACAGTGCACTTTGAAAAATTCTAATTGTTTTGGGTGCTAAATAGTACATTTGCGTCTTGCGGTGCACTTCATATCTGAGAGTCAAATAGAACCGTCAAATACTGTGCTTACAGCGCACTTTGAAAAATTCTAATAGTTTTGGGTGGTAAATAGTACATTTGCGTCTTGCGGTGCACTTCTTATCTGAGAGTCAAATAGAACCGTCAAATACTGTGCTGACAGCGCACTTTGAAAAATTCTAATTGTTTTGGGTGCTAAATAGTACATTTGCATCTTGTTGTGCACTTCATATCTGAGAGTCAAATAGAACAGTGAAATACTGCGGTTACAGTGCACTTTGAAAAATTCTAATTGTTTTGGGTGCTAAATAGTACATTTGCATCTTGCGGTGCACTTCATATCTGAGAGTCAAATAGAACAGTGAAATACTGCGGTTACAGTGCACTTTGAAAAATTCTAATTGTTTTGGGTGGTAAATAGTACATTTGCATCTTGCGGTGCACTTCATATCTGAGAGTCAAATAGAACAGTGAAATACTGCGGTTACAGTGCACTTTGAAAAATTCTAATTGTTTTGGGTGTAAATAGTACATTTGCGTCTTGCGGTGCACTTCATATCTGAGAGTAAAATAGAACAGTGAAATACTGTGGTTACAGTGCACTTTGAAAAATTCTAATTGTTTTGGGTGGTAAATAGTACATTTGCGTCTTGCGGTGCACTTCTTATCTGAGAGTCAAATAGAACCGTCAAATACTGTGCTTACAGCGCACTTTGAAAAATTCTAATTGTTTTGGGTGCTAAATAGTACATTTGCATCTTGTTGTGCACTTCATATCTGAGAGTCAAATAGAACAGTGAAATACTGCGGTTACAGTGCACTTTGAAAAATTCTAATTGTTTTGGGTGCTAAATAGTACATTTGCGTCTTGCGGTGCACTTCATATCTGAGAGTCAAATAGAACAGTGAAATACTGTGGTTACAGTGCACTTTGAAAAATTCTAATTGTTTTGGGTGCTAAATAGTACATTTGCGTCTTGCGGTGCACTTCATATCTGAGAGTCAAATAGAACCGTCAAATACTGTGCTTACAGCGCACTTTGAAAAATTCTAATAGTTTTGGGTGGTAAATAGTACATTTGCGTCTTGCGGTGCACTTCTTATCTGAGAGTCAAATAGAACCGTCAAATACTGTGCTGACAGCGCACTTTGAAAAATTCTAATTGTTTTGGGTGCTAAATAGTACATTTGCATCTTGTTGTGCACTTCATATCTGAGAGTCAAATAGAACAGTGAAATACTGCGGTTACAGTGCACTTTGATAAATTCTAATTGTTTTGGGTGCTAAATAGTACATTTGCATCTTGCGGTGCACTTCATATCTGAGAGTCAAATAGAACAGTGAAATACTGCGGTTACAGTGCACTTTGAAAAATTCTAATTGTTTTGGGTGGTAAATAGTACATTTGCGTCTTGCGGTGCACTTCATATCTGAGAGTCAAATAGAACAGTGAAATACTGTGGTTACAGTGCACTTTGAAAAATTCTAATTGTTTTGGGTGCTAAATAGTACATTTGCGTCTTGCGGTGCACTTCATATCTGAGAGTCAAATAGAACCGTCAAATACTGTGCTTACAGCGCACTTTGAAAAATTCTAATAGTTTTGGGTGGTAAATAGTACATTTGCGTCTTGCGGTGCACTTCATATCTGAGAGTCAAATAGAACCGTCAAATACTGTGCTTACAGCGCACTTTGAAAAATTCTAATTGTTTTGGGTGCTAAATAGTACATTTGCATCTTGTTGTGCACTTCATATCTGAGAGTCAAATAGAACAGTGAAATACTGCGGTTACAGCGCACTTTGAAAAATTCTAATTGTTTTGGGTGCTAAATAGTACATTTGCGTCTTGCGATGCACTTCATATCTGAGAGTCAAATAGAACAGTCCAATAATGTGCTTACAGCGCACTTTGAAAAATTCTAATTGTTTTGGGTGCTAAATTGTATATTTGCGTCTTGCGGTGCACTTCATATGTGAGAGTCAAATAGAACAGGAAAATACTGTGGTAACAGTGCACTTTGAAAAATTCTAATTGTTTTGGGTGCTAAATAGTACATTTGCATCTTGCGGTGCACTTCATATCTGAGAGTCAAATAGAACAGTGAAATACAGTGGTTACAGTGCACTTTGAAAAATTCTAATTGTTTTGGGTGGTAAATAGTACATTTGCGTTTTGCGGTGCACTTCTTATCTGAGAGTCAAACAGAACAGTCAAATACTGTGCTTACAGCGCACTTTGAAAAAATCTAATTGTCATAGGTGCTAAATAGTACATTTGCATCTTGTTGTGCACTTCATATCTGAGAGTCAAATAGAACAGTGAAATACTGTGGTTACAGTGCACTTTGAAAAATTCTAATTGTTTTGGGTGGTAAATAGTACATTTGCGTCTTGCGGTGCACTTCTTATCTGAGAGTCAAATAGAACCATCAAATACTGTGCTTACAGCGCACTTTGAAAAATTCTAACATTTTTGGGTGCTAAATAGTACACTTGCGTCTTGCGGTGTACTTCATATCTGAGAGTCAAATAGAACAGTGAAATACAGTGGTTACAGTGCACTTTGAAAAATTCTAATTGTTTTGGGTGCTAAATAGTACATTTGCATCTTGCGGTGCACTTCATATCTGAGAGTCAAATAGAAAACTCCAATACGGTGCTTACAGCGCACTTTGAAAAATTCTAATAGTTTTGGGTGGTAAATAGTACATTTGCGTCTTGCGGTGCACTTCATATCTGAGAGTCAAATAGAACCGTCAAATACTGTGCTTACAGCGCACTTTGAAAAATTCTAATTGTTTTGGGTGCTAAATAGTACATTTGCATCTTGTTGTGCACTTCATATCTGAGAGTCAAATAGAACAGTGAAATACTGCGGTTACAGTGCACTTTGAAAAATTCTAATTGTTTTGGGTGGTAAATAGTACATTTGCGTCTTGCGGTGCACTTCATATCTGAGAGTCAAATAGAACAGTGAAATACTGTGGTTACAGTGCACTTTGAAAAATTCTAATTGTTTTGGGTGCTAAATAGTACATTTGCGTCTTGCGGTGCACTTCTTATCTGAGAGTCAAATAGAACCGTCAAATACTGTGCTTACAGCGCACTTTGAAAAATTCTAATTGTTTTGGGTGCTAAATAGTACATTTGCGTCTTGCGATGCACTTCATATCTGAGAGTCAAAAAGAACAGTCCAATAATGTGCTTACAGCGCACTTTGAAAAATTCTAATTGTTTTGGGTGCTAAATTGTATATTTGCGTCTTGCGGTGCACTTCATATGTGAGAGTCAAATAGAACAGTGAAATACAGTGGTTACAGTGCACTTTGAAAAATTCTAATTGTTTTGGGTGGTAAATAGTACATTTGCGTTTTGCGGTGCACTTCTTATCTGAGAGTCAAACAGAACAGTCAAATACTGTGCTTACAGCGCACTTTGAAAAAATCTAATTGTCATAGGTGCTAAATAGTACATTTGCATCTTGTTGTGCACTTCATATCTGAGAGTCAAATAGAACAGTGAAATACTGTGGTTAGTGCACTTTGAAAAATTCTAATTGTTTTGGGTGGTAAATAGTACATTTGCGTCTTGCGGTGCACTTCTTATCTGAGAGTCAAATAGAACCATCAAATACTGTGCTTACAGCGCACTTTGAAAAATTCTAAAATTTTTGGGTGCTAAATAGTACACTTGCGTCTTGCGGTGTACTTCATATCTGAGAGTCAAATAGAACAGTGAAATACAGTGGTTACAGTGCACTTTGAAAATTTCTAATTGTTTTGGGTGCTAAATAGTACATTTGCATCTTGCGGTGCACTTCATATCTGAGAGTCAAATAGAAAACTCCAATACTGTGCTTACAGCGCACTTTGAAAAATTCTAAGTGTCTTAGGTGCTAAATAGTACATTTGCGTCTTGTTGTCCACTTCATATCTGAGAGTCAAATAGAACAGTCCAATACTGTGCTTACAGCGCACTTTGAAAAATTCTAATTGTTTTGGGTGGTAAATAGTACATTTGCATCTTGCGGTGCACTTCATATCTGAGAGTCAAATAGAACAGTGAAATACTGCGGTTACAGTGCACTTTGAAAAATTCTAATTGTTTTGGGTGTAAATAGTACATTTGCGTCTTGCGGTGCACTTCATATCTGAGATTAAAATAGAACAGTGAAATACTGTGGATACAGTGCACTTTGAAAAATTCTAATTGTTTTGGGTGGTAAATAGTACATTTGCGTCTTGCGGTGCACTTCTTATCTGAGAGTCAAATAGAACCGTCAAATACTGTGCTTACAGCGCACTTTGAAAAATTCTAATTGTTTTGGGTGCTAAATAGTACATTTGCATCTTGTTGTGCACTTCATATCTGAGAGTCAAATAGAACAGTGAAATACTGTGGTTACAGTGCACTTTGAAAAATTCTAATTGTTTTGGGTGGTAAATAGTACATTTGCGTCTTGCGGTGCACTTCTTATCTGAGAGTCAAATAGAACCGTCAAATACTGTGCTTACAGCGCACTTTGAAAAATTCTAAAATTTTTGGGTGCTAAATAGTACACTTGCGTCTTGCGGTGTACTTCATATCTGAGAGTCAAATAGAACAGTGAAATACAGTGGTTACAGTGCACTTTGAAAAATTCTAATTGTTTTGGGTGGTAAATAGTACATTTGCGTCTTGCGGTGCACTTCTTATCTGAGAGTCAAATAGAACCGTCAAATACTGTGCTTACAGCGCACTTTGAAAAAATCTAATTGTCATAGGTGCTAAATAGTACATTTGCATCTTGTTGTGCACTTCATATCTGAGAGTCAAATAGAACAGTGAAATACTGTGGTTACAGTGCACTTTGAAAAATTTTATTAGTTTGGGGTGGTAAATAGTACATTTGCGTCTTGCAGTGCACTTCTTATCTGAGAGTCAAATAGAACCTTCAAATACTGTGCTTACAGCGCACTTTGAAAAATTCTAATTGTTTTGGGTGGTAAATAGTACATTTGCGTCTTGCGGTGCACTTCTTATCTGAGAGTCAAATAGAACCGTCAAATAGTGTGCTTACAGCGCACTTTGAAAAATTCTAAAATTTTTGGGTGCTAAATAGTACACTTGCGTCTTGCGGTGTACTTCATATCTGAGAGTCAAATAGAACAGTGAAATACAGTGGTTACAGTGCACTTTGAAAAATTCTAATTGTTTTGGGTGCTAAATAGTACATTTGCATCTTGCGGTGCACTTCATATCTGAGAGTCAAATAGAAAACTCCAATACTGTGCTTACAGCGCACTTTGAAAAATTCTAAGTGTCTTAGGTGCTAAATAGTACATTTGCGTCTTGTTGTGCACTTCATATCTGAGAGTCAAATAGAACAGTCCAATACTGTGCTTACAGCGCACTTTGAAAAATTCTAATTGTTTTGGGTGGTAAATAGTACATTTGCATCTTGCGGTGCACTTCATATCTGAGAGTCAAATAGAACAGTGAAATACTGCGGTTACAGTGCACTTTGAAAAATTCTAATTGTTTTGGGTGTAAATAGTACATTTGCGTCTTGCGGTGCACTTCATATCTGAGAGTAAAATAGAACAGTGAAATACTGTGGTTACAGTGCACTTTGAAAAATTCTAATTGTTTTGGGTGGTAAATAGTACATTTGCGTCTTGCGGTGCACTTCTTATCTGAGAGTCAAATAGAACCGTCAAATACTGTGCTTACAGCGCACTTTGAAAAATTCTAATTGTTTTGGGTGCTAAATAGTACATTTGCATCTTGTTGTGCACTTCATATCTGAGAGTCAAATAGAACAGTGAAATACTGCGGTTACAGTGCACTTTGAAAAATTCTAATTGTTTTGGGTGCTAAATAGTACATTTGTGTCTTGCGGTGCACTTCATATCTGAGAGTCAAATAGAACGGTCAAATACTGTGCTTACAGCGCACTTTGAAAAATTCTAATAGTTTTGGGTGGTAAATAGTACATTTGCGTCTTGCGGTGCACTTCTTATCTGAGAGTCAAATAGAACCGTCAAATACTGTGCTTACAGCGCACTTTGAAAAATTCTAATTGTTTTGGGTGCTAAATAGTACATTTGCATCTTGTTGTGCACTTCATATCTAAGAGTCAAATAGAACAGTGAAATACTGCGGTTACAGTGCACTTTGAAAAATTCTAATTGTTTTGGGTGCTAAATAGTACATTTGCGTCTTGCGGTGCACTTCATATCTGAGAGTCAAATAGAACAGTGAAATACTGTGGTTACAGTGCACTTTGAAAAATTCTAATTGTTTTGGGTGCTAAATAGTACATTTGCGTCTTGCGGTGCACTTCATATCTGAGAGTCAAATAGAACCGTCAAATACTGTGCTTACAGCGCACTTTGAAAAATTCTAATAGTTTTGGGTGGTAAATAGTACATTTGCGTCTTGCGGTGCACTTCTTATCTGAGAGTCAAATAGAACCGTCAAATACTGCGGTTACAGTGCACTTTGAAAAATTCTAATTGTTTTGGGTGCTAAATAGAACATTTGCATCTTGCGGTGCACTTCATATCTGAGAGTCAAATAGAACAGTGAAATACTGCGGTTACAGTGCACTTTGAAAAATTCTAATTGTTTTGGGTGGTAAATAGTACATTTGCGTCTTGCGGTGCACTTCATATCTGAGAGTCAAATAGAACAGTGAAATCCTGTGGTTACAGTGCACTTTGAAAAATTCTAATTGTTTTGGGTGGTAAATAGTACATTTGCGTCTTGCGGTGCACTTCATATCTGAGAGTCAAATAGAACAGTGAAATACTGTGGTTACAGTGCACTTTGAAAAATTCTAATTGTTTTGGGTGCTAAATAGTACATTTGCATCATGCGGTGCACTTCATATCTGAGAGTCAAATAGAACAGTGAAATACTGCGGTTACAGTGCACTTTGAAAAATTCTAATTGTTTTGGGTGCTAAATAGTACATTTGCATCTTGCGGTGCACTTCATATCTGAGAGTCAAATAGAACAGTGAAATACTGCGGTTACAGTGCACTTTGAAAAATTCTAATTGTTTTGGGTGGTAAATAGTACATTTGCGTCTTGCGGTGCACTTCATATCTGAGAGTCAAATAGAACAGTGAAATACTGTGGTTACAGTGCACTTTGAAAAATTCTAATTGTTTTGGGTGCTAAATAGTACATTTGCGTCTTGCGGTGCACTTCATATCTGAGAGTCAAATAGAACCGTCAAATACTGTGCTTACAGCGCACTTTGAAAAATTCTAATAGTTTTGGGTGGTAAATAGTACATTTGCGTCTTGCGGTGCACTTCTTATCTGAGAGTCAAATAGAACCGTCAAATACTGTGCTTACAGCGCACTTTGAAAAACTCTAATTGTTTTGGGTGCTAAATAGTACATTTGCATCTTGTTGTGCACTTCATATCTGAGAGTCAAATAGAACAGTGAAATACTGCGGTTACAGTGCACTTTGAAAAATTCTAATTGTTTTGGGTGCTAAATAGTACATTTGCGTCTTGCGGTGCACTTCATATCTGAGAGTCAAATAGAACAGTAAAATACTGTGGTTACAGTGCACTTTGAAAAATTCTAATTGTTTTGGGTGCTAAATAGTACATTTGCGTCTTGCGGTGCACTTCTTATCTGAGAGTCAAATAGAACCGTCAAATACTGTGCTTACAGCGCACTTTGAAAAATTCTAATTGTTTTGGGTGCTAAATAGTACATTTGCGTCTTGCGGTGCACTTCATATCTGAGAGTCAAATAGAATAGTGAAATACAGTGGTTACAGTGCACTTTGAAAAATTCTAATTGTTTTGGGTGGTAAATAGTACATTTGCGTCTTGTTGTGCACTTCATATCTGAGAGTCAAATAGAACAGTCCAATACTGTGCTTACAGCGCACTTTGAAAAATTCTAATTGTTTTGGGTGCTAAATAGTACATTTGCGTCTTGCGGTGCACTTCATATCTGAGAGTCAAATAGAACAGTAAAATACTGTGGTTACAGTGCACTTTGAAAAATTCTAATTGTTTTGGGTGGTAAATAGTACATTTGCGTCTTGCGGTGCACTTCTTATCTGAGAGTCAAATAGAACCGTCAAATACTGTGCTTACAGCGCACTTTGAAAAATTCTAATTGTTTTGGGTGCTAAATAGTACATTTGCGTCTTGCGGTGCACTTCATATCTGAGAGTCAAATAGAATAGTGAAATACAGTGGTTACAGTGCACTTTGAAAAATTCTAATTGTTTTGGGTGGTAAATAGTACATTTGCGTCTTGTTGTGCACTTCATATCTGAGAGTCAAATAGAACAGTCCAATACTGTGCTTACAGCGCACTTTGAAAAATTCTAATTGTTTTGGGTGCTAAATTGTATATTTGCGTCTTGCGGTGCACTTCATATCTGAGAGTCAAATAGAACCATCAAATACTGTGCTTACAGCGCACTTTGAAAAATTCTAATTGTTTTGGGTGCTAAATAGTACATTTGCGTCTTGCGGTGCACTTCATATCTGAGAGTCAAATAGAACAGTGAAATACTGTGGTTACAGTGCACTTTGAAAAATTCTAATTGTTTTGGGTGCTAAATAGTACATTTGCGTCTTGTTGTGCACTTCATATGTGAGAGTCAAATAGAACAGGAAAATACTGTGGTAACAGTGCACTTTGAAAAATTCTAATTGTTTTGGGTGCTAAATAGTACATTTGCATCTTGCGTGCACTTCATATCTGAGAGTAAAATAGAACAGTGAAATACTGTGGTTACAGTGCACTTTGAAAAATTCTAATTGTTTTGGGTGGTAAATAGTACATTTGCGTCTTGCGGTGCACTTCTTATCTGAGAGTCAAATAGAACCGTCAAATACTGTGCTTACAGCGCACTTTGAAAAATTCTAATTGTTTTGGGTGCTAAATAGTACATTTGCATCTTGTTGTGCACTTCATATCTGAGAGTCAAATAGAACAGTGAAATACTGCGGTTACAGTGCACTTTGAAAAATTCTAATTGTTTTGGGTGCTAAATAGTACATTTGCGTCTTGCGGTGCACTTCATATCTGAGAGTCAAATAGAACAGTGAAATACTGTGGTTACAGTGCACTTTGAAAAATTCTAATTGTTTTGGGTGCTAAATAGTACATTTGCGTCTTGCGGTGCACTTCATATCTGAGAGTCAAATAGAACCGTCAAATACTGTGCTTACAGCGCACTTTGAAAAATTCTAATAGTTTTGGGTGGTAAATAGTACATTTGCGTCTTGCGGTGCACTTCTTATCTGAGAGTCAAATAGAACCGTCAAATACTGTGCTGACAGCGCACTTTGAAAAATTCTAATTGTTTTGGGTGCTAAATAGTACATTTGCATCTTGTTGTGCACTTCATATCTGAGAGTCAAATAGAACAGTGAAATACTGCGGTTACAGTGCACTTTGAAAAATTCTAATTGTTTTGGGTGCTAAATAGTACATTTGCATCTTGCGGTGCACTTCATATCTGAGAGTCAAATAGAACAGTGAAATACTGCGGTTACAGTGCACTTTGAAAAATTCTAATTGTTTTGGGTGGTAAATAGTACATTTGCGTCTTGCGGTGCACTTCATATCTGAGAGTCAAATAGAACAGTGAAATACTGTGGTTACAGTGCACTTTGAAAAATTCTAATTGTTTTGGGTGCTAAATAGTACATTTGCGTCTTGCGGTGCACTTCATATCTGAGAGTCAAATAGAACCGTCAAATACTGTGCTTACAGCGCACTTTGAAAAATTCTAATAGTTTTGGGTGGTAAATAGTACATTTGCGTCTTGCGGTGCACTTCATATCTGAGAGTCAAATAGAACCGTCAAATACTGTGCTTACAGCGCACTTTGAAAAATTCTAATTGTTTTGGGTGCTAAATAGTACATTTGCATCTTGTTGTGCACTTCATATCTGAGAGTCAAATAGAACAGTGAAATACTGCGGTTACAGCGCACTTTGAAAAATTCTAATTGTTTTGGGTGCTAAATAGTACATTTGCGTCTTGCGATGCACTTCATATCTGAGAGTCAAATAGAACAGTCCAATAATGTGCTTACAGCGCACTTTGAAAAATTCTAATTGTTTTGGGTGCTAAATTGTATATTTGCGTCTTGCGGTGCACTTCATATGTGAGAGTCAAATAGAACAGGAAAATACTGTGGTAACAGTGCACTTTGAAAAATTCTAATTGTTTTGGGTGCTAAATAGTACATTTGCATCTTGCGGTGCACTTCATATCTGAGAGTCAAATAGAACAGTGAAATACAGTGGTTACAGTGCACTTTGAAAAATTCTAATTGTTTTGGGTGGTAAATAGTACATTTGCGTTTTGCGGTGCACTTCTTATCTGAGAGTCAAACAGAACAGTCAAATACTGTGCTTACAGCGCACTTTGAAAAAATCTAATTGTCATAGGTGCTAAATAGTACATTTGCATCTTGTTGTGCACTTCATATCTGAGAGTCAAATAGAACAGTGAAATACTGTGGTTACAGTGCACTTTGAAAAATTCTAATTGTTTTGGGTGGTAAATAGTACATTTGCGTCTTGCGGTGAACTTCTTATCTGAGAGTCAAATAGAACCATCAAATACTGTGCTTACAGCGCACTTTGAAAAATTCTAACATTTTTGGGTGCTAAATAGTACACTTGCGTCTTGCGGTGTACTTCATATCTGAGAGTCAAATAGAACAGTGAAATACAGTGGTTACAGTGCACTTTGAAAAATTCTAATTGTTTTGGGTGCTAAATAGTACATTTGCATCTTGCGGTGCACTTCATATCTGAGAGTCAAATAGAAAACTCCAATACTGTGCTTACAGCGCACTTTGAAAAATTCTAATAGTTTTGGGTGGTAAATAGTACATTTGCGTCTTGCGGTGCACTTCATATCTGAGAGTCAAATAGAACCGTCAAATACTGTGCTTACAGCGCACTTTGAAAAATTCTAATTGTTTTGGGTGCTAAATAGTACATTTGCATCTTGTTGTGCACTTCATATCTGAGAGTCAAATAGAACAGTGAAATACTGCGGTTACAGTGCACTTTGAAAAATTCTAATTGTTTTGGGTGGTAAATAGTACATTTGCGTCTTGCGGTGCACTTCATATCTGAGAGTCAAATAGAACAGTGAAATACTGTGGTTACAGTGCACTTTGAAAAATTCTAATTGTTTTGGGTGGTAAATAGTACATTTGCGTCTTGCGGTGCACTTCTTATCTGAGAGTCAAATAGAACCGTCAAATACTGTGCTTACAGCGCACTTTGAAAAATTCTAATTGTTTTGGGTGCTAAATAGTACATTTGCGTCTTGCGATGCACTTCATATCTGAGAGTCAAAAAGAACAGTCCAATAATGTGCTTACAGCGCACTTTGAAAAATTCTAATTGTTTTGGGTGCTAAATTGTATATTTGCGTCTTGCGGTGCACTTCATATGTGAGAGTCAAATAGAACAGTGAAATACAGTGGTTACAGTGCACTTTGAAAAATTCTAATTGTTTTGGGTGGTAAATAGTACATTTGCGTTTTGCGGTGCACTTCTTATCTGAGAGTCAAACAGAACAGTCAAATACTGTGCTTACAGCGCACTTTGAAAAAATCTAATTGTCATAGGTGCTAAATAGTACATTTGCATCTTGTTGTGCACTTCATATCTGAGAGTCAAATAGAACAGTGAAATACTGTGGTTAGTGCACTTTGAAAAATTCTAATTGTTTTGGGTGGTAAATAGTACATTTGCGTCTTGCGGTGCACTTCTTATCTGAGAGTCAAATAGAACCATCAAATACTGTGCTTACAGCGCACTTTGAAAAATTCTAAAATTTTTGGGTGCTAAATAGTACACTTGCGTCTTGCGGTGTACTTCATATCTGAGAGTCAAATAGAACAGTGAAATACAGTGGTTACAGTGCACTTTGAAAATTTCTAATTGTTTTGGGTGCTAAATAGTACATTTGCATCTTGCGGTGCACTTCATATCTGAGAGTCAAATAGAAAACTCCAATACTGTGCTTACAGCGCACTTTGAAAAATTCTAAGTGTCTTAGGTGCTAAATAGTACATTTGCGTCTTGTTGTCCACTTCATATCTGAGAGTCAAATAGAACAGTCCAATACTGTGCTTACAGCGCACTTTGAAAAATTCTAATTGTTTTGGGTGGTAAATAGTACATTTGCATCTTGCGGTGCACTTCATATCTGAGAGTCAAATAGAACAGTGAAATACTGCGGTTACAGTGCACTTTGAAAAATTCTAATTGTTTTGGGTGTAAATAGTACATTTGCGTCTTGCGGTGCACTTCATATCTGAGATTAAAATAGAACAGTGAAATACTGTGGATACAGTGCACTTTGAAAAATTCTAATTGTTTTGGGTGGTAAATAGTACATTTGCGTCTTGCGGTGCACTTCTTATCTGAGAGTCAAATAGAACCGTCAAATACTGTGCTTACAGCGCACTTTGAAAAATTCTAATTGTTTTGGGTGCTAAATAGTACATTTGCATCTTGTTGTGCACTTCATATCTGAGAGTCAAATAGAACAGTGAAATACTGTGGTTACAGTGCACTTTGAAAAATTCTAATTGTTTTGGGTGGTAAATAGTACATTTGCGTCTTGCGGTGCACTTCTTATCTGAGAGTCAAATAGAACCGTCAAATACTGTGCTTACAGCGCACTTTGAAAAATTCTAAAATTTTTGGGTGCTAAATAGTACACTTGCGTCTTGCGGTGTACTTCATATCTGAGAGTCAAATAGAACAGTGAAATACAGTGGTTACAGTGCACTTTGAAAAATTCTAATTGTTTTGGGTGGTAAATAGTACATTTGCGTCTTGCGGTGCACTTCTTATCTGAGAGTCAAATAGAACCGTCAAATACTGTGCTTACAGCGCACTTTGAAAAAATCTAATTGTCATAGGTGCTAAATAGTACATTTGCATCTTGTTGTGCACTTCATATCTGAGAGTCAAATAGAACAGTGAAATACTGTGGTTACAGTGCACTTTGAAAAATTTTATTAGTTTGGGGTGGTAAATAGTACATTTGCGTCTTGCAGTGCACTTCTTATCTGAGAGTCAAATAGAACCTTCAAATACTGTGCTTACAGCGCACTTTGAAAAATTCTAATTGTTTTGGGTGGTAAATAGTACATTTGCGTCTTGCGGTGCACTTCTTATCTGAGAGTCAAATAGAACCGTCAAATAGTGTGCTTACAGCGCACTTTGAAAAATTCTAAAATTTTTGGGTGCTAAATAGTACACTTGCGTCTTGCGGTGTACTTCATATCTGAGAGTCAAATAGAACAGTGAAATACAGTGGTTACAGTGCACTTTGAAAAATTCTAATTGTTTTGGGTGCTAAATAGTACATTTGCATCTTGCGGTGCACTTCATATCTGAGAGTCAAATAGAAAACTCCAATACTGTGCTTACAGCGCACTTTGAAAAATTCTAAGTGTCTTAGGTGCTAAATAGTACATTTGCGTCTTGTTGTGCACTTCATATCTGAGAGTCAAATAGAACAGTCCAATACTGTGCTTACAGCGCACTTTGAAAAATTCTAATTGTTTTGGGTGGTAAATAGTACATTTGCATCTTGCGGTGCACTTCATATCTGAGAGTCAAATAGAACAGTGAAATACTGCGGTTACAGTGCACTTTGAAAAATTCTAATTGTTTTGGGTGTAAATAGTACATTTGCGTCTTGCGGTGCACTTCATATCTGAGAGTAAAATAGAACAGTGAAATACTGTGGTTACAGTGCACTTTGAAAAATTCTAATTGTTTTGGGTGGTAAATAGTACATTTGCGTCTTGCGGTGCACTTCTTATCTGAGAGTCAAATAGAACCGTCAAATACTGTGCTTACAGCGCACTTTGAAAAATTCTAATTGTTTTGGGTGCTAAATAGTACATTTGCATCTTGTTGTGCACTTCATATCTGAGAGTCAAATAGAACAGTGAAATACTGCGGTTACAGTGCACTTTGAAAAATTCTAATTGTTTTGGGTGCTAAATAGTACATTTGTGTCTTGCGGTGCACTTCATATCTGAGAGTCAAATAGAACGGTCAAATACTGTGCTTACAGCGCACTTTGAAAAATTCTAATAGTTTTGGGTGGTAAATAGTACATTTGCGTCTTGCGGTGCACTTCTTATCTGAGAGTCAAATAGAACCGTCAAATACTGTGCTTACAGCGCACTTTGAAAAATTCTAATTGTTTTGGGTGCTAAATAGTACATTTGCATCTTGTTGTGCACTTCATATCTGAGAGTCAAATAGAACAGTGAAATACTGCGGTTACAGTGCACTTTGAAAAATTCTAATTGTTTTGGGTGCTAAATAGTACATTTGCGTCTTGCGGTGCACTTCATATCTGAGAGTCAAATAGAACAGTGAAATACTGTGGTTACAGTGCACTTTGAAAAATTCTAATTGTTTTGGGTGCTAAATAGTACATTTGCGTCTTGCGGTGCACTTCATATCTGAGAGTCAAATAGAACCGTCAAATACTGTGCTTACAGCGCACTTTGAAAAATTCTAATAGTTTTGGGTGGTAAATAGTACATTTGCGTCTTGCGGTGCACTTCTTATCTGAGAGTCAAATAGAACCGTCAAATACTGCGGTTACAGTGCACTTTGAAAAATTCTAATTGTTTTGGGTGCTAAATAGAACATTTGCATCTTGCGGTGCACTTCATATCTGAGAGTCAAATAGAACAGTGAAATACTGCGGTTACAGTGCACTTTGAAAAATTCTAATTGTTTTGGGTGGTAAATAGTACATTTGCGTCTTGCGGTGCACTTCATATCTGAGAGTCAAATAGAACAGTGAAATACTGTGGTTACAGTGCACTTTGAAAAATTCTAATTGTTTTGGGTGGTAAATAGTACATTTGCGTCTTGCGGTGCACTTCATATCTGAGAGTCAAATAGAACAGTGAAATACTGTGGTTACAGTGCACTTTGAAAAATTCTAATTGTTTTGGGTGCTAAATAGTACATTTGCATCATGCGGTGCACTTCATATCTGAGAGTCAAATAGAACAGTGAAATACTGCGGTTACAGTGCACTTTGAAAAATTCTAATTGTTTTGGGTGCTAAATAGTACATTTGCATCTTGCGGTGCACTTCATATCTGAGAGTCAAATAGAACAGTGAAATACTGCGGTTACAGTGCACTTTGAAAAATTCTAATTGTTTTGGGTGGTAAATAGTACATTTGCGTCTTGCGGTGCACTTCATATCTGAGAGTCAAATAGAACAGTGAAATACTGTGGTTACAGTGCACTTTGAAAAATTCTAATTGTTTTGGGTGCTAAATAGTACATTTGCGTCTTGCGGTGCACTTCATATCTGAGAGTCAAATAGAACCGTCAAATACTGTGCTTACAGCGCACTTTGAAAAATTCTAATAGTTTTGGGTGGTAAATAGTACATTTGCGTCTTGCGGTGCACTTCTTATCTGAGAGTCAAATAGAACCGTCAAATACTGTGCTTACAGCGCACTTTGAAAAACTCTAATTGTTTTGGGTGCTAAATAGTACATTTGCATCTTGTTGTGCACTTCATATCTGAGAGTCAAATAGAACAGTGAAATACTGCGGTTACAGTGCACTTTGAAAAATTCTAATTGTTTTGGGTGCTAAATAGTACATTTGCGTCTTGCGGTGCACTTCATATCTGAGAGTCAAATAGAACAGTAAAATACTGTGGTTACAGTGCACTTTGAAAAATTCTAATTGTTTTGGGTGCTAAATAGTACATTTGCGTCTTGCGGTGCACTTCTTATCTGAGAGTCAAATAGAACCGTCAAATACTGTGCTTACAGCGCACTTTGAAAAATTCTAATTGTTTTGGGTGCTAAATAGTACATTTGCGTCTTGCGGTGCACTTCATATCTGAGAGTCAAATAGAATAGTGAAATACAGTGGTTACAGTGCACTTTGAAAAATTCTAATTGTTTTGGGTGGTAAATAGTACATTTGCGTCTTGTTGTGCACTTCATATCTGAGAGTCAAATAGAACAGTCCAATACTGTGCTTACAGCGCACTTTGAAAAATTCTAATTGTTTTGGGTGCTAAATAGTACATTTGCGTCTTGCGGTGCACTTCATATCTGAGAGTCAAATAGAACAGTAAAATACTGTGGTTACAGTGCACTTTGAAAAATTCTAATTGTTTTGGGTGGTAAATAGTACATTTGCGTCTTGCGGTGCACTTCTTATCTGAGAGTCAAATAGAACCGTCAAATACTGTGCTTACAGCGCACTTTGAAAAATTCTAATTGTTTTGGGTGCTAAATAGTACATTTGCGTCTTGCGGTGCACTTCATATCTGAGAGTCAAATAGAATAGTGAAATACAGTGGTTACAGTGCACTTTGAAAAATTCTAATTGTTTTGGGTGGTAAATAGTACATTTGCGTCTTGTTGTGCACTTCATATCTGAGAGTCAAATAGAACAGTCCAATACTGTGCTTACAGCGCACTTTGAAAAATTCTAATTGTTTTGGGTGCTAAATTGTATATTTGCGTCTTGCGGTGCACTTCATATCTGAGAGTCAAATAGAACCATCAAATACTGTGCTTACAGCGCACTTTGAAAAATTCTAATTGTTTTGGGTGCTAAATAGTACATTTGCGTCTTGCGGTGCACTTCATATCTGAGAGTCAAATAGAACAGTGAAATACTGTGGTTACAGTGCACTTTGAAAAATTCTAATTGTTTTGGGTGCTAAATAGTACATTTGCGTCTTGTTGTGCACTTCATATGTGAGAGTCAAATAGAACAGGAAAATACTGTGGTAACAGTGCACTTTGAAAAATTCTAATTGTTTTGGGTGCTAAATAGTACATTTGCATCTTGCGGTGCACTTCATATCTGAGAGTCAAATAGAACAGTGAAATACAGTGGTTACAGTGCACTTTGAAAAATTCTAATTGTTTTGGGTGGTAAATAGTACATTTGCGTTTTGCGGTGCACTTCTTATCTGAGAGTCAAACAGAACAGTCAAATACTGTGCTTACAGCGCACTTTGAAAAAATCTAATTGTCATAGGTGCTAAATAGTACATTTGCATCTTGTTGTGCACTTCATATCTGAGAGTCAAATAGAACAGTGAAATACTGTGGTTACAGTGCACTTTGAAAAATTCTATTAGTTTGGGGTGGTAAATAGTACATTTGCGTCTTGCAGTGCACTTCTTATCTGAGAGTCAAATAGAACCTTCAAATACTGTGCTTACAGCGCACTTTGAAAAATTCTAATTGTTTTGGGTGGTAAATAGTACATTTGCGTCTTGCGGTGCACTTCTTATCTGAGAGTCAAATAGAACCGTCAAATACTGTGCTTACAGCGCACTTTGAAAAATTCTAAAATTTTTGGGTGCTGAATAGTACACTTGCGTCTTGCGGTGTACTTCATATCTGAGAGTCAAATAGAACAGTGAAATACAGTGGTTACAGTGCACTTTGAAAAATTCTAATTGTTTTGGGTGCTAAATAGTACATTTGCATCTTGCGGTGCACTTCATATCTGAGAGTCAAATAGAAAACTCCAATACTGTGCTTACAGCGCACTTTGAAAAATTCTAAGTGTCTTAGGTGCTAAATAGTACATTTGCGTCTTGTTGTGCACTTCATATCTGAGAGTCAAATAGAACAGTCCAATACTGTGCTTACAGCGCACTTTGAAAAATTCTAATTGTTTTGGGTGGTAAATAGTACATTTGCATCTTGCGGTGCACTTCATATCTGAGAGTCAAATAGAACAGTGAAATACTGCGGTTACAGTGCACTTTGAAAAATTCTAATTGTTTTGGGTGTAAATAGTACATTTGCGTCTTGCGGTGCACTTCATATCTGAGAGTAAAATAGAACAGTGAAATACTGTGGTTACAGTGCACTTTGAAAAATTCTAATTGTTTTGGGTGGTAAATAGTACATTTGCGTCTTGCCGTGCACTTCTTATCTGAGAGTCAAATAGAACCGTCAAATACTGTGCTTACAGCGCACTTTGAAAAATTCTAATTGTTTTGGGTGCTAAATAGTACATTTGCGTCTTGCTGTGCACTTCATATCTGAGAGTCAAATAGAACAGTGAAATACTGTGGTTACAGTGCACTTTGAAAAATTCTAATTGTTTTGGGTGCTAAATAGTACATTTGCGTCTTGCGGTGCACTTCATATCTGAGAGTCAAATAGAACCGTCAAATACTGTGCTTACAGCGCACTTTGAAAAATTCTAATAGTTTTGGGTGGTAAATAGTACATTTGCGTCTTGCGGTGCACTTCTTATCTGAGAGTCAAATAGAACCGTCAAATACTGTGCTTACAGCGCACTTTGAAAAATTCTAATTGTTTTGGGTGCTAAATAGTACATTTGCATCTTGTTGTGCACTTCATATCTGAGAGTCAAATAGAACAGTGAAATAGTGCGGTTACAGTGCACTTTGAAAAATTCTAATTGTTTTGGGTGGTAAATAGTACATTTGCGTCTTGCGGTGCACTTCATATCTGAGAGTCAAATAGAACAGTGAAATACTGTGGTTACAGTGCACTTTGAAAAATTCTAATTGTTTTGGGTGCTAAATAGTACATTTGCGTCTTGCGGTGCACTTCTTATCTGAGAGTCAAATAGAACCGTCAAATACTGTGCTTACAGCGCACTTTGAAAAATTCTAATTGTTTTGGGTGCTAAATAGTACATTTGCGTCTTGCGGTGTACTTCATATCTGAGAGTCAAATAGAACAGTGAAATACAGTGGTTACAGTGCACTTTGAAAAATTCTAATTGTTTTGGGTGCTAAATAGTACATTTGCATCTTGCGGTGCACTTCATATCTGAGAGTCAAATAGAAAACTCCAATACTGTGCTTACAGCGCACTTTGAAAAATTCTAAGTGTCTTAGGTGCTAAATAGTACATTTGCGTCTTGTTGTGCACTTCATATCTGAGAGTCAAATAGAACAGTCCAATACTGTGCTTACAGCGCACTTTGAAAAATTCTAATTGTTTTGGGTGGTAAATAGTACATTTGCATCTTGCGGTGCACTTCATATCTGAGAGTCAAATAGAACAGTGAAATACTGCGGTTACAGTGCACTTTGAAAAATTCTAATTGTTTTGGGTGTAAATAGTACATTTGCGTCTTGCGGTGCACTTCATATCTGAGAGTAAAATAGAACAGTGAAATACTGTGGTTACAGTGCACTTTGAAAAATTCTAATTGTTTTGGGTGGTAAATAGTACATTTGCGTCTTGCGGTGCACTTCTTATCTGAGAGTCAAATAGAACCGTCAAATACTGTGCTTACAGCGCACTTTGAAAAATTCTAATTGTTTTGGGTGCTAAATAGTACATTTGCATCTTGTTGTGCACTTCATATCTGAGAGTCAAATAGAACAGTGAAATACTGCGGTTACAGTGCACTTTGAAAAATTCTAATTGTTTTGGGTGCTAAATAGTACATTTGCGTCTTGCGGTGTACTTCATATCTGAGAGTCAAATAGAACAGTGAAATACAGTGGTTACAGTGCACTTTGAAAAATTCTAATTGTTTTGGGTGCTAAATAGTACATTTGCATCTTGCGGTGCACTTCATATCTGAGAGTCAAATAGAAAACTCCAATACTGTGCTTACAGCGCACTTTGAAAAATTCTAAGTGTCTTAGGTGCTAAATAGTACATTTGCGTCTTGTTGTGCACTTCATATCTGAGAGTCAAATAGAACAGTCCAATACTGTGCTTACAGCGCACTTTGAAAAATTCTAATTGTTTTGGGTGGTAAATAGTACATTTGCATCTTGCGGTGCACTTCATATCTGAGAGTCAAATAGAACAGTGAAATACTGCGGTTACAGTGCACTTTGAAAAATTCTAATTGTTTTGGGTGTAAATAGTACATTTGCGTCTTGCGGTGCACTTCATATCTGAGAGTAAAATAGAACAGTGAAATACTGTGGTTACAGTGCACTTTGAAAAATTCTAATTGTTTTGGGTGGTAAATAGTACATTTGCGTCTTGCGGTGCACTTCTTATCTGAGAGTCAAATAGAACCGTCAAATACTGTGCTTAAAGCGCACTTTGAAAAATTCTAATTGTTTTGGGTGCTAAATAGTACATTTGCATCTTGTTGTGCACTTCATATCTGAGAGTCAAATAGAACAGTGAAATACTGCGGTTACAGTGCACTTTGAAAAATTCTAATTGTTTTGGGTGGTAAATAGTACATTTGCGTCTTGCGGTGCACTTCATATCTGAGAGTCAAATAGAACAGTGAAATACTGTGGTTACAGTGCACTTTGAAAAATTCTAATTGTTTTGGGTGCTAAATAGTACATTTGCGTCTTGCGGTGCACTTCTTATCTGAGAGTCAAATAGAACCGTCAAATACTGTGCTTACAGCGCACTTTGAAAAATTCTAATTGTTTTGGGTGCTAAATAGTACATTTGCGTCTTGCGATGCACTTCATATCTGAGAGTCAAATAGAACAGTCCAATAATGTGCTTACAGCGCACTATGAAAAATTCTAATTGTTTTGGGTGCTAAATTGTATATTTGCGTCTTGCGGTGCACTTCATATGTGAGAGTCAAATAGAACAGGAAAATACTGTGGTAACAGTGCACTTTGAAAAATTCTAATTGTTTTGGGTGCTAAATAGTACATTTGCATCTTGCGGTGCACTTCATATCTGAGAGTCAAATAGAACAGTGAAATACAGTGGTTACAGTGCACTTTGAAAAATTCTAATTGTTTTGGGTGGTAAATAGTACATTTGCGTTTTGCGGTGCACTTCTTATCTGAGAGTCAAACAGAACAGTCAAATACTGTGCTTACAGCGCACTTTGAAAAAATCTAATTGTCATAGGTGCTAAATAGTACATTTGCATCTTGTTGTGCACTTCATATCTGAGAGTCAAATAGAACAGTGAAATACTGTGGTTACAGTGCACTTTGAAAAATTCTATTAGTTTGGGGTGGTAAATAGTACATTTGCGTCTTGCAGTGCACTTCTTATCTGAGAGTCAAATAGAACCTTCAAATACTGTGCTTACAGCGCACTTTGAAAAATTCTAATTGTTTTGGGTGGTAAATAGTACATTTGCGTCTTGCGGTGCACTTCTTATCTGAGAGTCAAATAGAACCGTCAAATACTGTGCTTACAGCGCACTTTGAAAAATTCTAAAATTTTTGGGTGCTAAATAGTACACTTGCGTCTTGCGGTGTACTTCATATCTGAGAGTCAAATAGAACAGTGAAATACAGTGGTTACAGTGCACTTTGAAAAATTCTAATTGTTTTGGGTGCTAAATAGTACATTTGCATCTTGCGGTGCACTTCATATCTGAGAGTCAAATAGAAAACTCCAATACTGTGCTTACAGCGCACTTTGAAAAATTCTAAGTGTCTTAGGTGCTAAATAGTACATTTGCGTCTTGTTGTGCACTTCATATCTGAGAGTCAAATAGAACAGTCCAATACTGTGCTTACAGCGCACTTTGAAAAATTCTAATTGTTTTGGGTGGTAAATAGTACATTTGCATCTTGCGGTGCACTTCATATCTGAGAGTCAAATAGAACAGTGAAATACTGCGGTTACAGTGCACTTTGAAAAATTCTAATTGTTTTGGGTGTAAATAGTACATTTGCGTCTTGCGGTGCACTTCATATCTGAGAGTAAAATAGAACAGTGAAATACTGTGGTTACAGTGCACTTTGAAAAATTCTAATTGTTTTGGGTGGTAAATAGTACATTTGCGTCTTGCGGTGCACTTCTTATCTGAGAGTCAAATAGAACCGTCAAATACTGTGCTTACAGCGCACTTTGAAAAATTCTAATTGTTTTGGGTGCTAAATAGTACATTTGCATCTTGTTGTGCACTTCATATCTGAGAGTCAAATAGAACAGTGAAATACTGCGGTTACAGTGCACTTTGAAAAATTCTAATTGTTTTGGGTGCTAAATAGTACATTTGCTTCTTGCGGTGCACTTCATATCTGAGAGTCAAATAGAACAGTGAAATACTGTGGTTACAGTGCACTTTGAAAAATTCTAATTGTTTTGGGTGCTAAATAGTACATTTGCGTCTTGCGGTGCACTTCATATCTGAGAGTCAAATAGAACCGTCAAATACTGTGCTTACAGCGCACTTTGAAAAATTCTAATAGTTTTGGGTGGTAAATAGTACATTTGCGTCTTGCGGTGCACTTCTTATCTGAGAGTCAAATAGAACCGTCAAATACTGTGCTGACAGCGCACTTTGAAAAATTCTAATTGTTTTGGGTGCTAAATAGTACATTTGCATCTTGTTGTGCACTTCATATCTGAGAGTCAAATAGAACAGTGAAATACTGCGGTTACAGTGCACTTTGAAAAATTCTAATTGTTTTGGGTGCTAAATAGTACATTTGCATCTTGCGGTGCACTTCATATCTGAGAGTCAAATAGAACAGTGAAATACTGCGGTTACAGTGCACTTTGAAAAATTCTAATTGTTTTGGGTGGTAAATAGTACATTTGCGTCTTGCGGTGCACTTCATATCTGAGAGTCAAATAGAACAGTGAAATACTGTGGTTACAGTGCACTTTGAAAAATTCTAATTGTTTTGGGTGCTAAATAGTACATTTGCGTCTTGCGGTGCACTTCATATCTGAGAGTCAAATAGAACCGTCAAATACTGTGCTTACAGCGCACTTTGAAAAATTCTAATTGTTTTGGGTGCTAAATAGTACATTTGCATCTTGCGGTGCACTTCATATCTGAGAGTCAAATAGAACAGTGAAATACTGCGGTTACAGTGCACTTTGAAAAATTCTAATTGTTTTGGGTGGTAAATAGTACATTTGCGTCTTGCGGTGCACTTCATATCTGAGAGTCAAATAGAACAGTGAAATACTGCGGTTACAGTGCACTTTGAAAAATTCTAATTGTTTTGGGTGGTAAATAGTACATTTGCGTCTTGCGGTGCACTTCATATCTGAGAGTCAAATAGAACAGTGAAATACTGTGGTTACAGTGCACTTTGAAAAATTCTAATTGTTTTGGGTGGTAAATAGTACATTTGCATCTTGCGGTGCACTTCATATCTGAGAGTCAAATAGAACAGTGAAATACTGCGGTTACAGTGCACTTTGAAAAATTCTAATTGTTTTGGGTGTAAATAGTACATTTGCGTCTTGCGGTGCACTTCATATCTGAGAGTAAAATAGAACAGTGAAATACTGTGGTTACAGTGCACTTTGAAAAATTCTAATTGTTTTGGGTGGTAAATAGTACATTTGCGTCTTGCGGTGCACTTCTTATCTGAGAGTCAAATAGAACCGTCAAATACTGTGCTTACAGCGCACTTTGAAAAATTCTAATTGTTTTGGGTGCTAAATAGTACATTTGCATCTTGTTGTGCACTTCATATCTGAGAGTCAAATAGAACAGTGAAATACTGCGGTTACAGTGCACTTTGAAAAATTCTAATTGTTTTGGGTGCTAAATAGTACATTTGCGTCTTGCGGTGCACTTCATATCTGAGAGTCAAATAGAACAGTGAAATACTGTGGTTACAGTGCACTTTGAAAAATTCTAATTGTTTTGGGTGCTAAATAGTACATTTGCGTCTTGCGGTGCACTTCATATCTGAGAGTCAAATAGAACCGTCAAATACTGTGCTTACAGCGCACTTTGAAAAATTCTAATAGTTTTGGGTGGTAAATAGTACATTTGCGTCTTGCGGTGCACTTCTTATCTGAGAGTCAAATAGAACCGTCAAATACTGTGCTGACAGCGCACTTTGAAAAATTCTAATTGTTTTGGGTGCTAAATAGTACATTTGCATCTTGTTGTGCACTTCATATCTGAGAGTCAAATAGAACAGTGAAATACTGCGGTTACAGTGCACTTTGAAAAATTCTAATTGTTTTGGGTGCTAAATAGTACATTTGCATCTTGCGGTGCACTTCATATCTGAGAGTCAAATAGAACAGTGAAATACTGCGGTTACAGTGCACTTTGAAAAATTCTAATTGTTTTGGGTGGTAAATAGTACATTTGCATCTTGCGGTGCACTTCATATCTGAGAGTCAAATAGAACAGTGAAATACTGTGGTTACAGTGCACTTTGAAAAATTCTAATTGTTTTGGGTGCTAAATAGTACATTTGCGTCTTGCGGTGCACTTCATATCTGAGAGTCAAATAGAACCGTCAAATACTGTGCTTACAGCGCACTTTGAAAAATTCTAATAGTTTTGGGTGGTAAATAGTACATTTGCGTCTTGTGGTGCACTTCATATCTGAGAGTCAAATAGAACCGTCAAATACTGTGCTTACAGCGCACTTTGAAAAATTCTAATTGTTTTGGGTGCTAAATAGTACATTTGTATCTTGTTGTGCACTTCATATCTGAGAGTCAAATAGAACAGTGAAATACTGCGGTTACAGTGCACTTTGAAAAATTCTAATTGTTTTGGGTGGTAAATAGTACATTTGCGTCTTGCGGTGCACTTCATATCTGAGAGTCAAATAGAACAGTGAAATACTGTGGTTACAGTGCACTTTGAAAAATTCTAATTGTTTTGGGTGCTAAATAGTACATTTGCATCATGCGGTGCACTTCATATCTGAGAGTCAAATAGAACAGTGAAATACTGCGGTTACAGTGCACTTTGAAAAATTCTAATTGTTTTGGGTGCTAAATAGTACATTTGCATCTTGCGGTGCACTTCATATCTGAGAGTCAAATAGAACAGTGAAATACTGCGGTTACAGTGCACTTTGAAAAATTCTAATTGTTTTGGGTGGTAAATAGTACATTTGCGTCTTGCGGTGCACTTCATATCTGAGAGTCAAATAGAACAGTGAAATACTGTGGTTACAGTGCACTTTGAAAAATTCTAATTGTTTTGGGTGCTAAATAGTACATTTGCGTCTTGCGGTGCACTTCATATCTGAGAGTCAAATAGAACCGTCAAATACTGTGCTTACAGCGCACTTTGAAAAATTCTAATAGTTTTGGGTGGTAAATAGTACATTTGCGTCTTGCGGTGCACTTCTTATCTGAGAGTCAAATAGAACCGTCAAATACTGTGCTTACAGCGCACTTTGAAAAACTCTAATTGTTTTGGGTGCTAAATAGTACATTTGCATCTTGTTGTGCACTTCATATCTGAGAGTCAAATAGAACAGTGAAATACTGCGGTTACAGTGCACTTTGAAAAATTCTAATTGTTTTGGGTGCTAAATAGTACATTTGCGTCTTGCGGTGCACTTCATATCTGAGAGTCAAATAGAACAGTAAAATACTGTGGTTACAGTGCACTTTGAAAAATTCTAATTGTTTTGGGTGCTAAATAGTACATTTGCGTCTTGCGGTGCACTTCTTATCTGAGAGTCAAATAGAACCGTCAAATACTGTGCTTACAGCGCACTTTGAAAAATTCTAATTGTTTTGGGTGCTAAATAGTACATTTGCGTCTTGCGGTGCACTTCATATCTGAGAGTCAAATAGAATAGTGAAATACAGTGGTTACAGTGCACTTTGAAAAATTCTAATTGTTTTGGGTGGTAAATAGTACATTTGCGTCTTGTTGTGCACTTCATATCTGAGAGTCAAATAGAACAGTCCAATACTGTGCTTACAGCGCACTTTGAAAAATTCTAATTGTTTTGGGTGCTAAATAGTACATTTGCGTCTTGCGGTGCACTTCATATCTGAGAGTCAAATAGAACAGTAAAATACTGTGGTTACAGTGCACTTTGAAAAATTCTAATTGTTTTGGGTGGTAAATAGTACATTTGCGTCTTGCGGTGCACTTCTTATCTGAGAGTCAAATAGAACCGTCAAATACTGTGCTTACAGCGCACTTTGAAAAATTCTAATTGTTTTGGGTGCTAAATAGTACATTTGCGTCTTGCGGTGCACTTCATATCTGAGAGTCAAATAGAATAGTGAAATACAGTGGTTACAGTGCACTTTGAAAAATTCTAATTGTTTTGGGTGGTAAATAGTACATTTGCGTCTTGTTGTGCACTTCATATCTGAGAGTCAAATAGAACAGTCCAATACTGTGCTTACAGCGCACTTTGAAAAATTCTAATTGTTTTGGGTGCTAAATTGTATATTTGCGTCTTGCGGTGCACTTCATATCTGAGAGTCAAATAGAACCATCAAATACTGTGCTTACAGCGCACTTTGAAAAATTCTAATTGTTTTGGGTGCTAAATAGTACATTTGCGTCTTGCGGTGCACTTCATATCTGAGAGTCAAATAGAACAGTGAAATACTGTGGTTACAGTGCACTTTGAAAAATTCTAATTGTTTTGGGTGCTAAATAGTACATTTGCGTCTTGTTGTGCACTTCATATGTGAGAGTCAAATAGAACAGGAAAATACTGTGGTAACAGTGCACTTTGAAAAATTCTAATTGTTTTGGGTGCTAAATAGTACATTTGCATCTTGCGGTGCACTTCATATCTGAGAGTCAAATAGAACAGTGAAATACAGTGGTTACAGTGCACTTTGAAAAATTCTAATTGTTTTGGGTGGTAAATAGTACATTTGCGTTTTGCGGTGCACTTCTTATCTGAGAGTCAAACAGAACAGTCAAATACTGTGCTTACAGCGCACTTTGAAAAAATCTAATTGTCATAGGTGCTAAATAGTACATTTGCATCTTGTTGTGCACTTCATATCTGAGAGTCAAATAGAACAGTGAAATACTGTGGTTACAGTGCACTTTGAAAAATTCTATTAGTTTGGGGTGGTAAATAGTACATTTGCGTCTTGCAGTGCACTTCTTATCTGAGAGTCAAATAGAACCTTCAAATACTGTGCTTACAGCGCACTTTGAAAAATTCTAATTGTTTTGGGTGGTAAATAGTACATTTGCGTCTTGCGGTGCACTTCTTATCTGAGAGTCAAATAGAACCGTCAAATACTGTGCTTACAGCGCACTTTGAAAAATTCTAATTGTTTTGGGTGCTAAATAGTACATTTGTATCTTGTTGTGCACTTCATATCTGAGAGTCAAATAGAACAGTGAAATACTGCGGTTACAGTGCACTTTGAAAAATTCTAATTGTTTTGGGTGGTAAATAGTACATTTGCGTCTTGCGGTGCACTTCATATCTGAGAGTCAAATAGAACAGTGAAATACTGTGGTTACAGTGCACTTTGAAAAATTCTAATTGTTTTGGGTGCTAAATAGTACATTTGCATCATGCGGTGCACTTCATATCTGAGAGTCAAATAGAACAGTGAAATACTGCGGTTACAGTGCACTTTGAAAAATTCTAATTGTTTTGGGTGCTAAATAGTACATTTGCATCTTGCGGTGCACTTCATATCTGAGAGTCAAATAGAACAGTGAAATACTGCGGTTACAGTGCACTTTGAAAAATTCTAATTGTTTTGGGTGGTAAATAGTACATTTGCGTCTTGCGGTGCACTTCATATCTGAGAGTCAAATAGAACAGTGAAATACTGTGGTTACAGTGCACTTTGAAAAATTCTAATTGTTTTGGGTGCTAAATAGTACATTTGCGTCTTGCGGTGCACTTCATATCTGAGAGTCAAATAGAACCGTCAAATACTGTGCTTACAGCGCACTTTGAAAAATTCTAATAGTTTTGGGTGGTAAATAGTACATTTGCGTCTTGCGGTGCACTTCTTATCTGAGAGTCAAATAGAACCGTCAAATACTGTGCTTACAGCGCACTTTGAAAAACTCTAATTGTTTTGGGTGCTAAATAGTACATTTGCATCTTGTTGTGCACTTCATATCTGAGAGTCAAATAGAACAGTGAAATACTGCGGTTACAGTGCACTTTGAAAAATTCTAATTGTTTTGGGTGCTAAATAGTACATTTGCGTCTTGCGGTGCACTTCATATCTGAGAGTCAAATAGAACAGTAAAATACTGTGGTTACAGTGCACTTTGAAAAATTCTAATTGTTTTGGGTGCTAAATAGTACATTTGCGTCTTGCGGTGCACTTCTTATCTGAGAGTCAAATAGAACCGTCAAATACTGTGCTTACAGCGCACTTTGAAAAATTCTAATTGTTTTGGGTGCTAAATAGTACATTTGCGTCTTGCGGTGCACTTCATATCTGAGAGTCACATAGAATAGTGAAATACAGTGGTTACAGTGCACTTTGAAAAATTCTAATTGTTTTGGGTGGTAAATAGTACATTTGCGTCTTGTTGTGCACTTCATATCTGAGAGTCAAATAGAACAGTCCAATACTGTGCTTACAGCGCACTTTGAAAAATTCTAATTGTTTTGGGTGCTAAATAGTACATTTGCGTCTTGCGGTGCACTTCATATCTGAGAGTCAAATAGAACAGTAAAATACTGTGGTTACAGTGCACTTTGAAAAATTCTAATTGTTTTGGGTGGTAAATAGTACATTTGCGTCTTGCGGTGCACTTCTTATCTGAGAGTCAAATAGAACCGTCAAATACTGTGCTTACAGCGCACTTTGAAAAATTCTAATTGTTTTGGGTGCTAAATAGTACATTTGCGTCTTGCGGTGCACTTCATATCTGAGAGTCAAATAGAATAGTGAAATACAGTGGTTACAGTGCACTTTGAAAAATTCTAATTGTTTTGGGTGGTAAATAGTACATTTGCGTCTTGTTGTGCACTTCATATCTGAGAGTCAAATAGAACAGTCCAATACTGTGCTTACAGCGCACTTTGAAAAATTCTAATTGTTTTGGGTGCTAAATTGTATATTTGCGTCTTGCGGTGCACTTCATATCTGAGAGTCAAATAGAACCATCAAATACTGTGCTTACAGCGCACTTTGAAAAATTCTAATTGTTTTGGGTGCTAAATAGTACATTTGCGTCTTGCGGTGCACTTCATATCTGAGAGTCAAATAGAACAGTGAAATACTGTGGTTACAGTGCACTTTGAAAAATTCTAATTGTTTTGGGTGCTAAATAGTACATTTGCGTCTTGTTGTGCACTTCATATGTGAGAGTCAAATAGAACAGGAAAATACTGTGGTAACAGTGCACTTTGAAAAATTCTAATTGTTTTGGGTGCTAAATAGTACATTTGCATCTTGCGGTGCACTTCATATCTGAGAGTCAAATAGAACAGTGAAATACAGTGGTTACAGTGCACTTTGAAAAATTCTAATTGTTTTGGGTGGTAAATAGTACATTTGCGTTTTGCGGTGCACTTCTTATCTGAGAGTCAAACAGAACAGTCAAATACTGTGCTTACAGCGCACTTTGAAAAAATCTAATTGTCATAGGTGCTAAATAGTACATTTGCATCTTGTTGTGCACTTCATATCTGAGAGTCAAATAGAACAGTGAAATACTGTGGTTACAGTGCACTTTGAAAAATTCTATTAGTTTGGGGTGGTAAATAGTACATTTGCGTCTTGCAGTGCACTTCTTATCTGAGAGTCAAATAGAACCTTCAAATACTGTGCTTACAGCGCACTTTGAAAAATTCTAATTGTTTTGGGTGGTAAATAGTACATTTGCGTCTTGCGGTGCACTTCTTATCTGAGAGTCAAATAGAACCGTCAAATACTGTGCTTACAGCGCACTTTGAAAAATTCTAAAATTTTTGGGTGCTGAATAGTACACTTGCGTCTTGCGGTGTACTTCATATCTGAGAGTCAAATAGAACAGTGAAATACAGTGGTTACAGTGCACTTTGAAAAATTCTAATTGTTTTGGGTGCTAAATAGTACATTTGCATCTTGCGGTGCACTTCATATCTGAGAGTCAAATAGAAAACTCCAATACTGTGCTTACAGCGCACTTTGAAAAATTCTAAGTGTCTTAGGTGCTAAATAGTACATTTGCGTCTTGTTGTGCACTTCATATCTGAGAGTCAAATAGAACAGTCCAATACTGTGCTTACAGCGCACTTTGAAAAATTCTAATTGTTTTGGGTGGTAAATAGTACATTTGCATCTTGCGGTGCACTTCATATCTGAGAGTCAAATAGAACAGTGAAATACTGCGGTTACAGTGCACTTTGAAAAATTCGAATTGTTTTGGGTGTAAATAGTACATTTGCGTCTTGCGGTGCACTTCATATCTGAGAGTAAAATAGAACAGTGAAATACTGTGGTTACAGTGCACTTTGAAAAATTCTAATTGTTTTGGGTGGTAAATAGTACATTTGCGTCTTGCCGTGCACTTCTTATCTGAGAGTCAAATAGAACCGTCAAATACTGTGCTTACAGCGCACTTTGAAAAATTCTAATTGTTTTGGGTGCTAAATAGTACATTTGCATCTTGTTGTGCACTTCATATCTGAGAGTCAAATAGAACAGTGAAATACTGCGGTTACAGTGCACTTTGAAAAATTCTAATTGTTTTGGGTGCTAAATAGTACATTTGCGTCTTGCTGTGCACTTCATATCTGAGAGTCAAATAGAACAGTGAAATACTGTGGTTACAGTGCACTTTGAAAAATTCTAATTGTTTTGGGTGCTAAATAGTACATTTGCGTCTTGCGGTGCACTTCATATCTGAGAGTCAAATAGAACCGTCAAATACTGTGCTTACAGCGCACTTTGAAAAATTCTAATAGTTTTGGGTGGTAAATAGTACATTTGCGTCTTGCGGTGCACTTCTTATCTGAGAGTCAAATAGAACCGTCAAATACTGTGCTTACAGCGCACTTTGAAAAATTCTAATTGTTTTGGGTGCTAAATAGTACATTTGCATCTTGTTGTGCACTTCATATCTGAGAGTCAAATAGAACAGTGAAATAGTGCGGTTACAGTGCACTTTGAAAAATTCTAATTGTTTTGGGTGGTAAATAGTACATTTGCGTCTTGCGGTGCACTTCATATCTGAGAGTCAAATAGAACAGTGAAATACTGTGGTTACAGTGCACTTTGAAAAATTCTAATTGTTTTGGGTGCTAAATAGTACATTTGCGTCTTGCGGTGCACTTCTTATCTGAGAGTCAAATAGAACCGTCAAATACTGTGCTTACAGCGCACTTTGAAAAATTCTAATTGTTTTGGGTGCTAAATAGTACATTTGCGTCTTGCGATGCACTTCATATCTGAGAGTCAAATAGAACAGTCCAATAATGTGCTTACAGCGCACTTTGAAAAATTCTAATTGTTTTGGGTGCTAAATTGTATATTTGCGTCTTGCGGTGCACTTCATATGTGAGAGTCAAATAGAACAGGAAAATACTGTGGTAACAGTGCACTTTGAAAAATTCTAATTGTTTTGGGTGCTAAATAGTACATTTGCATCTTGCGGTGCACTTCATATCTGAGAGTCAAATAGAACAGTGAAATACAGTGGTTACAGTGCACTTTGAAAAATTCTAATTGTTTTGGGTGGTAAATAGTACATTTGCGTTTTGCGGTGCACTTCTTATCTGAGAGTCAAACAGAACAGTCAAATACTGTGCTTACAGCGCACTTTGAAAAAATCTAATTGTCATAGGTGCTAAATAGTACATTTGCATCTTGTTGTGCACTTCATATCTGAGAGTCAAATAGAACAGTGAAATACTGTGGTTACAGTGCACTTTGAAAAATTCTATTAGTTTGGGGAGGTAAATAGTACATTTGCGTCTTGCAGTGCACTTCTTATCTGAGAGTCAAATAGAACCTTCAAATACTGTGCTTACAGCGCACTTTGAAAAATTCTAATTGTTTTGGGTGGTAAATAGTACATTTGCGTCTTGCGGTGCACTTCTTATCTGAGAGTCAAATAGAACCGTCAAATACTGTGCTTACAGCGCACTTTGAAAAATTCTAAGATTTTTGGGTGCTAAATAGTACACTTTCGTCTTGCGGTGTACTTCATATCTGAGAGTCAAATAGAACAGTGAAATACACTGGTTACAGTGCACTTTGAAAAATTCTAATTGTTTTGGGTACTAAATAGTACATTTGCATCTTGCGGTGCACTTCATATCTGAGAGTAAATAGAAAACTCCAATACTGTGCTTACAGTGCACTTTGAAAAATTCTAAGTGTCTTAGGTGCTAAATAGTACATTTGCGTCTTGTTGTGCACTTCATATCTGAGAGTCAAATAGAACAGTCCAATACTGTGCTTACAGCGCACTTTGAAAAATTCTAATTGTTTTGGGTGGTAAATAGTACATTTGCATCTTGCGGTGCACTTCATATCTGAGAGTCAAATAGAACAGTGAAATACTGCGGTTACAGTGCACTTTGAAAAATTCTAATTGTTTTGGGTGTAAATAGTACATTTGCGTCTTGCGGTGCACTTCATATCTGAGAGTAAAATAGAACAGTGAAATACTGTGGTTACAGTGCACTTTGAAAAATTCTAATTGTTTTGGGTGGTAAATAGTACATTTGCGTCTTGCGGTGCACTTCTTATCTGAGAGTCAAATAGAACCGTCAAATACTGTGCTTACAGCGCACTTTGAAAAATTCTAATTGTTTTGGGTGCTAAATAGTACATTTGCATCTTGTTGTGCACTTCATATCTGAGAGTCAAATAGAACAGTGAAATACTGCGGTTACAGTGCACTTTGAAAAATTCTAATTGTTTTGGGTGCTAAATAGTACATTTGCGTCTTGCGGTGTACTTCATATCTGAGAGTCAAATAGAACAGTGAAATACAGTGGTTACAGTGCACTTTGAAAAATTCTAATTGTTTTGGGTGCTAAATAGTACATTTGCATCTTGCGGTGCACTTCATATCTGAGAGTCAAATAGAAAACTCCAATACTGTGCTTACAGCGCACTTTGAAAAATTCTAAGTGTCTTAGGTGCTAAATAGTACATTTGCGTCTTGTTGTGCACTTCATATCTGAGAGTCAAATAGAACAGTCCAATACTGTGCTTACAGCGCACTTTGAAAAATTCTAATTGTTTTGGGTGGTAAATAGTACATTTGCATCTTGCGGTGCACTTCATATCTGAGAGTCAAATAGAACAGTGAAATACTGCGGTTACAGTGCACTTTGAAAAATTCTAATTGTTTTGGGTGTAAATAGTACATTTGCGTCTTGCGGTGCACTTCATATCTGAGAGTAAAATAGAACAGTGAAATACTGTGGTTACAGTGCACTTTGAAAAATTCTAATTGTTTTGGGTGGTAAATAGTACATTTGCGTCTTGCGGTGCACTTCTTATCTGAGAGTCAAATAGAACCGTCAAATACTGTGCTTACAGCGCACTTTGAAAAATTCTAATTGTTTTGGGTGCTAAATAGTACATTTGCATCTTGTTGTGCACTTCATATCTGAGAGTCAAATAGAACAGTGAAATACTGCGGTTACAGTGCACTTTGAAAAATTCTAATTGTTTTGGGTGCTAAATAGTACATTTGCGTCTTGCGGTGTACTTCATATCTGAGAGTCAAATAGAACAGTGAAATACAGTGGTTACAGTGCACTTTGAAAAATTCTAATTGTTTTGGGTGCTAAATAGTACATTTGCATCTTGCGGTGCACTTCATATCTGAGAGTCAAATAGAAAACTCCAATACTGTGCTTACAGCGCACTTTGAAAAATTCTAAGTGTCTTAGGTGCTAAATAGTACATTTGCGTCTTGTTGTGCACTTCATATCTGAGAGTCAAATAGAACAGTCCAATACTGTGCTTACAGCGCACTTTGAAAAATTCTAATTGTTTTGGGTGGTAAATAGTACATTTGCATCTTGCGGTGCACTTCATATCTGAGAGTCAAATAGAACAGTGAAATACTGCGGTTACAGTGCACTTTGAAAAATTCTAATTGTTTTGGGTGTAAATAGTACATTTGCGTCTTGCGGTGCACTTCATATCTGAGAGTAAAATAGAACAGTGAAATACTGTGGTTACAGTGCACTTTGAAAAATTCTAATTGTTTTGGGTGGTAAATAGTACATTTGCGTCTTGCGGTGCACTTCTTATCTGAGAGTCAAATAGAACCGTCAAATACTGTGCTTAAAGCGCACTTTGAAAAATTCTAATTGTTTTGGGTGCTAAATAGTACATTTGCATCTTGTTGTGCACTTCATATCTGAGAGTCAAATAGAACAGTGAAATACTGCGGTTACAGTGCACTTTGAAAAATTCTAATTGTTTTGGGTGGTAAATAGTACATTTGCGTCTTGCGGTGCACTTCATATCTGAGAGTCAAATAGAACCGTCAAATACTGTGCTTACAGCGCACTTTGAAAAATTCTAATTGTTTTGGGTGCTAAATAGTACATTTGCGTCTTGCGATGCACTTCATATCTGAGAGTCAAATAGAACAGTCCAATAATGTGCTTACAGCGCACTATGAAAAATTCTAATTGTTTTGGGTGCTAAATTGTATATTTGCGTCTTGCGGTGCACTTCATATGTGAGAGTCAAATAGAACAGGAAAATACTGTGGTAACAGTGCACTTTGAAAAATTCTAATTGTTTTGGGTGCTAAATAGTACATTTGCATCTTGCGGTGCACTTCATATCTGAGAGTCAAATAGAACAGTGAAATACAGTGGTTACAGTGCACTTTGAAAAATTCTAATTGTTTTGGGTGGTAAATAGTACATTTGCGTTTTGCGGTGCACTTCTTATCTGAGAGTCAAACAGAACAGTCAAATACTGTGCTTACAGCGCACTTTGAAAAAATCTAATTGTCATAGGTGCTAAATAGTACATTTGCATCTTGTTGTGCACTTCATATCTGAGAGTCAAATAGAACAGTGAAATACTGTGGTTACAGTGCACTTTGAAAAATTCTATTAGTTTGGGGTGGTAAATAGTACATTTGCGTCTTGCAGTGCACTTCTTATCTGAGAGTCAAATAGAACCTTCAAATACTGTGCTTACAGCGCACTTTGAAAAATTCTAATTGTTTTGGGTGGTAAATAGTACATTTGCGTCTTGCGGTGCACTTCTTATCTGAGAGTCAAATAGAACCGTCAAATACTGTGCTTACAGCGCACTTTGAAAAATTCTAAAATTTTTGGGTGCTAAATAGTACACTTGCGTCTTGCGGTGTACTTCATATCTGAGAGTCAAATAGAACAGTGAAATACAGTGGTTACAGTGCACTTTGAAAAATTCTAATTGTTTTGGGTGCTAAATAGTACATTTGCATCTTGCGGTGCACTTCATATCTGAGAGTCAAATAGAAAACTCCAATACTGTGCTTACAGCGCACTTTGAAAAATTCTAAGTGTCTTAGGTGCTAAATAGTACATTTGCGTCTTGTTGTGCACTTCATATCTGAGAGTCAAATAGAACAGTCCAATACTGTGCTTACAGCGCACTTTGAAAAATTCTAATTGTTTTGGGTGGTAAATAGTACATTTGCATCTTGCGGTGCACTTCATATCTGAGAGTCAAATAGAACAGTGAAATACTGCGGTTACAGTGCACTTTGAAAAATTCTAATTGTTTTGGGTGTAAATAGTACATTTGCGTCTTGCGGTGCACTTCATATCTGAGAGTAAAATAGAACAGTGAAATACTGTGGTTACAGTGCACTTTGAAAAATTCTAATTGTTTTGGGTGGTAAATAGTACATTTGCGTCTTGCGGTGCACTTCTTATCTGAGAGTCAAATAGAACCGTCAAATACTGTGCTTACAGCGCACTTTGAAAAATTCTAATTGTTTTGGGTGCTAAATAGTACATTTGCATCTTGTTGTGCACTTCATATCTGAGAGTCAAATAGAACAGTGAAATACTGCGGTTACAGTGCACTTTGAAAAATTCTAATTGTTTTGGGTGCTAAATAGTACATTTGCTTCTTGCGGTGCACTTCATATCTGAGAGTCAAATAGAACAGTGAAATACTGTGGTTACAGTGCACTTTGAAAAATTCTAATTGTTTTGGGTGCTAAATAGTACATTTGCGTCTTGCGGTGCACTTCATATCTGAGAGTCAAATAGAACCGTCAAATACTGTGCTTACAGCGCACTTTGAAAAATTCTAATAGTTTTGGGTGGTAAATAGTACATTTGCGTCTTGCGGTGCACTTCTTATCTGAGAGTCAAATAGAAACGTCAAATACTGTGCTGACAGCGCACTTTGAAAAATTCTAATTGTTTTGGGTGCTAAATAGTACATTTGCATCTTGTTGTGCACTTCATATCTGAGAGTCAAATAGAACAGTGAAATACTGCGGTTACAGTGCACTTTGAAAAATTCTAATTGTTTTGGGTGCTAAATAGTACATTTGCATCTTGCGGTGCACTTCATATCTGAGAGTCAAATAGAACAGTGAAATACTGCGGTTACAGTGCACTTTGAAAAATTCTAATTGTTTTGGGTGGTAAATAGTACATTTGCGTCTTGCGGTGCACTTCATATCTGAGAGTCAAATAGAACAGTGAAATACTGTGGTTACAGTGCACTTTGAAAAATTCTAATTGTTTTGGGTGCTAAATAGTACATTTGCGTCTTGCGGTGCACTTCATATCTGAGAGTCAAATAGAACCGTCAAATACTGTGCTTACAGCGCACTTTGAAAAATTCTAATTGTTTTGGGTGCTAAATAGTACATTTGCATCTTGCGGTGCACTTCATATCTGAGAGTCAAATAGAACAGTGAAATACTGCGGTTACAGTGCACTTTGAAAAATTCTAATTGTTTTGGGTGGTAAATAGTACATTTGCGTCTTGCGGTGCACTTCATATCTGAGAGTCAAATAGAACAGTGAAATACTGCGGTTACAGTGCACTTTGAAAAATTCTAATTGTTTTGGGTGGTAAATAGTACATTTGCGTCTTGCGGTGCACTTCATATCTGAGAGTCAAATAGAACAGTGAAATACTGTGGTTACAGTGCACTTTGAAAAATTCTAATTGTTTTGGGTGGTAAATAGTACATTTGCATCTTGCGGTGCACTTCATATCTGAGAGTCAAATAGAACAGTGAAATACTGCGGTTACAGTGCACTTTGAAAAATTCTAATTGTTTTGGGTGTAAATAGTACATTTGCGTCTTGCGGTGCACTTCATATCTGAGAGTAAAATAGAACAGTGAAATACTGTGGTTACAGTGCACTTTGAAAAATTCTAATTGTTTTGGGTGGTAAATAGTACATTTGCGTCTTGCGGTGCACTTCTTATCTGAGAGTCAAATAGAACCGTCAAATACTGTGCTTACAGCGCACTTTGAAAAATTCTAATTGTTTTGGGTGCTAAATAGTACATTTGCATCTTGTTGTGCACTTCATATCTGAGAGTCAAATAGAACAGTGAAATACTGCGGTTACAGTGCACTTTGAAAAATTCTAATTGTTTTGGGTGCTAAATAGTACATTTGCGTCTTGCGGTGCACTTCATATCTGAGAGTCAAATAGAACAGTGAAATACTGTGGTTACAGTGCACTTTGAAAAATTCTAATTGTTTTGGGTGCTAAATAGTACATTTGCGTCTTGCGGTGCACTTCATATCTGAGAGTCAAATAGAACCGTCAAATACTGTGCTTACAGCGCACTTTGAAAAATTCTAATAGTTTTGGGTGGTAAATAGTACATTTGCGTCTTGCGGTGCACTTCTTATCTGAGAGTCAAATAGAACCGTCAAATACTGTGCTGACAGCGCACTTTGAAAAATTCTAATTGTTTTGGGTGCTAAATAGTACATTTGCATCTTGTTGTGCACTTCATATCTGAGAGTCAAATAGAACAGTGAAATACTGCGGTTACAGTGCACTTTGAAAAATTCTAATTGTTTTGGGTGCTAAATAGTACATTTGCATCTTGCGGTGCACTTCATATCTGAGAGTCAAATAGAACAGTGAAATACTGCGGTTACAGTGCACTTTGAAAAATTCTAATTGTTTTGGGTGGTAAATAGTACATTTGCATCTTGCGGTGCACTTCATATCTGAGAGTCAAATAGAACAGTGAAATACTGTGGTTACAGTGCACTTTGAAAAATTCTAATTGTTTTGGGTGCTAAATAGTACATTTGCGTCTTGCGGTGCACTTCATATCTGAGAGTCAAATAGAACCGTCAAATACTGTGCTTACAGCGCACTTTGAAAAATTCTAATAGTTTTGGGTGGTAAATAGTACATTTGCGTCTTGTGGTGCACTTCATATCTGAGAGTCAAATAGAACCGTCAAATACTGTGCTTACAGCGCACTTTGAAAAATTCTAATTGTTTTGGGTGCTAAATAGTACATTTGTATCTTGTTGTGCACTTCATATCTGAGAGTCAAATAGAACAGTGAAATACTGCGGTTACAGTGCACTTTGAAAAATTCTAATTGTTTTGGGTGGTAAATAGTACATTTGCGTCTTGCGGTGCACTTCATATCTGAGAGTCAAATAGAACAGTGAAATACTGTGGTTACAGTGCACTTTGAAAAATTCTAATTGTTTTGGGTGCTAAATAGTACATTTGCGTCTTGCGGTGCACTTCTTATCTGAGAGTCAAATAAAACAGTCAAATACTGTGCTTACAGCGCACTTTGAAAAATTCTAATTGTTTTGGGTGCTAAATAGTACATTTGCGTCTTGCGATGCACTTCATATCTGAGAGTCAAATAGAACAGTCCAATAATGTGCTTACAGCGCACTTTGAAAAATTCTAATTGTTTTGGGTGCTAAATTGTATATTTGCGTCTTGCGGTGCACTTCATATGTGAGAGTCAAATAGAACAGGAAAATACTGTGGTAACAGTGCACTTTGAAAAATTCTAATTGTTTTGGGTGCTAAATAGTACATTTGCATCTTGCGGTGCACTTCATATCTGAGAGTCAAATAGAACAGTGAAATACAGTGGTTACAGTGCACTTTGAAAAATTCTAATTGTTTTGGGTGGTAAATAGTACATTTGCGTTTTGCGGTGCACTTCTTATCTGAGAGTCAAACAGAACAGTCAAATACTGTGCTTACAGCGCACTTTGAAAAAATCTAATTGTCATAGGTGGTAAATAGTACATTTGCATCTTGTTGTGCACTTCATATCTGAGAGTCAAATAGAACAGTGAAATACTGTGGTTACAGTGCACTTTGAAAAATTCTAATTGTTTTGGGTGGTAAATAGTACATTTGCGTCTTGCGGTGCACTTCTTATCTGAGAGTCAAATAGAACCATCAAATACTGTGCTTACAGCGCACTTTGAAAAATTCTAAAATTTTTGGGTGCTAAATAGTACACTTGCGTCTTGCGGTGTACTTCATATCTGAGAGTCAAATAGAACAGTGAAATACAGTGGTTACAGTGCACTTTGAAAAATTCTAATTGTTTTGGGTGCTAAATAGTACATTTGCATCTTGCGGTGCACTTCATATCTGAGAGTCAAATAGAAAACTCCAATACTGTGCTTACAGCGCACTTTGAAAAATTCTAATAGTTTTGGGTGGTAAATAGTACATTTGCGTCTTGCGGTGCACTTCATATCTGAGAGTCAAATAGAACCGTCAAATACTGTGCTTACAGCGCACTTTGAAAAATTCTAAAATTTTTGGGTGCTAAATAGTACATTTGCGTCTTGCGGTGTACTTCATATCTGAGAGTCAAATAGAACAGTGAAATACAGTGGTTACAGTGCACTTTGAAAAATTCTAATTGTTTTGGGTGCTAAATAGTACATTTGCATCTTGCGGTGCACTTCATATCTGAGAGTCAAATAGAAAACTCCAATACTGTGCTTACAGCGCACTTTGAAAAATTCTAATAGTTTTGGGTGGTAAATAGTACATTTGCGTCTTGCGGTGCACTTCTTATCTGAGAGTCAAACAGAGCAGTCAAATACTGTGCTTACAGCGCACTTTGAAAAAATCTAATTGTCATAGGTGGTAAATAGTACATTTGCATCTTGTTGTGCACTTCATATCTGAGAGTCAAATAGAACAGTGAAATACTGTGGTTACAGTGCACTTTGAAAAATTCTAATTGTTTTGGGTGGTAAATAGTACATTTGCGTCTTGCGGTACACTTCTTATCTGAGAGTCAAATAGAACCATCAAATACTGTGCTTACAGCGCACTTTGAAAAATTCTAAAATTTTTGGGTGCTAAATAGTACACTTGCGTCTTGCGGTGTACTTCATATCTGAGAGTCAAATAGAACAGTGAAATACAGTGGTTACAGTGCACTTTGAAAAATTCTAATTGTTTTGGGTGCTAAATAGTACATTTGCATCTTGCGGTGCACTTCATATCTGAGAGTCAAATAGAAAACTCCAATACTGTGCTTACAGCGCACTTTGAAAAATTCTAATAGTTTTGGGTGGTAAATAGTACATTTGCGTCTTGCGGTGCACTTCATATCTGAGAGTCAAATAGAACCGTCAAATACTGTGCTTACAGCGCACTTTGAAAAATTCTAATTGTTTTGGGTGCTAAATAGTACATTTGCATCTTGTTGTGCACTTCATATCTGAGAGTCAAATAGAACAGTGAAATACTGCGGTTACAGTGCACTTTGAAAAATTCTAATTGTTTTGGGTGGTAAATAGTACATTTGCGTCTTGCGGTGCACTTCATATCTGAGAGTCAAATAGAACAGTGAAATACTGTGGTTACAGTGCCCTTTGAAAAATTCTAATTGTTTTGGGTGCTAAATAGTACATTTGCGTCTTGCGGTGCACTTCTTATCTGAGAGTCAAATAGAACCGTCAAATACTGTGCTTACAGCGCACTTTGAAAAATTCTAATTGTTTTGGGTGCTAAATAGTACATTTGCGTCTTGCGATGCACTTCATATCTGAGAGTCAAAAAGAACAGTCCAATAATGTGCTTACAGCGCACTTTGAAAAATTCTAATTGTTTTGGGTGCTAAATTGTATATTTGCGTCTTGCGGTGCACTTCATATGTGAGAGTCAAATAGAACAGGAAAATACTGTGGTAACAGTGCACTTTGAAAAATTCTAATTGTTTTGGGTGCTAAATAGTACATTTGCATCTTGCGGTGCACTTCATATCTGAGAGTCAAATAGAACAGTGAAATACAGTGGTTACAGTGCACTTTGAAAAATTCTAATTGTTTTGGGTGGTAAATAGTACATTTGCGTTTTGCGGTGCACTTCTTATCTGAGAGTCAAACAGAACAGTCAAATACTGTGCTTACAGCGCACTTTGAAAAAATCTAATTGTCATAGGTGCTAAATAGTACATTTGCATCTTGTTGTGCACTTCATATCTGAGAGTCAAATAGAACAGTGAAATACTGCGGTTACAGTGCACTTTGAAAAATTCTAATTGTTTTGGGTGCTAAATAGTACATTTGCGTCTTGCGGTGCACTTCATATCTGAGAGTCAAATAGAACCGTCAAATACTGTGCTTACAGCGCACTTTGAAAAATTCTAAAATTTTTGGGTGCTAAATAGTACACTTGCGTCTTGCGGTGTACTTCATATCTGAGAGTCAAATAGAACAGTGAAATACAGTGGTTACAGTGCACTTTGAAAAATTCTAATTGTTTTGGGTGCTAAATAGTACATTTGCATCTTGCGGTGCACTTCATATCTGAGAGTCAAATAGAAAACTCCAATACTGTGCTTACAGCGCACTTTGAAAAATTCTAATAGTTTTGGGTGGTAAATAGTACATTTGCGTCTTGCGGTGCACTTCATATCTGAGAGTCAAATAGAACCGTCAAATACTGTGCTTACAGCGCACTTTGAAAAATTCTAAAATTTTTGGGTGCTAAATAGTACATTTGCGTCTTGCGGTGTACTTCATATCTGAGAGTCAAATAGAACAGTGAAATACAGTGGTTACAGTGCACTTTGAAAAATTCTAATTGTTTTGGGTGCTAAATAGTACATTTGCATCTTGCGGTGCACTTCATATCTGAGAGTCAAATAGAAAACTCCAATACTGTGCTTACAGCGCACTTTGAAAAATTCTAATAGTTTTGGGTGGTAAATAGTACATTTGCGTCTTGCGGTGCACTTCTTATCTGAGAGTCAAACAGAGCAGTCAAATACTGTGCTTACAGCGCACTTTGAAAAAATCTAATTGTCATAGGTGGTAAATAGTACATTTGCATCTTGTTGTGCACTTCATATCTGAGAGTCAAATAGAACAGTGAAATACTGTGGTTACAGTGCACTTTGAAAAATTCTAATTGTTTTGGGTGGTAAATAGTACATTTGCGTCTTGCGGTGCACTTCTTATCTGAGAGTCAAATAGAACCATCAAATACTGTGCTTACAGCGCACTTTGAAAAATTCTAAAATTTTTGGGTGCTAAATAGTACACTTGCGTCTTGCGGTGTACTTCATATCTGAGAGTCAAATAGAACAGTGAAATACAGTGGTTACAGTGCACTTTGAAAAATTCTAATTGTTTTGGGTGCTAAATAGTACATTTGCATCTTGCGGTGCACTTCATATCTGAGAGTCAAATAGAAAACTCCAATACTGTGCTTACAGCGCACTTTGAAAAATTCTAATAGTTTTGGGTGGTAAATAGTACATTTGCGTCTTGCGGTGCACTTCATATCTGAGAGTCAAATAGAACCGTCAAATACTGTGCTTACAGCGCACTTTGAAAAATTCTAATTGTTTTGGGTGCTAAATAGTACATTTGCATCTTGTTGTGCACTTCATATCTGAGAGTCAAATAGAACAGTGAAATACTGCGGTTACAGTGCACTTTGAAAAATTCTAATTGTTTTGGGTGGTAAATAGTACATTTGCGTCTTGCGGTGCACTTCATATCTGAGAGTCAAATAGAACAGTGAAATACTGTGGTTACAGTGCACTTTGAAAAATTCTAATTGTTTTGGGTGCTAAATAGTACATTTGCGTCTTGCGGTGCACTTCTTATCTGAGAGTCAAATAGAACCGTCAAATACTGTGCTTACAGCGCACTTTGAAAAATTCTAATTGTTTTGGGTGCTAAATAGTACATTTGCGTCTTGCGATGCACTTCATATCTGAGAGTCAAAAAGAACAGTCCAATAATGTGCTTACAGCGCACTTTGAAAAATTCTAATTGTTTTGGGTGCTAAATTGTATATTTGCGTCTTGCGGTGCACTTCATATGTGAGAGTCAAATAGAACAGGAAAATACTGTGGTAACAGTGCACTTTGAAAAATTCTAATTGTTTTGGGTGCTAAATAGTACATTTGCATCTTGCGGTGCACTTCATATCTGAGAGTCAAATAGAACAGTGAAATACAGTGGTTACAGTGCACTTTGAAAAATTCTAATTGTTTTGGGTGGTAAATAGTACATTTGCGTTTTGCGGTGCACTTCTTATCTGAGAGTCAAACAGAACAGTCAAATACTGTGCTTACAGCGCACTTTGAAAAAATCTAATTGTCATAGGTGCTAAATAGTACATTTGCATCTTGTTGTGCACTTCATATCTGAGAGTCAAATAGAACAGTGAAATACTGCGGTTACAGTGCACTTTGAAAAATTCTAATTGTTTTGGGTGCTAAATAGTACATTTGCGTCTTGCGGTGCACTTCATATCTGAGAGTCAAATAGAACCGTCAAATACTGTGCTTACAGCGCACTTTGAAAAATTCTAATAGTTTTGGGTGGTAAATAGTACATTTGCGTCTTGCGGTGCACTTCTTATCTGAGAGTCAAACAGAACAGTCAAATACTGTGCTTACAGCGCACTTTGAAAAAATCTAATTGTTTTGGGTGCTAAATAGTACATTTGCGTCTTACGGTGCACTTCATATCTGAGAGTCAAATAGAATAGTGAAAAACTGTGGTTACAGTGCACTTTGAAAAAATTCTAATTGTTTTGGGTGGTAAATAGTACATTTGCGTCTTGCGGTGCACTTCATATCTGAGAGTCAAATACAACAGTGAAATACTGTGGTTACAGTGCACTTTGAAAAATTCTAATTGTTTTGGGTGGTAAATAGTACATTTGCGTCTTGCGGTGCACTTCATATCTGAGAGTCAAATAGAACAGTGAAATACTGTGGTTACAGTGCACTTTGAAAAATTCTAATTGTTTTGGGTGCTAAATAGTACATTTGCATCTTGCGGTGCACTTCATATCTGAGAGTCAAATAGAAAACTCCAATACTGTGCTTACAGCGCACTTTGAAAAATTCTAAGTGTCTTAGGTGCTAAATAGTACATTTGCGTCTTGTTGTCCACTTCATATCTGAGAGTCAAATAGAACAGTCCAATACTGTGCTTACAGCGCACTTTGAAAAATTCTAATTGTTTTGGGTGGTAAATAGTACATTTGCGTCTTGCGGTGCACTTCATATCTGAGAGTCAAATAGAACAGTGAAATACTGTGGTTACAGTGCACTTTGAAAAATTCTAATTGTTTTGGGTGCTAAATAGTACATTTGCGTCTTGCGGTGCACTTCATATCTGAGAGTCAAATAGAACCGTCAAATACTGTGCTTACAGCGCACTTTGAAAAATTCTAATAGTTTTGGGTGGTAAATAGTACATTTGCGTCTTGCGGTGCACTTCTTATCTGAGAGTCAAATAGAACCGTCAAATACTGTGCTTACAGCGCACTTTGAAAAATTCTAATTGTTTTGGGTGCTAAATAGTACATTTGCATCTTGTTGTGCACTTCATATCTGAGAGTCAAATAGAACAGTGAAATACTGCGGTTACAGTGCACTTTGAAAAATTCTAATTGTTTTGGGTGCTAAATAGTACATTTGCGTCTTGCGGTTCACTTCATATCTGAGAGTCAAATAGAACAGTAAAATACTGTGGTTACAGTGCACTTTGAAAAATTCTAATTGTTTTGGGTGCTAAATAGTACATTTGCGTCTTGCGGTGCACTTCTTATCTGAGAGTCAAATAGAACCGTCAAATACTGTGCTTACAGCGCACTTTGAAAAATTCTAATTGTTTTGGGTGCTAAATAGTACATTTGCGTCTTGCGGTGCACTTCATATCTGAGAGTCAAATAGAATAGTGAAATACAGTGGTTACAGTGCACTTTGAAAAATTCTAATTGTTTTGGGTGGTAAATAGTACATTTGCGTTTTCCGGTGCACTTCTTATCTGAGAGTCAAACAGAACAGTCAAATACTGTGCTTACAGCGCACTTTGAAAAAATCTAATTGTTTTGGGTGCTAAATAGTACATTTGCGTCTTGCGGTGCACTTCATATCTGAGAGTCAAATAGAATAGTGAAAAACTGTGGTTACAGTGCACTTTGAAAAAATTCTAATTGTTTTGGGTGGTAAATAGTACATTTGCGTTTTGCGGTGCACTTCATATCTGAGAGTCAAATAGAACAGTGAAATACTGTGGTTACAGTGCACTTTGAAAAATTCTAATTGTTTTGGGTGGTAAATAGTACATTTGCGTCTTGCGGTGCACTTCATATCTGAGAGTCAAAAAGAACAGTGAAATACTGTGGTTACAGTGCACTTTGAAAAATTCTAATTGTTTTGGGTGCTAAATAGTACATTTGCATCATGCGGTGCACTTCATATCTGAGAGTCAAATAGAACAGTGAAATACTGCGGTTACAGTGCACTTTGAAAAATTCTAATTGTTTTGGGTGCTAAATAGTACATTTGCATCTTGCGGTGCACTTCATATCTGAGAGTCAAATAGAACAGTGAAATACTGCGGTTACAGTGCACTTTGAAAAATTCTAATTGTTTTGGGTGGTAAATAGTACATTTGCGTCTTGCGGTGCACTTCATATCTGAGAGTCAAATAGAACAGTGAAATACTGTGGTTACAGTGCACTTTGAAAAATTCTAATTGTTTTGGGTGCTAAATAGTACATTTGCGTCTTGCGGTGCACTTCATATCTGAGAGTCAAATAGAACCGTCAAATACTGTGCTTACAGCGCACTTTGAAAAATTCTAATAGTTTTGGGTGGTAAATAGTACATTTGCGTCTTGCGGTGCACTTCTTATCTGAGAGTCAAATAGAACCGTCAAATACTGTGCTTACAGCGCACTTTGAAAAATTCTAATTGTTTTGGGTGCTAAATAGTACATTTGCATCTTGTTGTGCACTTCATATCTGAGAGTCAAATAGAACAGTGAAATACTGCGGTTACAGTGCACTTTGAAAAATTCTAATTGTTTTGGGTGGTAAATAGTACATTTGCGTCTTGCGGTGCACTTCATATCTGAGAGTAAAATAGAACATTGAAATACTGTGGTTACAGTGCACTTTGAAAAATTCTAATTGTTTTGGGTGGTAAATAGTACATTTGCGTCTTGCGGTGCACTTCTTATCTGAGAGTCAAATAGAACCGTCAAATACTGTGCTTACAGCGCACTTTGAAAAATTCTAATTGTTTTGGGTGCTAAATAGTACATTTGCGTCTTGCGGTGCACTTCATATCTGAGAGTCAAATAGAATAGTGAAATACAGTGGTTACAGTGCACTTTGAAAAATTCTAATTGTTTTGGGTGGTAAATAGTACATTTGCGTTTTGCGGTGCACTTCTTATCTGAGAGTCAAACAGAACAGTCAAATACTGTGCTTACAGCGCACTTTGAAAAAATCTAATTGTTTTGGGTGCTAAATAGTACATTTGCGTCTTGCGGTGCACTTCATATCTGAGAGTCAAATAGAATAGTGAAAAACTGTGGTTACAGTGCACTTTGAAAAAATTCTAATTGTTTTGGGTGGTAAATAGTACATTTGCGTCTTGCGGTGCACTTCATATCTGAGAGTCAAATACAACAGTGAAATACTGTGGTTACAGTGCACTTTGAAAAATTCTAATTGTTTTGGGTGGTAAATAGTACATTTGCGTCTTGCGGTGCACTTCATATCTGAGAGTCAAATAGAACAGTGAAATACTGTGGTTACAGTGCACTTTGAAAAATTCTAATTGTTTTGGGTGCTAAATAGTACATTTGCATCTTGCGGTGCACTTCATATCTGAGAGTCAAATAGAAAACTCCAATACTGTGCTTACAGCGCACTTTGAAAAATTCTAAGTGTCTTAGGTGCTAAATAGTACATTTGCGTCTTGTTGTCCACTTCATATCTGAGAGTCAAATAGAACAGTCCAATACTGTGCTTACAGCGCACTTTGAAAAATTCTAATTGTTTTGGGTGGTAAATAGTACATTTGCATCTTGCGGTGCACTTCATATCTGAGAGTCAAATAGAACAGGAAAATACTGTGGTAACAGTGCACTTTGAAAAATTCTAATTGTTTTGGGTGCTAAATAGTACATTTGCATCTTGCGGTGCACTTCATATCTGAGAGTCAAATAGAACAGTGAAATACAGTGGTTACAGTGCACTTTGAAAAATTCTAATTGTTTTGGGTGGTAAATAGTACATTTGCGTTTTGCGGTGCACTTCTTATCTGAGAGTCAAACAGAACAGTCAAATACTGTGCTTACAGCGCACTTTGAAAAAATCTAATTGTCATAGGTGCTAAATAGTACATTTGCATCTTGTTGTGCACTTCATATCTGAGAGTCAAATAGAACAGTGAAATACTGTGGTTAGTGCACTTTGAAAAATTCTAATTGTTTTGGGTGGTAAATAGTACATTTGCGTCTTGCGGTGCACTTCTTATCTGAGAGTCAAATAGAACCATCAAATACTGTGCTTACAGCGCACTTTGAAAAATTCTAATTGTTTTGGGTGCTAAATAGTACATTTGCATCTTGCGGTGCACTTCATATCTGAGAGTCAAATAGAAAACTCCAATACTGTGCTTACAGCGCACTTTGAAAAATTCTAAGTGTCTTAGGTGCTAAATAGTACATTTGCGTCTTGTTGTCCACTTCATATCTGAGAGTCAAATAGAACAGTCCAATACTGTGCTTACAGCGCACTTTGAAAAATTCTAATTGTTTTGGGTGGTAAATAGTACATTTGCATCTTGCGGTGCACTTCATATCTGAGAGTCAAATAGAACAGTGAAATACTGCGGTTACAGTGCACTTTGAAAAATTCTAATTGTTTTGGGTGTAAATAGTACATTTGCGTCTTGCGGTGCACTTCATATCTGAGAGTAAAATAGAACAGTGAAATACTGTGGTTACAGTGCACTTTGAAAAATTCTAATTGTTTTGGGTGGTAAATAGTACATTTGCGTCTTGCGGTGCACTTCTTATCTGAGAGTCAAATAGAACCGTCAAATACTGTGCTTACAGCGCACTTTGAAAAATTCTAATTGTTTTGGGTGCTAAATAGTACATTTGCATCTTGTTGTGCACTTCATATCTGAGAGTCAAATAGAACAGTGAAATACTGCGGTTACAGTGCACTTTGAAAAATTCTAATTGTTTTGGGTGCTAAATAGTACATTTGCGTCTTGCGGTGCACTTCATATCTGAGAGTCAAATAGAACGGTCAAATACTGTGCTTACAGCGCACTTTGAAAAATTCTAATAGTTTTGGGTGGTAAATAGTACATTTGCGTCTTGCGGTGCACTTCTTATCTGAGAGTCAAATAGAACCGTCAAATACTGTGCTTACAGCGCACTTTGAAAAATTCTAATTGTTTTGGGTGCTAAATAGTACATTTGCGTCTTGCGGTGCACTTCATATCTGAGAGTCAAATAGAACAGTGAAATACTGTGGTTACAGTGCACTTTGAAAAATTCTAATTGTTTTGGGTGCTAAATAGTACATTTGCGTCTTGCGGTGCACTTCATATCTGAGAGTCAAATAGAACCGTCAAATACTGTGCTTACAGCGCACTTTGAAAAATTCTAATAGTTTTGGGTGGTAAATAGTACATTTGCGTCTTGCGGTGCACTTCTTATCTGAGAGTCAAATAGAACCGTCAAATACTGCGGTTACAGTGCACTTTGAAAAATTCTAATTGTTTTGGGTGCTAAATAGAACATTTGCATCTTGCGGTGCACTTCATATCTGAGAGTCAAATAGAACAGTGAAATACTGCGGTTACAGTGCACTTTGAAAAATTCTAATTGTTTTGGGTGGTAAATAGTACATTTGCGTCTTGCGGTGCACTTCATATCTGAGAGTCAAATAGAACAGTGAAATACTGTGGTTACAGTGCACTTTGAAAAATTCTAATTGTTTTGGGTGGTAAATAGTACATTTGCGTCTTGCGGTGCACTTCATATCTGAGAGTCAAATAGAACAGTGAAATACTGTGGTTACAGTGCACTTTGAAAAATTCTAATTGTTTTGGGTGCTAAATAGTACATTTGCATCATGCGGTGCACTTCATATCTGAGAGTCAAATAGAACAGTGAAATACTGCGGTTACAGTGCACTTTGAAAAATTCTAATTGTTTTGGGTGCTAAATAGTACATTTGCATCTTGCGGTGCACTTCATATCTGAGAGTCAAATAGAACAGTGAAATACTGCGGTTACAGTGCACTTTGAAAAATTCTAATTGTTTTGGGTGGTAAATAGTACATTTGTGTCTTGCGGTGCACTTCATATCTGAGAGTCAAATAGAACAGTGAAATACTGTGGTTACAGTGCACTTTGAAAAATTCTAATTGTTTTGGGTGCTAAATAGTACATTTGCGTCTTGCGGTGCACTTCATATCTGAGAGTCAAATAGAACCGTCAAATACTGTGCTTACAGCGCACTTTGAAAAATTCTAATAGTTTTGGGTGGTAAATAGTACATTTGCGTCTTGCGGTGCACTTCTTATCTGAGAGTCAAATAGAACCGTCAAATACTGTGCTTACAGCGCACTTTGAAAAATTCTAATTGTTTTGGGTGCTAAATAGTACATTTGCATCTTGTTGTGCACTTCATATCTGAGAGTCAAATAGAACAGTGAAATACTGCGGTTACAGTGCACTTTGAAAAATTCTAATTGTTTTGGGTGCTAAATAGTACATTTGCGTCTTGCGGTGCACTTCATATCTGAGAGTCAAATAGAACAGTAAAATACTGTGGTTACAGTGCACTTTGAAAAATTCTAATTGTTTTGGGTGGTAAATAGTACATTTGCGTCTTGTTGTGCACTTCATATCTGAGAGTCAAATAGAACAGTCCAATACTGTGCTTACAGCGCACTTTGAAAAATTCTAATTGTTTTGGGTGCTAAATAGTACATTTGCGTCTTGCGGTGCACTTCATATCTGAGAGTCAAATAGAACAGTAAAATACTGTGGTTACAGTGCACTTTGAAAAATTCTAATTGTTTTGGGTGCTAAATAGTACATTTGCGTCTTGCGGTGCACTTCTTATCTGAGAGTCAAATAGAATAGTGAAATACAGTGGTTACAGTGCACTTTGAAAAATTCTAATTGTTTTGGGTGGTAAATAGTACATTTGCGTCTTGTTGTGCACTTCATATCTGAGAGTCAAATAGAACAGTCCAATACTGTGCTTACAGCGCACTTTGAAAAATTCTAATTGTTTTGGGTGCTAAATAGTACATTTGCATCTTGCGGTGCACTTCATATCTGAGAGTCAAATAGAACAGTGAAATACTGCGGTTACAGTGCACTTTGAAAAATTCTAATTGTTTTGGGTGCTAAATAGTACATTTGCGTCTTGCGGTGCACTTCATATCTGAGAGTCAAATAGAACAGTAAAATACTGTGGTTACAGTGCACTTTGAAAAATTCTAATTGTTTTGGGTGCTAAATAGTACATTTGCGTCTTGCGGTGCACTTCTTATCTGAGAGTCAAATAGAACCGTCAAATACTGTGCTTACAGCGCACTTTGAAAAATTCTAATTGTTTTGGGTGCTAAATAGTACATTTGCGTCTTGCGGTGCACTTCATATCTGAGAGTCAAATAGAATAGTGAAATACAGTGGTTACAGTGCACTTTGAAAAATTCTAATTGTTTTGGGTGGTAAATAGTACATTTGCGTCTTGTTGTGCACTTCATATCTGAGAGTCAAATAGAACAGTCCAATACTGTGCTTACAGCGCACTTTGAAAAATTCTAATTGTTTTGGGTGCTAAATAGTACATTTGCGTCTTGCGGTGCACTTCATATCTTAGAGTCAAATAGAACAGTAAAATACTGTGGTTACAGTGCACTTTGAAAAATTCTAATTGTTTTGGGTGCTAAATAGTACATTTGCGTCTTGCGGTGCACTTCTTATCTGAGAGTCAAATAGAACCGTCAAATACTGTGCTTACAGCGCACTTTGAAAAATTCTAATTGTTTTGGGTGCTAAATAGTACATTTGCGTCTTGCGGTGCACTTCATATCTGAGAGTCAAATAGAATAGTGAAATACAGTGGTTACAGTGCACTTTGAAAAATTCTAATTGTTTTGGGTGGTAAATAGTACATTTGCGTCTTGTTGTGCACTTCATATCTGAGAGTCAAATAGAACAGTCCAATACTGTGCTTACAGCGCACTTTGAAAAATTCTAATTGTTTTGGGTGCTAAATAGTACATTTGCATCTTGCGGTGCACTTCATATCTGAGAGTCAAATAGAACAGTGAAATACTGCGGTTACAGTGCACTTTGAAAAATTCTAATTGTTTTGGGTGTAAATAGTACATTTGCGTCTTGCGGTGCACTTCATATCTGAGAGTAAAATAGAACAGTGAAATACTTTGGTTACAGTGCACTTTGAAAAATTCTAATTGTTTTGGGTGGTAAATAGTACATTTGCGTCTTGCGGTGCACTTCTTATCTGAGAATCAAATAGAACCGTCAAATACTGTGCTTACAGCGCACTTTGAAAAATTCTAATTGTTTTGGGTGCTAAATAGTACATTTGCATCTTGTTGTGCACTTCATATCTGAGAGTCAAATAGAACAGTGAAATACTGCGGTTACAGTGCACTTTGAAAAATTCTAATTGTTTTGGGTGCTAAATAGTACATTTGCGTCTTGCGGTGCACTTCATATCTGAGAGTCAAATAGAACAGTGAAATACTGTGGTTACAGTGCACTTTGAAAAATTCTAATTGTTTTGGGTGGTAAATAGTACATTTGCGTCTTGCGGTGCACTTCATATCTGAGAGTCAAATAGAACCGTCAAATACTGTGCTTACAGCGCACTTTGAAAAATTCTAATAGTTTTGGGTGGTAAATAGTACATTTGCGTCTTGCGGTGCACTTCTTATCTGAGAGTCAAATAGAACCGTCAAATACTGCGGTTACAGTGCACTTTGTAAAATTCTAATTGTTTTGGGTGCTAAATAGTACATTTGCATCATGCGGTGCACTTCATATCTGAGAGTCAAATAGAACAGTGAAATACTGCGGTTACAGTGCACTTTGAAAAATTCTAATTGTTTTGGGTGCTAAATAGTACATTTGCATCTTGCGGTGCACTTCATATCTGAGAGTCAAATAGAACAGTGAAATACTGCGGTTACAGTGCACTTTGAAAAATTCTAATTGTTTTGGGTGGTAAATAGTACATTTGCGTCTTGCGGTGCACTTCATATCTGAGAGTCAAATAGAACAGTGAAATACTGTGGTTACAGTGCACTTTGAAAAATTCTAATTGTCCAATACTGTGCTTACAGCGCACTTTGAAAAATTCTAATTGTTTTGGGTGCTAAATAGTACATTTGCATCTTGCGGTGCACTTCATATCTGAGAGTCAAATAGAACAGTGAAATACTGCGGTTACAGTGCACTTTGAAAAATTCTAATTGTTTTGGGTGGTAAATAGTACATTTGCGTCTTGCGGTGCACTTCATATCTGAGAGTCAAATAGAACAGTGAAATACTGCGGTTACAGTGCACTTTGAAAAATTCTAATTGTTTTGGGTGGTAAATAGTACATTTGCGTCTTGCGGTGCACTTCATATCTGAGAGTCAAATAGAACAGTGAAATACTGTGGTTACAGTGCACTTTGAAAAATTCTAATAGTTTTGGGTGGTAAATAGTACATTTGCGTCTTGCGGTGCACTTCTTATCTGAGAGTCAAATAGAACCGTCAAATACTGCGGTTACAGTGCACTTTGTAAAATTCTAATTGTTTTGGGTGCTAAATAGTACATTTGCATCATGCGGTGCACTTCATATCTGAGAGTCAAATAGAACAGTGAAATACTGCGGTTACAGTGCACTTTGAAAAATTCTAATTGTTTTGGGTGCTAAATAGTACATTTGCATCTTGCGGTGCACTTCATATCTGAGAGTCAAATAGAACAGTGAAATACTGCGGTTACAGTGCACTCTGAAAAATTCTAATTGATTTGGGTGGTAAATAGTACATTTGCGTCTTGCGGTGCACTTCATATCTGAGAGTCAAATAGAACAGTGAAATACTGTGGTTACAGTGCACTTTGAAAAATTCTAATTGTTTTGGGTGCTAAATAGTACATTTGCGTCTTGCGGTGCACTTCATATCTGAGAGTCAAATAGAACCGTCAAATACTGTGCTTACAGCGCACTTTGAAAAATTCTAATAGTTTTGGGTGGTAAATAGTACATTTGCGTCTTGCGGTGCACTTCTTATCTGAGAGTCAAATAGAACCGTCAAATACTGTGCTTACAGCGCACTTTGAAAAATTCTAATTGTTTTGGGTGCTAAATAGTACATTTGCATCTTGTTGTGCACTTCATATCTGAGAGTCAAATAGAACAGTGAAATACTGCGGTTACAGTGCACTTTGAAAAATTCTAATTGTTTTGGGTGCTAAATAGTACATTTGCGTCTTGCGGTTCACTTCATATCTGAGAGTCAAATAGAACAGTAAAATACTGTGGTTACAGTGCACTTTGAAAAATTCTAATTGTTTTGGGTGCTAAATAGTACATTTGCGTCTTGCGGTGCACTTCTTATCTGAGAGTCAAATAGAACCGTCAAATACTGTGCTTACAGCGCACTTTGAAAAATTCTAATTGTTTTGGGTGCTAAATAGTACATTTGCGTCTTGCGGTGCACTTCATATCTGAGAGTCAAATAGAATAGTGAAATACAGTGGTTACAGTGCACTTTGAAAAATTCTAATTGTTTTGGGTGGTAAATAGTACATTTGCGTTTTCCGGTGCACTTCTTATCTGAGAGTCAAACAGAACAGTCAAATACTGTGCTTACAGCGCACTTTGAAAAAATCTAATTGTTTTGGGTGCTAAATAGTACATTTGCGTCTTGCGGTGCACTTCATATCTGAGAGTCAAATAGAATAGTGAAAAACTGTGGTTACAGTGCACTTTGAAAAAATTCTAATTGTTTTGGGTGGTAAATAGTACATTTGCGTTTTGCGGTGCACTTCATATCTGAGAGTCAAATAGAACAGTGAAATACTGTGGTTACAGTGCACTTTGAAAAATTCTAATTGTTTTGGGTGGTAAATAGTACATTTGCGTCTTGCGGTGCACTTCATATCTGAGAGTCAAAAAGAACAGTGAAATACTGTGGTTACAGTGCACTTTGAAAAATTCTAATTGTTTTGGGTGCTAAATAGTACATTTGCATCATGCGGTGCACTTCATATCTGAGAGTCAAATAGAACAGTGAAATACTGCGGTTACAGTGCACTTTGAAAAATTCTAATTGTTTTGGGTGCTAAATAGTACATTTGCATCTTGCGGTGCACTTCATATCTGAGAGTCAAATAGAACAGTGAAATACTGCGGTTACAGTGCACTTTGAAAAATTCTAATTGTTTTGGGTGGTAAATAGTACATTTGCGTCTTGCGGTGCACTTCATATCTGAGAGTCAAATAGAACAGTGAAATACTGTGGTTACAGTGCACTTTGAAAAATTCTAATTGTTTTGGGTGCTAAATAGTACATTTGCGTCTTGCGGTGCACTTCATATCTGAGAGTCAAATAGAACCGTCAAATACTGTGCTTACAGCGCACTTTGAAAAATTCTAATAGTTTTGGGTGGTAAATAGTACATTTGCGTCTTGCGGTGCACTTCTTATCTGAGAGTCAAATAGAACCGTCAAATACTGTGCTTACAGCGCACTTTGAAAAATTCTAATTGTTTTGGGTGCTAAATAGTACATTTGCATCTTGTTGTGCACTTCATATCTGAGAGTCAAATAGAACAGTGAAATACTGCGGTTACAGTGCACTTTGAAAAATTCTAATTGTTTTGGGTGGTAAATAGTACATTTGCGTCTTGCGGTGCAGTTCATATCTGAGAGTAAAATAGAACAGTGAAATACTGTGGTTACAGTGCACTTTGAAAAATTCTAATTGTTTTGGGTGGTAAATAGTACATTTGCGTCTTGCGGTGCACTTCTTATCTGAGAGTCAAATAGAACCGTCAAATACTGTGCTTACAGCGCACTTTGAAAAATTCTAATTGTTTTGGGTGCTAAATAGTACATTTGCGTCTTGCGGTGCACTTCATATCTGAGAGTCAAATAGAATAGTGAAATACAGTGGTTACAGTGCACTTTGAAAAATTCTAATTGTTTTGGGTGGTAAATAGTACATTTGCGTTTTGCGGTGCACTTCTTATCTGAGAGTCAAACAGAACAGTCAAATACTGTGCTTACAGCGCACTTTGAAAAAATCTAATTGTTTTGGGTGCTAAATAGTACATTTGCGTCTTGCGGTGCACTTCATATCTGAGAGTCAAATAGAATAGTGAAAAACTGTGGTTACAGTGCACTTTGAAAAAATTCTAATTGTTTTGGGTGGTAAATAGTACATTTGCGTCTTGCGGTGCACTTCATATCTGAGAGTCAAATACAACAGTGAAATACTGTGGTTACAGTGCACTTTGAAAAATTCTAATTGTTTTGGGTGGTAAATAGTACATTTGCGTCTTGCGGTGCACTTCATATCTGAGAGTCAAATAGAACAGTGAAATACTGTGGTTACAGTGCACTTTGAAAAATTCTAATTGTTTTGGGTGCTAAATAGTACATTTGCATCATGCGGTGCACTTCATATCTGAGAGTCAAATAGAACAGTGAAATACTGCGGTTACAGTGCACTTTGAAAAATTCTAATTGTTTTGGGTGCTAAATAGTACATTTGCATCTTGCGGTGCACTTCATATCTGAGAGTCAAATAGAACAGTGAAATACTGCGGTTACAGTGCACTTTGAAAAATTCTAATTGTTTTCGGTGGTAAATAGTACATTTGCGTCTTGCGGTGCACTTCATATCTGAGAGTCAAATAGAACAGTGAAATACTGTGGTTACAGTGCACTTTGAAAAATTCTAATTGTTTTGGGTGCTAAATAGAACATTTGCGTCTTGCGGTGCACTTCATATCTGAGAGTCAAATAGAACCGTCAAATACTGTGCTTACAGCGCACTTTGAAAAATTCTAATAGTTTTGGGTGGTAAATAGTACATTTGCGTCTTGCGGTGCACTTCTTATCTGAGAGTCAAATAGAACCGTCAAATACTGTGCTTACAGCGCACTTTGAAAAATTCTAATTGTTTTGGGTGCTAAATAGTACATTTGCATCTTGTTGTGCACTTCATATCTGAGAGTCAAATAGAACAGTGAAATACTGCGGTTACAGTGCACTTTGAAAAATTCTAATTGTTTTGGGTGGTAAATAGTACATTTGCGTCTTGCGGTGCACTTCATATCTGAGAGTCAAATAGAACAGTGAAATACTGTGGTTACAGTGCACTTTGAAAAATTCTAATTGTTTTGGGTGCTAAATAGTACATTTGCGTCTTGCGGTGCACTTCTTATCTGAGAGTCAAATAGAACCGTTAAATACTGTGCTTACAGCGCACTTTGAAAAATTCTAATTGTTTTGGGTGCTAAATAGTACATTTGCGTCTTGCGGTGCACTTCATATCTGAGAGTCAAATAGAATAGTGAAATACAGTGGTTACAGTGCACTTTGAAAAATTCTAATTGTTTTGGGTGGTAAATAGTACATTTGCGTTTTGCGGTGCACTTCTTATCTGAGAGTCAAACAGAACAGTCAAATACTGTGCTTACAGCGCACTTTGAAAAAATCTAATTGTTTTGGGTGCTAAATAGTACATTTGCGTCTTGCGGTGCACTTCATATCTGAGAGTCAAATAGAATAGTGAAAAACTGTGGTTACAGTGCACTTTGAAAAAATTCTAATTGTTTTGGGAGCTAAATAGTACATTTGCGTCTTGCGTGCACTTCATATCTGAGAGTCAAATAGAACAGTGAAATACTGCGGTTACAGTGCACTTTGAAAAATTCTAATTGTTTTGGGTGCTAAATAGTACATTTGCATCTTGCGGTGCACTTCATATCTGAGAGTCAAATAGAAAACTCCAATATTGTGCTAACAGCGCACTTTGAAAAATTCTAATTGTCTTAGGTGCTAAATAGTACATTTGCGTCTTGTTGTGCACTTCATATCTGAGAGTCAAATAGAACAGTCCAATACTGTGCTTATAGCGCACTTTGAAAAATTCTAATTGTTTTAGGTGGTATATAGTACATTTGCATCTTGCGCTGCACTTCATATCTGAGAATCAAATAGAACAGTGAAATACTGCGGTTACAGAGCACTTTGGAAAATTCTAATTGTTTTGGGTGGTAAATAGTACACTTGCATCTTGCGGTGCACTTCATATCTGAGAGTCAAATAGAACAGTGAAATACTGTGGTTACAGTGCACTTTGAAAAATTATATTAGTTTGGGGTGGTAAATAGTACATTTGCGTCTTGCAGTGCACTTCTTATCTGAGAGTCAAATAGAACCTTCAAATACTGTGCTTACAGCGCACTTTGAAAAATTCTAATTGTTTTGGGTGGTAAATAGTACATTTGCGTCTTGCGGTGCACTTATTATCTGAGAGTCAAATAGAACCGTCAAATACTGTGCTTACAGCGCACTTTGAAAAATTCTAAAATTTTTGGGTGCTAAATAGTACACTTGCGTCTTGCGGTGTACTTCATATCTGAGAGTCAAATAGAACAGTGAAATACAGTGGTTACAGTGCACTTTGAAAAATTCTAATTGTTTTGGGTGGTAAATAGTACATTTGCGTCTTGCGTTGCACTTCATATCTGAGAGTCAAAAAGAACAGTGAAATACTGTGGTTACAGTGCACTTTGAAAAATTCTAATTGTTTTGGGTGCTAAATAGTACATTTGCATCATGCGGTGCACTTCATATCTGAGAGTCAAATAGAACAGTGAAATACTGCGGTTACAGTGCACTTTGAAAAATTCTAATTGTTTTGGGTGCTAAATAGTACATTTGCATCTTGCGGTGCACTTCATATCTGAGAGTCAAATAGAACAGTGAAATACTGCGGTTACAGTGCACTTTGAAAAATTCTAATTGTTTTGGGTGGTAAATAGTACATTTGCGTCTTGCGGTGCACTTCATATCTGAGAGTCAAATAGAACAGTGAAATACTGTGGTTACAGTGCACTTTGAAAAATTCTAATTGTTTTGGGTGCTAAATAGTACATTTGCATCTTGCGGTGCACTTCATATCTGAGAGTCAAATAGAACAGTGAAATACTGCGGTTACAGTGCACTTTGAAAAATTCTAAAATTTTTGGGTGCTAAATAGTACACTTGCGTCTTGCGGTGTACTTCATATCTGAGAGTCAAATAGAACAGTGAAATACAGTGGTTACAGTGCACTTTGAAAAATTCTAATTGTTTTGGGTGCTAAATAGTACATTTGCATCTTGCGGTGCACTTCATATCTGAGAGTCAAATAGAAAACTCCAATACTGTGCTTACAGCGCACTTTGAAAAATTCTAAGTGTCTTAGGTGCTAAATAGTACATTTGCGTCTTGTTGTGCACTTCATATCTGAGAGTCAAATAGAACAGTCCAATACTGTGCTTACAGCGCACTTTGAAAAATTCTAATTGTTTTGGGTGGTAAATAGTACATTTGCATCTTGCGGTGCACTTCATATCTGAGAGTCAAATAGAACAGTGAAATACTGCGGTTACAGTGCACTTTGAAAAATTCTAATTGTTTTGGGTGTAAATAGTACATTTGCGTCTTGCGGTGCACTTCATATCTGAGAGTAAAATAGAACAGTGAAATACTGTGGTTACAGTGCACTTTGAAAAATTCTAATTGTTTTGGGTGGTAAATAGTACATTTGCGTCTTGCGGTGCACTTCTTATCTGAGAGTCAAATAGAACCGTCAAATACTGTGCTTACAGCGCACTTTGAAAAATTCTAATTGTTTTGGGTGCTAAATAGTACATTTGCATCTTGTTGTGCACTTCATATCTGAGAGTCAAATAGAACAGTGAAATACTGCGGTTACAGTGCACTTTGAAAAATTCTAATTGTTTTGGGTGCTAAATAGTACATTTGCGTCTTGCGGTGCACTTCATATCTGAGAGTCAAATAGAACCGTCAAATACTGTGCTTACAGCGCACTTTGAAAAATTCTAATAGTTTTGGGTGGTAAATAGTACATTTGCGTCTTGCGGTGCACTTCTTATCTGAGAGTCAAATAGAACCGTCAAATACTGTGCTTACAGCACACTTTGAAAAATTCTAATTGTTTTGGGTGCTAAATAGTACATTTGCATCTTGTTGTGCACTTCATATCTGAGAGTCAAATAGAACAGTGAAATACTGCGGTTACAGTGCACTTTGAAAAATTCTAATTGTTTTGGGTGGTAAATAGTACATTTGCGTCTTGCGGTGCACTTCATATCTGAGAGTCAAATAGAACAGTGAAATACTGTGGTTACAGTGCACTTTGAAAAATTCTAATTGTTTTGGGTGCTAAATAGTACATTTGCGTCTTGCGGTGCACTTCTTATCTGAGAGTCAAATAGAACCGTCAAATACTGTGCTTACAGCGCACTTTGAAAAATTCTAATTGTTTTGGGTGCTAAATAGTACATTTGCGTCTTGCGATGCACTTCATATCTGAGAGTCAAATAGAACAGTCCAATAATGTGCTTACAGCGCACTTTGAAAAATTCTAATTGTTTTGGGTGCTAAATTGTATATTTGCGTCTTGCGGTGCACTTCATATGTGAGAGTCAAATAGAACAGGAAAATACTGTGGTAACAGTGCACTTTGAAAAATTCTAATTGTTTTGGGTGCTAAATAGTACATTTGCGTCTTGCGGTGCACTTCATATCTGAGAGTCAAATAGAACAGTGAAATACAGTGGTTACAGTGCACTTTGAAAAATTCTAATTGTTTTGGGTGGTAAATACTACATTTGCGTTTTGCGGTGCACTTCTTATCTGAGAGTCAAACAGAACAGTCAAATACTGTGCTTACAGCGCACTTTGAAAAAATCTAATTGTCATAGGTGCTAAATAGTACATTTGCATCTTGTTGTGCACTTCATATCTGAGAGTCAAATAGAACAGTGAAATACTGTGGTTACAGTGCACTTTGAAAAATTCTAATTGTTTTGGGTGGTAAATAGTACATTTGCGTCTTGCGGTGCACTTCTTATATGAGAGTCAAATCGAAACGTCAAATACTGTGCTTACAGCGCACTTTGAAAAATTCTAAAATTTTTGGGTGCTAAATAGTACACTTGCGTCTTGCGGTGTACTTCATATCTGAGAGTCAAATAGAACAGTGAAATACAGTGGTTACAGTGCACTTTGAAAAATTCTAATTGTTTTGGGTGCTAAATAGTACATTTGCATCTTGCGGTGCACTTCATATCTGAGAGTCAAATAGAAAACTCCAATACTGTGCTTACAGCGCACTTTGAAAAATTCTAATTGTTTTGGGTGGTAAATAGTACATTTGCATCTTGCGGTGCACTTCATATCTGAGAGTCAAATAGAACAGTGAAATACTGCGGTTACAGTGCACTTTGAAAAATTCTAATTGTTTTGGGTGTAAATAGTACATTTGCGTCTTGCGGTGCACTTCATATCTGAGAGTAAAATAGAACAGTGAAATACTGTGGTTACAGTGCACTTTGAAAAATTCTAATTGTTTTGGGTGCTAAATAGTACATTTGCATCATGCGGTGCACTTCATATCTGAGAGTCAAATAGAAAACTCCAATACTGTGCTTACAGCGCACTTTGAAAAATTCTAATTGTCATAGGTGCTAAATAGTACATTTGCATCTTGTTGTGCACTTCATATCTGAGAGTCAAATAGAACAGTGAAATACTGTGGTTACAGTGCACTTTGAAAAATTCTAATTGTTTTGGGTGGTAAATAGTACATTTGCGTCTTGCGGTGCACTTCTTATCTGAGAGTCAAATAGAACCGTCAAATACTGTGCTTACAGCGCACTTTGAAAAATTCTAAAATTTTTGGGTGCTAAATAGTACACTTGCGTCTTGCGGTGTACTTCATATCTGAGAGTCAAATAGAACAGTGAAATACAGTGGTTACAGTGCACTTTGAAAAATTCTAATTGTTTTGGGTGCTAAATAGTACATTTGCATCTTGCGGTGCACTTCATATCTGAGAGTCAAATAGAAAACTCCAATACTGTGCTTACAGCGCACTTTGAAAAATTCTAAGTGTCTTAGGTGCTAAATAGTACATTTGCGTCTTGTTGTGCACTTCATATCTGAGAGTCAAATAGAACAGTCCAATACTGTGCTTACAGCGCACTTTGAAAAATTCTAATTGTTTTGGGTGGTAAATAGTACATTTGCATCTTGCGGTGCACTTCATATCTGAGAGTCAAATAGAACAGTGAAATACTGCGGTTACAGTGCACTTTGAAAAATTCTAATTGTTTTAGGTGCTAAATTGTACATTTGCGTCTTGCGGTGCACTTCATATCTGAGAGTCAAATAGAACAGTAAAATACTGTGGTAACAGTGCACTTTGAAAAATTCTAATTGTTTTGGTTGCTAAATAGTACATTTGCGTCTTGCGATGCACTTCATATCTGAGAGTCAAATAGAACAGTCCAATAATGTGCTTACAGCGCACTTTGAAAAATGCTAATTGTTTTATGTGCTAAACAGTACATTTGCATCTTGCGGTGCACTTCATATCTGAGAGTCAAATAGAAAACTCCAATACTGTGCTTACAGCGCACTTTGAAAAATTCTAATTGTCTTTGGTGCTAAATAGTACATTTGCGTCTTGTTGTACACTTCATATCTGAGAGTCAAATAGAACAGTGAAATACTGTGGTTACAGCGCACTTTAAAAAATTCTAATTGTTTTGGGTGCTAAATAGTACATTTGCGTCTTGCGGTGCACTTCATATCTGAGAGTGAAATAGAAACGTCAAATACTGTGCTTACACCGCACTTTGAAAAATTCGAATAGATTTCGGTGGTAAATAGTACATTTGCGTCTTGTGGTGCACTTCATATCTGAGAGTCAATTAGAACAGTCCAATACTCTGCTTACAGCGCACTTTGAAAATTCTAATTGTTTTGGGTGCTAAATAGTACATTTGCATCTTGCGGTGCACTTCATATCTGAGAGTCAAATAGAACAGTCCAATACTGTGCTTACAGCGCACTTTGAAAAATTCTAATTGTCTTGGGTGCTAAACAGTACATTTGCGTCTTGCGGTGCACTTCATATCTGAGAGTCAAATAGAAAACTCCAATACTGTGCTTACAGCGCACTTTGAAAAATTCTAATTGTCTTTGGTGCTAAATAGTACATTTGCGTCTTGTTGTGCACTTCATATCTGAGAGTCAAATAGAACAGTGAAATACTGCGGTTACAGTGCACTTTAAAAAATTCTAATTGTTTTGGGTGGTAAATATTAAATTTGCGTCTTGCGGTGCACTTCATATCTGAGAGTCAAATAGAACAGTGAAATACTGTGGTTACAGTGCACTTTGAAAAATTCTAATTGTTTTGGGTGCTAAATAGTACATTGGCGTCTTGCGGTGCACTTCATATCTGAGAGTCAAATAGAACCGTCAAATACTGTGCTTACAGCGCACTTTGAAAAATTCTAATAGTTTTGGGTGGTAAATAGTACATTTGCGTTTTGCGGTGCACTTCATATCTGAGAGTCAAATAGAACAGTGAAATACTGCGGTTACAGTGCACTTTGAAAAATTCTAATTGTTTTGGGTGCTAAATAGTACATTTGCATCTTGCGGTGCACTTCATATCTGAGAGTCAAATAGAAAACTCCAATACTGTGCTAACAGCGCACTTTGAAAAATTCGAATTGTCTTAGGTGCTAAATAGTACATTTGCGTCTTGTTATGCACTTCATATCTGAGAGTCAAATAGAACAGTCCAATACTGTGCTTATAGCGCACTTTGAAAAATTCTAATTGTTTTAGGTGGTATATAGTACATTTGCATCTTGCGCTGCACTTCATATCTGAGAATCAAATAGAACAGTGAAATACTGCGGTTACAGAGCACTTTGGAAAATTCTAATTGTTTTGGGTGGTAAATAGTACACTTGCATCTTGCGGTGCACTTCATATCTGAGAGTCAAATAGAACAGTGAAATACTGTGGTTACAGTGCACTTTGAAAAATTCTATTAGTTTTGGGTGGTAAATAGTACATTTGCGTCTTGCGGTGCACTTCTTATCTGAGAGTCAAATAGAACCTTCAAATACTGTGCTTATAGCGCACTTTGAAAAATTCTAATTGTTTTGGGTGCTAAATAGTACATTTGCATCTTGCGATGCACTTCATATCTGAGAGTCAAATAGAACAGTCCAATAATGTGCTTACAGCGCACTTTGAAAAATTCTAATTGTTTTGGGTGCTAAATAGTACATTTGCGTCTTGCGGGGTACTTCATATCTGAGAGTCAAATAGTAATTTTTAACATAGTAATTTAGGTTGAAAAAAGACACAAGTCCATCAAGTTCAACCCTTCTACCTATCATTACAGCTTTTGATCCAAAAGAAAGCAAAAAACCCCTAAGGAAGCTATTTAGAATTTTGCCTCCTGGGGGAAAAAATTCCTTCTTGACTCCAAGAGGCAATCAGATTTCTCCTTGGATCAATAAGCTCTTGTATTAATGCTTATTCTATTATTAATAGCCCTGTATGTTCTGCTTTCCTAAAAAAACATCCAAACCATTTTTAAATGCATCTATTGTGGTTGCTAGCACTACCTCTCTTGGCAGGGAGTTCCATAACTTTATTGTCCTAACCGTAAAGAATCCCTTCCTTTGCTGTCTATGAAATCTTTGCTCTTCCAGTCTGAGGGGGTGACCTCTTGTTCTTTGTACCTTTCTGTTAATGAACAGGTCACTGGAGAGCTCTTTATATTGGCCCTGCAAATATTTATATAATGTTATCATATCCACTCTGAGACGCCTTTTTTCTAACGTATATAAATTCAATTTTTTAAGTCTCTCTTCATAACTAAGATCCTCCAAACCCCTTATTAATTTTGTAGCTCTCCTTTGCAGTTTTTCTAGTTCCTTAATATCCTTTTTAAGGACTGGTGCCCAGAACTGTACTGCATATTCAAGGTGAGGTCTTACCATTGATTTGTAAAGAGGCAAGATGATATCCTCCTCCAATGAATCTAAAACTCGTTTTATACATGCCAATATCTTATTGGCCCTTGCAGCTGCTGACTGGCATTAATTATTCCTAAATCCTTTTCATTAGTAGTTTTTCCCAGGGAAAAACCATTTAACGTATATGTTGCTTTGTTATTATTTTTCCCATAATGCATAACTTTACATTTGTCTATATTGAACCTCATTTGCCACTTTACTGCCCAGTCCCCCACTCTGTCCATATCTTCCTGTAAAGAAAAAACATCAAGATTAGTCTTTATTGCCTTACCTAATTTAGTGTCGTCCGCAAACACGGAGACATGGCTCTCAGCACAACGTGGGAGATCATTAATAAACAAATTAAAAAGAAGAGGGCCCAAAACAGACCCCTGAGGTACTCCGCTTAATACCCTTGTCCAATTTGAGGATTTTCCATTTACAACAACCCTTTGTGTTCTATCTTTTAGCCAATTTTCAATCCACATACACACATTTGCCCCCAAACCTATTTCTCTCAATTTGTAGAGTAACCTTTTGTGTGGAACTGTATCAAATGCTTTCGCAAAATCCAAATAGATCACATCAACTGCCACACCTAGATCTATATTTTTACTGACTTCTTCATAGAATGTTATTAAGTTTGTTTGACAAGACCTGTCTTTCACAAAACCATGTTGACTTTTACTAATTATATTCTGGTTCAAGATGTATTCTTGAGTGTATACCTTTAGCAATCCTTCAAATAGTTTCCCCACTACAGATGTCAAGCTCACTGGCCTATAATTACCTGGCAGAGATTTTGATCCCTTTTTAAATGTTGGAATGACATCTGCCTTTCGCCAGTCTGTTGGCACTGTACCTGAACTGAATGAATCCCTAAAGATCATGAATAGTGGTCTGGCCAGAATTATGCTTAACTCTCTAAGTACCCTTGGGTGTATACCATCTGGTCCTGGGGCCTTGTCTATATTAACAGAGTTTAATTGCTTAAGCACTTTTTCCTGTGTCAGCCAATCCCATGTTTGCGGCGAATGTCCCATAACTTCCTGTAGCAGGGGCTCGTCCATCTGCTCTTCCTTAGTATAAACAGAAGAAAAAAAAGTATTTAAAATGTCTGCTTTCTCTCTGTCCTCACTTACCAAATTTCCCATTTGGGATAACAAGGGGCCAACATTTTCCCTCTTTAGCTTTTTTCCATTTATATATTTATAAAACATTTTGGGGTTAGTTTTACTCTCCTTGGCAACCCTTTTCTCATTTTCCAATTTAGCCATTTTAATTGCCTTTTTGCAGGCTTTGTTGGCCTCTTTGTACTCTATAAATGATAATGCTGATCCCGTGTTTTTATAATGTTTGAATGCCATTTTCTTGTTTTGTACTTCCTGTTTCACGTTACCTGTAAGCCACATTGGTTTCGATTTTTGTCTTTTGTATTTGTTTCCCAAAGGTATATATTGGGATGTGTACATTTGTAATGTGTGCTTAAAGGCATTCCACTTGTCTTCTGTGTTTAGTCCAGAAAACAATTGTTCCCAGTCTAAATGTTCAATCGATGCCCTTAGTCCATCAAAGTTAGCCCTTCTAAAATTAAGTGTTTTGGTGGCGTATTTACCAATTTGCTTTTTTGCATTAATCTCAAATGAGACCATATTATGGTCACTATTCCCCAAGTGTTCTCTTATTTGGATGTTTGAGATAAGCTCCTCATTGTTTGTTATTACCAAATCCAGACAGGCATCCATTCTAGTTGGGGTGTCTACTAATTGTGCCATAAATTTGTTATTAAGCAGGTCCAGAAACTTGCTGCCCCTAGCTGAAATAGTTGTGCCACACTTCCAATCTATATCTGGGTAATTAAAATCTCCCATGATTAGAACTTCATTCATATTTGCAGCCTTTTCAATTTGTAATAAAAGCTGATCTTCTCCATCAATGCTAATATTTGGTGGCTTGTAGCATACACCTACAAGTAATGTGCGATTCTTTTTAGCGTCTAAGCTAATCTCCACCCACAGTGTCTCCACATCAGTTCCAGTTACATCATGTACACCTTCTTTAATACTGGGATTTAATTTAGGATTTACATACAGCCAAATCCCTCCCCCTTTTCTATTTACTCTGTCCTTTCTAAAATGTGAGTAACCTTGTAAATTAACTGACCAGTCGTGGGTCTCATCCCACCACGTTTCTGTGATTCCGATTAAATCATACTGTTCAGCACTTACCAGTATCTCCAGCTCACCCATTTTGTTTGTCAAGCTTCTTGCATTTGCTAAAAGACATTTGAGATTACTACCCATTTTCTGTTTAGTTGACAAACACTTAATGTGTGCAGGTTTAATTATATGGACCTCCCTTTGGTCTATGTTAACCCCACCACTGCTTTCCTCCTCTCCCATAGCTAGACCCACCTTCCAATCTACCCTAGCTACCATTGCTTCTTTTTGATCTTGACCCTCCCCCCCAGAGCTTAGTTTAAAATCTCATCTAATCCTATAGCCATCCTCGCCCCTAATACTGCAGCCCCCTCATCATTGAGGTGCAGCCCATCCCGTCCAAAGAGTCTGTAGCCGACTGCAAAGTCTGCCCAGTGCTCTAAGAACCCAAATCCCTCTTGCTTGCACCACCTTCGCAACCACGCATTAATCTCCCTAAGCTCCCGCTGTCTCCCTGACGTAGCGCGTGGTACTGGTAATATTTCCGAGAATATTACCTTGGAGGTCCTTTCCTTTAGCTTCTTTCCTAGTTCCCTAAAATCATTTTTAAGGACCCCCCACCTACCATTTACTTTGTCATTAGTACCAATGTGTACTATGACCGCTGGATCATGCCCAGCCCCTCCCAATAATCTGCCTACCCGTTCCGCAACATGCCGAACCCGAGCACCCGGGAGACAACATACAGTTCGGCATTCGGGGTCCTGGCGACAGATTACCCTATCTACCTTCCTAATAATAGAATCCCCTACCACCACAACCTGTCTAGCCTTCCTAGTGTTCTGGCTCCCAACTGCGCTGGAGAGGCTACTCACCTGGCTGCTAGGAGAGTCCGCCTGCCCCAGAAATGCCTCTTCTGAGCTAATCCCCCCAGCATCCTCACACAAGCTGGCAAACATGTTGGGGTGAACCAGCTCAGAACAAGCCTCCCTAGCTCTCCGACCCCTACTGCCCCTTACACAACTAACCCAGCTCTCTGCCCTAGAAACCTCTTCCCCTCCATCATCACCCTCTTCTACACTGGCCCCAGCCAATGCCTGCTCCGTGAGCAGTAAACTCCGCTCCATGTTGCTTATGTCCCTAAGTGTTGCCAGTTGCCTCTTTAGATCTAATATTATATTTTCCAAAGCAGCAACCTGCTCACATCTGCAGCAGCGATATGGACCCCGGGGAACTTGCTCCAAGACAGCATACATGCTGCAAGACATGCACTTAGTGGCATTGTCCAACATGCTCTCTAGTGTAAACCACAAAATTAAAAATAGAATAAAATAAAAAAAATAAAAGATTTATACTTTACCCTCCTTCTTTCCTTTTACCTCCTTCTTTGCTTCTAACTCCCACATTTAAAAAGCTTTTTCACTTTAGAAGCTGCTCCCTTGTATTCGCCTGGCTCACTATTCGCCTGCTCCTTCCAGTTAAATGGCCTTCAAAGTAAAGAGACTCCCAGAGAAGGTTAATTAACTGATTGCAAACAGCCTTGCAAACCTTTTCCCTCCAAACAGTTTTTTTTTTTTTTCAACCAATCTTTATCAAAAATGCACACAAAATAAACAGTGCTCCCCTTGCAGTAAGAATCAAAATATACTTTCCTTCTTTGCTTCTAACTCCCACACTTAAGAAGCTTTTTTCACTTTAGAAGCTGCTCCCTTGTATTCGCCTGGCTCACTATTCGCCTGCTCCTTCCAGTTAAATGGCCTTCAAAGTAAAGAGACTCCCAGAGAAGGTTAATTAACTGATTGCAAACAGCCCTGCAAACCTTTTCCCTCCAAACAGTTTTTTTTTTTTTCAACCAATCTTGAACCAAACCTCATCAAAAATGCACACAAAATAAACAGTGCTCCCCTTGCAGTAAAAATCAAAATATACTTTTGCGGTGCACTTCATATCTGAGAGTCAAATAGAAAACTCCAATACTGTGCTCACAGCGCACTTTGAAAAATTCTAATTGTCTTAGTTGCTAAATAGTACATTTGCATCCTGTTGTGCACTTCATATCTGAGAGTCAAATAGAACAGTGAAATACTGCGGTTACAGTGCACTTTGAAAAATTCTAATTGTTTTGGGTGGTAAATAGTACATTTGCGTCTTGCGGTGCACTTCATATCTGAGAGTCAAATAGAACAGTGAAATACTGTGGTTACAGTGCACTTTGAAAAATTCTAATTGTTTTGGGTGCTAAATAGTACATTTGCGTCTTGCGGTGCACTTCATATCTGAGAGTCAAATAGAAACGTCAAATACTGTGCTTACACCGCACTTTGAAAAATTCTAATAGATTTCGGTGGTAAATAGTACATTTGCGTCTTGTGGTGCACTTCATATCTGAGAGTTAATTAGAACAGTCCAATACTGTGCTTACAGCGCACTTTGAAAAATTCTAATTGTTTTGAGTGCTAAATAGTAAATTTGCGTCTTGCGGTGCACTTTATATATGAGAGTCAAATAGAACAGTGAAATACTGTGGTAACAGTGTACTTTGAAAAATTCTAATTGTTTTGGGTGCTAAATAGTACATTTGCATCTTGCGGTGCACTTCATATCTGAGAGTCAAATAGAAAAGTCCAATACTGTGCTTACAGCGCACTGTGAAAAATTCTAATTGTCTTGGGTGCTAAATAGTACATTTGCGTCTTGTTGTGCACTTCATATCTGAGAGTCAAATAGAACAGTCCAATACTGTGCTTACTGCGCACTTTGAAAAATTCTAACTGTTTTGGGTGCTAAATAGTACATTTGCGTCTTGCGGTGCACTTCATATCTGAGAGTCAAATAGAACCGTCAAATACTGTGCTTACAGCGCACTTTGAAAAATTCAAATAGTTTTGGGTGGTAAATAGTACATTTGCGTCTTGCGGTGCACTTCTTATCTGCGAGTCAAATAGAACCGTCAAATACTGTGCTTACAGCGCACTTTGAAAAATTCTAATTGTTTTGGGTGCTAAATGGTACATTTGTGTCTTGCGATGCGCTTCATATCTGAGAGTCAAATAGAACAGTCCAATAATGTGCTTACAGCGCACTTTGAAAAATTCTAATTGTTTTGGGTGCTAAATAGTACATTTCCGTCTTGCGGTGCACTTCATATCTGAGAGTCAAATAGAACAGTGAAATACTGTGGTAACAGTGCACTTTGAAAAATTCTAATTGTTTTAGGTGCTAAATTGTACATTTGCGTCTTGCGGTGCACTTCATATCTGACAGTCAAATAGAACAGTAAAATACTGTGGTAACAGTGCACTTTGAAAAATTCTAATTGTTTTGGGTGCTAAATAGTACATTTGCGTCTTGCGATGCACTTCATATCTGAGAGTCAAATAGAACAGTCCAATAATGTGCTTACAGCGCACTTTGAAAAATTCTAATTGTTTTGGGTGCCAAATAGTACATTTGCGTCTTGCGGTGCAATTCATATCTGAGAGTCAAATAGAACAGTGAAATACTGTGGTAACAGTGCACTTTGAAAAATTCTAATTGTTTTATGTGCTAAACAGTACATTTGCCTCTTGCTGTGCACTTCATATCTGAGAGTCAAATAGAAAACTCCAATACTGTGCTTACAGCGCACTTTGAAAAATTCTAATTGTCTTTGGTGCTAAATAGTACATTTGCGTCTTGTTGTATACTTCATATCTGAGAGTCAAATAGAACAGTGAAATACTGTGGTTACAGCACACTTTAAAAAATTCTAATTGTTCTGGGTGCTAAATAGTACATTTGCGTCTTGCGGTGCACTACATATCTGAGAGTGAAATAGAAACGTCAAATACTGTGCTTACACCGCACTTTGAAAAATTCTAATAGATTTCGGTGGTAAATAGTACATTTGCGTCTTGTGGTGCACTTCATATATGAGAGTCAATTAGAACAGTCCAATACTGTGCTTACAGCGCACTTTGAAAAATTCTAATTGTTTTGGGTGCTAAATAGTACATTTGCATCTTGCGGTGCACTTCATATCTGAGAGTCAAATAGAACAGTCCAATACTGTGCTTACAGCGCACTTTGAAAAATTCTAATTGTCTTGGGTGCTAAACAGTACATTTGCATCTTGCGGTGCACTTCATATCTGAGAGTCAAATAGAAAACTCCAATACTGTGCTTACAGCGCACTTTGAAAAATTCTAATTGTCTTTGGTGCTAAATAGTACATTTGCGTCTTGTTGTACACTTCATATCTGAGAGTCAAATAGAACAGTGAAATACTGTGGTTACAGCACACTTTAAAAAATTCTAATTGTTCTGGGTGCTAAATAGTACATTTGCGTCTTGCGGTGCACTTCATATCTGAGAGTGAAATAGAACAGTAAAATACTGTGGTAACAGTGCACTTTGAAAAATTATAATTGTTTTGAGTGCTAAATAGTAAATTTGCGTCTTGCGGTGCACTTTATATATGAGAGTCAAATAGAACAGTGAAATACTGTGGTAACAGTGTACTTTGAAAAATTCTAATTGTTTTGGGTGCTAAATAGTACATTTGCATCTTGCGGTGCACTTCATATCTGAGAGTCAAATAGAAAAGTCCAATACTGTGCTTACAGCGCACTGTGAAAAATTCTAATTGTCTTGGGTGCTAAATAGTACATTTGCGTCTTGTTGTGCACTTCATATCTGAGAGTCAAATAGAACAGTCCAATACTGTGCTTACTGCGCACTTTGAAAAATTCTAACTGTTTTGGGTGCTAAATAGTACATTTGCGTCTTGCGGTGCACTTCATATCTGAGAGTCAAATAGAACCGTCAAATACTGTGCTTACAGCGCACTTTGAAAAATTCAAATAGTTTTGGGTGGTAAATAGTACATTTGCGTCTTGCGGTGCACTTCTTATCTGCGAGTCAAATAGAACCGTCAAATACTGTGCTTACAGCGCACTTTGAAAAATTCTAATTGTTTTGGGTGCTAAATAGTACATTTGTGTCTTGCGATGCGCTTCATATCTGAGAGTCAAATAGAACAGTCCAATAATGTGCTTACAGCGCACTTTGAAAAATTCTAATTGTTTTGGGTGCTAAATAGTACATTTCCGTCTTGCGGTGCACTTCATATCTGAGAGTCAAATAGAACAGTGAAATACTGTGGTAACAGTGCACTTTGAAAAATTCTAATTGTTTTAGGTGCTAAATTGTACATTTGCGTCTTGCGGTGCACTTCATATCTGACAGTCAAATAGAACAGTAAAATACTGTGGTAACAGTGCACTTTGAAAAATTCTAATTGTTTTGGGTGCTAAATAGTACATTTGCGTCTTGCGATGCACTTCATATCTGAGAGTCAAATAGAACAGTCCAATAATGTGCTTACAGCGCACTTTGAAAAATTCTAATTGTTTTGGGTGCCAAATAGTACATTTGTGTCTTGCGGTGCAATTCATATCTGAGAGTCAAATAGAACAGTGAAATACTGTGGTAACAGTGCACTTTGAAAAATTCTAATTGTTTTATGTGCTAAACAGTACATTTGCCTCTTGCTGTGCACTTCATATCTGAGAGTCAAATAGAAAACTCCAATACTGTGCTTACAGCGCACTTTGAAAAATTCTAATTGTCTTTGGTGCTAAATAGTACATTTGCGTCTTGTTGTACACTTCATATCTGAGAGTCAAATAGAACAGTGAAATACTGTGGTTACAGCACACTTTAAAAAATTCTAATTGTTCTGGGTGCTAAATAGTACATTTGCGTCTTGCGGTGCACTTCATATCTGAGAGTGAAATAGAAACGTCAAATACTGTGCTTACACCGCACTTTGAAAAATTCTAATAGATTTCGGTGGTAAATAGTACATTTGCGTCTTGTGGTGCACTTCATATATGAGAGTCAATTAGAACAGTCCAATACTGTGCTTACAGCGCACTTTGAAAAATACTAATTGTTTTGGGTGCTAAATAGTACATTTGCATCTTGCGGTGCACTTCATATCTGAGAGTCAAATAGAACAGTCCAATACTGTGCTTACAGCGCACTTTGAAAAATTCTAATTGTCTTGGGTGCTAAACAGTACATTTGCATCTTGCGGTGCACTTCATATCTGAGAGTCAAATAGAAAACTCCAATACTGTGCTTACAGCGCACTTTGAAAAATTCTAATTGTCTTTGGTGCTAAATAGTACATTTGCGTCTTGTTGTACACTTCATATCTGAGAGTCAAATAGAACAGTGAAATACTGTGGTTACAGCGCACTTTAAAAAATTCTAATTGTTTTGGGTGCTAAATAGTACATTTGCGTCTTGCGGTGCACTTCATATCTGAGAGTCAAATAGAAACGTCAAATACTGTGCTTACAGCGCACTTTGAAAAATTCTAATTGTTTTGGGTGCTAAATAGTACATTTGCATCTTGCGGTGCACTTCATATCTGAGAGTCAAATAGAACAGTCCAATACTGTGCTTACAGCCCACTTTGAAAAATTCTTATTGTCTTGGGTGCTAAATAGTACATTTGCGTCTTGTTGTGCACAGGGCCGATCCTGGGCGGGTGCGCGGGGTGCACCGCGCCCAGGCGCCGTTTAACTTAAAAATATGAAGGCGCCTTGTCTGGGGCTGGCATGCAGAGCAGGCGCTGCTATCAATATAATTGACAGCAGCACGAGCTCTCATGCCGGGCGCCTTTTTCCTGCCTCGTGATCCCCCTCCATTGTAACGGAGGAGGACATAAGTAACCTACCAATCATGCTGCCAAACATGGAGGTGCGGCCAGAATCTGATTGGCTCCGGTAACCGCACCTCCGTTGACTTAGTCCCGCCCCCTCCGTTGACTTAGCTCCGCCCCCTCAGGCTCTCAAACTGTCAGAGCACCCGGATGTCAGCTGACATCCTGCCGGTGCTCAGATAGCTGCAAGGATTGGAAGCCCACACAGTCTAACCACCCCCCTCCCTGAAACTGAAAGGTAAATGTGCAGGGAGGGGGACAAACATTATAACAAGCTTTTTTTTTGTTGGGGGGGTTAAAAAAAAAGAAAATAAATCTGTCTGTGTATGGGTGTCTATGTGTGTGTATGGGTGTCTATGTGTGTAATGGTGTCTATGTGTGTGTAATGGTGTCTATGTGTGTGTATGGGTGTCTATGTGTGTGTATGGGTGTCTATGTGTGTGTGTATGGATGTCTATGTGTGTGTATGGGTGTCTATGTGTGTATGGGTGTCTATGTGTGTAATGGTGTCTATGTGTGTGTATGGGTGTCTATGTGTGTGTATGAGTGTCTTTGTGTGTGTATGGGTGTCTATGTGTGTGTAATGATGTCTATGTGTGTGTATGGGTGTCTATGTGTGTGTATGGGTGTCTGTGTATGGGTGTCTATGTGTGTGTATGGGTGTCTATGTGTGTGTATTCGTGTCTATGTGTGTGTAATGGTGTCTATGTGTGTGTATGGGTGTCTATGTGTGTATAATGGTGTCTATGTGTGTGTAATGGTGTCTATCTGTGTGTAATGGTGTCTATGTGTGTAATGGTGTCTGTGTGTGTAAGGGTGTGTATGTGTGTGTGTGTAATGGTGCGTGTAAGGGTGTCTATTTGTGTAAGGGTGTGTGTGTGGTGTGTGTGTGTAAGGGTGTCTGTATGTAAAGGTGTTCTTGTGTGTGTTTGTAAGAGTGTCTCTGTGTTTGTGTAAGCGTGTCTGTGTGTGATGACACATTTATTTGTCCGAAAGTCATGTTAATGACAGATACAAAGGAGCAAAGGATATTATGAGACTACTGATCAACCTTCTTCTCAAAGTCTGGTAAATGGTCTATGCAACCTACACAAAATCTTGTATGCTCATTAGATGAAATCATGGGAATTTGCTCACATATAAGTGTCTGTGTGTGTGTAAGTGTGTCAGTGTGTGTAAGAGTCTGTTAAGTGTGTCTGTGTGTATAAGTGAGACACTGTGTATATGTGTCTTTGAAAAAAATGTTTATTACATATATTAAAGATATACAGATAGATGCATGTATCTATTTATCTATGTGGATTTGCAGTGACGTAACTACTGTGCCTCCCTCCCCCTCTCCGCAGCCCTCACAGTGCATTTTCTTTTTAGTACCATAGTGCCCGGTGTCACGTGACAACTATGTGCTCAAAGTGAAACCATAGTGGGACAGAGAGACCAGCTTAATATAAGCTGGCAGAGATCTCTGTGGGTCGTACAGAAAAACATTTGATTGCTACACTGGCAAAATACCTGTATGCATCAGGATCTGCCCTGTTACAGGGGAGCTGCATTTTGATATTCCACTATTTATTTGTGTGTACCTGTGAGTGACTGTATAGCCGTGAGTCAATGTCTGTGAGTGACAATGTGTCGGGGAGTGACTGTGTATATGTGAGTGTGTCGGGGAGTGACTGTGTGAGTGTGTTTCTCGAAATGACTGAGTATATATGAGTGTGTGTCTGGGAGTGACAATGTGTCGGGGAGTGACTGTGTATATATGAGTGTGTGTCGGGGAGTGACTGTGTGAGTGTGTTTCTCGAAGTGACTGCGTATATGTCAGTGTGTGTCTGGGAGTGTCATTTATAAAAAATGCTTAACAGATTGTAGAATTTCACATTGACACAATTTAATATTTAGAAGATAAGTTTACAACCTAATAAATCTAAATAAATAGGACATAATACTATTGAGCAAAGTTTCTTAGGGATCAACTAGTTAATTTGTTATGTAGCATGTACTAAATAATACTGTTGCATATCTGAGAAAGCATGTGTTTAATCATGGTTATTCATATTGAATGTGATAATCGAATGTGAAAATAAATATAATAGGAGATGATAGTATTGTTTTTATTTTCACACTTGATTAGCACATTCAGTATGAATAACCATGATTAAACACATGCTTTCTCAGATATGCAACAGTATTATTTACTAGATGCTACATAACAAATTAACTCGTTGATCCCTAAGAAACTTTGCTCAATAGTATTATGTCCTATTAATTAAATGATTAGCCATTTTCTCCCACTGAGTCTCTACTTCTCTCTTTTTTAAAATAATTTATAATAACCGTTTGGTATTTTAATTTATATTTCATGAACACATTTGTAAAGGGGAGGAGTTAATAAGATAGCCACGCTCCAACATGGGGGCGCCCAAAAAAATCCTGCACCCAGGCGCTCGTGACCCTAGGATCGGCCCTGGTTGTGCACTTCATATCTGAGAGTCAAATAGAACAGTCCAATACTGTGCTTACAGCGCACTTTGAAAAATTCTAACTGTTTTGGGTGCTAAATAGTACATTTGCGTCTTGCGGTGCACTTCATATCTGAGAGTCAAATAGAACTGTCAAATACTGTGCTTACAGCGCACTTTGAAAAATTCTAATTGTTTTGGGTGCTAAATAGTACATTTGCGTCTTGCGATGCACTTCATATCTGAGAGTCAAATAGAACAGTCCAATAATGTGCTTACAGCGCACTTTGAAAAATTCTAATTGTTTTGGGTGCTAAATAGTACATTTGCTTCTTGCGGTGCACTTCATATCTGAGAGTCAAATAGAACAGTGAAATACTGTGGTAACAGTGCAATTTGAAAAATTCTAATTGTTTTGGGTGCTAAATAGTACATTTGCATCTTGCGGTGCACTTCATATCTGAGAGTCAAATAGAAAACTCCAATACTGTGCTTACAGCGCACTTTGAAAAATTCTAATTGTCTTAGGTGCTAAATAGTACATTTGCATCTTGTTGTGCACTTCATATCTGAGAGTCAAATAGAACAGTGAAATACTGCGGTTACAGTGCACTTTGAAAAATTCTAATTGTTTTGGGTGGTAAATAGTACATTTGCGTCTTGCGGTACACTTCATATCTGAGAGTCAAATAGAACAGTGAAATACTGTGGTTACAGTGCACTTTGAAAAATTCTATTTGTTTTGGGTGCTAAATAGTATATTTGCGTCTTGCGGTGCACTTCATATCTGAGAGTCAAATAGAACCGTCAAATACTGTGCTTACAGCGCACTTTGAAAAATTCTAATAGTTTTGGGTGGTAAATAGTACATTTGCGTCTTGCGGTGCACTTCTTATCTGAGAGTCAAATAGAACCGTCAAATACTGTGCTTACAGCGCACTTTGAAATATTCTAATTGTTTTGGGTGCTAAATAGTACATTTGCATCTTGCGGTGCACTTCATATCTGAGAGTCAAATAGAACAGGGAAATACTGTGGTAACAGTGCACTTTGAAAAAGTCTAATTGTTTTATGTCCTAAACAGTACATTTGCATCTTGCGGTGCACTTCATATCTGAGAGACAAATAGAACAGTAAAATACTGTGCTTACACCGCACTTTGAAAAATTCTAATTGTCTTGGGTGCTAAATAGTACATTTGCATCTTGCGGTGCACTTCATATCTGAGAGACAAATAGAACAGTAAAATACTGTGGTAACAGTGCACTTTGAAAAATTCTAAATGTTTTGGGTGCTAAATAGTACATTTGCGTCTAGCGGTGCACTTCCTATCTAAGAGTCAAATAGAATAGTGAAAAACTGTGGTTACAGTGCACTTTGAAAAAATTCTAATTGTTTTGGGAGCTAAATAGTACATTTGCGTCTAGCGGTGCACTTCATATCTGAGAGTCAAATAGAACAGTGAAATACTGTGGTTACAGTGCACTTTGAAAAATTCTATTTGTTTTGGGTGCTAAATAGTACATTTGCGTCTTGCGATGCACTTCATATCTGAGAGTCAAATAGAACAGTCCAATAATGTGCTTAAAGCGCACTTTGAAAAATTCTAATTGTTTTGGGTGGTAAATAGTACATTTGAGTCTTGCGGTGCAATTCATATCTGAGAGTCAAATAGAACAGTGAAATACTGTGGTAACAGTGCACTTTGAAAAAGTCTAATTGTTTTATGTCCTAAACAGTACATTTGCATCTTGCGGTGCACTTCATATCTGAGAGTCAAATAGAAAACTCCAATACTGTGCTTACAGCGCACTTTGAAAAATTCTAATTGTCTTTGGTGCTAAATAGTACATTTGCGTCTTGTTGTACACTTCATATCTGAGAGTCAAATAGAACAGTGAAATACTGTGGTTACAGCGCACTTTAAAAAATTCTAATTGTTTTGGGTGCTAAATAGTACATTTGCGTCTTGCGGTGCACTTGATATCTGAGAGTCAAATAGAAACGTCAAATACTGTGCTTACACCGCACTTTGAAAAATTCTAATAGATTTCGGTGGTAAATAGTACATTTGCGTCTTGTGGTGCACTTCATATCTGAGAGTCAATTAGAACAGTCCAATACTGTGCTTACAGCGCACTTTGAAAAATTCTAATTGTCTTGGGTGCTAAATAGTACATTTGCGTCTTGTTGTGCACTTCATATCTGAGAGTCAAATAGAACAGTCCAATACTGTGCTTACAGCGCACTTTGAAAAATTCTAATTGTTTTGGGTGCTAAATAGTACATTTGCGTCTTGCGATGCACTTCATATCTGAGAGTCAAATAGAACCGTCAAATACTGTGCTTACAGCGCACTTTGAAAAATTCTAATAGTTTTGGGTGGTAAATAGTACATTTGCGTCTTGCGGTGCACTTCTTATCTGCGAGTCAAATAGAACCGTCAAATACTGTGCTTACAGCGCACTTTGAAAAATTCTAATTGTTTTGGGTGCTAAATAGTACATTTGCGTCTTGCGATGCACTTCATATCTGAGAGTCAAATAGAACAGTCCAATAATGTGCTTACAGCGCACTTTGAAAAATTCTAATTGTTTTGGGTGCTAAATAGTACATTTGCTTCTTGCGGTGCACTTCATATCTGAGAGTCAAATAGAACAGTAAAATACTGTGGTTACAGTGCACTTTGAAAAATTCTAATTGTTTTGAGTGCTAAATAGTACATTTGCATCTTGCGGTGCACTTCATATCTGAGAGTCAAATAGAAAACTCCAATACTGTGTTTACAACGCACTTTGAAAAATTCTAATTGTCTTGGGTGCTAAATAGTACATTTGCGTCTTGTTGTACACTTCATATCTGAGAGTCAAATAGAACAGTCCAATACTGTGCTTACAGCACACTTTGAAAAATTTTAATTGTTTTGGGTGGTAAATAGTACATTTGCATCTTGCGGTGCACTTCATATCTGAGAGTCAAATAGAACAGTGAAATATTTGGTTACAGCGCACTTTGAAAAATTCTAATTGTTTTGGGTGCTAAATAGTACATTTGCATCTTGCGGTGCACTTCATATCTGAGAGTCAAATAGAAAACTCAAATACTGTGCTTACACCGCACTTTGAAAAATTCTAATTGTTTTGGGTGGTAAATAGTACATTTGAGTCTTGCGGTGCAATTCATATCTGAGAGTCAAATAGAACAGTGAAATACTGTGGTAACAGTGCACTTTGAAAAAGTCTAATTGTTTTATGTCCTAAACAGTACATTTGCATCTTGCGGTGCACTTCATATCTGAGAGTCAAATAGAAAACTCCAATACTGTGCTTACAGCGCACTTTGAAAAATTCTAATTGTCTTTGGTGCTAAATAGTACATTTGCGTCTTGTTGTACACTTCATATCTGAGAGTCAAATAGAACAGTGAAATACTGTGGTTACAGCGCACTTTAAAAAATTCTAATTGTTTTGGGTGCTAAATAGTACATTTGCGTCTTGCGGTGCACTTGATATCTGAGAGTCAAATAGAAACGTCAAATACTGTGCTTACACCGCACTTTGAAAAATTCTAATAGATTTCGGTGGTAAATAGTACATTTGCGTCTTGTGGTGCACTTCATATCTGAGAGTCAATTAGAACAGTCCAATACTGTGCTTACAGCGCACTTTGAAAAATTCTAATTGTTTTGGGTGCTAAATAGTACATTGCATCTTGCGGTGCACTTCATATCTGAGAGTCAAATAGAACAGTCCAATACTGTGCATACAGCGCACTTTGAAAAATTCTAATTGTCTTGGGTGCTAAATAGTACATTTGCGTCTTGTTGTGCACTTCATATCTGAGAGTCAAATAGAACAGTCCAATACTGTGCTTACAGCGCACTTTGAAAAATTCTAATTGTTTTGGGTGCTAAATAGTACATTTGCGTCTTGCGATGCACTTCATATCTGAGAGTCAAATAGAACCGTCAAATACTGTGCTTACAGCGCACTTTGAAAAATTCTAATAGTTTTGGGTGGTAAATAGTACATTTGCGTCTTGCGGTGCACTTCTTATCTGCGAGTCAAATAGAACCGTCAAATACTGTGCTTACAGCGCACTTTGAAAAATTCTAATTGTTTTGGGTGCTAAATAGTACATTTGCGTCTTGCGATGCACTTCATATCTGAGAGTCAAATAGAACAGTCCATTAATGTGCTTACAGCGCACTTTGAAAAATTCTAATTGTTTTGGGTGCTAAATAGTACATTTGCTTCTTGCGGTGCACTTCATATCTGAGAGTCAAATAGAACAGTAAAATACTGTGGTTACAGTGCACTTTGAAAAATTCTAATTGTTTTGAGTGCTAAATAGTACATTTGCATCTTGCGGTGCACTTCATATCTGAGAGTCAAATAGAAAACTCCAATACTGTGTTTACAACGCACTTTGAAAAATTCTAATTGTCTTGGGTGCTAAATAGTACATTTGCGTCTTGTTGTACACTTCATATCTGAGAGTCAAATAGAACAGTCCAATACTGTGCTTACAGCACACTTTGAAAAATTTTAATTGTTTTGGGTGGTAAATAGTACATTTGCATCTTGCGGTGCACTTCATATCTGAGAGTCAAATAGAACAGTGAAATATTTGGTTACAGCGCACTTTGAAAAATTCTAATTGTTTTGGGTGCTAAATAGTACATTTGCATCTTGCGGTGCACTTCATATCTGAGAGTCAAATAGAAAACTCAAATACTGTGCTTACACCGCACTTTGAAAAATTCTAATTGTTTTGGGTGGTAAATAGTACATTTGAGTCTTGCGGTGCAATTCATATCTGAGAGTCAAATAGAACAGTGAAATACTGTGGTAACAGTGCACTTTGAAAAAGTCTAATTGTTTTATGTCCTAAACAGTACATTTGCATCTTGCGGTGCACTTCATATCTGAGAGTCAAATAGAAAACTCCAATACTGTGCTTACAGCGCACTTTGAAAAATTCTAATTGTCTTTGGTGCTAAATAGTACATTTGCGTCTTGTTGTACACTTCATATCTGAGAGTCAAATAGAACAGTGAAATACTGTGGTTACAGCGCACTTTAAAAAAGTCTAATTGTTTTGGGTGCTAAATAGTACATTTGCGTCTTGCGGTGCACTTGATATCTGAGAGTCAAATAGAAACGTCAAATACTGTGCTTACACCGCACTTTGAAAAATTCTAATAGATTTCGGTGGTAAATAGTACATTTGCGTCTTGTGGTGCACTTCATATCTGAGAGTCAATTAGAACAGTCCAATACTGTGCTTACAGCGCACTTTGAAAAATTCTAATTGTTTTGGGTGCTAAATAGTACATTGCATCTTGCGGTGCACTTCATATCTGAGAGTCAAATAGAACAGTCCAATACTGTGCATACAGCGCACTTTGAAAAATTCTAATTGTCTTGGGTGCTAAATAGTACATTTGCGTCTTGTTGTGCACTTCATATCTGAGAGTCAAATAGAACAGTCCAATACTGTGCTTACAGCGCACTTTGAAAAATTCTAATTGTTTTGGGTGCTAAATAGTACATTTGCGTCTTGCGATGCACTTCATATCTGAGAGTCAAATAGAACCGTCAAATACTGTGCTTACAGCGCACTTTGAAAAATTCTAATAGTTTTGGGTGGTAAATAGTACATTTGCGTCTTGCGGTGCACTTCTTATCTGCGAGTCAAATAGAACCGTCAAATACTGTGCTTACAGCGCACTTTGAAAAATTCTAATTGTTTTGGGTGCTAAATAGTACATTTGCGTCTTGCGATGCACTTCATATCTGAGAGTCAAATAGAACAGTCCAATAATGTGCTTACAGCGCACTTTGAAAAATTCTAATTGTTTTGGGTGCTAAATAGTACATTTGCTTCTTGCGGTGCACTTCATATCTGAGAGTCAAATAGAACAGTAAAATACTGTGGTAACAGTGCACTTTGAAAAATTCTAATTGTTTTGAGTGCTAAATAGTACATTTGCATCTTGCGGTGCACTTCATATCTGAGAGTCAAATAGAAAACTCCAATACTGTGTTTACAACGCACTTTGAAAAATTCTAATTGTCTTGGGTGCTAAATAGTACATTTGCGTCTTGTTGTACACTTCATATCTGAGAGTCAAATAGAACAGTCCAATACTGTGCTTACAGCACACTTTGAAAAATTTTAATTGTTTTGGGTGGTAAATAGTACATTTGCATCTTGCGGTGCACTTCATATCTGAGAGTCAAATAGAACAGTGAAATATTTGGTTACAGCGCACTTTGAAAAATTCTAATTGTTTTGGGTGCTAAATAGTACATTTGCATCTTGCGGTGCACTTCATATCTGAGAGTCAAATAGAAAACTCAAATACTGTGCTTACACCGCACTTTGAAAAATTCTAATTGTTTTGGTTGTTAAATAGTACATTTGCATCTTGCGGTGCACTTCATATCTGAGAGTCAAATAGAACAGTCCAATACTGTGCTTTCAGCGCACTTTGAAAAATTCTAATTGTCTTGGGTGCTAAATAGTACATTTGCGTCTTGTTGTACACTTCATATCTGAGAGTCAAATAGAACAGTCCAATACTGTGCTTACAGCGCACTTTGAAAAATTTTAATTGTTTTGGGTGGTAAATAGTACATTTGCATCTTGCGGTGCACTTCATATCTGAGAGTCAAATAGAACAGTGAAATATTTGGTTACAGCGCACTTTGAAAAATTCTAATTGTTTTGGGTGCTAAATAGTACATTTGCATCTTGCGGTGCACTTCATATCTGAGAGTCAAATAGAAAACTCAAATACTGTGCTTACACCGCACTTTGAAAAATTCTAATTGTTTTGGTTGTTAAATAGTACATTTGCATCTTGCGGTGCACTTCATATCTGAGAGTCAAATAGAACAGTCCAATACTGTGCTTACAGCGCACTTTGAAAAATTCTAATTGTCTTGGGTGCTAAATAGTACATTTGCGTCTTGTTGTGCGCTTCAAATCTGAGAGTCAAATAGAACAGTCCAATACTGTGCTTACAGTGCACTGTGAAAAATTCTAATTGTTTTGGGTGCTAAATAGTACATTTACGTCTTGCGGTGCATTTCTTGCAGTCCAATTAACAAAAAAAATACAAATAAAAATTGTTGACTATTGGCGGTTACATTGTCGCCTGACATAAACCATCTGTTACTTTGGTGTGTGACCGCAAAGAATGAGGAGAGCGTCAAATAAGGGACGTGGCCCTGGTCGTGGTGCTGCTGGTGTTGTGGAGCTCCTGTTGCAAGTAGGCGATGTGGTCGATCTGTGCCAGCTACACGCACAAGTGAAACACCTTCCTCAGGTGCTAGTACGCTACAGAACCTTCAGCGTTATTTGGTAGGCCCGAATGCCGCTCTTAGATTGGGTGGCTGACAGTGCCTCCAGTTCCTTCACATTGTCTCCCACCCGGTCCCCTGCTGAAAGCTCAGAGTTGACACCTGCAGCCCATGGCCATCTGTCTTTCCTCTCACCCTCTTGAAAATCAGCCAAGCAGTCGGAGCCACAAGTCATGCAGCAGTCTCTTTTGCTTTTTGATGACTCTGCTGGCAGGGTCATCAAACCTAGCCTTGCCCCAGAAGTGGAAGAGATTGAGTGCACTGATGCACAACCACTTATGTGTGAGGATGTGGACATGCGAGGACCACCGCAGCACGTCTCTGATGATGACGAAACACAGGTGCCAACTGCTGTGGCTTTCAGCAGTGTGCAGACCGGCAAGGAGGGAAGGGTTGAGGAGTGGGTGGAAGATGATGTGGAGGATGATGAGGTCCTAGACCCCACATGGAATCAAGGTAATGCGAGTGACGGGTCCAGTTTGGAGGAAGAGGCGGTGGTCGCAAAGAGGCACCAGCGAAGCATAAGAGGGAGCAGGGTGCAAAACCGTAGCTGCCGTCCCCTAGACAGTACGCCTGCTACTGCCCACCGCACCCAGGAGCCGAGCACATCAAAGCCAGCTCCAAGGAGTTCCCTGGCGTGGCAGTTCTTTAGACAATGTGCTGACGACAAGACACAAGTGGTTTGCAAGCTGTGCAATCAGAACCTGAAGCGAGGCATAAACGTGTTAAACCTGAGCACAACCTGCATGACCAGGCATCTACATGCAAAGCACGAGCTGCAGTGGAGTAAGCATCTCAAAACCCAAGAAAGGTCTCAGGCTCCTCCTGGTTCCTCTTCTTCTGCTGTCTTGGCCTCTTCCTCCAGCTCTGGAGTCACAGTGGCACCTGCCACCGAGCAAATAGAGAAAGTGGCAGCAACGCCACAACGTCCGCCACCGTTCGCAAGCATCTCCACACTCTCCCATGGAAGCGTTCAGCTGTCCATCTCCCAAACACTGGAGAGAAAGAGGATGTATGGCCCTACCCACCTGCGGACACTGACCCTGAATGCCAGCATTTCCAAATTCCTGGCATTTGAAATGCTGTCATTCTGTCTGTTGGAGACGGACAGTTTTAGAAACCTGATGGCGGTGCTGAACGTGGTTCCCAGCCACCACTACTTTTCCCGGCAAGCCATCCCTTCCCTGCACAATCAATTGGGGAACAAAATCAGGTGTGCACTGCGCAAAGCCATCTGTGGCAAGGTCCACATAACCACAGATACGTGGAGCAGTAAGCACGGGCAGGGACGCTATATCTCCCTAACTGCACACTGGGCAAATGTAGTGTCGGCTGGGCCTGTGGCAGATAGCAGTTTGGCGCACATCCTTCCGCCACCGAGGATTGCAGGGCATTTCTCTTTGCCTCCTGTTGCCTCCTCCTCCTACTCAGCTTCTTCCTTCTCCTCTACCACCTCCTCTACCTCCTCATCCGGTCAGCGTAACACCTTCACCACCAACTTCTGCACAGCCAGGGGGAAACGACAGCAGGCTCTTTTAAAACTCATATGTTTGGGGGAAAAACCTCACAGTGCACAGGAGCTGTGGACGGGCATGGAACAACAGATCAATGAGTGGTTGTTGCCATTGAGCCTCAAGCCCTGCCTGGTGGTGTGCGATAATGGGCAAAATCTCGTAGCAGCTCTGGGCCTAGCCGGTTTGACGCACATCCCTTGCCTGGCGCATGTGCTGAATTTGGTAGTGCAGAAATTCCTGAAAAACTACCCAGATATATCAGAGCTGCTGCAGAAAGTGCGGGCCGTCTGTGCGCACTTTAGGCGTTCTCACCCTGCTGCTGCTCGCCTGTCTGCTCTGCAGCGTAACTTAGGCCTTCCCTCTCACCGCCTCTTATGAGACGTGCCCACAAGGTGGAACTCCACCTTGCACATGCTGGAGAGATTGTGCGAGCAGCAGTAGGCTATAGTGGAGTATCAGCTGCAGCACGCACGGGTCAGTTGCTCTGCGGAACAGCCCCACTTCACCATGCGTGGGCCTCCATGCAAGACCTGTGTGCCATTTTGCACTGTTTCGAGTACTCCACCAACATGGCCAGTGCCAATGACGCCGTTCTCAGCCTTACTATCCCGCTCGTATGTCTCCTTGAAAAAACGCTTAGGGCGATGATGGAAGAGGATGTGGCACAGGAGGAAGAGTAGGAGGAAGAAGAGGGGTCATTTCCACGGTTATAAGGTCAGTCATTCACAAGTGGCTTGGATGGTGGGTTCCTGCACCAGCATAGGCCAGGTACACAACTGTCAAGCCAGTGCACAGTTTTGGAGGAGGATGAGGATAATGATGATGATGAGGAGGAACCGTGTTCACAGCAGGGTGGAACCCAACGCAGCTCGTGAGCATCACTGGAGCGTGGCTGGGGGGATACGGAGGACACAGATGATACACCTCCCACAGAGAACAGCTTGTCCTTGCCTCTGGGCAGCTTGGCACACATGAGCGACTACATGCTGCAGTGCCTGCGCAACGACTGCCGAGTTGCCCACATTCTAACTTGTGCTGATTACTGGGTGGCCACCCTGCTGGATCCACGTTACAAGGACAATGTGCCGTCCTTAATTCCATCACTAGAGCGTGATCGTAAGATGCGCGACTACAAGCGCACATTGGTAGACGCGTTGCTGAGGGCATTCCAAAATGACACCGGGCGCTCAATGGAAGCTCAATGCGAAGGCAGAGGTCGCCAACGCAGGGTTATCATGGCCGAAATGTGGAAAAGCTTTGTCAGCACGCCACAAAAAGCAGCACCACCATCTGATATGCAACGTCTTAGCAGGAGGCAGCATTTCAGCAACATGGTGGAACAGTACGTGTACACAGGCCTACACGTATTGACTGATGGGTCTGCCCCATTCAACTTCTGGGTCTCCAAATTGGGCACATGGCCTGAGCTTGCCCTTTATGCCTTGAAGGTGCTGGCCTGCCCTGCAGCCAGTGTACTGTCTGAACGTGTATTTAGCACGGCAGGGGGCGTTATCACAAACAAGCGCAGCCGCCTGTCCACAGCCAACGTGGATAAGCTCACGTTTATTAAGATAAACCAGGCATGGATCCCAACAGACGTCTCTGTACCTTGTGCAGAATAGACATTTATACCGGCCTCACCCAGTCATTGTTATACTCAAGTGCACTTATTCTTTGTTTTCTGTTGTTATATGTCCCAATATTTTGGGGGCTACCCGCATTAAAAAAAAAAAAAAAACAGTGTTGGCTACCTCCTCCTCCTCCTCCAGCCCCGCTTCAACCTACAACGCCACGGTCAACCTATGCGTCACTTAGTATAAACTGAAAGAGAATACCCTGTACTACAACCCTCTCTCAGATGGATAATTCTATTGATCCTCCTGGCAGCCATGCTTTAGATTTAGATTTATGTTCTTTCAAAGCTAAAATCAAAGTTTCCATCTAGTGCTATTTAATGGCTCAGCTGTATTTGTAATTTGTATGTATTTTATGTTATTTTAAGTTATTTCCCTATCCACATTTGCTTGCAGGGCACTTGTCCTACTCTTACCCACATTTTACTTCATTTTGCAGCCCTCTAGCCCTTTCCAGGACTTTTTTAGAGGCATTTTAGTGGCCAAAAGTTCGTGTCCCCATTGACTTCAATCGGGTTCGGGGTCAAGTTCGGGGTCAAGTTCAAGCACGGACCCGGACATTTTTTCGAAGTTCGGCCGAACCTGCCGAACCCGAACATCCAGGTGTCCGCTCAACTCTAGACACAACATTATGACCACCTGCATAATATTGTGTAGGTCACCTTTTGATGCCAAAACAGCCCTGACCTGTCAAGGCATGAACACCACTAGACCACTGAAGGTATGCTGTATAATCTGGCACCAAGACGTTAGCAGCAGATCCTTTAAGTCCTGTAAGTTGCGAGGTGGGGCCTCCATGGATCAGACTTGTTTGTCCAGCAAATCCGAGAGATGCCTGATTGGACTGAGATCTTGGGGGATTTGGAGGCCAAGGTGGCTCTTTGTTGTGTTCCTAAAACCATTCCTGAACCATTTTTGCTTTGTGGCAGGGCGTATTATGCTGCTTAAAGAGGCCAATGCCATCAGGGAATACCGTTTCCATGAAAGGGTGTACATGGTCTGCAACAATGCTTAGGTAGGTGGTATGTATCAAAGTAACATCCACCTGAATGGCAAGGTTTCCCAGCAGAACATTGCCCAAAGCATCACAATGCCTCCTCCAGGCAAATCCTTTTTCTTGATGTTGATTATCTAAACACCATGGATAGTTCCATTCTTCTTTGCGTAACACTGGAGCAGGTCTCAAATGTCCATTTTGGACATCTCCATATAAAAGGAGAAGGCAAACTTTATAAAAACGTTTTTAGGCAAGATCCTGACAGACACACTAGCTTGAGTGCAGAGAGTTATCTCCCCAACCTCCGGAAGGAGGCATTACCCTACTCACAGGTGCTGAGTGTGAAAAGAATAACATCTAACAAGGATGATTTATTGCCCTCACTTGAATAAGTGAGTGACCATTTCTCAGGCTACAAAGATGGTTTTAACCAGACCAGAGAAAACACACACACCCTCCCCACTTCCTTCTTACACCACTGGAATCTCCCCCCCCCCCCCCCCATTGTTTTTTCTGAACACACAGCACATATGGTCACTGCCTAAGCAGGGAATATGGTCACTACCTAAGCAGCGCATATGGAGCGATCAGGATTTTCTTTGCTATCAGCATTTTTTTTTTGTCACACTCACTAGGGGTTAATTATACCCACTAGGGGATTACGTGTATTCCTTTTGAAGCTGTCTGAACGCGTGTGTATAGCGATCAGTAAAAGCCGATCAGTGGAAAAGGGGGTTTGGTGATTGCTCAGATGAGCATTACCATTCGCCTGGTTAGATCAATATTGGTAAATACTGTTCTGACCCATATGGATCTGCCTCCCTCTCCTCACTTGAGTTTTAGTGAGGGAAAGAGACAGATCTGTATAATATAAGTTTTTAATTGTAATAAATTAAGCCCAAGGGCTTTTATAAAAGCCATACCCTTTGTATAGTGTACCCTGTGTATTAACCCCTTCCCTGCCACTGATCACTGCACAGCAGAACATTTTTTCTTGTCTGTGCATTTTTAGGGGTTAATTTTTTTGTACAGTACAAAGGCTCTTATAAGAGCTATTAACCCCTTCCTTGCTCTACGTGTCAAAATTCCAAGTTGGAAAATCAAAAAGCGCACCTCTCAAATGTAGCCTTTCAACCCCCAACAAAGCTGACAAACCTATGCATGGGTGGTATCCCTGTGCTCGGGAGATGTTGCTGAACACATATTGTGGTATTGTTTGTCAGTGACACATACCGAAATATGTGAATATGTGTCTAAAGTACAATGTATGTGGGAAAAAATACACAATAAAATTACCACCACAAACTTTGACAAAGGCTGGTGGTAGAATTGGTGCATGGAAAGTGTTAAAATACCACCATTTAAAATAGCCTAGGGTGTCAACTTTTACAAAATATATACTTTTTTGGGTAAAATGCACTGTCTGGCTTTAAAAAAAAAAAGTCCCAAATGAAAGATGGGCTCAGGCTGACTACACGTCAAAATTCCAAGTTGGAAATGCGCACCTTCAAAATGTGGCCCTTTAGCCCCCAAACAACCCAACAAACCTATGCATGGGTGGTATCCCTGTACTCAGGCGAAAAAGTAGAATCTATTTAGCAGGTTTTTTCATTCGCTTTTGTCGATGAGGAGAAGATGTTTCAAATAAAAGTCAGGAAATTTGTGTTTTTGTTTTTTTTTTGTACCATATTTTTTTTTTATATATAATATTAAAAGATATGAACAAAATGATGGCATCCAAAGAAAGCCCTTCTTAACCCGATAAAAACAATATATAATATGTGTGGGTACACCAAATGACAAAGAAGAAAATTACAGCTAAACACAAACAGCACAGAAATGTTAAAATAGCCATTGTCCAGAATGGACAAAAATGTTTCAAAGGCTCTGTCCTTAAGGGAAATAAAGAACAATAGAACGAGAAATGAAAAAAACAAAACAACAACAAAAACAGAGAAAGTGTCTTAACCCCTTCATGACCAGACTGTTTTTGGAATGTTGTGCATTAGTGACCGAGGCTGTTTGTGTTTAGCTTTAATTTTCTTCTTTGTCGGTTGCTGTACCCACACATATTATATATTGTTTTTTTCAGGACAAGAAGGGCTTTCTTTTCATGACATTATTTTGTTCATATCATTTATTGTATTGTGAAAAAAATAGTAAAATAAGGTTAAAATTAAAAAAAAAAACACTTTTCCTAACTTTTCTTTGTAAATTCTTTTACTAAGCTCCAAAAGCTAATGAAAAAACGTGCTAAATAGATTCGACTATAGGTCCTGAGTTCAGAAATACCCAATGTTTATATGTTTTTTTGCTTTTTTTTGCATGTTTTAGCATTTAGCTGTTTCAAAACCATTTTTTTTTTTAAATTAGTGTTAGTGACACTGTAACACCGATATCTGATATGAATCGCTGAATAACCCCCCACATGTACACATTTTTTATAAAGTAGACATCCCAGGGCATTCAACTTGGGGTAATTTGACACTTTTCACTCTGTCATTTTACCACCAATCTTTGACAAGTTTTGGAGTAGTAATTTTGTGTGTGTTTTATTTCCACACACTTTGAAACTTGGGTATGAATTTAAAGGGGCTGTTCTATTTTATTGCCAAACAAAACCCCAATATATGTTCAGCAACTTCCCCTGAGTTTAGCGGTACCCCACATCTATAGGTTTGCTAGGTTTATGTGGCAGGTACAGGGCAAATTTTAGGATATGGTTATTGCAGCTTTTAAACGTGTATTTATTATGTAATACTTGTGACTACATTTCCTATCAGGCTCAACCAGCTAAAAGCTACCGTAGCAGAATAGGAAATGTAGTCTATAGTAGGAAGCACCGATTTTTGCTATCCTTGTTAGCAGCTGTATGGATCAAATATCCAGCTGCTGCGGGCCCCTATCTACTGCTGGGGACCAATGCAAAGCACTGGCCCCACTAGCAGTCTTTTTTTTTTTTTAAATAAAATATCCCTAGAGGACCACAGACAGACATAACATGTCATTGGTCCTCTACGGAATAACTTCTTATTTTTATACAATTTATTATTATTATTTAAAAAAAAATTATTTATTTAATTTTTAATTTCTTTACATTTTTTTATTTTTATTTAACTCTAACCTTAACCCTATGGTTAGGGTTAGTACAAACCCTAATTCTAACTCTAGGATTAGGGTTTTGATGAACTCTAACCCTAACCCAAGAGTTAGGATTAGCACAATAGGAAAAAAAAAAATGTGTTTTTTTTAATTAAAAAAATCCTTTGGGGGGGCTGGTTGTTACTGGGGGGGGGGGACCAGATGGAGACTTGACACACTATATTTAGTCTCTCCCTGCCCCACGATCACCGTGGAGCAGGGAGAGACCATAGCTGTCAAAGCAGGCACCTGCTTTGACAGCTATTAACATCCGGGCGCTGTGATTGGCTGTCACAGTGCCCGGATGTTTCCGGGGGGTCCTCAACCGACATGGCTGAAGTGTCTCGGTATCGAGACCCTCAGCCATGTCTTTGTTAGCGCGATAGCGGTATGCCAGCGTGCATACCGTGATCGGACCTTCATGACGGTCCTGGACCGTCATCGGTCACGATGGGAGATTTCCCTATGACGGTCCAGGACTGTCATCGGTCGCGAAGGGGTTAAATAATCATTTTAACGTTGTTCCCAGAGACAAACAAGAAGGCCAGTCTTCCTTTCTAAATTCACTACAGCAAGTGCACATGTTGAACACCTGATCCCAAAGCTTTGGCATTATTTACAAAAAAACTCCATCTGTGGACATGTTTGTAAAATCCCAGATACAAGAAGGGTTATAAATACTAAATACTTTAGTTGTTCAACATGCCTATTACAGAGGTAAGGAGTTCAACCACCCCAGAACAGATGAAAAATACTAGATACCATCATTAATCACTATTAATTATGTTGCGATATTACACATGTGGTCAGGGCCGCCACCAGGAATTTCAGGGCCCCTTACTGAACAAATTTTCTGCCCCCCCTACAATATCTCCCACTCGCCCCACCTACCATCACAAGCATGTTATCCCGGTCTACTGTAATATGGAGGGTGGTTTGGAGCAGTTGGTCAATATGCCAGTAATATTTTGCCACTCAATATGCCAGTAATATTTTGCCACTCAATATGCCAGTAATATTTTGCCACTCAATAAGTCAGTATTTTGCCCTCAATATGCCATTCTTTTGCCATTTAACATGCCAGTATTTTGCCATTCAATATGTCATTCTTTTGCATTTTATATGCCATTCTTTTGCCCCTCAATATGCCATTCTTTTGCAATTTAATATGCCAGGATTTTGCCCCTCAATATGCCATTCTTTTCCCATTTAATATGCCAGTATTTTTCCCCTCAATATGCCATTTAATATGCCAGTATTTTTCCCCTCAATATGCCATTTAATATACCAGTATTTTGCCCCTCAATATGCCATTCTTTTCCCAATTAATATGCCAGTATTTTGCCCCTCAATATGCCAGTATTTTGCCCTTCAATATGCCAGGATTTTGCCCTTCAATATGCCAGGATTTTGCCCCTCAATATGCCATTCGTTTGCCAATTAATATGCCAGGATTTTGCCCCTCATTTGCCAATATGCCAGGATTTTGCCAATTAATATGCCAGGATTTTGCCCCTCAATATGTCAGGATTTTGACCCTCAATATGCCAGGATTTAGCCCCTCAATATGCCAGGATTTTCCCCCTCAGAATGCTCACTAAGTGCCACCCTCCTTCCCCAGTACTTACCTCCTTGCTGTTGTCTCCCGGGGCTCTGCAGGTCTGCGGCTGTGAGGGAACAAACTTTATTGAAGCCACACGGCTGGAGGGGAGCGCAGAACGCTTCCCTCACAGCTGCGGACTGGCTAAACAGAGAATTTTTTTTTTTGCTGGCGTGACCTGGGCACGCCAGGCCCCCTGGACCCACCGGGCCCAGGGCGCCAGTATCGCCCGTCACCTCCTGATGGCAGGCCTGCATGTGGTGTACCTACTCAAGTGCCTAGGAAAGACAACACAAGAGCTGAAGGAAAGATTTTACAAACATAAAAGTGGAATCAGGAAGGGAAAGCCACTACCTTCTTGGTACAACACCACATTCAACAAAGTTATAATGTTTCCTCTGAGAATTCATGGAATTGAACATGCTCTTTGTGGTATTGGCAAAGACAGACACAATGTTGTTACAAAAGAGAACAATTGTTTTTTTTTTCATTTTTTCTTTTGGTGTATCCTTTGCCACTCACAAACTCGACCACTTCATTTTTTGCTTTTTTATTTCCTCACTCCAGCCAGTAAAAAATAATAAAATAATATTGTCTAATTTTTCAATTATGTATCTTTTTTTTTTTTTTTTTGTAAATCATATTTTATTGATTTTCACAAAAATAAAGATAACCAAGAAAAAAGGAACACAAAACATTTTGTGTGTCTTGTAGGGGGGGGGGGGGGTACAGAATAAAGAAAAAGGGGGGGACACTGGGTAATAAAATATGTCACCACTGACGCAGCAGGGTGGTTGTTCAATTTCACAGAATAATCAACATAAGAAATATAACACAACACAAATAAACCTTTCAAATTCTGTCCTGGAGACGCAGCAATATCCCTTAACAGACAAACATATCTGAGTCATATAACTGTATCTCAGTATCTAGTGTTGGGTAAGAGCTCCTCATGAGCTCTCTGGGATAACCCTATTGGGTCTGGGCTGTAAACCTCTAATTATAACAGTTAATAAGGTGACAAAAGATTGAGATTTTTCACTTGATGCAGGTTCTGATACTCTCGATAAATTCAATCCAGTAGAACCACTGTTGGTGGTATACGTCAGCTCGTCCCACTGATTGAAAAGATAAGCTTTCCAAAGCCCTAGTTCCCTCCATTCTTGTCACCCATTCCTCAAATGTGGGGGGGGATAGTGCTACCCCAGTGGAGAGGAATGAGCGCCTTAGCTTCATTTAACAGATGTTTTACAATTGATTTTTTGTATACAGATAATGGTTGTGACGTGTGGTGTAATAGATAGTTTACAGGGTGAAATGGCGGGGGGGAATCCGAGAATTTCGGAAGCGTGTCTCGAATCTTGACACAAAATGGAAAAATGAGGGGGCATTCCCACCATATGTGGAGGACCGTGCCAGGAGCATCTCCACATCTCCAACAGGAATCTGATCTGTCCGGAAATATTGCATGGAGTTTGCTAGGTGTGCGGTACCATTGTGTCAAGAATTTATATGACATTTCTTGGGTCTTAGTGTTTATTGAACTTTTATGGGTAAGTGTGAATATTTTTCCCATTGCGGTTTTGACAGTGTTTTCTGCAAAGTGTGTTCCCATTTCCCTACAAAAGCAGGAAGGGGGTCTCCTTCTGAGTGGATCAGAAATTTGTAAAGCATGGAAATCCCATGGAGCGGCATGGCATCCATATGGAAAAAAGATTCAAAAGGTGTCAACTCCCTCTGTAGATTATGTTTCTGTGGGATATTCTTAAAAAAATATTTAAATTGTAAGTACCGCAATGTATCAAGGGGTGTAGGTGCGGTGTTATGGAGTATAAGGCATAGAGGTGCAACATCATTGTCTATCATGAAGCTGGGTATGGTGGGTCTATCCTCGGATTTAGTTCGAAGGAAGTCACCTTTATTTTGTCCCGGGGGAAAATCAGGGTTATTCCGAACCGGAGTTAGAGGGGAAGGGAATGTGGTTAGTTGGTGGTTTCTGTGTAGGCGGTGAAGGACCGTCAGACATGCCGAAGCAAATGGATAGGAGTGTACAGCCAGTCTGGATGCTTGTGGTTGTAGCCATATAAGAGACTGCAAAGGAGTTTTGAGCAAATGGGCCTCCAGTGGGATCCATAATTTGTGAGTGGGTTGGTATGACCATTCTAGTAACCTTAGGAGATGACATGATTGGTAGTAAGTCTTGGGGCATGGCAAACCTAGTCCACCATGTTCTTTTGGCTGCTGTAATAAAACGGTAGAGAGTCGAGGGGGTTTCTGGGCCCAGACATATTTGATAAACAACGTCCGTAGAGATGAGAAAAAAAATCTCGGGAGTTGTATTGGGATTGTTTGAAACAAATATAAAATTCTTGGGAGAATATTCATTTTTATTGCATTTATCCTACCAGTCCAAGATATATAAAGAGGGCCCCACTTCGCTAAGTCTCCTTTCAACGTTGTCAATAATGTTAAAAAATTCTGTGTGTATAGTTGGGATAAATCGCGAGTAAGCCAGATGCCTAGGTATCTAAGTTTGTTAGTACACCACTTGAATGGGAAGGACGAGGCTAGGACACAGGACTCGGTGGGTGAGATATTTATATTCATAATTTCTGATTTGGTGAAATTAATCTTTAGGTTGGAGATGGCCCCATATATGCGGAACTCCCGGAGGAGGACAGGTAATGAAACCCTCGGCTCTGTCAGTACAAATAGTAGATCATCTGCGAAACCCAGTACTTTATGGTGGACATGGTCGGCTGGCAGGCCAGTGATGTCCCGCTCCCCCCTGATTGCCTGCATGAAGGGTTCTAATGAAAGAACAAATAATAGGGGGGAGAGGGGGCACCCCTGCCTGGTCCCGTTAGAAATAGCAAAAGTGTCAGACAGAGCACCATTGATCCGAACACGGGCGCAGGGTCAGGAGTACAGGGACGCTACCCAGGTCATCATGTGGGGTCCAAAACCCATATATCGAAGGACCTCGAGCATGTATGTCCAGTTCAAACGGTCAAACGCCTTTTCGGCATCTGTTGATAACAAGATCCTTTTGGTAGATGTAGTCTGTGCTAAGTGAATCAGATTAAGTGCTCTAATGGTGCTATCCCTGGACTCCCGACCCGGCACAAAGCCTGACTGATCAGCATGGACCAGGACAGGAAGAAATGACTGAATGCGTGTTACCAAAATTTTCCCAAAAAGCTTAACGTCCACATTCAGCAGGGATATAGGTCTGTAGCTTCCACATAGCTCGGGGTCCCTGCCCTCCTTTGGGATCACCGCAATGGTGGCTGCCAGTGTATGTGGATGGAATGCATTACCCTGTAGGATTGAATTGAAGGTACTGACCATGTAGGGGCTAAGAATCTCACTAAATTTTTTGTAGTAGCTAAGGGGTAGTCTGTCAGGGACGGTGCTCTTGCCTGACTTGGAGCATTTAATCGCCCATGCCAGTTCCTCTGCCGTGATCAACGGTGTCCAGGACCTGCGTGACATGGGTAGTAAGATATTCTCGAATTTTATTTTGAAATACTGTTTGTGCCTCTGGGTCAGTTAAGGGGGGGACTGGTTATACAGTTGGGTGTAGAATGATACAAATTCTGTCGCAATTTCTGTCGGCATCAGTTTCGCCGTACCGGTCGAGTCACGAATCTTAGGTATGTTGACGTCTCTTCCTCAAAGCCCTTGCTAAATATTTACCGGGTTTATCACCATGTTCGTGGTAGATCGCTTTTAGCCTCAAATTGTTCCTCTGGGCTTGTTTGTGTAGTATGTCAGCCAGGTCCTTACGGAGGGTCAGTAATTTACAATAATCTGCGTCGAGTAGGGTATTTTTGTGCGTCCTCTCTAACATTCCTATCTGGGTGCATAGGGCGCTCACGGCTGCTGAGCGTTCTTTCTTTTGGATTGTCGCTAATCGTATTAGGTGTCCCCTAGTCGTGCATTTATGTGCTTCCCAGATAGTGGGGAGAGACACATCTGGAGTAGAGTTGATACCAAAATAGTCTTTTAAGGTCGTTTCCATTGAGAAGGAGACCTTCGAATCAGTGAGCAAAGCCTCATTCAGTCTCCAGGTGCGCTGGGTCGGTTTTAGAAAAGGGGTGGTAAAAGCGATGTTTAAGGGGGCATGGTCTGACCATGTGATCAGTCCGTAAGCCGCTTTGGTCATGTGTGACAGGTGGTAGTGTGTTGTAAAGAGATAGTCAATACGGGTGTATCTGCGGTGAGGTGTAGAATAAAAACTATAATCCCTGTCAGTGGGGTGGAGGGCTCTCCAGCAGTCGACCAACTGCACACCCTGGAGGGTCTTCCTAATTTTACGTGTGACATGAGCAGGGGTTTGTGTACGGCCTGAGGAAGTGTCTATGGTAGGATCAAGGGCGACATTGAGATCACCTCCGAAAACCAGCATTCGCTCCTGGAATTTAACAAGTAAAGCCATTATTTTGGATAGGCAGACATTCTGCTTTGTGTTAGGCAGGTAAACATTGGCAAAAGTGTAGAAATGCCCCGCCACTTCATCCTTTACAAACAAATAGCGACCCTCAGGACCAGCAAGATGGGAAATATTAGTGAGTTGAAAATGTTTGGAAAAAATGATTGCCACACCTTTTGATTTGGCCTGTGGGTTGCTGCTGAAAAATGCAACAGGGAAATCCCGGTTTGTCAAATTTGGGGGAGCGGTACCCTTAAAATGAGTTTCCTGCAGAAAAGCCACAGAAGTCCGCTGCCCTTTAAGGGTCCTCAGCAGATTGGATCTTTTTTCGGGGACATTCAAACCCTTTACATTGAATGAAGTAGCATACATTTCTGCGTGGGGATTTAGTGTTCCGTGCATCAGTGTGTTTTCTTATTGATAAATAGGTCTAATAAACCCCAGAAACAAACAGAATGGATAAACAAATAAGGGAGAGGGGGGGAGACACAAGGGGAAGAATAGATAAAAACAGGGAACAGATAAATAAAAAAAAATTTAAAAAAAGGGGGCGGAGAAAGGAAAGACAGAAGAAGGGGTGGGGTGGGAGGGGGGGAGATAAGGGAGAGGGAGATTAGGGAGGGTAACACAAAATACAGGGAGTGCAGAATTATTAGGCAAGTTGTATTTTTGAGGATTAATTTTATTATTGAACAACAACCATGTTCTCAATGAACCCAAAAAACTCATTAATATCAAAGCTGAATATTTTTGGAAGTAGTTTTTAGTTTGTTTTTAGTTTTAGCTATTTTAGGGGGATATCTGTGTGTGCAGGTGACTATTACTGTGCATAATTATTAGGCAACTTAACAAAAAACAAATATATACCCATTTCAATTATTTATTTTTACCAGTGAAACCAATATAACATCTCAACATTCACAAATATACATTTCTGACATTCAAAAACAAAACAAAAACAAATCAGTGACCAATATAGCCACCTTTCTTTGCAAGGACACTCAAAAGCCTGCCATCCATGGATTCTGCCAGTGTTTTGATCTGTTCACCATCAACATTGCGTGCAGCAGCAACCACAGCCTCCCAGACACTGTTCAGAGAGGTGTACTGTTTTCCCTCCTTGTAAATCTCACATTTGATGATGGACCACAGGTTCTCAATGGGGTTCAGATCAGGTGAACAAGGAGGCCATGTCATTAGATTTTCTTCTTTTATACCCTTTCTTGCCAGCCACGCTGTGGAGTACTTGGACGCGTGTGATGGAGCATTGTCCTGCATGAAAATCATGTTTTTCTTGAAGGATGCAGACTTCCTTCTGTACCACTGCTTGAAAAAGGTGTCTTCCAGGAACTGGCAGTAGGACTGGGAGTTGAGCTTGACTCCATCCTCAACCCGAAAAGGCCCCACAAGCTCATCCTTGATGATACCAGCCCAAACCAGTACTCCACCTCCACCTTGCTGGCGTCTGAGTCGGACTGGAGCTCTCTGCCCTTTACCAATCCAGCCACGGGCCCATCCATCTGGCCCATCAAGACTCACTCTCATTTCATCAGTCCATAAAACCTTAGAGATATTTCTTGGCCCAGTCTTGACGTTTCAGCTTGTGTGTCTTGTTCAGTGGTGGTCGTCTTTCAGCCTTTCTTACCTTGGCCATTTCTCTGAGTATTGCACACCTTGTGCTTTTGGGCACTCCAGTGATGTTGCAGCTCTGAAATATGGCCAAACTGGTGGCAAGTGGCATCGTGCCAGCTGCATGCTTAACTTTTCTCAGTTCATGGGCAGTTATTTTGCGCCTTGGTTTTTCCACACGCTTCTTGCGACCCTGTTGACTATTTTGAATGAAACGCTTGATTGTTCGATGATCACGCTTCAGAAGCTTTGCAATTTTAAGAGTGCTGCATCCCTCTGCACGATATCTCACTATTTTTGACTTTTCTTAGCCTGTCAAGTCCTTCTTTTGACCCATTTTGCCAAAGGAAAGGAAGTTGCCTAATAATTATGCACACCTGATATAGGGTGTTGATGTCATTAGACCACACCCCTTCTCATTACAGAGATGCACATCACCTAATATGCTTAAATGGTAGTAGGCTTTCGAGCCTATACAGCTTGGAGTAAGACAACATGCATAAAGAGGATGATGTGGTCAAAATACTCATTTGCCTAATAATTCTGCACTCCCTGTTCTCTCAGGTACCTGGGGCGTCTACTGGCCAGATCAAACAAGGGGGGCCCACGACCAGCGGGAACACCCCTGGTTCACTCACCGGTATACAAAAGGACGCCTATGGTGAGGGGGACAGTGGCAACCTACCAAGGATGGCGCTCTGTCTGTCAGAGCAGATCCAACCAGCTAGACTAAAAACTCTGAGAAAACCGGATCACAGGGGCAACGTCCCTCCGTGATTCAGCCATCCCAGCATGATCGATTAACTGTGCCTTTCTGGGCGCATAATTCAAACATAATAACAGAAATAAACTTTATAACATATCAGGATATATAGTTGTACAGTTGTAAACTTTAGCATGGATGTGGCTAACGTGTCTCCTCTGGTTTCCCGTCCTCTGCATCAAATACTAGGTCTCTGGCGGTGACTGGGAGATATGGCGCCACCCCATAGAATATGTCCAAAAATATATGTTGTATAAAGAGGGGGGTCTCAAAGAGTTCCAACACCTGGGAAGTTTCCAGAGCTTGATGGCAGCTTTTCTGGCGTATTAAAATGGTCAAAGCTTGACCGAAAAATGCGCAGCACAGTCGCTCTGCTGTTCAGGTCGATGTAGCCGAGAATAAATCAAATACAGAATGTGTCAGAAGCATATCCATGAGATTGGGGGTGGATGTCTGTCTCCGCATGCGGAGTCTCATGTCCCAACTCCAGATCGGGCCTCAGGCGTGTGTATGGGTTTAGCTCAAAAATAGGGTAGCAACTTCTCAAGGTCTGGTGCTGCGAGATCCGGTTCATGTCCAAGAGACGGGAAGACCATATAGGTCTGCAGAGTTCAGATGGAGTGTTCATTCCTCCGCCCTTCGGGCCTCGGCCACATTAGCCACATCTCTGACTCTCGGAGTGGTTGGGGTGGCAGGGAGTTCTCTGAATCTCGGGGTGTTTGATATTACAGAGGGGTCTGTAGGGAGGCCTCGTTGTCTAGATCTTTGTCGCGTTGTTCTCACTGGGCCCACTCGTCTAGGGCGCGTTTCTGGGAGGCTCCAGTCGGCGATCTGCATTTCTGGAATCCCCAGGTCAGCGAAGAAGTTGGAAAGTTCATGGTCTTCGTGGCAGACTGTGAGACAGAATGGGTGTCCCCAACGATATTGGAGTCCTCACGGCTGTAGTTCTAGTGTGAGCGGTCTCAGGGCTCTGCGTGCCTGAAGCGTTAGGTTGGATAAGGTAGAATATGGTAGAAGGATATCACATGACCACCGAATCGCCACGGGGTCGTTGATCTTGCTTTTTCCATCACCTTCTCCTTAAATTGGAAGTCGGTGAGATGGCATATGATGTCTCGTGGAGGGGCTGAGGGAGGGCCGCGCGGCCGCAAGGCACGATGTGCCCTGTCCATGTGTACCGCTGTTTCTCTAGGTCGTCCCATGAGATCGTTAATAATATTGGTCGCCAAGGCCATGACCTCTTCGGCTTCCAAGGATGTCTGTTCTGGGACTCCTCTCATACGGATATTATTTCGCCTCCCCCTATTATCGAGGTCCTCCAGTCTACGGCGGTAATCCTCCAGATGGGTACTATGTTGAGCAGTAATTTTAACGACTTGTGTGATTTTTCGGGTATGCATCGCTATTTCCTCCTCTTGGTGCAACACTTTTGCATCCATGCGAGTGATGTCCGCTTTCAGGCCTAGTACCGCCTCAGTCACAGTTTGTTTCAACTCCGCTAGTAAGGTGCTGAAATCCTCTCGCCAGGGAGCGGAAGAGAACAATTGACGGACTTCGTGGGAGCAGTTTTGTGCCTCCGGTAAGTATGGAGCCGGGTCTGTCTCGACGTCCTGGTCCTCCAAATCGCGGGAGTCTATCGGCGAGGAGGAGGCCTCGTGACTCACCGGGGATTGCGGTCCCATAGCCACTGGGGTGCGGAAATACTCTCGCAACGAGGAGGATGGTGCTTGCGATCTACTCCTCGCTGTTTTGGATTCCGCCAGAAGTTTCTTGTTTCTGCCCATGTTGTTTAATTACGGGGTTAGGCGCCTTTTTTGGCTGATTCCTGGAGGATCTCCGAGCCTAAGCGTCCATCTCCTCCGACGGCTGGCCACGCCCCTATGTATCTTTTAATTCATTATCTTTCATTGTTAATGTTCATTTGTACTTTTTCTTTTTTTACCATTTTTCTTTCTATAGCCTTCTCTTAGCATTTCCTGGCCATGGGGATTGGCCTATGATTCCCCATACAGGAAGCACCCTTTGATTTATCCACTGGATATTATCCTGAATTTTGGACACATAACAGCCCCACTATTCTTGGTGTTCACATTTTCATTTAAGTTGGCTTATTTGCCAACATAGCTCAATATAAACTAATATTCTCTAATAATATTGTTTGTTCTGCACATTTGTACTTATGGTCTATGTAGCTATGTTACATTATCATTTATTTATATAGCACCAACAATTTACACAGCTCATTTACATCCTAGGTAGATGGTAGATGTATCCAGAACACAGTCAGTAATTGTAACGATCTGCCTGGATTTGAACCCTGACTCATGTGTTTGCTGCAGGCACCACCTGCTGGTTTTGACAGCTCATGTAGCAATAATGGCTATCTCACTGCATTTTGTCCTGTCACTCATCTACTGCTCAGGTGTGGGTCCTTGCAGTCATGAGCCCTGGGCCTATATAAACCCCATCCTCCCAGCAATCAGAGCTGGCACATTTTATCTGCTAGCTTTTATTTTGGATTCCTGTTCATAGTGTTCCTGACCATCCTGCTTTCTCCAGTCCTCTGACCTCGGCTTGTTCCTGACCATCCTGCTTTCTCCAATCCTTTGACCTCGGCTTGTTACTGACTATTCTGTCCCTAGACCCTGCTTACTCCCTGCCTGGCTATGACCCGTGGGAAACCAAACAAGGCCTCTGCATGTGGGCGTTCAAAGCCAGGGGCTCCACCCCAGGTAGAGAGTGCTTACCCTGCGCAGTGCCTTGAATCACTACCCCTGCACTGCGACTCCAACCCATCACTGCACAGCTGTCTGTTACAGTAATATGCTAATGAGTGTTCACTAAATACAGGAAAACAGAAGCAAAAAATGTCCATGTTGCAGGAATCATAGATGAAATTCCAGATCCTGCAACGTGGACATTTTTGTGCTTCTGTTTTCCTGATTACCATTTGCGGTTGGGTTGGGGACCCGCAGTCCAGCAGGCAAGGAGCTACCTTTGGAGATTTATTCTGTTGCCAGCACCTTTACCCCATCGTCTTTGCTCTTATTCACTAAATACACCATAAAAATGTAATCTCTGTAGGGATAGTTCTCATTATTGTAACCTCCGTAACTGTGTTAAATGATCGTTTTACTGCTATAAGAATTTACAATGAGGGTAGGTCCAGCACAAGGAACATGTTGCTAAATTAGACAAGTTCCATTTGATACTCAGAGCTGTCTACTCGCTGTGTGAGTTCTTATGAGTACCCATCCTGACAAACTATTTCCTTGCCGAGGTTATCAGACACATACACATCTTCCTGCTGTATAGGACTATCAAGGATAAGGAACAAACATTGCTCATAGAAAAAAGGATCGTGTTCCTTTGGGTGACCACTCTTTTTTTACACAAAGTATGGCAGTTGAGTCTGTTGTTCATTCACTAAGTGGTCCTGTTGCCTTGCATCTTCTCCTTCTTCTTGTCACATCAACGCAATGTAAGTTTATTAATTTACTAATTGACTACAATGACTTCATATCAATGAAATTATAAGTAAACTTAAATTGCTATAGACAGAAACGAGAAATCTAAATATATTCTTAATAGTAAGATACATCAATGTATTTATACTATAAATTAAATAAATACCAAATAGTGCATAACAGAGCTGTAAACATTACGAATGGGAACAATTAATTATTTTTGGTATTTGTTAAACTTGCTAACATCTTAGTACACATTAGCAAACAACTGAAAATGGTAGCTAATTCAAATTTCTTCTGGTAAATTGTTGACAATGAATGTGCTTGCTTTTTTATATGGTACTCACAATTGCATAATTTTTGCCAATAATTCTTTAACCTTGCTACAGCTTTATATGATGAGCTGTAATTTACATTATTTCACATAGTAGGCTGATCCATAAACTATATATGTTGGATCTAGACTTAAATGCACTTCAATGAGTTTGGTGACTAAATGGTAATAATAATAATAGTAAATGGTGTACATTCAAAGGAATTAAAGGTTACTAATGGAGCCTTCAAGAATCAATTTTGGGGTCTCTTGTTTGTCTTATTATTACTAGTTACAGCACTAGTTCAATTGACCGCAACGTTTACGCTCCGTGATTTTAAAATATTTTTGAATAAAACTTTTCATATGCTACTAACACTTGTGTGCTTTAATTTAATCTGATAAAGATGAAATGTTCCAGGCATTTAAGAGTTAATGTGACCTGGGTATCTATGTATCATGATCGTTGGATCAGTGGTTTTAATGTCTACTATAAAGACAATGTTTTAATTCTAAGCCTTGGTGTGTACCTGCCATCTGATTTCAAAGGGGTTTCTTTTGGATGCAGAAATTGTATTTTTCCTACTCTGTTTTGTTATATACTACTAGTAGTACTCATGGGAAAGTGTATTTTTTTTTGTCAGATGATACAAACATTTAAAACAGGGTTGACATTCTATCTAATACAGTATTTCATTATCCATCCCATGAGGCCTCCCTAACTCTAATACCAGCTTTACATCCCTAATAACAGGCAGTGGGAAGAGATCAGCACAAAAGTCATGCTTACAATGTCAAGTACTCATGAAACTTCATGTAAAATAAGAAGAAGAACAGATATTTAAGAAGATATAAATCATTTTGTGAGATTTCAACAAAGGTTATTTAAAATGGTTATTTTTAACATTTGCTGCACTAATACAGAACAGTTTGTCCGCTCTACATCTGAGTTCGTCTGGAGGATGGTGTGTGCCACCTGCTGCCTGTGTCTGTCTGTGCTTCTGTTTGATTCAATGGTCCCTCTGTGCTAGTTAAAAGAAAGACAGCCCATGCCATCAACAGAGGGGACCTAGTGAAATTCCCCTATATCGATGGCATGCGCTAATAGTGATAGATAGTCAGTGACCAAATTAGCTACCATACTTCAACCTAAAATGAACATGCCAATTTATCTTCATACTAGGACCATTTAATGTTTCACTTGTGTTTCTATATCGTAAATACAAGTGAATACATAAAGTTTAGTGGCTCTTTATTATGTACACTTTAGAAGGCAAAAGAGAAATTATGGAAATCTTTGACAGATAAGGGATCAAATAAATAGACAGGTACATAACTGGACTAGCGTTCCAGTAAGAGTATTAAAGACTTAAGCTGTACAAGAATTCAAAAATGCTTGTGGTGTACATGTAGTTTTCACAAAGTGCTTCTTATTACATTATAAGAAGATAGTCAAATAGGGGGATATGTATAAAAACTCCCGCACTGCAAAGGGTCAGGAGTTTTATAAAAAAAAAAAAGCGCAATCGTCGTAGGGTATGTATAGCAGCGTTTGCGCTTTTTTATAACTCCCGATACTTTACAATGAGGGTGAGGGGAGGTGATTTTTTTATACATAGGCTGCGCCTGCGCAATGCACGCTGACACAACCTAAATTTACGGGGCCACTTTAAGACCCTACTGGGCCCTGGGCAAAGTCTTTAGCAGTGGGCCCCCCTCTACCCAATTTTTCTAAATTCGCATTGTAAAAAACTGTATGTAAATGAAAACTTTTTAATATTAAATGCAACTATTTTCAAATCACATTCAACTATTTGTATATAATACAAAATGTTATTGAAAAATTGTATTGTTGCTTTTATTCCCTTTTTCTGCGCCCACATTGAACCTAAAGGACTTAAAACAACATCCTCTATAATAATCTTCAAGTGTCTCTGCGTCCAGTCCCTGTGTCCGTGGGTTGCTAGGGCAACAGACTGGACGCAGAGACCCTGCCCCACGGACAGCCGTTGCAACGTCGGGGACATGCGCATGTAGTTAAAAAAAAAAAAATACAGTTTAATAAAAAAAAATGACATGGGCTATAATGAGTTTAACAGTACTAACTCCAAAAGACAAAGAATAGAAAATAGATCTATTAAATAACAGGAAAATGAATATTAAAAAAAAAAGAAAAATACAGTTTAATAAAAAATGACATGGGCTATAATGAGTTTAACAGTACTAAGTCCAAAAGACAAAGAATAGAAAATAGATCTATTAAATAACAGGAAAATGAACATTAAAAAAAAAAATACAGTTTAATAAAAAATGACATGGGCAATAATGAGTTTAACAGTACTAAGTCCAAAAGACAAAGAATAGAAAATAGATCTATTAAATAACAGGAAAATTAACATAAAAAAAAAAAAACCAGTTTAAAAAAATATGACAGAGGCTATAACGAGTTAAACAGTACAAAGGCCAAAAGACAAAGAATCCTCTATAATAATCTACAAGTGTCTCTGCGTCCAGTCCCTGTGTCCGTGGGATTGCGCTACTGCGCATGTGCCCCACGGACAACAGCCGTTAGGACTTGGAACACAGTGACTCCCTCCCGCCCAAAGGAAAAAAAAAAAGGAGATCTAAAGATCCCCAGCCCTCTGCTCGGCATGCTCTGCTAGATCCCGGGAGGGGGCGGAGCTAACCAGCTGAGCGGTGTAGCTCCGCCCCCACCCTGTGAAGCAGAGCAGCGTCTGCTTCACAGGGAGCCACTGGCAGCATGAGAAAGTGCTGCTCGGCTCCCCATGCCTGCATTAAGCATGGGGAGCATGCATTAAGCATGGGGAGCCTGCATTAAGCATGGGGAGCCCGAGCAGCACCTTCTCTTGCTGAACTGGGCTCCCAGTGAAGCAGACGCTGATCTGCTTCACATGGTGGGGGCGGAGCTACACCTCTCAGTCTGTTAGCTCCGCCCCCTCCCTGTATCCACCTTTGAAGGCAAAGGAAGGGGAGGGGTGGGAGAGAGAGACAGGGGCAGGGGGGAGAGACAGAACAGGGGGAGGGGGAGAGACAGAACAGGGGCAGGGGGAGAGACAGAACAGCTGGAGGGAGGAGAGAGAGATACAGAACAGGGGGGGAGAGAGAAAGAACAGAGTGAAGGAGGGAGAGAGAGAGACAGAACAGGGGGAAGGGGGAGAGAGAGAGAGACAGACAGAACAGAAGGGGTAGAGAGAGACAGAACAGGGGAAGGGGGAGAGAGAGACAGACAGGGGGAGGGAGGGAGAGAAAGACAGAACAGGGGGAGGGGCAGAGACAGAACAGCTGGAGAGGGAGAGGGAGAACAGCTGGAAGGGGGAGAGAGAGAGACAGACAGAACAGGGGGGGGTAGAGAGAGACAGAACAGGGGAAGGGGGAGAGAGAGACAGACAGGGGGAGGGAGGGAGAAAAAGACAGAACAGGGGGAGGGGCAGTGACAGAACAGCTGGAGAGGGAGAGACAGAACAGCTGGAAGGGGGAGAGAGAGATACAGAACAGGGGGTAGAGAGAAAGAACAGAATGAGGGATAAAATGACAGAACAGGGGGAATGGGGAGAGAGAGAGACAGACAGTACAGGGGGGGAGAGAGAGACAGAACAGGGGGAAGGGGGGAGAGAGAGAGAGAGAGAGAGAGAACAGGGCTAGAGAGACAATACAGGGGGGAGAGACAGAACAGAGGAAGGGCAGGCAGGGGGGAGAGAGACAGGGCAGGGGGGAGAGACAGAACAGGGGGAGGGGGAGAGACAGAACAGCTGGAGGGGGGAGAGACAGAACAGGGGGAGAGAGAACAGCTGGAGGGGGAGAGAGAGATACAGAACAGGGGGGTAGAGAGAAAGAACAGAGGGAGGGAGAGAGAGACAGAACAGGGGGAAGGGGGAGAGAGAGACAGACAGGGGGAGGGGGAGAGACAGAACAGCTGGAGGGGGAGAGACAGAACAGCTGGAAGCAGGGCCGGCCTTAGGGGTGTGCGACCTGTGCAAGCACACAGGGCGCAACACCCCAGGGGGCGCCCTCCCGTTCAAAAAAAAAAGTTTAAAAAAAAGCCGGTAGAGGCACTGGATGGGGGAGATCAAAAGATCACCCCTCACCAGCCCTCTGCTCGGCATGCTCTGCTAGATGCCGGGAGGGGGCGGAGCTAACCGGCTAAGCGGTGAGAAAGTGCTGCTCGGCTCCCCATGCCTGCATTAAGCATGGGGAGCCGAGCAGCACCTTCTCTTGCTGCCCATGGCTCCCCGTAATGCAGACTGTGCTCTGCTTCACAGGGTGGGGGCGGAGCTACACCGCTGTGCCGGTTACCTCAACCCCCTCCCTGGATCCAACATTGCAGGCAAAGGTAGGGGATGGAGAGGGGCAGAACAGGGGTTAGGGGGGAGACAGACAGACAGAAGGGGGGGGGAGACTGAACAGGGCTAGAGAGAGATAACAGGGATAGGGGGGAGAGAGAGACAGAACAGTGGATGGGGGAGAGACAGAACGGGAGGGGGGAGAGAGAGACAGACAGAACAGGGTCAGGGGGGAGAGACAGAACTGGGGGAGAGAGATATAACAAGGGGCGGGGGGGGGAGAGAGCCAGAACAGTGGATGGGGGAGAGACAGAACAGGGGAGGGGTGACAGAGACAGACTGACAGAACAGGGGCAGGAGGGAGAGACAGAACAGGGGAGGGTGAGAGAGAGAGACAGACAGAACAGGGGCTGGGGGAGAGTGAAAACAGGGGGAGGGGGGGAGAGAGAGAGACAGAACAGGGGGAGGGTGGGACAGAACAGGGGGGGGGGAGAGAGACAGAAATGGCAAGGAAGAGGAAAGGGACAAACATGGGAAGGGAGAGAGACACATACATAGGGGGTGAAAGAGACGGGGGGGCGCCACGGGGGAAGCCCGCACAGGGCGCCAATACACTTAAGGCCAGCCCTGGCTGGAAGGGGGAGAGAGAAAGAACAGAGGGAGGGAGAAAGAGACAGAACAGGGGGAAGGTGGAGAGAGAGACAGAAGGGGAGGGAGGGATAGAAAGACAGAACAGGGGGAATGGGGAGAGAGAGAGAAAGAACAGGGCTGGAGAGACAGAACAGGGGGGGAGAGACAGAATAGGGGGGGGAGACAGAACAGGGGGGGAGAGACAGAACAGGGGGGGGAGAGAGACAGAACAGAGAGAGACAGGGGCAAGGGGGAGAGAGAGAGACAGACAGTACAGGGGGGAGAGAGAGACAGAACAGGGAGAAGGGGGAGAGAGAGACAGACGGGGAGGGAGGGAGAGAAAGACAGACAGGGGGAATGGGGAGAGAGAGAGACAGAACAGGGCTAGAGAGACAGAACAGGGGGGGAGAGACAGAACAGGGGGGGGGGAGAGACAGAACAGGGGGGAGAGAGAGACAGAACAGAGGAAGGGCAGAAGAGAGACAGAACAGAGGAAGGGGAGGAGAGAGACAGAATAGAGGGAGAGAGAGAACAGGTATGGGGGAGTTAGAGAGAGACAGACAGGGCAATGAAGAGGAAAGGGACAAACATGGGAAGGCAGAGAGATACAAACATGGGGGGGGGCGCCATGGGGGAATCCCGCACAGGGCTCCGGAACACTTAAGGCCGGCCCTGCTGACAGATTTCTCGAGCAAATTCTCCTGCGCAATCGCAGGAGAATTTACTCATTGCGCATGCGCACAAAGTTACAGCTGATCATTCAGCTGTAACTTTGTAAAGACTGCGCATGCGCCAGCGGAGCGACGCTACCCACCTTCACACCACGCTAAGGTGGTAAGTAACACGGGGGGGGGGACACATAAGGGGGCAACATAGGGGCAAGCACCCTGGCGAGGGGGAGCCTTGAGGGCTGCCTCATCTTGATGGGAGTTGTGATCCCCCTGCTGCATCAATAATACAGCAGGAAGATCACAACTGCCATCAAGATGAGGCAGCCCTCAAGGCTACCCCCCTCACCAGGGTGCTTGGCCCTATGTTGCCCCCTTATGTCCGTCTCCCCCCCCTCCACACCACGCTAAGGTGGTAAGTAACACGGAGGGGGGGACGGACATAAGGGGGCAACATAGGGGCAAGCACCCTGGTGAGGGGGGTAGCCTTGAGGGCTGCCTCATCTTGATGGCAGTTGTGATCTGCCCCCTTATGTCCGTCCCCCCCCCCCCCCTCCACATATGTTCTAGCGCCCGTTAATTTTACGGGCTTAATGTCTAGTTTGACAATAATATGGCAGTATTATTTTGCCCATTAATAAGCCACATCCGATTTGCCTAATAATATGCCACTCTCCTCACCCCTTCCTCCCCTACTCACTTCCTGGCTACTCTATGTCCCCAGTTGTCTCCTCCGAGCAGTCTTCCCTCCTACACGTAGGAGGGACGTACAGCCAGCGGATTTGACGTACTATCATATCCGGTCGCAATAATATATTTTTAAAAAACTTTTTTCTTTTCTTTCGGCAGCCACATCCAGCGGATGCGTACTGCTAGCAGCTGCCCGCATGATTGAGACAGTCATATGGGCAGGAGGCACATTGGGCCAGTGGGGGCCCCCTTAACCAGTGGCCCATGGGCAAGTGCCCACTTTGCCCATCAGTTAAAGTGGCCCTGGGTCAGGAACAGACTTGGTGGCACCAGGGGAATTTGAATCAGCCCTTTAACAAATAGTTCCAGAGGGAAACACACAACATCTTTAGACCAACATAGGCACATTTCCTTGGGGAACATAACTGGTCACAGTGGGTACAGTGACACCCCGCATTGTTTTTTTGTTTTTTTTTAATCTCCATTCAAACTACATGCTTCTATTAAATGCACACCATAGCCTACTATATAAGTTTGTATTTTAAAGGTTCACTATTTTTTTTATTTATTTAATGGAGTATACTTGCTTTTTTGCATGCTTCACCCCCAGACTAATTTGCAGACTGGACATATAGCTGTATGCTCAGAACAGCCCTTCACCAGCTATTTTCCAACTGAATAATGCGACAATCACCAGGCATGAATGATGGTCCCACACAAACAGTATGTGCTAGACATGTGCAAAACTAAAATTTTCGTTTCGTTTTCGTCCATTCGGACGAAAATGTTATTTATTTCGTCTAAAACGAATTTCGTTCATTAGTGCATTCGTTTCAGACGAAATTCGTTCATTATTTTCGTTTCGTTAATTTTTTTCGTTCGTTTTATAGAATACAATGTAATACTATTGGCTTTCTATAAACCGAACGAGAGCCCCATTCATAAGAAATTCTTATGAATGGGGCTCTCGTTCGGTTCATAGAAAGGCAATAGTATTACTTGTATTCTATAAGCCGAAAGTCTATAAACCGAACGACTTTCGGTTTATAGACTTTCGGCTTATGGAATACATGTAATCCTATTGCTATTCTATAAACCGAACGACTTTCGGTTTATAGAATAGCCATAGGTTTACATGTATTACATAAGCCGAAAGTCTATAAACCGAAAGTCGTTCGGTTTATAGGCTGTCGGCATTTAACTATACAGAGACAGAGTCTCCATTCATAAAATTATGAATTATAGAGACAGTAACACCTTCAATGTCCCTACTGTACATAGCACCACACAAGTACAGCTGCTTGTTTTGGGTTTTCTAAAATGTTTGTATGCATCAATAATACAGCAGGAGGATCACAAATCCCATCAAGATGAGGCAGCCCTCACCAGGATGCTTGCCCCCTTATGTCCCGACGCCCCGTGTTACTTACCACCTTAAGAACACAACAACGGACGCGCGCATTCCCAAACGGCTGGATAGGCGTGCGCATGCGCTGTGTATCGCTGTGGTCGATGATCTGGTAAGAAGGGGTGTGCGGCGGGTGTGAGGGGGCGGGAGGTGGGTTGCGCAGCTGTCTCATGCACGGTGGTCACAAAGTTACAGCTGAGTTATCAGCTGTAACTTTATGCGCATGCGCAGTGAGCAAATTCTCCTGCGATTGCGCAGGAGAATTTGCTCCAGAAATTTGTCAGAACACCGGCTTTTAACTATACGGAGACAAAGTCTCCATTTATAATTTTATGAATGGAGACTCTGTCTCCGTATAGTTAAATGCCCACAGCCTATAAACCGAACGTTCGGTTTATAGGCTGTCGGCTTTTAACTATACGTTTGTCTCCATTCATAAATTTATGAATGGAGACTCTGTCTCCGTATAGTTAAATGCTATTGTATTCTATAAACCGACTCTATTTCGGCTTATAGAATGCAATAGTACTACGAATGGACGAATGAACGAATGATTTTCCTTTATTAACTATTCGTTCATTCGATTTAGTTAGCTTAGCATTTTCGTTCTTCGTTTTTCGGGCGAATGGACGAAAATGCAATTTTCGGACGAAAATGCATTCGTCCGAAAACGAATGCACATGTCTAGTATATATTCACATGTAAATTGCTTTTTTAATAAAAAATTATGATATAAATAAAATCTTGTTTTTATTTCCTTTTATGTGACAAAGCTGCCTCTCTCTTTCCCTTGCCCCCAGATTTGTCGCTCTCCCCCCCTTAGTGTTGTCTCTCTCTCACCCTCCCTTTGGCTCCCCCCTCGCTCCCCTTGTGTCTGTCTCTTCCCCCCTTCCCTCCCCTTGTTTCTCTCTGCCCCCCCCCTTGTTATTCTGTCCCCCCCTCACCTGTTTCTTGCTCCCTGGTGGCTAGTGGGGGCAGCCGGGGGATGTATGCACTATACATAATAGACGGAAGTGTCGGGCAGCATGGAGGTTGTCTGCACGATTCGTGCAGACATCCCCCAGCTGCCCGATTCTCCCTGGTGGCTAGCGAGGCAGCGGTGGATGTCTGCGCGATGAGCGAGACCTCCCCTGCTGCCGCCCGGAACGACAGCCAGGACTTTTATGAGGAAGCCGGAAGTATCCAGCTTCATCATAGAAGTCCCGGCGGTCATGCCGGGCGGCAGCAGGAGAGGTCTCGCTCATCGCGCAGACATCCTCCGCTCCCTCGCTAGCCACCAGGGAGAATCGGGCAGCTGGGGGATGTCTGCACGAATCGTGCAGACAACCTCCATGCTGCCCGACACTTCCGTCTATTATGTATAGTGCATACATCCCCCGGCTGCCCCCACTAGCCACCAGGGAGCAAGAAACAGGTGAGGGGGGGACAGAATAACAAGGGGGGGGGGGCAGAGAGAAACAAGGGGAGGGAAGGGGGGAAGAGACAGAAACAAGGGGAGCGAGGGGGGAGCCAAAGGGAGGGTGAGAGAGAGACAACACTAAGGGGGGGAGAGCGACAAATCTGGGGGCAAGGGAAAGAGAGAGGCAGCATTGTCACATAAAAGGAAATAAAAACAAGATTTTTTTATATCATAATTTTTTATTTAAAAAGCAATTTACATGTGAATATATACTAGACATGTGCATTCGTTTTCGGACGAATGCATTTTCGTCCGAAAATTGCATTTTCGTCCATTCGCCCGAAAAACGAAGAACGAAAATGCTAAGCTAACTAAAGCCGGATGAACGAATGGTTAATAAAGGAAAATCATTCGTTCATTCGTCCATTCGTAGTACTATTGCATTCTATAAGCCGAAATAGAGTCGGTTTATAGAATACAATAGCATTTAACTATACGGAGACAGAGTCTCCATTCATAAAATTATAAATGGAGACTTTGTCTCCGTATAGTTAAATGCCCACAGCCTATAAACCGAACGTTCGGTTTATAGGCTGTGGGCATTTAACTATACGGAGACAGAGTCTCCATTCATAAAATTATAAATGGAGACTTTGTCTCCGTATAGTTAAAAGCCGGCATTTAACTATACAGAGACAGAGTCTCCATTCATAAAATTATGAATGGAGACTTTGTCTCCGTGTAGTAAAATGCCCACAGCCTATAAACCGAACGTTCGGTTTATAGGCTGTCGGCTTATGGAATACATGTATTCCTATTGCTATTCTATAAACCGAACTTTCGGTTTATAGAATAGCCATAGGATTACATGTATTACATAAGCCGAAAGTCTATAAACCGATCGTTCGGTTTATAGACTTTCGGCATTTTACTACACGGAGACAAAGTCTCCATTCATAATTTTATGAATGGAGACTCTGTCTCTGTATAGTTAAATGCCGACAGCCTATAAACCGAACGACTTTCGGTTTATAGACTTTCGGCTTATGTACTACATGTAATCCTATGGCTATTCTATAAACCGAAAGTCGTTCGGTTTATAGGCTGTCGGCATTTAACTATACAGAGACAGAGTCTCCATTCATAAAATTATGAATGGAGACTTTGTCTCCGTGTAGTAAAATGCCGACAGCCTATAAACCGAACGTTCGGTTTATAGGCTGTCGGCTTATGGAATACATGTATTCCTATTGCTATTCTATAAACCGAACGACTTTCGGTTTATAGAATAGCCATAGGATTACATGTATTATATAAGCCGAAAGTCTATAAACCGAAAGTCGTTCGGTTTATAGGCTGTCGGCATTTAACTATACAGAGACAGAGTCTCCATTCATAAAATTATGAATGGAGACTTTGTCTCCGTGTAGTAAAATGCCGAAAGCCTATAAACCGAACGATCCGTTTATAGACTTTCGGCTTATATAATACATGTAATCCTATGGCTATTCTATAAACCGAACGTTCGGTTTATAGAATAGCAATAGGAATACATGTATTCCATAAGCCGACAGCCTATAAACCGAACGTTCGGTTTATAGGCTGTGGGCATTTTACTACACGGAGACAAAGTCTCCATTCATAATTTTATGAATGGAGACTCTGTCTCCGTATAGTTAAATGCCGGCTTTTAACTATACGGAGACAAAGTCTCCATTTATAATTTTATGAATGGAGACTCTGTCTCCGTATAGTTAAATGCCGGTGTTCTGACAAATTTCTGGAGCAAATTCTCCTGCGCAATCGCAGGAGAATTTGCTCACTGCGCATGCGCATAAAGTTACAGCTGATAACTCAGCTGTAACTTTGTGACCACCGCGCATGCGCCAGCTGCGCAACCCACCTCCCGCCCCCTCACACCCCCTGCACACCCCTTCTTACCAGATCATCGACCACAGCGATACACAGCGCATGCGCACGCCTATCCAGCCGTTTGGGAATGTGCGCGTCCGTTGTTGTGTTCTTAAGGTGGTAAGTAACATGGGGCGTCGGGACATAAGGGGGCAAGCATCCTGGTGAGGGCTGCCTCATCTTGATGGGATTTGTGATCCTCCTGCTGCATCAATAATACAGCAGGAGGATCACAAATCCCATCAAGATGAGGCAGCCCTCACCAGGATGCTTGCCCCCTTATGTCCCGACGCCCCGTGTTACTTACCACCTTAAGAACACAACAACGGACGCGCGCATTCCCAAACGGCTGGATAGGCGTGCGCATGCGCTGTGTATCGCTGTGGTCGATGATCTGGTAAGAAGGGGTGTGCGGCGGGTGTGAGGGGGCGGGAGGTGGGTTGCGCAGCTGTCTCATGCACGGTGGTCACAAAGTTACAGCTGAGTTATCAGCTGTAACTTTATGCGCATGCGCAGTGAGCAAATTCTCCTGCGATTGCGCAGGAGAATTTGCTCCAGAAATTTGTCAGAACACCGGCTTTTAACTATACGGAGACAAAGTCTCCATTTATAATTTTATGAATGGAGACTCTGTCTCCGTATAGTTAAATGCCCACAGCCTATAAACCGAACGTTCGGTTTATAGGCTGTCGGCTTTTAACTATACGTTTGTCTCCATTCATAAATTTATGAATGGAGACTCTGTCTCCGTATAGTTAAATGCTATTGTATTCTATAAACCGACTCTATTTCGGCTTATAGAATGCAATAGTACTACGAATGGACGAATGAACGAATGATTTTCCTTTATTAACTATTCGTTCATTCGATTTAGTTAGCTTAGCATTTTCGTTCTTCGTTTTTCGGGCGAATGGACAAAAATGCAATTTTCGGACGAAAATGCATTCGTCCGAAAACGAATGCACATGTCTAGTATATATTCACATGTAAATTGCTTTTTTAATAAAAAATTATGATATAAATAAAATCTTGTTTTTATTTCCTTTTATGTGACAAAGCTGCCTCTCTCTTTCCCTTGCCCCCAGATTTGTCGCTCTCCCCCCCTTAGTGTTGTCTCTCTCTCACCCTCCCTTTGGCTCCCCCCTCGCTCCCCTTGTGTCTGTCTCTTCCCCCCTTCCCTCCCCTTGTTTCTCTCTGCCCCCCCCCCCTTGTTATTCTGTCCCCCCCTCACCTGTTTCTTGCTCCCTGGTGGCTAGTGGGGGCAGCCGGGGGATGTATGCACTATACATAATAGACGGAAGTGTCGGGCAGCATGGAGGTTGTCTGCACGATTCGTGCAGACATCCCCCAGCTGCCCGATTCTCCCTGGTGGCTAGCGAGGCAGCGGTGGATGTCTGCGCGATGAGCGAGACCTCCCCTGCTGCCGCCCGGAACGACAGCCAGGACTTTTATGAGGAAGCCGGAAGTACCCAGCTTCATCATAGAAGTCCCGGCGGTCATGCCGGGCGGCAGCAGGAGAGGTCTCGCTCATCGCGCAGACATCCTCCGCTCCCTCGCTAGCCACCAGGGAGAATCGGGCAGCTGGGGGATGTCTGCACGAATCGTGCAGACAACCTCCATGCTGCCCGACACTTCCGTCTATTATGTATAGTGCATACATCCCCCGGCTGCCCCCACTAGCCACCAGGGAGCAAGAAACAGGTGAGGGGGGACAGAATAACAAGGGGGGGGGGGGGCAGAGAGAAACAAGGGGAGGGAAGGGGGGAAGAGACAGACACAAGGGGAGCGAGGGGGGAGCCAAAGGGAGGGTGAGAGAGAGACAACACTAAGGGGGGGAGAGCGACAAATCTGGGGGCAAGGGAAAGAGAGAGGCAGCATTGTCACATAAAAGGAAATAAAAACAAGATTTTTTTATATCATAATTTTTTATTTAAAAAGCAATTTACATGTGAATATATACTAGACATGTGCATTCGTTTTCGGACGAATGCATTTTCGTCCGAAAATTGCATTTTCGCCCATTCGCCCGAAAAACGAAGAACGAAAATGCTAAGCTAACTAAAGCCGGATGAACGAATGGTTAATAAAGGAAAATCATTCGTTCATTCGTCCATTCGTAGTACTATTGCATTCTATAAGCCGAAATAGAGTCGGTTTATAGAATACAATAGCATTTAACTATACGGAGACAGAGTCTCCATTCATAAAATTATAAATGGAGACTTTGTCTCCGTATAGTTAAATGCCCACAGCCTATAAACCGAACGTTCGGTTTATAGGCTGTGGGCATTTAACTATACGGAGACAGAGTCTCCATTCATAAAATTATAAATGGAGACTTTGTCTCCGTATAGTTAAAAGCCGGCATTTAACTATACAGAGACAGAGTCTCCATTCATAAAATTATGAATGGAGACTTTGTCTCCGTATAGTTAAATGCCCACAGCCTATAAACCAAACGTTCGGTTTATAGGCTGTGGGCATTTAACTATACGGAGACAGAGTCTCCATTCATAAAATTATAAATGGAGACTTTGTCTCCGTATAGTTAAAAGCCGGCATTTAACTATACAGAGACAGAGTCTCCATTCATAAAATTATGAATGGAGACTTTGTCTCCGTGTAGTAAAATGCCCACAGCCTATAAACCGAACGTTCGGTTTATAGGCTGTCGGCTTATGGAATACATGTATTCCTATTGCTATTCTATAAACCGAACTTTCGGTTTATAGAATAGCCATAGGATTACATGTATTACATAAGCCGAAAGTCTATAAACCGATCGTTCGGTTTATAGACTTTCGGCATTTTACTACACGGAGACAAAGTCTCCATTCATAATTTTATGAATGGAGACTCTGTCTCTGTATAGTTAAATGCCGACAGCCTATAAACCGAACGACTTTCGGTTTATAGACTTTCGGCTTATGTACTACATGTAATCCTATGGCTATTCTATAAACCGAAAGTCGTTCGGTTTATAGTTTAGCAATAGCATTACATGTATTCTATAAACCGAACGTCGTTCGTTTTAAAGACTTTCGGCTTATAGAATACTATTGGCTTTCTATAAACCGAACTAGAGTCGAGTCCCCATTCATAAGAAATTCTTATGAATGAGGAGGGACTCTAGTTAGGTTTATAGAATGCCAATAGTATTCTATAAGCCGAAAGTCTTTAAAACGAACGACGTTCGGTTTATAGAATGCATGTAATGCTATTGCTGTTCTATAAGCCGAATGTCTTTCGGCTTATAGAACAGCAATAGCATTACATGTATTCTATAAACCGAACGTCGTTTGTTTTAAAGACTTTCGGCTTATAGAATACATGCTGCTATTGGCTTTCTATAAACCGAAAGAGTCCCCATTCATACGAATAGGTCAATTGACCTATTCGTATGAATGGGAACTCAATTTCGGTTTATAGGAAGCTAATAGCATTACATGCATTCCATAAACCGAAAGTCATTCATGTCGGTTTATGGAATGTAGTACAATGCTATTGGTATTGTAAACCGACTCTATTTCGGTTTAGAATGCCAATAGCACGAATGGACGAATGGACGAATGAACGAATGATTTTCGTTTATTAACCATTCGTTCATTCGGATTTTGTTAGTTAAAATTTTCGTTATTCGTTTTTCGGACGAATGGACGAAAATGCTATTTTCGTCCGAAAATGCATTCGTCCGAAAACGAATGCACATGTCTAGTATGTGCAATGTGAACGCCCATGCACAGTAGCTTGCCATTCCTTTCTCTTCATAGAGATGCATGGGGACTCCAAATATGCAAATGCGCAAAGCTGACAATGCACATGTGTTTATGGGCATCCCTTTGATTGTGGATAAGTATTGTGAAAAAGTAAAGAGTAAAATAGTTTTTTACTTTTAATGGGTTTTTTATGACATTTTTCTTTTTTTTTATGTATAATTGACATTTTTTTCCTTCTTGGAGTGGTCCTTTGATTCTTGACCATTTCTGTAGTTTTCTGTCTCCCAGCTATTCATATGGCATTTGTGACTATCATTCTTTCTCTCTGAACATATGTGTATTTACAGTTTCTGATTGTGTTAATTATTGCTTTCAGGCTCTTCTCTACCTTTACGTGAAGTCCATGCAATTCCTGGAGAATCATTGAACGTCACTTGTCACTTCAGTAGGGACCAGTACAAGAATTTGGCAGTCATCTTTTGCAGACAGGTGTCTGAGACAGAGTGCATTGATATTATGAGCCTAAGGAGGTTAAATAGGAATATGCACCAAAAGAGACTGACAAGCACCCAAAGCTCTCAAGAAACAGGTGAAAACATTTTCTTGAGCGTAACTATGATGGAATTACAACACAGCGACACTGGTCTGTACAAGTGGCAAGTATGGACAAACCAACAATATAAGGTCTTCGAGAATGTTCTGATCCATGTGATGGAAGGTGAGAACAAGAGAACAAGTCAGTGACAAAGTGTAGCTCTGAGAGACCTAGAACAGAGGTAGTTAAAAGGCAAGTCTACAATATTTGGCTACCTTCATATGAGTTAACATTAGGTTGATAACAAAAATATTTAACAGAAAACACATACAGAAGAAAATTAAAATTAATAGTATACTATGTCTGTATGGGCATACCAGTGACATCATAAATAGAATACCATTTCAATGCTGGTGCAAGTAAAATTGTAATTAGGTGCTTGTAAAGACATTGTAGGATTGTAATATCGTCGGTTCCATTTTTCTATGTCTTCATAACTTGGTGTGAATATTAATCGGGCAAGACAAATCCCTGTTGGACCTCTTTAATACAGAAACTTTGTGTTCGTGTTAATAGACACAGTTGTGTAATTTTAACACTATAGAAGCTCTCCCGGCTACCTTCTCATCTTAGTAGTAGAGTTCCCTTATTTGTATTTATACCTCTACAGGCTCACATTCACCGTTGGTTTTGTACTAGTGTTTTGTGCTCCATGTACCTTCCTTACTTGCATTGTGGGATTGTAGTGGGTGTTGATATTAGTATCTTTTAATCAGTTTTTACTGACTCATCAAAGCAACAGAATAGTGCAGAAGCTGTATTGCTCTTAATGAAGGGATTATACATTGTGGAGGCATATAGATCACACTCAAAAATTAAGCATCTTAAGCCCAACTAGTTTATTGTTTAATTCTATTTTCTATTGTTCATAGACTACTTATTATCAATCAATACACCCGGTTTCATCCAAATACAATAAAAAGAGTATTGGCTAAGATAGTATGCCGTAACTAATTATCAGTGAGCGCCATTGAAAACTGAACAACTATGCTCACTTTGCTCAGCAATAAGTTGTTAATAACTTTTGGGTAAGATCTGTTGATCTTCTTAGACACATGTTTTTTATTTTATTTTTATATTTATAATGTGCAATAAAATTAGAGTGTTTTAATTTTTAATATTGGATGGATGGCATTCATTTTGTTGGCTTTTAAAAGTATCCATCCTGGACTAGATGTCCCATGATAGTCAGTAAGCATTTTTCTGTTTAGAGATCAATATTAAAAATTGCTTGTATTTGGGGAGCTGATACTTGGAGAGAACAGATTTATTTCTTCCAGGCTCCTCACATAGACGACAAACTAAAGAAAAAACTTGAAAACATTGCTTAAAACAGTCACTCTTTGAGATACACAGAAGACACGGGGCAAAACTCAAAGAAAAACAAAAAAAATGCTGAGGCCTACAAGGCCTCAGCAACGCATGCCTATATCCACCCTCTCCAATACTCACACAGACTCTGTGAGCTCCTCAGGTGAGAGCGAGGACCAAATCTTTTGTGACCAAAGGAGACTCACTCTCTGATGATGCCCTGACTACAAAGGGAAATCTTAAAAAATTACTTAGAGACATGGCACAATCCGTTCAGAAGTCGCAACCATACAGCAAAATATGGCAACACTGGAGTCAGTAACTGCATATATGAAGCAGCAGCAAACAGAACCTACACACCTGGTTGGCCTGAGAAAGACATGATCTCCGGCAGCAGGTAACGACATAAGACATTTAACTCTTTTGTGAAAATCTGCGAATTAGGGGCATTCCGTAGGTAGTTGGGCCCATTGCCCTTTGCCCCTACATTATAAAATTACTATCCCACCTGCAAGTGTTATTACAGTAAACTAATGTTGTGTCTGATCTGACGGTGAATCTGTACTCACTTGACCAGAAATACAAGTGGGTTCTTCCACACCCTCTCACAGTGGTGAAAAATGGTAATGAACTCTCGATGACTGATCGAGCCAACATTTCATCTCTTTTATGGGACCTGAACATTCCGCTACCTTTACACCTGCAACATGCCCCCGATGTTCAACATTATAAAGCTCAATCACCTGTGATTTGAAATTACTGACAAACTATAAACAGTGTACTAAATCCCAAACCCACTCCCACCCCCGGGCATTCCCACACTCTGTGTCAGGTGTAGTTGGACCACAGTCTGTGTTACCAATCTTTCCAATCTTTATTTTGTGCAGCACGCCCGGAAGCTGCTGGTATATCCTCTTTTGGTATACCCTTTCACCCCCACCCCTTTTTTCCATCTTCTTTCTCTACATCCCTCTCTCCACATGGTGTCCTAACTCTGTCACTAGCAGACATATGGAGGCCGAGTACACGAATGCAACAAAAAGTCCAAAAGTGAGGTATAAGGGACAGGCAAAAATTATAGTCAGGCAGAAGCAGTGGTCAGAGCTAGCGGATCAGGAATGGTGTCGGGAAAACATCAGGCACAGCAGCAAGACAGGCTAGCAAACTGGCAGCTCCACAATCAGAAAGCACTGACTCTGGGGAGGAGAGTGCTTAACCCCTTAGTGACATGACTTTTTTGGCTTGTCTGACACTTGGTGACATAGGCTGTTTTAACATTTCTGAGGTGTTTGTGTTTTGCTGTAATTTATTTCTGTCTCATTTAGTGTACCCACACAAACTATATATTGTTTTTATCGTCATAAGAAGGGCTTTCTTTTGATACCATTATTTTGATAATAGCATATAATTTGATGTTACAGGGTCAGAACTATAAGTAGTGCAAAGCTATTTTAAAATCCTTTTTTTCAAAATTAGCGATAGTGACATTGTAACACTGATACCTGTACTAAATCCATGAATGACCCCCAACATGTACATATTTTTGAAAACTAGACCACTCGGGGCATTTAACTTGGGGTATTTTGACACATTTCATGTAGCCATTTTACCACCAATCTTTGCCAAAGTTTGCAGCAAAAAAAATGTTTTTTTAATTTTTCACATAGATTGCAGTTTAGGTAAACATTACCTTAAAATGTGAAGGGGTATTTCCAAATAACACCTCAATATGTGTTCAGCAACATCTCCTGAGTACAGGGATACACCCATGCATAGGTTTGTTGGTTTGTTTTGGGGCTAAAAGGCCACATTTAGGGGGTGCGTATTTTGGTTTTCCAACTTGGAATTCTGACATGCAAAAAACCTGCGCCCCATGTCCCATTTGGGACATTTTTGAAGCCAGAAAGTGTATTCTACCCCACAAAGCCATACATTTTTTAAAACTAGACACCTTAGGGTATTTCAAATGGTAGTATTTTAACACTTTACACTAATTCTACCACCAGCCTATGTCAATGTTTTGGGTAGTAATTTTATTTCACATACATTGTACTTTGGGCATGAATTCACAGATCCAGTTATATGTCAGTACCAAACAACGCCTCAATATCTGTTCAGCAACATCTCCTGAGTACAGGGATACCACCCATGTATAGGTTGGTTAGGTTATTTGGGGGTTAAAAGGCCACATTTGAGAGGTGCGCTTTTTGGTTTTCCAACTTGGAATTCTGACATGCAGAAAACCATTTGGGACATTTTTGAAGCCAGATTGTACATTGTACTTCGAGCATGAATTCACAGATCCTGTTATGTGTCAGTGCCAAACAACACCTCAATATGTGTTCAGCAACATCTCCTGACTCCAGGGATACCACGCATACATAGGTTTGTTCGGTTGTTTGGGGGCTAAAAGGCCACATTTGGGGGGCGGGGGTGCATTTCCAACTTGGAATTTTGACATGTAGTCAGCCTGCTCCCATGTTCCATTTCAGACACTTTTAAAGCCTGTCAAAGTATTTTACCCCATCAAACCATATATTTTGGTAAACTAGACATCCTAGGGTATTTAAAATTGTGGTATTTTAACACTTTCCAAGTACTAATTCTACCACCAACCTATGTTAAAGGGTTGGGATGTCATTTTTTCCCACACACATTGTAGTTCAGGCAGGAATTTTCAGATTCTGGTATTTGCCACTGCCAACCAACAACTCAATATGTGTTCAGCAACATCTCCTGAGTACAGGGATACCACCCATGCATAGGTTTGTTGGTTTGTTTTGGGGCTAAAAAGCCTCATTTAGGGGGGGTGCATTTACAACCTGGAATTTTGACATGTAATCAGCCTGCGCCCAAGATCCATTTGGATCCATCAAACCATATATTTTTGGAAAATAGACATCCTAAGGTATTTCAAATGGTGGTATTTTAATACTGTATATGTACTAATTCTACCACCAGCCTTTGTAAAAGTTTGTGGTAGTAATTTTTTGGGAGTTTTTTTTCCACATGCATTGTACTTCAGGCATGAATTCACAGATTCTGGTATATGTCACTGCCAAACAACAACCCAATATGTGTTCAGCAACATCTCCCAGGTACAGGGATACCACCCATGCATAGGTTTGTTGCTTTGTTTTTTGGCTAGAAGGCAACCTTTGTGAGGTGCGCATCTCAAAATTCCAACTTGGAATTTTGACATGTAGTCAATCTTTGTCCGTGTCCTATATGGGATATATCTTTGAAACCAGCCAATGTAATTTACCCCCACCAAACCATATATTTTTTAAAGGTAGACACCCATCACTCCTTGTGGCAAGGGCTCAGCAGCCACCGATGCATCACTAGATGATGTATCAGGAAGCTGACCAGGGTCAAAATCGAACCCTGAGTCCGCGGCCTCAAAATCAGTGCCTAAGCAGTGATCTTGAGCAAAGAAGGGGTTAATAGCTCTTAGAAGAGCCTATCTAGTACTGTAATACATTACAGTACAAAGAAATTAATCCATAAAACAGTGCAGACAGCAAAATATAATGTTGTGCAAGATTACTGCTTATACAGTGATGAATGGCAGGGAAGGGGTTAATACATAGTGAATGGCTTTCATAAAACCTGACAATTTTATAAAATGTTATTTTATATCACCAATACTGATCTGTGTCTTTCCGTCACAAAAATGTAAGTGAGGAGAGGGAGGCAGATCAATATTTGTGAATATTGATCCGACCAATTTTGATCTGACCAGGGCGAATTGTAATGCTCATCTGAGCATTCACCAAACCACCTTTGCCACGAATTTGCTGATACTGATATATTTTTACTTTACATGTAATCCCCTAGCAGCTATGTGTAAAACATTTTTTATTTTTTAAAATATGCACATAAAAATTGCTTTGGTGTCAATATCATTGCGTAAGCAGTGATCGGCGGCAAAGAAGGGGTTAATAACTCGTAGAAGAGCCTTTGTAGTACTGTAATAAATTATAGTACAAAAAAAAATTAACCCCTAAAAAATGCACAAACAGCAAAAATAAATGCGCTGATGTGCACGATCACTGCTTAAGCAAGATCAGGGGCAGGGAAGTGGTTAAATGCAGGGAATTGCTTTTATAAACTTTTTTTTTTTTTTTTTTTAATTTATAATTCTTTATTAGGTATATTGTATCAAAAAAAACACACCATTCACATATATACAGAAAAAAGGAAGAATAATCGTATACATATACATTTAACGTACATACATATATATGCATTCCTCTCAGTGTTTGATCGTATATAACACAGAAGACAAATACACAACATAAGAGCCAAACATACAAATCTTCAAGTATCCCCTTCCCGTCTCTCCCCCCCAGCTCCCATCCACCATGCTGCCATAGCAGCTATCGTCACTCTCTCTCCCCCCACCCGTCCACATCGAAGAGGCGGAAGAGGAGAGAGCGAGGAGGTAGAGGAGAGGTCAAGGAGTGGGAGAAAGGGGAAGTCTCTCCCTTGCGGTGCAGGCGGTAGTGGAGGGGGAAGGCTCTCTCTCAGGTACAACGCCCAAGGGTCCCCCACTAATCTTTGGCAGGTTGATCCATACTCTCTGATACACTTCGCTGTTTATGCCATATAGAGCTTTCTCTGACCCAGCTTGAAATACTAGCTGGGTCACAACCTCTGCCCATACTGGTGGCGTTGAGTTTTTCCATGCTCTGGCTATGCATAGTTTCGCAGCAAGAAAAATGTTATAAACTTTTTTTTATTGTTTTATAATTAGTGTGTTGTGTATTTATTATTTTTTTGTACTTAAACTTACTTTTATTACTTTGATATGTCTCTCTCCCTCACTAAAAAATTGTGAGGAGAGGGAGGCAGATCCTAACTGGTCAGATCAATATAGGGTTAATATTGATCTGACAAGCAGTGTGGGTGCTCATCAGAGCATCCCCACTGCTTCTGTGAAGAGGCAATCGTGTGACTGCTTGAAGAGCACAGGAAGCAGGTACTTCCTGCCTCCTGTGCTCTTGCTCTTAGAAGGGCAGCACCATCTTGGTCACACAGTGACCAAGATCGTGCATTTTTTTTGCGTGTTGCTGATTGCCTCGACTTGCGAGGCAACCAGTAACACTTACAGAGCATAGTAAGCGATTAATTTCGCTTCTTATGCTCTTTTTGTAATTCCATACGGAAGCATCGTTTTAATACCTCTTGAGCACTGAAAGCAGAAAAACTCCACTTTCAGTGCTCGTTTAGACACAGGACGGACTAGGTCCGTCCTGTGTCCCTAACGTCTTGCCACACAGGACGGACCTAGCACGTCCTGTGTTGGCAAGGGGTTAAATAAGTAGTAAATAGCTTTGATTGGAAAGGAGACAGATGATAGATAATTAAGGCTGGTGTCGTGGTGCAGTCAGTCAATACACTGTAACTAGCATGATGTCATACCCCCTAGATTGGTGAGAGAAGTTCTAATTTTGTCCATGTATTTAACAAAATTAAGAAAGCTGGAATAGCCATAGTCTTTGCTAAGCCCACTGAAGTAGATGGAATTCTAGGGATATCAGAGTAATCCAGAAGATCAGAAAACTAGTCTATATCAGATTATATTTTTATTACATTTTCAGAATAATTCATTGTAACAGTTGATGACTGAGATAGAAGCATTTGGCAAAGTATCAAACTAATAAACGAATACAAATAAATCTGCTTTGCTGGATCTTAAGTTAGATGATGGAACCAAAGAGCTGATTAAGTAAAAATACAATTTTGCTTGAGTCGAACCCCATTTTTGTGCATAAAAATTGCAAAAAACATCAATTGCACTATGGAGTTTAATTTTCTAGAACCTTTATGCCAAATTAATCACTGCTTTAAAGGCTGGCACCACCTAGAGGTTTCATGGTGGGGAAGAATGCATGTTATTAATGCTTATTTTATTCCAAAATGTAATTATGTTTTTCAGATGGGGGTTGGCGTCAGATAGCTGGCTAGATTTGATCCAGGATAGCTTTAAGAATTTTATTTGGAGAGGAAAAATAAACCATGGTTAAATCAAAAGTTCCTGGCCCAGAAGACTTATAAGGGGTGTTTGAGCTTCCCAATTATTAAGCGGCAATACTTAAATTGAATATTGGAACAATTACTAAGAAAATAGGAATATTTCACGTCTTCCTTTTGGCTCAAGAACATGGTCCCTAATTTTCTGAGGCTGGACTCGTTGGAATACTAAATAAAGGATTTGAAACTAAAGAGATGGGCCTTAACTAGATCCCCCTGCTGATCCCATGCAAAAACAAGGGTCTCTCTCTGCACTTTTAGTGAGAGACCCTCGCATTCAGCCATAAGAGCAGGGTAACCCCCGATTTTATACTGCTCTTTAACCGGACTTGGCCATAAAAGATTGTAAGGACATCTGCCCGTCACGTAACTCAGGTGCTTTCTGGCATCACAGATTTGTGAAGTAAAAAAGCACCAACAGTCTTTTTACTTATAGGCATGGGCGTCCGCAGGGGGGGGGGCAAGGGGGGGCGCTTGCCCCCCCCTGGATTTTTGCAATTCCACTTTTAATTTTTTTTTTAATTATTATTATTTTTTTCTCAGTATGTAGCCTCTAGTTGTCCCTAGGGGACTGCACACCAGTTGTTGGGGTAGGAAGTGGCACCCAAAGCTGTTGCTCTCTGCAACTCTGCTTGCTGTAATACTGGTCTCCCATCCACATTGGTGCAGGTCTCTGCAGCTGTCAGTCATGCTGCATGGAGAGCCAATGACAGGGGTGCCCTGAAGTTATAGCCCGCCCCTCAGCCCTCCATGTGGCAGCATGGCTGACAGAAGAGAGCCTGCAGGGGAAGATACTCAGAGACCATAGCTGAGCCCCTGTAACAGGTAGGAAGAGCTAATAATAGCTTTAAGGTACATGGCAGAGTGGGGTAAATCCAAGGAGGTCTCTCCCATATCCCTGAGGTCTCCATTTGTCCAGTCTGAGCAGCTCCTCTGTCCAGGCTCTGCTCACATCAACATGGTGACAAGTGGATGGGGCAGAAAAGATAATGGAGGATAAAATGATGTGATAGATGGAAGCAGATTACAAACAAAATGGGATGACATGGGGCAGAAAAGATAATAGAGGATGAAAAGAGGTGATTGATTGGAGCAGAATACAGACAAAATTGTGACATGGGGCAGAAAAGATAAAATGGAAAGGAATAAAACACATAAAATGATGGGGAAAGAGATGGCAAACATGGAGGAATAAAACATATAAAAAAGGGGGAAAGAGATAAAGAAATGTCATGGATTTAGGAATTTGGGTGTTTAGGGAATCTGTTGCTTTGTGTTTATATTGTGTTCTATAGTGTTGTATCTGGTGCTGTGGAGTTATATTGTGTGCTATAGTGTTGTGTCTGGTGCTGTGGAGTTATATTGTGTGCTATAGTGTTGTATCTGGTGCTGAGAGGTTATATTGTGTGCTATAGTGTTGTACCTGGTGCTGTGGAGTTATATTGTGTGCTATAGTGTTGTATCTGGTGCTGTGGAGTTATATTGTGTGCTATAGTGTTGTATCTGGTGCTGTGGAGTTATATTGTGTGCTATAGTGTTGTATCTGGTGCTGAGAGGTTATATTGTGTGCTATAGTGTTGTACCTGGTGCTGTGGAGTTATATTGTGTGCTATAGTGTTGTATCTGGTGCTGTTGGGTTACATTGTGTGCTATAGTGTTGTATCTGGTGCTGAGAGGTTATATTATGTGCTATAGTGTTGTATCTGGTGCTGTGGGTTATATTGTGTGCTATAGTGTTGTATCTGGTGCTGTGGGGTTATATTGTGTGCTATAGTGTTGTATCTGGTGCTGTGGGGTTATATTGTGTGCTATTGTATTGTATCTGGTGCTGAGAGGTTATATTGTGTGCTATAGTGTTGTGTCTGGTGCTGTGGGGTTATATTGTGTGCTATAGTGTTGTGTCTGGTGCTGTGGGGTTATATTGTGTGCTATAGTGTTGTGTCTGGTGCTGAGAGGTTATATTGTGTGCTATAGTGTTGTGTCTGGTGCTGATAGGTTATATTGTGTGCTATAGTGTTGTATCTGGTGCTGTGGGGTTATATTGTGTGCTATAGTGTTGTATCTGGTACTGTGGGGTTATATTGTGTGCTATAGTGTTGTGTCTGGTGCTGTGGGGTTATATTGTGTGCTATAGTGTTGTGTCTGGTGCTGAGAGGTTATATTGTGTGCTATAGTATTGTGTCTGATGCTGTTGGGTTATATTGTGTGCTATAGTGTTGTATCTGGTGCTGTTGGGTTATATTGTGTGCTATAGTGTTGTGTCTTGTGCTGTTGGGTTATATTGTGTGCTATAGTGTTGTGTCTGGTGCTGTGGGGTTATATTGTGTGCTATAGTGTTGTGTCTGGTGCTGTGGGGTGATATTGTGTGCTATAGTGTTGTGTCTGGTGCTGTGGGGTTATATTGTGTGCTATAGTGTTGTATCTGGTGCTGTGGGGTTATATTGTGTGCTATAGTGTTGTATCTGGTGCTGTGGGGTTATATTGTGTGCTATAGTGTTGTGTCTGGTGCTGAGAGGTTATATTGTGTGCTATAGTGTTGTGTCTGGTGCTGTGGGGTTATATTGTGTGCTATAGTGTTGTGTCTGGTGCTGAGAGGTTATATTGTGTGCTATAGTATTGTGTCTGGTGCTGTGGGGTTATATTGTGTGCTATAGTGTTGTGTCTGGTGCTGTGGGGTTATATTGTGTGCTATAGTGTTGTGTCTGGTGCTGAGAGGTTATATTGTGTGCTATAGTGTTGTATCTGGTGCTATGGGGTTATATCTTTGCTATGTTGTTCTATCTGTTGCTGTGGAGTTTCAGCTAGAGCTCTGGATATTTATCTGGTGCTGTGGTTTATATCTTGTGTCATGGGTTTTTAGCTGGTACCGTGGGTTAATATCTGGTGTTGTGGGTCTATATCTGGCACAGTGGGTCTATATTTGGTGCAGTGAGGCTATATCTAGTGTGGTTGGTTTATATCTGGTGTTGTGGATCTGTATCTGGTGCAGGGTTTATCAACCCTTTGCATGCCTTCACAGATAATGACAAAGCTCCTCCACTTCATGATAACTTGTCAAAAAGAGGCGCGGCGCAGAAAGGATGACGGTAAAATCATGCCCCCCCCTGAAAAAATTTCTGCGGATGCCCATGCTTATAGGGGGTATCACACTCCTTAGTTTTCAGTAACATTATAAAATGTTTAAGATATAATCCATAATCCTATGATTTAAGTCAGTTTCTAGTAACAACAACTTTTGGTGCGATCCTTGTACTTGTTGCGCAAGCTGGCCAATTTGTTGTGTTGCGTCTGCTTGGGCTTTTTGTGAGATTTCAGAGGATGTCTACAGTGCAGTAACCTATGTGTGGACCGCAACCAGATCCTCTTTCAGGACACTCTGCAGCTTTAGAAAAAGTTTTCTAATAACACTCTTGATCGCTGGAGTTTTATCCACAGCAGGGTGCATTGTATTTTCCAGTTGCCTGTGTCTTTTGCAGAAAGACTGAATCTGAGGAAACAGAGTAATTTTTCATCTGAATATGTGGCTTATTCACCAAACTTGAGGTGGGTTTTTTCAGCCTGGTTAAGAGCACACATATATCGGCACTTGCCATTTGTGGCTGTATGTTCTTGTTCATTCTACTACCTATGTTCTCCGGAGACTTTAGGACCGGTGTACTTGCATATTTATTTGGTATGGTCATTAAATTTGAGCAGTTTGTTGTTGAGCTCAATGAAAGCACGCGTCCTCCATAAAAGTTAGCAAAGCACCCCTGTAATGGTATTTTATCACATTTGCAATCCTAAGATGAAATGAGTACTGATGAAGGGCAAGTTTTACAGGATGGATGCTAACCCCGTTTCGTTCATTACTGCATTTGTTTCAAACAAAATTCGTTCATTATTTTCGTTTCGTTTTCTTCGTTCGTACGAATCAATTGACTTACACATTCCATAAACCGAAAGTCTATAAACCGAAAGACATATCGGTTTATAGACTTTCGGTTTATGGAATGTATGCAATGCTATTGGCTTTCTATAAACCGACTCTATATCGGTTTATAGAAAGCCAATAGGATTACATGCATTCCATAAACCGAAAGTCTATAAGCCGAATGACTTTCGGTTTATAGACTTTCGGTTAATGTAATACATGTAATGCTATCGGCTTTCTATAAAGCGAAATAGAGTCCCAATTCATAAGAAATTCCCCAGCTTTAAAATCCCTTCTGCTGTTTTATTACCCTTACATTTGACCAAAGTATTTTTTTTTTTAAACCTTGCCACTTTTTTGCACCTCAAGGTTTAAAAAAAAATCTTTAGACAAATGTAAGGTTAATAAAACAGTTGCAGGGGCTGAAAATCTGTAGGGGGGGGGGGGGTGGGATCAGAGAGCAAAAAGGTGCAAGGTTTACAGGAAAAAAATTGGACAAACATAAGGATAATACAACTGCTGCATGTGCTGAAAAGCTGGGAAAAATCAGTAACACCTATATAAAGAAAAGATGGGCTACACAAATAATAGGAAGGATGCAACGTGTGTGTGTATTAGTGAGTGTGTATTAATGAGTGTAATGTTAGTCTGTGAGTGTGTATGAGTGTGTGTGTATTAGAATGTGAGTGTGTATTAGTGTGTGAGCGTGTATTAGTGAGGGTTATGTGAGTGTGTATTTGTTAGGGTTATGTGAGTGTGTATTAGTGATTGTTATGTGAGTGTGTATTAGTGAGAAAATAGAGTAAAAAAAAAAAAAACAAGAACAATTGGTGGTATGTGATATGCCTAAAATATGTAAAATGAAATGACATAGATTACATTTTAGTATCAGACCAGACGGGAAACTGTTAAATCACAAAATTAAAATACCCGCTAAAGGAGTGCTAGTTAACTTCTAACAAGCCAGCTACTGTGTCCTACTTTACTGACAGGAGTGAAAGCAATGCTCAGTCTGCACCCCTGTAATGACAGAGATCACATTTTGTTCATATAATTGTATATTGTTTGTGACTATTTTGTTTGGAAATATTCTGTTATATCATCGGTATACAAACTGCTGATGAAAATGTCTCCTGAACTGTGTAACAATAACGTTTTATGTGTGGTTAAACTTACCTTATTTGTAATGTAAGGATCTGTAATGACAAACGCGATGCATATTTAACTGTATGATATGATTAAATAGTCAGTACTATAAGCAACACATTGTTTTGTGGCGGCAAACAGAAAATAATCAGGCAGAAGACCCTGAGTGGCGGTGTTCTGCAGCTGCAGACACCGCCGAAAACATCCTCCTCCAACAGTAAGGTAAAAAAAAAAAAAATAGAAGAAATGTGTGACTGTGTGTGGGTGTCTCAATGTGTGTAAGTGTGTGTCTGGGTGTCTCAATGTGTGTAAGTGTGTGTCAGGGTGTCTAGGTCAGGGTGTCTAGGTGTGTGTGTGTGTGCGTAAGGGTGTTTGCGTAAGTGTATGTGTGTGAGTGTGTCTCAGGGTGTCTGTGTGTGTGTGAGAAAGAGACAGACAGTGTGTATGAGAAAGAGACAGACAGTGTATGTGAGAGAGAGACAGACAGTGTGTGTGAGAAATAGACAGACAGTGTGTGTGTGAGAAAGAGACAGACAGTGTGTGTGAGGAAAAAAAGAGACAGACATACGGTGTGTGAGAGAAAGACAGAGAGACGGTGTGTGAGAGAGAGACAGAGAGACGGTGTGTGAGAGAAAGACAGAGAGACGGTGTGTGTAAGAAAGACAGAGAGACGTGTTTGAGAGTGAGAGAGACGTGTTTGAGAGTGAGAGAGACGTGTGTGAGAGCGAGCGAGAGAGACGGTTTGTGAGAGCGAGCGAGAGAGACGTGTGTGAGAGCGAGCGAGAGAGACGGTGTGTGAGAGAGAGCGAGAGAGACGGTGTGTTTTGTGTCTGAGAGAGAGACAAGTGTGTATGTGAGAGACGCAGTATGTGAGAGAGAGACTGAGTGTGTGTGTGACAGAGCTCATCTGGGCTCTAGCCCCAGATCATTTGAAGACCTAGCAACGCCCCTGCTGTCTAGAAAACATCCCTAAAAACCAGGCATTGAGGCTAAAATGTAATTGTACGGAAGATTCAATCTGTACGGAACAACTGAGAGAACGCCAAGAAATATTCTGAGGAAGGTATAGACAAAGCATTTGAATAAGTTGAAGGGATGGAAAGAGATTCCCTGTTAAAGTATAAAGATATGCAAGAAAAACAAGACAAGACTATAAGCCTTCCAATAGTCCTGGATTATAATAACAAGAATAGGCGTATGAAGAAAATTATACTAAAACACTGGTCTATCCTTAGAGAGGATGACATCCCTAGAGATATTCTCCCTGAAAGACCTAAGATAATTTTTAGAGGAGCGCCCTCTATAAGGAGATGCATAACTACTAGCTATACTTGAGAAACCACTAAGAGAGGTGGGACCTTTTTGGATCAAAACCCTGGATTCTACAGATGTAATAGTTGTAATACCTGTAAGCAGACCAAAAAACAACCTAAAAGAACACTTCATTTTACTTCACAAAGTAGTGGGAAAGAATACACTATTAAAGATTTTATGAATTGTGACACAAGTAATGTTATCTATTTGTTGGAATGTCCGTGTGGGTTGCAATATGTGGGGTGTACTACAAGAAAATTTAACCCCTTCGCGACCTTATGACGAGTTAACTCGTCATAAGAGCCGCAGCATTAGTGACCTTATGGCGAGTTAACTCGTCATGCAGTCTAGCCGCGGTGCACTCTGTGCACACCGCCAGCCAGTCTGCAACGGTTTCAGGACTAAGCCTCGCACCGAGGCAAAGCTCCTGGACCTGATCGGTGGATTTCCGGGCATGTGATCGCGGTGATTGAGTGATAACCCGCGATAACATGCAAATTAGATGCAAAGTCAGTGTGTTCACACACTGACTTTGCCTCTAATTCACTCTCTGTGCTTCACATTCTTATAGTGAAGCACAGAGAGTGACCTGTAAATAAAAATAAATAAATAAAGAACATAGACAGAGGGGAGGGGGGGGGGGGGGGGGAATAATTAACCCTTTCAATGCTGATCACAGTTTGTTACTGTGATCAGTTTCCTACCACAGATGTAATCTGCTCAGGAAAAAAGCATCTGGGAGCCCACAGTAGGAAATGGATGAATCACCCGATAACTGTATATCCAGGCCGCTCCAAGGGAATAACACAGGGGAAGAGAAGGCAGGGATGTAAGTATAAATGTTTAATACAGACCAAATAAAAACATAGTAAAATCTTAAACTTTAAAAACAGTAGTGTCCTTTAAGATTCTTGAAAAATGTTCTCATAAGGGTGCAGTGTACACCCTTATGCGATCCCTCCTTCCCACAATGCGTTTCGCCTCTTCAATGAGGCTTTTTCGAGTTAAAAGGCTCTTCTTTTTATATCATCGCATCTCCGTCTTTTTCTCGTCGCTCTCAATGACAGTTTAAGCTTAAGCTCCTCCCCTCCGTCAACATCATGACGGTATGTGTCTTTTTTGTAACTACTCCTCTTCCCATTTGCCTGATTGTCTGGCTGTCTCCACACCACCCTGCTCTCTGTTCTCCGTTAATCGAGATATAAATCTCGAGAACACAGAGATTTGTGGTCATTGCGGGAATACAGTGGAGGGAGATCAAAAATGTGGGAGCAGAGGAGATAATACAGGGGGTTATAATAATACACAGAATAAATTAAAATTAAAGTGCAAAATCCACATTTAAATGTATTTCTTATTATAGGTGGATACTATATAAAAAAAAATCTTATTCCATAAAACCTGCATTATATTCATAGTAATTATTAATATAAACATATATTTTTTTTCAATAAATTAAAATGAAATCTCATTAGGTATATCTTAAAAAACCTGTAATACACTATCATATTCCCATCAATAGATTATTCTGTTCCGTCTGGGCTGAAGTAGTGGGGGAATTTTTATAGAAAATTGAATAAGTCAAAGTCAGCATTAAGACCTTTGGGTGCTTGTGTCTGCAGTTCATACACCCACTTCATCTCCAACTTTCCCAATTCTTTCCAATCATTCCCCCCCCTCCAATATTTTTTATATTTTGCTATTGCCAAAAAACTCAGATATTTAGGATTATTCATATAAAAAATGTTTTGGAACACTGTGAGTTAAAAAAAAAAATCTTAATATTATTGCAGTGTTCCCCCACCCTGGTTTTAACCCTTTAAGGACCAGGGATTTTCCAAGGCCAAGGACCAGAGCGTTTTTCAATTTTTAATATGCGGTTTTTGAAACATAATTTTCCTCTCTCTCATTTAACGCACCCATACAAGTTTTATGTTGTTTTTTAAAGGACAGTTAGAGCTTTTCTTTTTTCTTTACCCTATACATAAAAAATATTTACATTTTAGTATTAAAAAATACATATAAAAGAGGAAATTTGGGGGGGGGGAAATGTTTTTCCCCATTATTTTCCCAATAATAAGCTACACAACTAGTGAAACACTAACCCACTTATCCCCCCTAATTAACTAACTAATAAAAAAGAAAAATATTGGTTCCCAAACCCCCCTAAACAAAAAAAAGACAGAAAAAAACCTCTGAAGAGTGCGATGTCAGATCCATAAAAATCACGCAACAGGCATGCAGGGGTTAAATTTTATTAAATAAATATATTAAAATTACCTTTATTTATTAAAAAAAACTTTATAAATTGCAAAAATAAAAAAAATTTGTAAAAAAAAACCTAAATGAGGGCCATAAAGTGGAAGGAAACTGATCACAGTTACTAATTGTGATCAGCATTGAAAGGGTTAGTTGGTTTTTTTCCCCCTCTGTCTATGTTATTTATTTATTTATTTTTATTTACAGGTCACTCTCTGTGCTTCACTATAAGAACGTGAAGCACAGAGAGTGAATTAGAGGCAAAGTCAGTGTGTGAACACACTGACTTTGCATCTAATTTGCATGTTATCGCGGTTATCACTCAATCACCGAGATCACATGCCCGGAAATCCACCGATCGGGTCCAGGAGCTTTGCCTCGGGTGCGAGGCTTAGTCCTGAAACCGTTGTAGACTGGCTGGCGGTGCGGCTAGACTGCATGACGAGTTAACTCGTCATAAGGTCGCTAATGCTGCGGCTCTTATGATGAGTTAACTCGTCATAAGGTCGCGAAGGGGTTACTTTTTCTTGTAGTACGCCCCACATATTGCAACCCACACGGACATTCCAACAAATAGATAACATTACTTGTGTCACAATTCATAAAATCTTTAATAGTGTATTCTTTCCCAGTACTTTATGAAGTAAAATTAAGTGTTCTTTTAGGTTGTTTTTTGGTCTGCTTACAGGTATTACAACTATTACATCTGTAGGATCTAGGGTTTTGATCCAAAAAGGTCCCACCTCTTTTAGTGGTTTCTCAAGTATAGCTAGTAGTTATGCATCTCCTTATAGAGGGCGCTCCTCTAAAAATTATCTTAGGTCTTTCAGGGAGAATATCTCTAAGGATGTCATCCTCTCTAAGGATAGACCAGTGTTTTAGTATAATTTTCTTCATACGCCTATTCTTGTTATTATAATCCAGGACTATTGGAAGGCTTATAGTCTTGTCTTGTTTTTCTTGCATATATTTATACTTTAACAGGGAATCTCTTTCCATCCCTTCAACTTATTCAAATGCTTTTTTTATACCTTCCTCAGAATATTTCTTGGCGTTCTCTCCAAGTTGTTCCGTACAGATTGATCTTCCGTACAATTACGTTTTAGCCTCAATGCCTGGTTTTTAGGGATGTTTTCTAGCCAGGGAGGATAGGGTCCACTATCTCTTCCAATGAAACTATTCACATCCACTTTTTAAAAAAATGTTTTTATTTTTTATTTTGTTATTTTCTATGTATACCTCCAGGTCTAAGAAGTGTACATTATGGCTATCATATTCAATATTGAGTTTAATTCCCACCATAAATAAATTGGCGTAACTGGGGACAAACCTGGTCCCCATCGCCGAACCTGCTTCAGCAGAAAAAGACCATCATTAAACCAAAAGTAGTTGTTCTGAAGAATCAGATTGATCCCAGTAATTACAAAATTTACAAAACTAAGGAGGGATCGCATATGGAAGTACACTTCACCCTTATGAGAACATTTTTCAAGAATCTTAAAGGACACTACTGTTTTTAAAGTGTAAGATTTTACTATGTTTTTATTTGGTCAATTAAACATTTATTTTTACATCCCTGCCTTCTCTTCCCCTGTGTTATTCCCCTGGAGCGGCCTGGATATACAGTTATCGGGTGATTCATCCATTTCCTACTGTGGGCTCCCAGATGCTTTTTTCCTGAGCACATTACTGCTCAGGTATATGTGAGTGTACATTTTATACACCTTTTAGAGTTTTTTGTATACTGTACATACATACTTCACTATATATATTTTTTCTTTTTTTTCTTTTCCCTTTAAAAAACAATTATAAGAGACTACCTCACTGAATAGGGTAATTGTCAGTGTGTTAAGTGTTGGGTCAAGCGCACTAGGTCACTTTTGTTTTGCATTATTATTTTGCTAGAAGTGGAACACTAGCTGTGTCCAGGTGCTGCTCACCCTGCTACATATAGGCGCAGTGTATTATTTTTACTTGTTTACTTACAATTATGTGTACAAGTGCTAAGTCAATCTCTCTGCAAAGGTCAACATAATTAAGGTAAAGACCGTGTTCAATGGGATGCTACAATTTGCACACACACAGTATGAAATTCAATTATATAATATTATACTATATAAACAGGAAAAAACTAATTTTTAACCCCAAGGCTATAATACACCACAGATCTATGGGAGTGGGTCCCAAGAAATCATGTTGGCAGATATTTAGAACTGGAAGTGTGAAATGCTTAAGGGAATGTTTCACCTTAGCTAACTTAACCCCAAGGTTGAGCCCAGAGGACTTATATGATCCCCAAAGAGCAGAACCCAGATTAGGCAAAATACAAGAGTCTCTTACAGGCGAGTGGCAAACAGGAATGCAAGAAAAGTCAGAGGATACCTGGAGTGGGTTAGTAGTAGCCAAATGCCAGGAAGTGGTAACAGAGCATGGAGCAGGTAGTCAGAGGATGCCAGAAACAATACACCAATGAGGTAATCAGACAGTGCTGGGATTGGCACTCAAAACAGATATAGAGACAATGACAAGATCAATACACCAGAAAGTGCAATCACGGGGTACAAATTGCTACTCCCACACAAAAGGTGTGGGAGAGCTAAAACTAAGGCCATTTAAACTTTGGAACTGAGTAATGTCCGTCCACAAGCATGAGTCAGAGATGTGCCTACACTGTTTGCTCACGTCCCGACATGTCCACAAGAGCCTCCCCATCTGGAATGCAAACAGTGGGCCTTTGTGACAGCACAAATAAGTTTTGGAACATCAGCATATGTGACAGATGATTCCTGTAAGCAGTAAAGATCTTTGGGACCACAGTTAAACTTTTGAAAGCCTAGGTGCATATTTCAACATTGTTATAATTACAAAAAAATGCCTGGTCAATGTGGCAAATTTTCAACCCATGGAGGTCTGGATTTGGACTCACACTCAAAATTAAAGTGGAAAAACACACTACAGGCTGATCCAACTTTGATGTAATGTCCTTAAAACAAGTCAAAATGAGGCTCAGTAGTGTGTGTGGCCTCCGCGTGCCTATATGACCTCCCTACAACGCCTGGGCATGCTCCTGATGAGGTGGCGGATGGTCTCCTGAGGGATCTCCTCCCAGACCTGGACTAAAGCATCTGCCAACTCCTGGACAGTCTGTGGTGCAACGTGACGTTGATGGATGGTGCAAGACATGATGTCCCAGATGTGCTCAATTGGATTCAGGTCTGGGGAACGGGCGGGCCAGTCCATAGCATCAATGCCTTCATCTTGCAGGAACTGCTGACACACTCCAGCCACATGAGGTCTAGAATTGTCTTGCATTCGGAGGAACCCAGGGCCAACCACACCAGCATATGGTCTCACAAGGGGTCTGAGGATCTCATCTCAGTACCTAATGGCAGTCATGCTACCTCTGGCGAGCACATGGAGGGCTGTGCGGCCCCCCAAAGAAATGCCACCCCATACCATTACTGACCCACTGCCAAACCGGTCATGCTGGAGGATGTTGCAGGCAGCAGAACGTTCTCCACAGCGTCTCCAGACTCTGTCACGTCTGTCACAAGAGTTCAGTGCGAACCTGCTTTCATCTGTGAAGAGCACAGGGCGCCAGTGGCGAATTTGCCAATCTTGGTGCTCTCTGGCAAATGCCAAATGCCCTGCATGGTGTTGGGCTGTAAGCACACCCCCCACCTGTGGACGTCGGGCCCTGATACCACCTTCATGGAGTCTGTTTCTGACCGTTTGAGCAGACACATGCACATTTGTGGCCTGCTGGAGGTAATTTTGCAGGGCTCTGGCAGTTCTCCTCCTGTTCATCCTTGCACAAAGGCGGAGGTAGCGGTCCTGCTGCTGGGTTGTGGCCCTTCTACAGACTCCTCCACGTCTCTTGATGTACTGGCCTGTCTCCCGGTAGCGCCTCCATGCTCTGGACACTAAGCTGACAGACACAGCAAACCTTCTTGCCACAGCTCGTATTGATGTGCCATCCTGGATGAGTTGCACTACCTGAGCCACTTGTGTGGGTTGTAGACTCCATCTCATGCTACCACTAGAGTGAAAGCACCGCCAGAATTCAAAAGTGACCAAAACATCAGCCAGAAAGCATAGGAACTGAGAAGTGGTCTGTGGTCACCACCTGCAGAACCACTCCTTTATTGGGGGTGTCTTGCTAATTGCCTATAATTTACACCTGTTATGTATCCCATTTGCACAATAGCATGTGACATTGATTGTCAATCAGTGTTGCTTCCTAAGTGGGCAGTTTGATTTCACAGACGTGTGATTGACTTGGAGTTACATTGTGTTGTTTAAGTGTTCCCTTTATTTTTTTGAGCAGTGTATATATATATATATATATATATTTATCCTTTTTTAACAAATATGTTAACTACTGACCTTCTGCCTATACTTTTTTTCCTTTAGTGTCACCGCCCAACTTGCAAGTAATTGAGGCAAAATATGAAGAGACTGTGGAAATGCTCTGTACATATAACAAACAACAAAGATGGTCAAAAATCTGGTGCAAGCATATTGGACCAACATGTGAGTGGGTGGCTCATTCAAATGGAAACATAAACGGAGACTACCAAAACAGACCTACGGTTTCTGACAATCATATTTCCTTGGTAATGAAACTAAATTTGCAACAACTTGAGCTTTGGGATAGTGGACTCTACCAATGCCAGGAGTCCGGAGGCGAGACGATCCTGAGTAAGATCCTCCTACTTGTAAAGCCAGAGAAGACTAATAGCAATGGTAGGTTTAGAATGAGCATGGAGTGTTTAACGGTTATGATTAGTTAATGGCAATATTTAAAATTGTCTATTTGACAGAGATGACACAGCTCAGGTATGTAAAAATGTTCCTGAGTGCACATCATCAGCTTTCTGTACACTCAGGCAAAGTAACCACTGGTTTGGTGATCTGTATTTATTGGTCTTTTCCACACAGATGGGGATTACACAAGCAAAACAGAACCTACTTCAACCACTCAACCAAGTCATATGGGTCCCAACAGAGGTACACTAGAAACCAGGTTAGAAGATTTACAAGGAAAAGAAACCTATAAACATCTTTATAAATTATGTATTCCATAGATCTATAGATATAGTACATACCATCAAAGCAAGGAGGATTACAATAAGCACTGACAGGATTGACAGAATTGTACCCTTGTTAATTTCTGAAGTGATATGTTTATAGATTCAAACTGCTTTTTGTGAGCAAATTCTTTCCATTGACCAGGTAGATTACATTATCAATATAAAATGAGTGACTCATAATCTCTTGCATTTTTTTTTTTTTTTTTTTTTTTTAAGGATGCAGACAGATTAGGGTTTTTACAAAAACAGTGGCCTGGTAATATTAGAACGTTAACAAACTTTTTCTAGCCATCCTCCATGGTATCATTACATTCTGTATCAACTCCCCAATCAGCGGACTTAAACTACATACCAATGTTTTTAATAGACCCTGCTTATGGCTCTCTTCAGTCTTTTGGTTCCTGTCCTAAAAAGGAATTTACCTTTGTATTTTTGATTAACTAATATTGACAAATCCTGGTTTGGCAGAAAGCCAGAATGATCAGTAAGTGGATAACTTAAAGTCCAGTCATCATAAGCAGTTTTGAACTTTAACACAGTTCACAGGACTCAGGAGTGGAAAGTCATAAATGAGAGCAATAGCAAAGGAAGCCGGTGTGTGGTCTATTCATTAAAAATTATTTTGTGGTAAACAGACACATGAACTGCAAAATTAATAATAATTGGAAATCGATATTATAGAGCAGACAATTGGATAGCTATTTTTCCAAATTCTTGCTTTTTGGAGTTTATTGTCAATGTACCACAGTACATTGTTTAGTGACTAGAACCCACTGAAAGAGACGACTGCTGCTTACACGTATGTTAATTAGTGCCGACCCCACAACAGATCCAAAGACCCAGGAGGCACTTTACAGGAGGAGCCAAACTAGCTTTTACACCAATGTACCCCGAGAGGATGAAGTCTGTGCCCATGCTTGTTTCACCCCCTCGTGCTCTTACTTGATTTTCTGAAACTGCAGTCTTTTTACATTGTACTTTTCCGCTGCTGGGATGCTTAGTCATGGCAAAATGAAGGGGGAGAAATACAGCAAGTTTGCATATATTTTCTATTATAACTTTAACCCCTTGACGACAAAGGACGTGCCAGGCACGTCCTGGGAGAAACTCCCTTAACAACAAAGGACGTGCCTGGCACGTCATGCAGTGAATGAAGCTTTAACAGTGCTGGTCTATTGCCTCGACATCGAGGCAATAGCCAGCACCGAAATTTCTATTTTGGGACCCCCACGATCGCCCCACAGAGCTATCGTTGGGAGCCATATTGACGGAGCATGCTGCTCCGTCAATATGGCTAAGCCCTCTGCCGGTCTGAGCTTCGGAAGTGAAAGTAACTTCACTTCCGTCGCTCTGAATATGCTACTTGACTGCCCCTAGTGGTAGTTAAGTAGCATTGCAATGGAAAATATTTAAAATACATATTTAATTAATTAAAAACAGGTTATTTAGCTATATAAGCCTATAGGGTTAAAATTAAATATTTTTTAGCATAAGGGATAGAGTTAAAATTAAATTAAAAAATATTAAGGGATATAATAAGGATTAGAGTTGGGGTTAAATTTAGTGTTAGGGTTAAATTTTGTGTTCGGGTTGGGGGTCAAAAGATCAATATAGGAAAAAAAACAAAAAACACTATTTTGGGTTTTTTGCCCCATAACTCGCAAAAAAATACCGAAAAATATGGAAACATGCATATTTTTGAACTCGGGAGAACATTTAGAAACTATTTAGACGGGGTCTTTTTTAATGATTTTATTTGTGTAAATTATATTTTAGGTCAAAGTTAGAAAAAGTGGGTTTTTTTAAAAATTTTATCATATTTTATGATTTTTTTTGTAGTAAATTATAAGATATGATTAACATAATGGTATCTAATGAAAGCCCTTCTTATGACGATAAAAACAACATATAATTTGTGTGGGTACTGTATGTGAGAAAGAAAAAAATTACAGCTAAACACAAACACCCTAGAAATGTCAAAACAGCCATTGTCACCAAGGGAAAGTCAAGGTGAAAATGTCTTGTCACTAAGGGGTTAATGAGGTTTTCTTTTCCAATTTGTAATTGCAGGACAGAACAGAGGCCACATGGTACTTGGGATGTTCTGCGCTGGGTCCTTCTTTTCCTCATGGTGTTGTGTTTTGCACTCTTCAGCTGCTATGAGAGGTTTACAGGTAAGTTTGGAGGTATACTATGTTATATAAAGGAAATCTGGAGATAAAACAACCATGGACAATGAATGACAATGCTGTTAGTTCATAGTTACATAGAAGTTTAGGGCGAAAAAAAGACTTGTTTACAGCTGTTAATCGAAAATAAGGCAAATACAACCCAAAAAAATATTTCTCCTTGGATCAAGAAGAACTAAGTTTATATTAATGTGTATACTAACATACATAGTTCTCTATGTTCTGCTTCATTAATAAAGTGTCCAGGCCACTTTTGAAGGTATCTAAAGTTTTTGACAGCACCACGTCTTCATGCAGTTTATTTACAAGGGGATGAAGACAGACAGAGCAGTTATTTGTAGACAAAGTTTGGGGATAATTTAGGAAGAAAGGATTGAACAATATATTACCATTTACATATTTTTGTTCCCACAGTCACCAGAGTCTACCAGACCAAATTTCACTGAGACACAGGAGCCAGGGATCATTCAAAATAACTCTATGGATAAGTCAAACTGGATCCAATATATTGTTACATTTGTATGCATTATGTTACATATTGTTATAATTGTTATATTCTGTCCAGAAAAGGCAAAGTAAAAGAGTATTACAGTTTGCTAAAACATTTTGTTTATTAGGCAGATGAGATTATGATTTTATGTTGGATGAACAAAGAAAAACCAAAACATAAAAGAGAATAAAAAAAAATCTCTACCATCTTGCTACACAGTATGGATGTGTTAGCGGGTGACATGCCCATTTACATAATTTACTTTGGTAGCATGAGTGGGCAGGGGTAACAGTGAGGGCAACACTGCACTGTTATATAAAAAACCTGGGGAGTCTGTTGCTGGAATTTAAAACACCACCTAAAGCACGTAAAGATCCTGCAAGCAGTGTTCTGTAGCTGAGCATCATGGAAGCCCGGGTAAAATGCAGCTTAGCCGTGATTGACAATTCCAGATGCTATGAAATATAATCCCTATGACGGTCAGCCAATTATTCTGCGGGTCGAGCAATACCAGAATTGCTTAAACCAAAAGTAAAGTATACAATATCTGACTACATTATACATCCTATTTGTTTGGTTCCAACTTACCAGGAAATATGGCCTATGCAATAAGACTACCGTATTTTCCGGCGTATAAGACGACCCCCCAACTAAGTCATCTTATAAGCCGGAAAAATCGCATCTATATTTTAACCTTTTAGGTTAAAATATAGAGTTTTCCACCCTCCTCCCCCTTTCCCCAATACTTACCTATTTTCTGCTCTGTCTCCCGCTGTTAAGCCGGTCCGTGGCTGTGAGGGAAGCATTGTGAGCTCCCCTCCAGCCGCGCGGTCAATAAAGTTTTGTTTAAAAAAAAAGTTTAAACAGACTTTATTGAAGCCGCGCGGCCTGAGGGGAGCTCACAACGCTTCCCTCACAGCCACGGACTGGCTTAACAGCGGGAGAGGAGACAGAGCAGAAAATAGGTGAGTAAATCCCAGTACCCGGCGTATAAGACAACCCCCCAACTTTTGAGAAGATTTTCAGGGGTTAAAAAGTCGTCTTATACGCCGGAAAATACGGTAATTTATTTTGCATGTTTGTCATTTTACAAATAATATCCAATAAACAGTTTCTGGAATTTATTATGTAAAGGGAATTTAAAAAAGGGGAGTAACCATCATGATGGATAATGATTGTTGGACACATAGCTCAACACCGGGAGAAAATCCTGTTAAATCTTTTTTTGCATGGGCAGGAACCAGAAAGGGTTCACACTGAATGCCTCCATCACTTACAAAGTATGAGAGTATAAATACAAAATATGGGGTAGAGGACTCGCTCAAAATGAATAGGACGCGTTGTCACAATACTCAAATCTCACATAAAAAAATGGAAATAATGTACTCCCACTCCACCGTTCTTTACAGACTCCTACCTCAAAATAAAAAACTGCAAAGTCGGAGTACATTATTTCCATGCTTGGGAGTGTGTTCATACAAATTCTCACTAGCCTGTCATGCCTCCTAACCAGATCTCATAAGCCAAACCCATAACAAAAGAAAAAAATAATAAATAATAAAACAGTGAGGCAAATTATCTGTACACCATTGTCCAGGTGAACATGTTGCAGACTGTAATCAATGACTGCCTCACAGATTCCTGAAATAAAAATTGTGGGGTTTATTACACCTTTAAAATTAGGCCTTGCCGCTTAGTAGATCAATGTTTCAGTGTAATCTAAGATGCCTTTCAACCCTCCCACACGCCACTATAATTGCAGTGAGGATGGCAACAAGGATACAATTTCTAGATTGTAGTCTGTAGTCTCATGTAGTTCCCTTCTATGCCCTGTATCAAGCGCTACGTAAATTGTTGGCACTAACAGATATTACTACCCAGATATTGTAGAAAATTATCAAGCTGAATATTACAATTATACAATTCAAATAAAAACAACACAAGAAGCAGGGAAATGTTTTATAAAGTTTTATTAGCTGGGTGAGGTACACAGTACTTACAAATACAGCTAATAGAAAAAAAAATCTGAAAAATTTGTATATAAAATAAAAAAAAACCCTATATACAAAGTTTCCTTAAACACATTTTACACCTGTCCAGAATGAATATTTAGAAAGAGAAATTTGACATTTCTGCATGCAGTTTAAGTATATTCTGTAATAACCTGGAACTTCTAAGTTTGATCTATCCATGTTGCCATTTCTGTAAAGAAATAGTGCAATCATGTGAAAATCTGCATTGGACATGTAAAATGAATTGCAAGTCGGTATCAGGAAACTATGAGTTCATAATATGCCATACATTAATTACATCTCCACCTACAACCTTTCCAAGTGTTTATATCAAAATTTATATAACCCCACTACCCCAGAGGAGGTGCCTCAAACTAAATAGACTTATTACATAATTGTACAAAAACAAGACCCAGCCCATATGTAAAGAAAGAGAAAATTTAGATATAAATTCATTACGTACAACAAATGGCTTGGCTAAAATGTACAATACACTGTCTAGCTTATAACTCCTCATCAAGAGCCATAAATTCTTCACTCACAGGAGAGATGTGAGGCTATTCCAGTATGTACTTTTAAATACTGAAAAGGGACTTCCATCCTTACCATTTTCTTCTAGTTCATTAGGAAAAGCAAAACGTGGCTGGAAGACTTTTCAAGAACAAAACAGCTACGCAGATTAAAAGCTGATATTCACAAGGTGTTTGGTAGATACTTATCAGAGGGAGTTGATCTCCTTGCATGCAGAGGCCTGTAGCTTCAAATATGCTTGTATGCACAGCACCCTATGGTTAAGAACTGCACATAAAAGGGAGGTGGTAAAACAAAGTGGCTGAGAAAACGTATGATGTAACAGATCTCTGTCATCACCATTGTGCTTAGGATGTCAGAGTGGTGGCATCATTGGTGTAAACGTCTCATCCCTGAGATGAATCCTGTGAGATTAAAAAGGGAAATGTTCAGTGCATGAGCACAAAATAGCACACATATGCTTTATGTAATATATGTGCTTCCTACCGTATTATCGGTTCCATCTTGCTGTGTCTATTGAAACTCAACTTCCTGGGAAAAGAATACCAAAAAAGTTAAGGGCAGAGAAAACCTTTGAGGAACAAATTACAGTTTCAGTACCAGACCCAGATATGAGGCTATCAGCAATAGTGCAGTATATATGTTTTCCCACTTAAGAGGAAAGCCAATCAGGAGTCATAGCATTAGTTGTTGATGCAAGTAGGACATCCCATATGTACTATAAAAGGTCATAATCCTGAAATAGGGTGCATAGCTCTGTGAACCTAGTGGTAACTCGGCATAACATTTTCATTTTATTTCATCCACAAGATCAGTTAGGAGTACTAAAAAGAAAACTGGAAAGTTGAAGACTATAAGCAACAAGATAGCATATATCTGTTTTCCCACACACAATGCTCACACTACTGTTATGGATTGTGGGTACGGACATGCAAATAGGGTCATCTCCTGCTTATGACATCTCCTGTGGCATGGTATGCAAATTACACATTTTCCATTGAAAATTTTTCTCCTAATTTAGGCATTTGTTTGCAATTTTGCTAATATTATGTATAGATCATTTTCAATATTTTTTGTATGCTCTAGAATGAAAGTAAAAACAACATGTAGGTGATAAAGTCCCTTTAAAATGGTTCTATACACATATCCTTTAAAGATGTTTTACCTGTAGGCAGTGTTCCTCTTTTTCTTTGGGGGAAAAGAAGCGCCCACCATCCCCTCTTTTTCTGGCCATAGCATGGCGATGCCTTGACTCATGTAAATATTTCTGGAACGAAAGAAGAAGTTTTGAATTGGGAAAAACAATGCAGGCATTTTTAATAATAAAAACATTTAATCCCAAAGTTATGTTTAATTGCCATCAATGGTAGATCTGTTAAATAGAAATGCTTTAATGAAAGATTACCTTAATATGAAAGTCTCCCTTAAACCTTATTTTGTAGCGCATGCTGCATTAAATGTGCAATTATGAAGCTTATGTAAAATTGAGCATGCAAACTAAACCAAAAAAGTTGAAGGAACCCCTCCAAATACTGCTGCTTTGAATTAATAACTCCCAATTGAATATAAGAAAAAAAGGCCGGCTTACCATTGTCCAAGCCTCAGCATCAGGCACTGAATGAAAATGAATAGTTGTATCTCTGCCTCTGCTTTACACACCTAGCCCTTCATGCACTTTATCTGCTTGTAATTATAGGATTGAAATGGCGGCATTTTGGCCATCTGAATAATAATTTTTCAAACCATTCCTGATTTTGTCCATACGTGAGGCTTACTGAGCATGCTCCCTACCTTGCTTACCTGTTTAGAATTCTGAGCATACAAAAGAATATTAATGTAACAAAAATAATTGGGGAAGCAGTGTGCATGAATAGTGACATGGCTGTAAGGTTGCACACCAACATGCAGGAGTGTGTGTCATGCCTTTCACATGCAAACATCCATGATGTGTAGAGATTTAGAACAAACCCTGGGAGGAAGCCTGCATATTTTTATTCTGTCCCTTCCATCATCCAATTTTCCAGCACAGCCAAGTATTCTAATACTCACCCTCCTCTCTTTGGGTATCTTTCCCTCTGCTTCCAGCTTGGCGCGCGCCTGCCGCCTTTTCAGGATGCGGTGGTACTGCTTGGCATTGACATACAGTGGCTCCTCTTCAAGCATTTCAGCTCCAGGCAGTGGAATCCTCTGCAAGGCAGGCACTGAGCCAGTACCAGGAACCATCTGTGCGAAACCAAAAAGGTCATCAGGGAAACGTATCACTTTCTCAAAAAAAAAAGGTAGAATATGGAAATCCTAGTAATAATTTAATTACAGGACAGGTTTTCTACCTCTGGTTTCCCATGTGGAATGAACTATTGTCCTTCCTAGAGCATGGGAGGACAATCTCCGCACAGAACTGCAGGAACATTATTTTACAAAAGACAATTCCAAA